>CM022703.1:6075064-6801082 GCA_012295165.1 Asparagus setaceus
GAGAGAGCTCACGGGAGTTTTATGAGAATGTGAAGAGAGAGAGAGCTCACGGAGTTTTATGAGAATGTGAAGAGAGAGAGAGCTCACGGAGTTTTATGAGAATGTGAAGAGAGAGAGAGCTCACGGAGTTTTATGAGAATGTGAAGAGAGAGAGAGCTCACGGAGTTTTATGAGAATGTGAAGAGAGAGAGAGGTAAAGAGTAAAGTGAATGAAGAGAGAGAGAGGTAAAGAGTAAAGTGAATGAAGAGAGAGAGCTCACGGGAGTTTTATGAGAATGTGAAGAGAGAGAGAGGTAAAGAGTAAAGTGAATGAAGAGAGAGAGAGGTAAAGAGTAAAGTGAATGAAGAGAGAGAGCTCACGGAGTTTTATGAGAATGTGAAGAGAGAGAGAGCTCACGGAGTTTTATGAGAATGTGAAGAGAGAGAGAGCTCACGGAGTTTTATGAGAATGTGAAGAGAGAGAGAGGTAAAGAGTAAAGTGAATGAAGAGAGAGAGCTCACGGAGTTTTATGAGAATGTGAAGAGAGAGAGAGCTCACGGAGTTTTATGAGAATGTGAAGAGAGAGAGAGCTCACGGAGTTTTATGAGAATGTGAAGAGAGAGAGAGCTCACGGAGTTTTATGAGAATGTGAAGAGAGAGAGAGCTCACGGAGTTTTATGAGAATGTGAAGAGAGAGAGAGCTCACGGAGTTTTATGAGAATGTGAAGAGAGAGAGAGCTCACGGGAGTTTTATGAGAATGTGAAGAGAGAGAGAGCTCACGGGAGTTTTATGAGAATGTGAAGAGAGAGAGAGCTCACGGAGTTTTATGAGAATGTGAAGAGAGAGAGAGCTCACGGAGTTTTATGAGAATGTGAAGAGAGAGAGAGCTCACGGAGTTTTATGAGAATGTGAAGAGAGAGAGAGCTCACGGAGTTTTATGAGAATGTGAAGAGAGAGAGAGCTCACGGAGTTTTATGAGAATGTGAAGAGAGAGAGAGCTCACGGAGTTTTATGAGAATGTGAAGAGAGAGAGAGGTAAAGAGTAAAGTGAATGAAGAGAGAGAGCTCACGGAGTTTTATGAGAATGTGAAGAGAGAGAGAGCTCACGGGAGTTTTATGAGAATGTGAAGAGAGAGAGAGCTCACGGGAGTTTTATGAGAATGTGAAGAGAGAGAGAGGTAAAGAGTAAAGTGAATGAAGAGAGAGAGAGGTAAAGAGTAAAGTGAATGAAGAGAGAGAGCTCACGGAGTTTTATGAGAATGTGAAGAGAGAGAGAGGTAAAGAGTAAAGTGAATGAAGAGAGAGAGCTCACGGAGTTTTATGAGAATGTGAAGAGAGAGAGAGCTCACGGAGTTTTATGAGAATGTGAAGAGAGAGAGAGCTCACGGAGTTTTATGAGAATGTGAAGAGAGAGAGAGCTCACGGAGTTTTATGAGAATGTGAAGAGAGAGAGAGGTAAAGAGTAAAGTGAATGAAGAGAGAGAGCTCACGGAGTTTTATGAGAATGTGAAGAGAGAGAGAGCTCACGGGAGTTTTATGAGAATGTGAAGAGAGAGAGAGCTCACGGAGTTTTATGAGAATGTGAAGAGAGAGAGAGGTAAAGAGTAAAGTGAATGAAGAGAGAGAGCTCACGGAGTTTTATGAGAATGTGAAGAGAGAGAGAGCTCACGGAGTTTTATGAGAATGTGAAGAGAGAGAGAGGTAAAGAGTAAAGTGAATGAAGAGAGAGAGCTCACGGGAGTTTTATGAGAATGTGAAGAGAGAGAGAGGTAAAGAGTAAAGTGAATGAAGAGAGAGAGCTCACGGAGTTTTATGAGAATGTGAAGAGAGAGAGAGGTAAAGAGTAAAGTGAATGAAGAGAGAGAGCTCACGGAGTTTTATGAGAATGTGAAGAGAGAGAGAGGTAAAGAGTAAAGTGAATGAAGAGAGAGAGCTCACGGAGTTTTATGAGAATGTGAAGAGAGAGAGAGCTCACGGAGTTTTATGAGAATGTGAAGAGAGAGAGAGCTCACGGAGTTTTATGAGAATGTGAAGAGAGAGAGAGGTAAAGAGTAAAGTGAATGAAGAGAGAGAGCTCACGGAGTTTTATGAGAATGTGAAGAGAGAGAGAGCTCACGGAGTTTTATGAGAATGTGAAGAGAGAGAGAGCTCACGGGAGTTTTATGAGAATGTGAAGAGAGAGAGAGCTCACGGAGTTTTATGAGAATGTGAAGAGAGAGAGAGCTCACGGGAGTTTTATGAGAATGTGAAGAGAGAGAGAGAGGTAAAGAGTAAAGTGAATGAAGAGAGAGAGCTCACGGAGTTTTATGAGAATGTGAAGAGAGAGAGAGAGGTAAAGAGTAAAGTGAATGAAGAGAGAGAGAGCTCACGGGAGTTTTTATGAGAATGTGAAGAGAGAGAGAGAGGGTCACGGAGGTGGTTCAAGAACAGAAATTACACGGGACTACTAATCAAAAAAAAGACAACCAATTGCAAAATCGACCGTTTTCGATCGATTTTGCCTTATTAATTTTCTATGCGGTCGTTTTTGCTGTTTAATTTCTCTAAGTGGTGGATTTCGAAAATTTCTCCTATGAGAAATAACAGCAATTTATCCGGTGTTTGCGATCCTTAGTCCTTACTCCCCGGCTCCCGGTCCCCTCTCACACTACAAAGGCACCCCCAAAAATCACCCGCACTGCTATGCGGGACCCACAAAATACGTACCAAAACTACCCTTCCAATCTCCTCCCCAGTCCCTACACGGTACCAGTGCCACAATCGTCATTTCACCAAATCCGTCCCACATCCGGCGTGCTCAAAAAAAGAAAACAAACAAACAAAAGAAAAACCTTGACCGAGATCCGACGGCCACCGATGCGTCGACCGACGATCATCACACCGCGTATTCTCGACGCGCGTACGTCGGCGACCCTACTCGCGTACCCGTCCCCCTCACATGCCTCTCACGTGCTCCGATCCCCTTCCGCCGCCCCCTCGCCGCCCTTTATTATTTACTACCCCACCTCCCCAATCAAAATCCAAGAACACAACCAAACCAAAATTAGGTTTAGGGTTTCGAAACTCTGAGAAATTCAATGGAGTCGAGATCCACTCCGCCGTCGCGGCCACCGAACCCCGCGCTTCCCTACCGTGAAGATTGCTGGAGCGAGGGCGAGACCTCCGTCCTCATCGACGCCTGGGGCGATCGCTACGTCGAGCTCAACCGCGGGAGTTTTATGAGAATGTGAAGAGAGAGAGAGCTCACGGAGTTTTATGAGAATGTGAAGAGAGAGAGAGCTCACGGAGTTTTATGAGAATGTGAAGAGAGAGAGAGCTCACGGAGTTTTATGAGAATGTGAAGAGAGAGAGAGCTCACGGAGTTTTATGAGAATGTGAAGAGAGAGAGAGCTCACGGAGTTTTATGAGAATGTGAAGAGAGAGAGAGCTCACGGGAGTTTTATGAGAATGTGAAGAGAGAGAGAGCTCACGGAGTTTTATGAGAATGTGAAGAGAGAGAGAGAGGTAAAGAGTAAAGTGAATGAAGAGAGAGAGCTCACGGAGTTTTATGAGAATGTGAAGAGAGAGAGAGAGGTAAAGAGTAAAGTGAATGAAGAGAGAGAGCTCACGGAGTTTTATGAGAATGTGAAGAGAGAGAGAGCTCACGGAGTTTTATGAGAATGTGAAGAGAGAGAGAGCTCACGGAGTTTTATGAGAATGTGAAGAGAGAGAGAGCTCACGGAGTTTTATGAGAATGTGAAGAGAGAGAGAGCTCACGGAGTTTTATGAGAATGTGAAGAGAGAGAGAGCTCACGGAGTTTTATGAGAATGTGAAGAGAGAGAGAGAGGTAAAGAGTAAAGTGAATGAAGAGAGAGAGCTCACGGGAGTTTTATGAGAATGTGAAGAGAGAGAGAGCTCACGGAGTTTTATGAGAATGTGAAGAGAGAGAGAGAGGTAAAGAGTAAAGTGAATGAAGAGAGAGAGCTCACGGAGTTTTATGAGAATGTGAAGAGAGAGAGAGAGGTAAAGAGTAAAGTGAATGAAGAGAGAGAGCTCACGGGAGTTTTATGAGAATGTGAAGAGAGAGAGAGAGGGTCACGGAGGTGGTTCAAGAACAGAAATTACACGGGACTACTAATCAAAAAAAAGACAACCAATTGCAAAATCGACCGTTTTCGATCGATTTTGCCTTATTAATTTTCTATGCGGTCGTTTTTGCTGTTTAATTTCTCTAAGTGGTGGATTTCGAAAATTTCTCCTATGAGAAATAACAGCAATTTATCCGGTGTTTGCGATCCTTAGTCCTTACTCCCCGGCTCCCGGTCCCCTCTCACACTACAAAGGCACCCCCAAAAATCACCCGCACTGCTATGCGGGACCCACAAAATACGTACCAAAACTACCCTTCCAATCTCCTCCCCAGTCCCTACACGGTACCAGTGCCACAATCGTCATTTCACCAAATCCGTCCCACATCCGGCGTGCTCAAAAAAAGAAAACAAACAAACAAAAGAAAAACCTTGACCGAGATCCGACGGCCACCGATGCGTCGACCGACGATCATCACACCGCGTATTCTCGACGCGCGTACGTCGGCGACCCTACTCGCGTACCCGTCCCCCTCACATGCCTCTCACGTGCTCCGATCCCCTTCCGCCGCCCCCTCGCCGCCCTTTATTATTTACCCCCAATCAAAATCCAAGAACACAACCAAACCAAAATTAGGTTTAGGGTTTCGAAACTCTGAGAAATTCAATGGAGTCGAGATCCACTCCGCCGTCGCGGCCACCGAACCCCGCGCTTCCCTACCGTGAAGATTGCTGGAGCGAGGGCGAGACCTCCGTCCTCATCGACGCCTGGGGCGATCGCTACGTCGAGCTCAACCGCGGGAATCTCCGTCAAAAACAATGGCAGGAGGTCGCCGACGCCGTCAACTCGCGACCCTGCGACGCCCGCCGGCCGCCGAGGACCGATGTCCAGTGCAAGAACCGGATCGATACCTTGAAGAAGAAGTACAAGGTCGAGAAGTCGAAGATCGCCGATGGCGCTTTGGATAGCCAGTGGATCTTCTATAATCGTCTCGATTCGCTTATTGGACCCTCGATCGCCTCCAAGAAGGCGACGCCGCCGCCGATGGCGGTGCCGCTGCCGGCTCATCGCAAGGGGACTCCGCTGCCGACGGCGATCGCTGTTCGTCCGAGCGAGATGAAGGAGAAGAGACAGACTGCCTTTGTTCCGCTTATCGAAGATCGGAGGCACTACACTACGCCGCCTGCTGCGGTTTCAGATGAGGATGAGTCGGATTCGTCGTCGTCGAGATCTTTAGGGTTTTATAGGAAGAGATCGAGGCCGGTCATGAGTAAGGAGGGATCGGGGAAGGGTGTGAGGAGGGAGGAGGATGGGATTAGGGAGATGTCGAAGGCGATTATGAGGATGGCGGAGATTTATGAGAAGGTTGAAGTGGATAAGCAGCGGCAGATGATGGAGCTCGAGAAGCAGAGGATGGAGTTTGCCAAGTCGATGGAGTTTCAGAGGATGCAGTTGTTTGTAGATTCGCAGGTTCAGTTGATGAAGATGAAGACGAAGAGGACGAAGCGGAGCGATGCTGGTGAGTGCTTAAATCTTTCTTAGTATTGTACGATATTTGTAGCTCTTTTGCATTGGTGAATGTATTTGTTATATCTATATGTTGCTTCTTGATGCTTAAGATGTTTGTATTTTTCTGAGAAAGTGAGTGTTTGCAATCTTATAGTGGGCTTTTCCCTAAGAAATAAGATAGGAAATACCCTTGATTGAGATAATGGCATTCTTAGAGGAAATCATTTAGTTATGTTCAGTGTGGCCTCTCATCCAAATCATCTGAATTGTATCCATTCATATATTCATCTCCTAACAAATATGGAAATTTTATTTGGATATTGGTCTCTTAGTTAAGAGTTGCTACTGATAAATTGCCATCCCAAGCATATAACGTTATTGAGTATAAACTAATACTATTTGGTTTTAGTTTATTGCCCTTCCACAATCTTTTGCAAGTTATCTCCTTAATTGTATAGAAAGCCTTCGCTATAATTTGAGTTCTATGCATACCTGTGTTGCTTTGATGAGAGGCTTCTCTCTGAAGTTTGGGTTGACCGTAAGTCCATCTAGCAAGTCATGGCTTACAACGCTTATGATGGGACTGAGGGTGATTTAGTTATTTGAACAATGAACTGTAACATCAGTTCGTTTTTGTTTATGTATGATTTAAAGTTTATCTGAGCCAAGTTTTTATGTGCTTTTCTAGAGTTTATAGTTAGTTGCATTGTATATGTGGAGACAGTTGTGTTTTATTCCCCCTCTTTTCCTATCTTCTTCCCTCTTCATTTCTCAAGGCCTGTAAACTTGAAAGGGGTAAAATTTATGTGCTTTTCTAGACTTTATAGTTAGTTGCATTGCACATGTGGAAACAGTTGTGTTTTATTTTCTTTTGGGTTTTTGATATCAGCCCCTCAAATCTTAAGGTATTTTGTAATTAGTCCCTCAAATCATGGAAATTGCTATTATGTCCCTCAAATCTTATGGTATTTTGAAATTAGTCCCTCGAATCATTGAAATTGCTATTAAGTCCCCAAATCTTAAGTTATTTTAAAATTAGTCCCTCAAACCAAGAGTGAAAATAGCAAATAAAGACAAATTAGTCACTTAAAATCATCAAAATTGCTATTAGATTCCCAAATTCTCATAAGTTGTTTTACATTGATCCTCTGATTCCTACTTCTACTCTTGATTGAAGGGTCTAATTTGAAAATAACTTAAGATTTGGGGATCTAATAGCAATTTCAATGATTTGAGGACTAGTTTCAAAATAACTTGAGATTTGAGGAGGCTTAAGGGACCTAATAGCAATTTCCATGATTTGAGGGACTAATTTCAAAATACCTTAAGGTTTGAAGAACGGATCGATACCTTGAAGAAGAAGTACAAGGTCGAGAAGTCGAAGATCGCCGATGGCGCTTTGGATAGCCAGTGGATCTTCTATAATCGTCTCGATTCGCTTATTGGACCCTCGATCGCCTCCAAGAAGGCGACGCCGCCGCCGATGGCGGTGCCGCTGCCGGCTCATCGCAGGGGACTCCGCTGCCGACGGCGATCGCTGTTCGTCCGAGCGAGATGAAGGAGAACAGACTGCCTTTGTTCCGCTTATCGAAGATCGGAGGCACTACACTACGCCGCCTGCTGCGGTTTCAGATGAGGATGAGTCGGATTCGTCGTCGTCGAGATCTTTAGGGTTTTATAGGAAGAGATCGAGGCCGGTCATGAGTAGGGAGGATCGGGGAAGGGTGTGAGGAGGGAGGAGGATGGGATTAGGAGATGTCGAAGGCGATTATGAGGATGGCGGAGATATATGAAAGGTTGAAGTGGATAAGCAGCGGCAGATGATGGAGCTCGAGAAGCAGAGGATGGAGTTTGCCAAGTCGATGGAGTTTCAGAGGATGCAGTTGTTTGTAGATTCGCAGGTTCAGTTGATGAAGATGAAGACGAAGAGGACGAAGCGGAGCGATGCTGGTGAGTGCTTAAATCTTTCTTAGTATTGTACGATATTTGTAGCTCTTTTGCATTGGTGAATGTATTTGTTATATCTATATGTTGCTTCTTGATGCTTAAGATGTTTGTATTTTTCTGAGAAAGTGAGTGTTTGCAATCTTATAGTGGGCTTTTCCTAAGAAATAAGATAGGAAATACCCTTGATTGAGATAATGGCATTCTTAGAGGAAATCATTTAGTTATGTTCAGTGTGGCCTCTCATCCAAATCATCTGAATTGTATCCATTCATATATTCATCTCCTAACAAATATGGAAATTTTATTTGGATATTGGTCTCTTAGTTAAGAGTTGCTACTGATAAATTGCCATCCCAAGCATATAACGTTATTGAGTATAAACTAATACTATTTGGTTTTTAGTTTATTGCCCTTCCACAATCTTTTGCAAGTTATCTCCCTTAATTGTATAGAAAGCCTTCGCTTATAATTTGAGTTCTATGCATACCTGTGTTGCTTTGATGAGAGGCTTCTCTCTGAAGTTTGGGTTGACCGTAAGTCCATCTAGCAAGTCATGGCTTACAACGCTTATGATGGGACTGAGGGTGATTTAGTTATTTGAACAATGAACTGTAACATCAGTTCGTTTTTGTTTATGTATGATTTAAAGTTTATCTGAGCCAAGTTTTTATGTGCTTTTCTAGAGTTTATAGTTAGTTGCATTGTATATGTGGAGACAGTTGTGTTTTATTCCCCTCTTTTCCTATCTTCTTCCCTCTTCATTTCTCAAGGCCTGTAAACTTGAAAGGGGTAAAATTTATGTGCTTTTCTAGACTTTATAGTTAGTTGCATTGCACATGTGGAAACAGTTGTGTTTTATTTTCTTTTGGGTTTTTTCGATATCAGCCCCTCAAATCTTAAGGTATTTTGTAATTAGTCCCTCAAATCATGGAAATTGCTATTATGTCCCTCAAATCTTATGGTATTTTGAAATTAGTCCCTCGAATCATTGAAATTGCTATTAAGTCCCCCAAATCTTAAGTTATTTTAAAATTAGTCCCTCAAACCAAGAGTGAAAATAGCAAATAAAGACAAATTAGTCACTTAAAATCATCAAAATTGCTATTAGATTCCCAAATTCTCATAAGTTGTTTTACATTGATCCTCTGATTCCTACTTCTACTCTTGATTGAAGGGTCTAATTTGAAAATAACTTAAGATTTGGGGATCTAATAGCAATTTCAATGATTTGAGGACTAGTTTCAAAATAACTTGAGATTTGAGGAGGCTTAAGGGACCTAATAGCAATTTCCATGATTTGAGGGACTAATTTCAAAATACCTTAAGGTTTGAAGAACTGATATTGAAAAAGCCCTTTCCCTTTTTATCTCTTCTCGTTTTCTCTCAAAGCCAGAAAACTTGAAAGGGTTGAAAAGAAGAACTTATCCTACGCACTTCTTGTTACCCGAACCAGTCTGTGTCCTCTTTGTTTTCTTCTTTCTTGAATGTAGGACGGCAACAAAGTATCTCCATAGGGCCCTTGCTTGTCGATCCTAATCCTGTCTATATATTACTTTTGGTCATTTAGTGATATATATGTCTCTAGCAATTTCTGGTCAATCTGAATATTCTCTATTGATCTTTTAATTATATGGATATTTACAATTCACTTATCTTAAATTTTCTAGACTCATATATGTATCAAAACAAAACAAGTACCTAGTACTCGTACCTGATGTATGTATCCTCTGAGAAAATTCCTGCTTCCCATTATAATATTTGGCACACAGAAAAGGAATCTAACTCTAGCTATATGTCTGTTAGAGGAAGATGATTTAGTGTGACGCTGACCCTATAAAGATAATTCTGGAGTACTTCCACTTACCTGATCCTGTCCGAATTTCAGACTCAACTGAAGCTTTCCCCTGGTGCAACTTGACTAGATGTTGGGTTTGTAAGGACTTTTTTACCAATCGTCTATTTTGGGTTACATTAGATGATGCTCAAGAATTTTAAGTTTTGAACTGACCACTGAACTAACCCGATCTCTTTGAGTGCTGTTGTACTTGAACTTGCCACATTACCAAAATGATTTACTGTTTAGCAGTTCAAAGTTCTACTCTGATGATGTTATATTCTTTTATGTTTATGATTACCGATCTTACTCTAGTGAACCTGATCTTACTCCTTATCTTTTCTGCAATAGCATATTTCTTTTTCTTGTAATCGAGGTATACAAGCAAATCCATGGATTCTATCTATAGGGCTGTCTCTGAAGCAAGTCCCCCAAATTTTATGCCTTAGCATATTTATTATTATTATTATAAACTTTAAACTGATGTTGTTAATTCTTTCTCTAATTCTCATTTGCCTTTCCAGAGGGTTATTTGTAGCTGTAATGCTGATCTTTCAAGAGAAGCTTCAAAGTGGATGAGGTCCTTCTTTGGGTTCTGCTCAGTTTCACAAGATTTTTCTTCCATTCTATACTTGGCAATTTTGGAAGACGATGCCAAAACATCAGCATTTGTGATCTTAGCAAGACTCGCTGGCCGAGGTATTAAAGATTATTAGAAGGGGAAGTAGCAGGCTCAATAAGTTATATATCAGTAGAATATCTAACTTGCCACTTTTCTATTTAGTTTCAAGTGTTGATGAACAAGTACAAAGTTTTAGACTGAACGTTGTTAATATTGTTCTGGATGTCGTACTTTGCTTCATGTTAGGTTATTTACTTTGTGATACCATGCCTTCAAATTTGTAAAATTTATGAAGAAGCTCTCGTTTCAGTTATCTCATTTTTCTCAGTTGCTGAAAGCCTTTAAGCAAGTACCCAATCGTCTTCGTTTAGCATCTATGATTAGGAGCAGTCAGTATCTAGAATCATCACGTTACTTTCTACTCATTTTTGATGTGTACAGAGTCGTACATCATATGGGATCAAGTATGAAATAAGGTAACGGGTGTGTCCTCCTTGTATTTTTTTTTTTTTTTTTTTTCCCAGCTCTTGTGTGGACCAGTTTGGCGACAACAAGATAGAGCTGCATTGCTTCAAAATTCTGATATTTATGTGCAAATTGCAAAAAAGCATAAGAAAAAAAAAACTGCACTGTGAAATACCCGGGCCAACAAAGAAGTAGGCCTCTAAAATCGTGGACAAAGAAGTAGGCCCGGCCCACACTCGATCTGGCCCACGTCTGACCCAACCCAATCTGATCCACCTTAGGTGATAGCTATACTTTAATGCAATTTTAGTAGCAACTCAATTTAAATTGCAATATCTAGATGTTTGAGTTGTAATTTTAGTAGTAGTAACAGTAGAGATTTTCTAAACTCTATTCAGTATTTTAATGAATATTTGTAGTCATTATGATTTACTAAAACACTCAAATTATTGTGAATTTTTATTCTTTGAAATAATTTCATCATCAATTGTAAGTTTATAGGGTTTAGACTTTTTAGAAAGATAAAATACAGGTTTTTATTTTTAAATTATACATATTGATCTAGCAAAAAAACTTTAAAAAATTAAAAAAAAAAGAATACGGGCCGACCCACGACGACGTGAACTGCCATGGGCCAGGTCGGACCCGGCCCAACCCCACATGCGCGGTAAACCCAAGGACCACGTCCTTAGTCCGGCCCACCGAGGCTCAATCGGGCCTGGGTCTTAATCGATCCGAACCCAGAACCGGCCGGGCGATTCATGGGATGGGTTAGGCTTGGCTCGGCCCACGCCCGCCCCTACTTGCAAGAAGCTAAGAGTGTGAGGATTGGACATGGAGCACATAGCACGAAATCTGAATTTGCTGGGGTGTATATGACCAATAGCTGATATTTGTAAATCTATGCAAATAGTTTAAAATGTCACATGAAACTCTTTGAAAGCTCATTAAAGTTCACAAATACAAAGAGTACAATTGCTGACTGGAAATTTAAGAACCAGGTGTATGTTAATTTTATATTATTTCAAATACCTCCATATATTTCAATTACAATGCGACTGGATACTTCTGGATCACTGTACACGCCAGTGCGGTGGCATCCATCAGGGATCAGATCAAAGAGCCCAACTTCCCAGTCAAGTCCGTAACTCTTCTCTGATTCTTCCGACGTGGAACTGTGCTCATATAAATTCTCAACATGAATCGGTCATGTACAAAAAAGAGAATGCTACAAAATGAGAATCATGTTTTTGTAGAATCCTTGGAGAAAGAGAATGTTACATTTGATGAATTATATTGCTAAACAGTGAGGATTTGCAATGGTGAAATGAGATTTATTAAACAAAATTGTAAAACAAATGTATATATTGGTACTCTTTCTATAAAAAGATAAATGACTGGGACCAAATCAACAAAGCGTGTACTCGCAATCAAGCAATCGGGTAAGGATTTCTTTACAACTTGGCCGTTCATCAGGTTCCGCCCAGCAATCTATAGTGAACACAAATGAGAAGTACCAAAGATATTAGCAGCAGCAACATTATAAATGTGCGCGAAAAAATCAGTATAAGATGGCAAACAGATGTTGCTAAATGAGTAAGCAAGAGATGGGCTAATAGTTAGACCCATCCGCTAGCCATCGGATGGATGAATCTCACCACCCTTCTCTTGGTAGTTCATCTAACAAATGAGTCACCAACTCATAACCAATAAACTACGCGGACGCTACTAAATGGGCTACCAAGAGGGAGATTAGTGGCAAGGCACAGTTTGCTAGTCATTGGACGGTCTGGACCTCACAACTATTTCATGCTAGCTCATTTTTCTAAAGGGTTAATTGCGTATAAACCCCCTGTAGTATAATTGTTCTTAAGCTTAGTACCCCTCTAGGTTTAGTGTTGCAGATAGACGCCCTAAGGGTAAACGAGTCAAAAAAAAATTTCACTCAGGGATTCTATTTGCAACAATAAACCTAGAGTAGTAAGTTCAAAACAGTGATACTACAGAGGGTCTATCCACAATTAATCCTTTTCTAATAATGTGACAGCTTTATATCCAGTATCGTGTATACACACGCCACATATCAGCATTCAAAGAGGCACCTATCATTCCGTTTCAGTACCTGAAATTAGCTTGCCGAGAGGACCTTCAGGAATTTCCAATCGCGTCCCTTCATTTGCAACTGCATGTACCACCTGCCAGAAAGAAGACCGGTCATATTGAAATCATTATAACAAAACTTTATGATTCAAAACAAGGGATGACAGAGGAACACCATTATAATCTAGGCTGCTTACTTGAACTGGTGGTATGCCTTCCCATGGCCGGTTCATAGTACAAAGTTCCCACATGATCACACCAAGACTGAAAATATCGCATTTTTCAGTGAATGGCTCGTTGCGCATGAGCTCAGGAGCCATCCACTCAGGAGTCCCTGCAGATGAGTTGTCTGTCATTGGGGTTTCCATCATTATTCTCGACAGCCCAAAATCACATATCTTCACTACCCAATGTTTGTCCACGAGGCAGTTCGCACTCTTCAGATCACGGTGCGCTATTTTCATCCGATGCATGCACATCAGCCCCCTAATTGCCAAGCAATTAGTTTTCAGATGGTAACTAAAAGAATAGATTCAAAGAACTAAAGCATCATCATATAACTACTGAATTTCTTGGCTATCATCTCTAAATAGGTTGGTACGACTCATTAATATGTTTTTTCATACGAGACCACCATAAAATATAGCGCTTTTTCAGAAAATCACCACGGAATTTTTAGTTTTCGTAAAACCACAATGATAACATGCACCATTAACAAAGTGCCAACAAGTCATAATTTTGATCCGTGTTCCATTAAATATTAGGGCCTTTTATACTAAAACCACAATAAAAATAAAATATGGTGGTTTTTCAAGGAACCGCCACAAAACTTTTAGTTATTGTAAAGCCACCATGATACTATGCATTGTTAACAAAATGCCTCCAATGCATACAAATCCTAAATACCCTCATGGTGGGACCCAAATATCTTTTATTACATTTTTCTCCTCCCCACAAAACACCTTACTTCCCTCCAACCCACGGTCAACTCCCTCAAAAATTTTAATTCTCCAAACACCCACCCACTCACTCCTGCATAGTTTATTCTTTCTGAACATGGTATGCTTTTATGTCGCTTTTATACTTTTATTCAAAAGCACATGGATGGAAAACTATGACTTGGTTAACAGTTCATATCATTATGGTGGTTTTATGAAAACTGATATTTTAGTGGTAGTTCTCTGAGAAACCACATTTTATGGTGGTTTCCATATAAAACCCCTATTTTTATTTAAGTTGACATGGATAGAAAGAATGACTTGGTGGCATTTTCTTAACAGTTCACTAGTACTCCGCTGCACGGTGTGCACGCTGCTGCATCAGGTTCCGCCCAGCAATCTATAGTGAACACAAATGAGAAGTACCAAAGATATTAGCAGCAACATTATAAATGTGCGCAAAAATCAGTATAAGATGGCAAACAGATGTTGCTAAATGAGTAAGCAAGAGATGGGCTAATAGTTAGACCCATCCGCTAGCCATCGGATGGATGAATCTCACCACCCTCTCTTGGTAGTTCATCTAACAAATGAGTCACCAACTCATAACCAATAAACTACGCGGACGCTACTAAATGGGCTACCAAGAGGGAGATTAGTGGCAAGGCACAGTTTGCTAGTCATTGGACGGTCTGACCTCACAACTATTTCATGCTAGCTCATTTTTCTAGTGGTTAATTATGATAAACCCCTGTAGTATAATTGTTCTTAAGCTTAGTATTCTCTAGGTTTAGTGTTGCAGATAGATTCTAAGGGTAAACGAGTCAAAAAAATTTCACTCAGGGATTCTATTTGCAACAATAAACCTAGAGTAGTAAGTTCAAAACAGTGATACTACAGAGGGTCTATCCACAATTAATCCTTTTCTAATAATGTGACAGCTTTATATCCAGTATCGTGTATACACACGCCACATATCAGCATTCAAAGAGGCACCTATCATTCCGTTTCAGTACCTGAAATTAGCTTGCCGAGAGGACCTTCAGGAATTTCCAATCGCGTCCCTTCATTTGCAACTGCATGTACCACCTGCCAGAAAGAAGACCGGTCATATTGAAATCATTATAACAAAACTTTATGATTCAAAACAAGGGATGACAGAGGAACACCATTATAATCTAGGCTGCTTACTTGAACTGGTGGTATGCCTTCCCATGGCCGGTTCATAGTACAAAGTTCCCACATGATCACACCAAGACTGAAAATATCGCATTTTTCAGTGAATGGCTCGTTGCGCATGAGCTCAGGAGCCATCCACTCAGGAGTCCCTGCAGATGAGTTGTCTGTCATTGGGGTTTCCATCATTATTCTCGACAGCCCAAAATCACATATCTTCACTACCCAATGTTTGTCCACGAGGCAGTTCGCACTCTTCAGATCACGGTGCGCTATTTTCATCCGATGCATGCACATCAGCCCCCTAATTGCCAAGCAATTAGTTTTCAGATGGTAACTAAAAGAATAGATTCAAAGAACTAAAGCATCATCATATAACTACTGAATTTCTTGGCTATCATCTCTAAATAGGTTGGTACGACTCATTAATATGTTTTTTCATACGAGACCACCATAAAATATAGCGCTTTTTCAGAAAATCACCACGGAATTTTTAGTTTTCGTAAAACCACAATGATAACATGCACCATTAACAAAGTGCCAACAAGTCATAATTTTGATCCGTGTTCCATTAAATATTAGGGCCTTTTATACGAAACCACAATAAAAATAAAATATGGTGGTTTTTCAAGGAACCGCCACAAAACTTTTAGTTATTGTAAAGCCACCATGATACTATGCATTGTTAACAAAATGCCTCCAATGCATACAAATCCTAAATACCCTCATGGTGGGACCCAAATATCTTTTATTACATTTTTCTCCTCCCCACAAAACACCTTACTTCCCTCCAACCTACGGTCAACTCCCTCAAAAAATTTTAATTCCCTCCAAACACCCACCCACTCACTCCCTGCATAGTTTATTCTTTCTGAACATGGTATGCTTTTATGTCGTTTTATACTTTTATTCAAAAGCACATGGATGGAAAACTATGACTTGGTTAACAGTTCATATCATTATGGTGGTTTTATGAAAACTGATATTTTAGTGGTAGTTCTCTGAGAAACCACATTTTATGGTGGTTTCCATATAAAAACCCCTATTTTTATTTAAGTTGACATGGATAGAAAGAATGACTTGGTGGCATTTTCTTAACAGTTCACTAGTACTCCGCTGCACGGTGTGCACGCGCTGCATCACTGCGTGCATGACACTGCACACATTTGTGGGTAAAGAAAATAATGTTAACATCTAACAATTGACGCTAATGTAAATATTTTTTTAAAAAAGACTATGTGAAAAAGTGATATAAGTGGATGTCAAATTGATCAATGTCTTCAATAGTTTAATAGATATTGTGCACGCAATGAATGCATGACATAGTACACAAATGTTGGTAATACAAATAGCTGTATAAATACTTATTATAGAAGTGATGTAAGTGTCAATCAAATAACAACTAATATCTACAATTTGTCAGTCTTCTAACTGATAAGAAACAAATAACATCATCAAACTCAGATAAATTTTCCAAGTGGCGCTCTCTTCAAAATATCACCAAACATAGAAGCATTGTGCATAAAATGAGTGTGATAATTAAAAATAGTACCAAGTAAAAGGATATGATGACATAATAAAACATATAAAAATTCGCAACAATTCATGGTCGGATAGAGAAGAGGCACTCGGTGTCGGCAAGGTTGAGGAGGTTATTGGAACTGAAGTTAGGATAGCGCAAAGGAACTCATCAAGGCATGTGTATCTGAATTTTTCTGATTCATACTTGAAGATGAAAATAATGGATCAGTTGAAAAGCCTCACATAACCTTTCTAGTTTCTACATCAAGTGTTAACATGGATTCAGAAGGATAGAGGGATTGGATAAGGGTAAACGAGTCAAAAAAAAATTTCACTCAGGGATTCTATTTGCAACAATAAACCTAGAGTAGTAAGTTCAAAACAGTGATACTACAGAGGGTCTATCCACAATTAATCCTTTTCTAATAATGTGACAGCTTTATATCCAGTATCGTGTATACACACGCCACATATCAGCATTCAAAGAGGCACCTATCATTCCGTTTCAGTACCTGAAATTAGCTTGCCGAGAGGACCTTCAGGAATTTCCAATCGCGTCCCTTCATTTGCAACTGCATGTACCACCTGCCAGAAAGAAGACCGGTCATATTGAAATCATTATAACAAAACTTTATGATTCAAAACAAGGGATGACAGAGGAACACCATTATAATCTAGGCTGCTTACTTGAACTGGTGGTATGCCTTCCCATGGCGGTTCATAGTACAAAGTTCCCACATGATCACACCAAGACTGAAAATATCGATTTTTCAGTGAATGGCTCGTTAGCATGAGCTCAGGAGCCATCCACTCAGGAGTCCCTGCAGATGAGTTGTCTGTCATTGGGGTTTCCATCATTATTCTCGACAGCCCAAAATCACATATCTTCACTACCCAATGTTTGTCCACGAGGCAGTTCGCACTCTTCAGATCACGGTGCGCTATTTTCATCCGATGCATGCACATCAGCCCCCTAATTGCCAAGCAATTAGTTTTCAGATGGTAACTAAAAGAATAGATTCAAAGAACTAAAGCATCATCATATAACTACTGAATTTCTTGGCTATCATCTCTAAATAGGTTGGTACGACTCATTAATATGTTTTTTCATACGAGACCACCATAAAATATAGCGCTTTTTCAGAAAATCACCACGGAATTTTTAGTTTTCGTAAAACCACAATGATAACATGCACCATTAACAAAGTGCCAACAAGTCATAATTTTGATCCGTGTTCCATTAAATATTAGGGCCTTTTATACTAAAACCACAATAAAAATAAAATATGGTGGTTTTTCAAGGAACCGCCACAAAACTTTTAGTTATTGTAAAGCCACCATGATACTATGCATTGTTAACAAAATGCCTCCAATGCATACAAATCCTAAATACCCTCATGGTGGGACCCAAATATCTTTTATTACATTTTTCTCCTCCCCACAAAACACCTTACTTCCCTCCAACCTACGGTCAACTCCCTCAAAAAATTTTAATTCCCTCCAAACACCCACCCACTCACTCCCTGCATAGTTTATTCTTTCTGAACATGGTATGCTTTTATGTCGTTTTATACTTTTATTCAAAAGCACATGGATGGAAAACTATGACTTGGTTAACAGTTCATATCATTATGGTGGTTTTATGAAAACTGATATTTTAGTGGTAGTTCTCTGAGAAACCACATTTTATGGTGGTTTCCATATAAAAACCCCTATTTTTATTTAAGTTGACATGGATAGAAAGAATGACTTGGTGGCATTTTCTTAACAGTTCACTAGTACTGCTGCACGGTGTGCACGCTGCTGCATCACTGCATGACACTGCACACATTTGTGGGTAAAGAAAATAATGTTAACATCTAACAATTGACGCTAATGTAAATATTTTTTAAAAAGACTATGTGAAAAAGTGATATAAGTGGATGTCAAATTGATCAATGTCTTCAATAGTTTAATAGATATTGTGCACGCAATGAATGCATGACATAGTACACAAATGTTGGTAATACAAATAGCTGTATAAATACTTATTATAGAAGTGATGTAAGTGTCAATCAAATAACAACTAATATCTACAATTTGTCAGTCTTCTAACTGATAAGAAACAAATAACATCATCAAACTCAGATAAATTTTCCAAGTGGCGCTCTCTTCAAAATATCACCAAACATAGAAGCATTGTGCATAAAATGAGTGTGATAATTAAAAATAGTACCAAGTAAAAGGGGATATGATGACATAATAAAACATATAAAAATTCTCGCAACAATTCATGGTCGGGATAGAGAAGAGGCACTCGGTGTCGGCAAGGTTGAGGAGGTTATTGGAACTGAAGTTAGGATAGCGCGCAAGGAACTCATCAAGGCATGTGTATCTGAATTTTTCTGATTCATACTTGAAGATGAAAATAATGGATCAGTTGAAAAGCCTCACATAACCTTTCTAGTTTCTACATCAAGTGTTAACATGGATTCAGAAGGATAGAGGGATTGGATAAGGGGGAAACGATATGAGAAGCAAAAGGCTATGCAAACTAATATTTATTTTTTATTTTTTACTTTTTTGATAGAAAAACTAATATTTAGTTCTATTGGAACGCGGGAGTTATGAAAACTGGTATTTATAGTTTTTAACTTTTCTTAATAATAGTAATTGATAATCGATTTTTTTATATAGTGGCTGTGCTGGAAATCTTAGGTAATTATTATCTTTGCTTTTTAGAGAGAGAGAAAAACCTGAGTGGTATCTTTAGTTAAGTATTCAAAGTTTTTAGTCTTTTCAGATTGCGTGGGCTGTGTAAGTTGAGTTAGTTTGATTTTCCAATTATAACCCTCATATTGTTTTTGAAAGCATAATAATTTTAGGACATTGCTGTAATTATTAGAAATCGCGATTCACAAAGGTTAGAACCAAAAATATTGATGAAAAGGGTGGCTTTTCTTTATTAATAGCAATAGATACTATCATGGTGGTTTTACGAGAATTGACAATTTCATGGTGGTTCCCTGAAAAACCACCATACTTTATGGTGGTTTCAGGAAACCCTTAATAAAATATCTCTCTTCGTTTTCTGTGAACTTAGGGAATCATGTTTTACCATAACTGGTTAAGTTTCCTAAATCCACATAAACAAAAAATATCAGCACTTACTAGGTGACTAATTTGCTGATCTCCATGAACCATGGAAACATAACTTAAAAACTTATTATCAAGGAGAATGCATTTCATTCTCACCTGCAGATATCACGAAGCATTTTCAATCTTTTATGCCAACTGAGCTTCTTTTTCTGACCTGTTGTATGTATGAGGTAATACAAGGATCCCATCTCCATATACTCCGTAACCATTGACAAGTGTGGAGGTTTCATGCAGGCACCGAGGAATAATATAACTGTTTCTCCAAGAATAAAAGTTGGATGAGGGTTCTACATAACAAACTGGAGTTATTGGCTCTCAGCATAAAGCTTTACAAACTAAGATATAATAATAACGCAATACTTGACTCAAGTTCAGAAACAAGAAAAATATCACAATAATTAGAGCATGAAACAAAATGCAATTGATAAGAGTCAAAGGGTAGGTGAATACCATTAGGATGTCGAAGGCGACTGGAAAAAGGAAGAACCATAGTCAGCAAATAAACTGAAAATGACACAATTTTAATTCAAATAACACAAAAATAGTACCTCAGGATAGATACTTCATTACAAAAATCCTCCATATTTTCAACAGTCAAGTCTTGCTCTAGAAAAACTTTAATAGCAACATCAGTGCCATGCCATATGCCTCGAAAGACTTCTCCAAAGAACCCTAAAGATGAACAAGAAATATCGCGTTAAAATTTGGAATTTCCAGTCAACCCCATGCTGAAGATTTCTCTTTAGGCAAGGCAAAGCCAGGCTTCAATAGATTGTCAAGTGTCACAAACAATAAAGGTAACTCCACAAATAAGCTAAAAGTTTACAGTTCAATGCAATAGGCTCTGACATATATCAGAGGGAGTTGGTGCAAACAATAAATGACGAATTTGGTAGAGATGTCATGTAACTATATGGATATTTATCTGTTGATTTACTGATTCCTCTTTAACATTGCAGCTGAGTTTATTTTATTATTATTATTATTATTATTTTGAGAATAAAATGTTCCTAACGATGTAATATGAGTTATAAAAGAAAGAAGCAATAAAATCCTAACGCTCTCCTCTGCTTAAACCATACACTGTACCATACACACTTTAATAAACTTCTGATCCATTTTCTAGTACTAGAATCCAAATTAAATCAAATGACCATGAACTTGTGTTCAAAGCCTATCAATGAGAGGTTCATCTGCATAATCCCTTTATAACTGTTAAATTTGTCTACTGTGCCAGCATTTTTCATTTTATTAGTGTTAAGTTAGTTTGACATGCATTGTTAGCCTACAACCAACAAGTTAAAATGTTTAGTTAAAGTGATATTTTGACATGCCACCGTTAATGACAATTGAAAATCCCAAACCCCACAGCATTTTTCAGAAACAAGAAGAATATGACCATATTAGTTAAAGTAATATTTGTAAATACCTTCCTAACTGAGTTTGATTTGGGGATGTGAATGAAGGCACAACATAATAGAGAAGGGTTAAATGTTAAGTTAGATGGACGGACATACATTGTCAGTTTACAACCAAAGAAACCAATATTTTGGGTAAAGTGGTTTTGTTACAATAACATATTATAGCAGGGTTAGGGTAAAAAATTTCACACAGATTTTAGAGCTAGAGAACAGCTTTTTTTCATAAAAGAAACATAAAATATGCATGTGTGGTTTGGGATTTTGTGGAGACGAGGGTAAAGGGATATGGATGTATGACTAAGTTACACAGATACATCTGCGGGTAAGGGTACAGGAAATGGCAAATTTGTAAAAGGTAGGTACGGTGACACGGCTAGACTATATAATAATAATTTACATGAGATCAATATTATTTTTTCATTTCACATGCTATGAAACAAAATTCCTATGACATTTATATGTTTCTTTTATAACATGGATCTATAAATAAGAAATTAGCTCATTTTTAAACTTGATATCCAAAAGACCATTTATACTCATAGTTCTGAACTGGGTATGGGGTGAAAAGAACCCAACTTATGTCCAATGAGTTTTAAGAATTGCATATGAAGTGTACGGCATATGTCAAGAAGTATATGACGAGTGTTTTAACTCAAACATGTATTAAATAATTGAGTACACATTGGAATATGTGTATGCAAATATCCAAGGAGTGTCTGCTGAAGTTTCAGTGTTGGGTATGGGTACAACACGGTACGACTCCAAATAGAAGTACCCATGCAACATAAATGTCTGACAAGGGAAATAGGAAATCCAATATATGTTTATGGTTAATCTGATACGCACCCTCGATAGTTCTTCAGGGAAACTAACAGAAAACAAAATGTCATAGTGCGCCATAATATGTTAAAAATATACTGCAAACTGGGAAAGAGTACTTGCCTATGCCAACACGTGTGCCAACAGTAAGTTCTGAGAAATCAATATTCCATTCTTCAAAAGGTAATAACGGCTTATTCAGAAACGGAGAAGAATGCAAGACTTTGCTCCATGTTGAGGTCAGATCTCCGGTAATTAGGAAGTCAGAAGATTGACTTCCTCCAGAAGTTTGACCCTGAAATTCATGCGGAGATGAAGGCAATGATAATGCATTTTGAGTAGCATTTAATTGCTTGCATGTACCAGATATTCTTCCAGATGTTTTGTCAGGACCGTCCAAATGAATATTTAATACCTAGAAAAAACAGCAAGCAGGTTAATAATTTTACACATGGCTTGTCAAAAATAATTTCTGGCAACAAATGTGCAATCTAAAATGGAAAGTAAATAATTGAAGGTAATTGGATAAGGTTGCTCACTCTACCTGATTCATTAAGTGGTATGGAAACCTAGAGTAAATGACAAATTGAAGTTATCATATAACATCACAAACTACGATAACTTTCACATTAAGGATTAGCATTTTAAGATGCATGTCTGCGTGCAGCCTAGATTTCATTGCCAGAACACCGGTATAAACTATTCTTGAATTATCTCTGAAAAATATACTGATCCAACTGGTGCTCACATAAATTTCCTTCAAGCTCAAAAAAAAAAAAAAAAGAGGAAGGATCCTAGGTACAAGGCCCAATCTATAGCCATCCTCCTATTTAAACATTTCTACATCCATCAAAATTAATTTAATCAACTTTAAACAAAAGCGTGTAAGAGAAAACTACTCTCCTAATATGGTGGACATCACTAACAATACTAACCGGTGAGCAAGTTTTCTACTTTGCTAATGTATATATTGCACTGCATGAATAGCCTAGGATAAAGGTATTTAACTCAAAACCTACAACAAAAATATAATTTAATAATTAGCTTATGGATAAACTCAAAGATTCATATTCCATGATTGGGGATATAGAAATAATAATGAAACAGGTAAACTTCTAATATCTATCTGATATTTCCTATGTGAACTTCTGAATAAGTGGACAATGTAAAATTCCATAAGTTCTAAAGACAACAGAATGATGACTGCAAATAATTCAATAAGCTTTGAGGTCAAAGTTCTGGTTGTGAAGCCAATATCATTATCAAAGTACAAAATCTCCAAACTTTAGATTCAAACAAGGAAAGAAGCAATGACACAAGAGCAATTTTTATTTGCTGGATTAAAGAATAAGAGCTATATTTTTGGAGATGATTGACAAAGAAGCTTTAAACATGACCGTGAAGTTAAATAGTTATATGAATTCCATTGCAAGACAAGACATAAGATTTATTTAAAAGCCAACATGTAGCAAATGTCTTATCATAAGTGAATGTACTAACTAGAATGATAAAATGGCTTGATAGAACATAACTGAAGATAAAAAAGAAAGCTATCTCAATTAATAAAAATGATCAACATACATTTTTAGATAAATCATTTATATCCTTCTTGGCATTTCTTGAATGCAAATTCGCACCTTCATCAGCCTCAGCCCTTACGAGACGATTTTGCTTTAGTGTTCTGTTCATGCCTCGAACAGCCCTGAGTAAAAAAGTTCAGTCACTTAAACAAAAGCATGGTACATACTGAAAAATAAAAGACTAGTTTATTCTCGATCTCACCAACAAATCCTTGCTACAGAGGTAAGGGAGGATTGGCAAAGAGGAGAACCACGGGTTCAGATTCTGGAAGCTGATCCCAATTCATAATTATTTACTAAAAACCTAGTTCAGGTTGCACTTCATTCTAAGTCAATTAGTACAAATATTTCCTCATGACAAAAAACCCAGTTATACATGGTCTACTAACACAAATGAATATGGACATTATTGAACTTGACAAAATGATAATTTCAAAATATACCCAGAAGTAACAAAACCAAGAAGAGTAGACATTAACATGTATGCATGGGAATAGAAGGCCCTTTTTGATTGGCGTAGATACAAATGTATCTGGGTCTAACCATGCAAACTACAAACTATTTAGAGTAAATATGCTTCAAAACATTTCGATAAACAACAATTAGGAAAAAATAAAGCAGAAGAATTCACATCAAAAGTACTAATAACCAACAATTAAAGTAATTTTTTCAACGTGAATTCTACTTAATAAAATGGACAAGAAAAACTGATTGCAAAGAAAGACAAAAGAATGGAAAGTTTATAAAAGAAACTGAGATGTAGGACAGATTGAAGGCCAAATCCAAATTTGGTTGAAAAGTCCTAATCCGATTGAAACAGATTGCAAAGAAAGATAAAAGAATTGGAAATTTAAAAAGAAACCGAGATGTAGGACAGATTGAAGGCCAAATCCAAATTTGGTTGAAAAGTCCTAATCCGATTGAAACACTAATTTGGATAGATAAATTTGTTAGGAGATAAGGATATTTAGATTTAAATTTTAAAGTATAGTTTGAATTTAAATTCTAGGAGTTTGATTTAGATTTCAAATTGTATTAGGATAGAGTTGTTTTAGATTTGAAGTGTAGTAGGACAAGAATTATTTAGTTTTGAATCTATCAGAGAGATAAGATTTTAAACCCTATATATATATATATATATATATATATATATATATATATATATATATATATATATATATATATATATATATATATATATATATATATATATATATATATATATGGGTTATGCTTTAATTGTATTCAGAGATTATGAGAATTTATGAAAGTTTGAATTGAAGAAAATCTTATGTGATTTTTCTAAGGCAGACGCCATTGTTTCTCAGTGTGAAGCCGAAAGAGTTAAGCGTCTGCGTGTGAATCCGGTTTAACTAACGGTTAGATAGCTGCGAGTGAATCCGATCTAACCTCAATTTATCTTACTTTGTTAGTCTTTTATTTTATAAAATAAAAAAGGGAAAGATACTGTTCATGGGTACTGCAGCATTGTTCGTGGTTACTGCTCATCAGTACAGTGGTCATCATCAATTCCGTTCCGCATTAAACCGGCATTTGGAAAATTAAGTGTGAAACTTATGACAAAATAATAATAATAATAATAATAAACTTGTGTGATGATTGTTAACTTTGAGAAAGTAACACCAACCTGACAACATCATCACCAATCTCAGGTATGATGCTAATGCTCCTTCTTCTCGATCTCCGTCTGTCAAATGTTGATGCACCTTCAGACCTACATGTGACAGGAAACAATTTGATCATTCACTAGCCAACAACTTCATGAGACACAAAATGTTAAAATGCAAATGGTTCAACAAACCATGTGGTGCGCATAAAGTGCAATACAAGCTGTTGCAAACCAACTAATAAAGTATAGTGCAATTTCAACATAGTGTGCGCAAGACCATCAATCATGTTTTTCTCCTAAAGTGATGTTAAAGGTTGATATAAGGAAGGCATATGATACGGTTGATTGGAGATTTTTGGGGAGTATGCTATCTGTATGGGATTCCCTGATAAGTACAGTGGTGGGTGGTGGAATGTGCTAGTACTCCTCAATCTCTATTTTGCTTAATGGTGTCATGCATTGGTTCTTTGAGGGGAAAAGGGGGCTTAGACAAGGGGATCCTTTGTCCTCTTATCTTTTTCTAATGTGCATGGAGTACTTATCTAGGAGTATGGTGGATTTTAAAGAGGATAGGGCCTTTCAATATCATCCTAAGTGTGCTCCTCTTAGAATTTCACATTTGGTGTTTGCGGATGACCTCTTAATGTTTGCTAAAGCCAATGTGGATCTATGCTTGCTCTTTAGAGAAAGATGGATTAATTTTCCACCATGTCTAGGTTGGTGGGGAGTCAAGCAAAAAAGTAATATATTTCTTGCAGGGATCTCTGATGCAGATAGAGCTCAAATTGTCGCAGTAGTGGGGTTTGTTGAGGGGAGCGTACCAGTTAAATATGATGGGGATCAGTATACCCGATTCTATTCCAGAGGGACTTGGCATCGTAGATCTCATTGAGATATTATTAGATTCTGATTTGATTTTAGATAAGGGCTGATTTTACTTGGTTATTGATAGAATTGAAACTGTTAAGATTTAATTTGTTTAGAGATAAGCATTACATGTTTTTCGATAAGGTTTGATTTGTTTTGAGATAAGATTTGATTTGTTTTTAGATAAGATTTATTTTAACTCTCTATAAAAGGGAGGAATTCTTATGTAATAGTCAGTAAATTTTGAATGAGAATTATTGATCAAATAGATTTCTGGAGTGATTCCAATCGTGTTTTTTAACCTCTGAACAACGATCAGCTTCCCGTGAACAAGATAAACAGCCAAAGGAATGCCTCGTGAACAAAGACCCCCGCAAACAAGCAAGCCGTGAACGTGCCTCCTTAAACAATGCCAAACAGTCCTACGAACAGTGCCAAAACCCCCGCAAACAGTGCTTCGTGAACAGTGCCACCGTGAACAGGATCAAGGGGATTCCACATCGACGGAGAACTACAAAACTCAGATCTAAGTCTTTATTCTTATTTATTCAGATTGCTTATATTGTGGTTACTTAGATCTGTTACATCCTTGATCTTATATTGAACTAATCCTTTATTTTGATACCCTTTCGCAGGATCTAGCTAATAGGAATTCGACACATACGCTGAGTGCTCAATTAGGATCTGTGGACTGTGCTCGACGATTCACACCTCAGGTTTATCGCGAACGCATTCCCTATTTACTGTAGTTTTGCATCATTATTACTATTAGTTGTTAGTCTATATTGTTTGATATTTAAAGTTATTTTCCGCTGCAATTTTAGTGTGAGTTTGCATTTACTCTGCATATTAGTTCGTTTAATCACTTTTCCTAGAATTTGATAGATCGTGCTACGTCAAAATATCTTGGGGTCCCACTTTCAATGTTAGGATTGCTCATAACCAGTACATAGCAAAATGGAGGCAAAGTTGAAACTATTGGGATCTTTAAAGTTGTCTTATGCTGGGAGGATACAGCTAGTAAAGTTTGTCATGTTCAGTATGCATTCTTACTGGACAGAGATCTATGTGCTGCTTGAGAAGACTATTAGACAACGTTATCGATAGCGGATAGCGTCGCGTAACGGTGATGCATCGCTAAGGCTATTTAGGGCTATTGCGATAAAATAGCGGTAAAAGGCGCAAAGTCAAATAGCGGTCTAATTTAGATATGAATAAATATTAAAAAAAATTTTAAAAAAATCTCAAAAATCTAAAAGTGCATATTTGATGATTTAAAGAGATCCTAAATATGAAATAGACATGTAACCGTCACATAATACCGAAGACGACTGGAGGAGTCAAAGAGTCGTCATCTTCGAGAAGATGAGCTGAGCGGTGAGAGGACTACAGTAGGAGGAGCTCACGACGAGAGGAGGTGAGAGGAAGTGCTGAGGGAGGTGCCGGAGGCTATGGGGAGGTGGCGGGAGTACGCTGAAAATCGCGGGAGGCGGTGGGATGCAGTAGTTACGGGTCGGGTTTAATTTAAAAAAATAAACCTCAAATTGCTTTTAAATAGCGGTCAAGAAATCGCGGGAGGCTGTGGGATGCAGTGGTTGCAGATCGAGTTTCATTTTAAAAAAAATAAACCTCAAACCGCTTTTAAATAGCAGTCAAAAAGCGAATTTTACTCGCAATCGCCCACTATTCACCGTTATGGCGCGCTATTGACCGCTTTTACAAGCGGAAAGCGCATATTCCGCAATGTCACCGATAGCGGGCAATAGCGTCGCGGGAAGGGACCGCTAACGCTATTAGCGCCGCTATTGCGGGGCTATTTACCGCTATTTACAACAGTGCTATTAGATTGATTGACAAGCTTTGCTCAAGGGTTATTTAGGGTAGAAGAGAAGGAATGCATAAGGCTCACCTTTTTTCCTGGGAAAGCATGTCTTGTTTGAAGTCAAAAGGGGGTCTGGGACTAATACAAGCTGAGAAATGGAATTTTATTGCAATGCTCAAGTTACTGTGGGCAACTCACTTGAAGAAAGACATGTTGTGGAATAAATGGCTACACAGTCATTATTTAAAATATGAATCAGTGTGGAGGGTGCAGGCCAGATTGAGTGATTCATGGTCCCGGAGGTCCTTGTTGAAAGTGAGAGATTGGATGGTGAATAAGTGGTCAACTGCGCAGGATATTGTGCTGAAGATGGAGGATAGCAGATTCGTGATAAGCTGATTATGTCAACTGCATATAGGGGACTCTTCTGCAACTCCTCCCCTCTTCAGTGGGCATCTACAGTTTGGGAGAGCTACTCAGTTTCAACGCATGCATATATTTTGTGGATGGCAGTGAGAGGGAGGCTTCTTACACAGGAGAGACTTATCAGGTTTCGTTTACTCCAAAGTAGTGTGTGTGCTATGTAACCAAGCTAGAGAGGATGCCAATCACCTATTTTTCTTGTGTCCCTCGTCTACTCTAGTTTAGAAGAAGGTAATGGTGTGGCAAGTGGCAGAGATTCATTGTGTTTAGAGGATGAAGTGCAATGGTTTACCCATTCAGCGAGAGGGAGATCTTTCAAGCAGAGGTGTCTTTTGATGCTGCTGTGTACTATCTTTAGAGGAAACGCAGTATGAGGAGATTCCAGCATAAGCCTATTGGAGTTAATAGACTCCGATAGTGTTGTGAAGAGCATCAAAGTGGACAGGGGCGGACCCATGAGCATTGAAACTAAATGGTTTTTTGTCTTCTCCCTCCATTCATCTTGACCCATGAGCATTGAAACTAAAATGGTCTCTAATTCCTCCACCCATCTCACAAGCCAAAAGCATTCCCATTCTAATCATTTGTCTTTGTGGAATTATCCTCAATAGCATACAATATTCAGAGTTATGAGCGCTAATTTTTGTCTCCATCAAGTAATAGAATGTATATGATCATATTTAATTATTTGCACACAATATTTACATATGGAATTTTGATTGTTCAGTTTTGAACAAGTTGTTATCATCTCTTCTTGTGAGATTATATACAACACTTCTCGTTTCTTTTTTAGGCAAGATTATACATAGATTTCAACAAAACTAATCCTCTTCAACCTGCGATTTTTAATATTTAATATAAGAGGGGGTACAATCGTACAAGAGCAAATAACAAAGAACAAGTAGTGCCCCATGTGATCGGCACAGTCCACTTGGTAATTTCTCATTTCCTCTGCCTTGCTTTAGTATGTTACCATGTTTAACTATTAATGTTTGTGGACCTCCCTTTTCGAAATTCCTGGCTCCGCCACTGAAAGTGAATGTCATTACAAGAGTGTGCAAGTGTAATAGTTCTCCACAATGTAGATATTAGATTGAGAGCTTGTAGTTGATTGTGTAGATATTTGGGTATGCCCAGGTCATTTTTTGTACTTCAACGTTCAGTTTGGTAATGAGAATATATTCATTTACCAAAGAAAAGCTATTAAAAGTACAAATATTAGGAAAATATATGGCTGACTCTATGTTTATACACAATAGGATCAGTTTCTGTACGAATAGTGTTGAATGGATTTGGAAAAGTTTTCGATCAGTTCATTCCATATTAAGTTTATCAACAACACCTGTACACAAGGGAGACATCATCCAGGTGGCAATAAGTTATATAGTATACTATATGTATGTAGCTTAAGATTAGCAATAAATGCACAAATGCATATGATAATGATATAGCTCGCATAGGGGAGAGAGAGATTCACAAAAGCAAAGTATCTATTGGCTCATACTTCAACTAAAAAGAGAAGAAAATAGCATAGGAAAAGAAACTACTTCTAAAGTTGTGTAGTGGTGTCAAGAACTGGGAATGGACTGATTATCTAACAAAAAAAGAAAATACCTGAAAAGACAAAAGAAAAAAAAGCACAATAAAAGGACCAACCTAACCTCGAAATTGCTAGCAAGAAAAGGTTAAAACTTCGCTGATCATATTACAAAATGTTGCCAAGAAGTTGTAGTGGAGCCCTATTATCATGCTACCTGATCCATGTACGTCCTGATTTCTCAGTTTATATATAAAAGTAGATCAATTAAATTATTGGACCCAAATATGTATTACAGAAATAGTGTTGTTTCCTTACGTATATCTACGTGTTTTACTTGATTCCATTAAAGCAACAACATATCCAAATACCATGCCAAGACAATTTCTGCATAATTATATTGTCATGTTAATAACTTAGGGCCTGTTTGATTTGAAAAAATTGGGCTGCAAATGTGTGGAAAACTACTGATTACCGTTTTCCTGTGTCAGATTAGCCAAAAAGAATTCTTATTCCGCTATTTGGAACTCCAGAAAACTCTTGGAAAACCTTTGCAAAAACATCATAAAAAATGGAAAACCCAATTCTGAGTTTTTAAGGCGAAATTGGGTGAAAAATGCATAAAGAAAATATTAAAATAAGGGGCGATTTTAGGGTTTTCTATTCCTTAGGTTTACACCATTTCAATGATGTTTTCCAAAATACCAAATTGAGGAATAGAAATATATGCCTTTTCTTAAAATGTTCATTTCCTTTTTTTAAGTTTGATCCAGGGTATGGATTTATGATGATAGAGATTTCCCCCTTCTCTCTCTCCTTTTTTTTTTTTTTTGGTGAAACAAAGCAAAAAAAAGCTTTCCCAAGAAATGCGTGAAAAACTCAAAAAAACGATTTTTAGCATTGGAATCCTCCTATTCGTCTATTGGAAATGTACCAAACAGGTCCTTAGGAGTAGCAAGGAGAATTTCTCATCGACTTCTAGTTGTTTCTCCACAGGAATTGATATATTTCTAGAAATAAAAGATAACTTGGTGAATCAAGAAACAAAATCTTGATCCTGTAAAAAACAAAACTGGGGAAAGATAAGAATCTTGCATTAGTGCTAAAGTTAATGTATATTGCAACTAATCCATCCCTTCTATTGCCATCCCTGCTTCCATATGAAAAATATAATAGAAAAATGAAAGAAAACAAAGAGCAGAGTCAGATGCGTGACCATATATTTGAATTCTATTAGAGAATACCTTGATGCAGCAACTTCCTCTGCAAAATCTCTAGATAAGTGCTGATTGTTGCTAAGTATAGAGTGTCCACATCCTTGTGACCGAGGATGTTCAGGACTGCACAAAAGAATCAGATCAACTACATAAGATATGAAAAGAAATTTTAAGGTACTAATTCCTGCAAGTCAGGAAGTTCTATTTCTAGATTAAGATAACATGTCAATTTTATTTAGTGGGGGGAAAAAGGAATCAAAGCATGTTTAAAAAACACAAAGCCATCTATTCTCTCCCATTAATTAAATTAACTAATAGTTATGTAATTTCCAGAAGGTCAATGTAAATTCCAAAAAATGGAAGAACCTTGAACTAGCTGTCTGTTGCTTTTCTATAACAGCTTTTCTCCGGCTGCTTCTCCAGAATGCATTTGCAATGTCAGGTACACTATGTGATGAACTAATCAAAAAATTAATAAGTTAAAACCTATATCAAAATATTACAAAGTGTTAAAAATCAAATGAAGAAAAGACAAGGATATATACAGTTGGAAAAAGCATAAACCATTTTACATGCTTTTAGAATTTCAAGTCTAAACTTTGTACTAAATGCAGCATCAGTAATACCTTAAACTTTTTTCTCTTGAACTTGATGATCTTAGCATGACATGCTGCAATGGAGGACCATAAATATTTGATGGTGCCTCAATTTTTCGTTGATATGAAGAATGGAAGGTGTCATTTTTCTCTGGACTGCAACTGCACGATGGAACAAGAGATATTTCATTTTGTGTAAACAAAAAGAAACCACGCGTTTCCAGATAATCACTAGAAAAGATCACAAGATGAAATTAAATAAGATAAACCATATGATAAACCAGATAGCATTGACAAATTTCATGAGAAAGCAACTGGTCTCACTGTACACTTTGTAGCTCCAGCAAGCAATCGGTATATTTTTACTTTCATCATGTTTTTTTTGCAAAAAATACTTGACGTAGGAAAGTGTAAAGTCTGGATGTGCGTCTAACTGAAGAAAATAAGTAGATCAATATAAAGATTATGTGTAGATTTTTATTTGCAGTATAAACCACCATTGATCTAACAAATCTCAAGATAGTCATGAACCCAAATAGAAGCTCCCACTATAGCGCCCAAAAAATTGATTGAATGATGGGCAATTGATCAATTATGACCTTGAATATTCCGCAATAAGCATGAATTACTATGAGAAAAATAAAGAGAGCGCAATGCTCTTTGTGCTCATATTTGATCAATGTAACAAGAGACTGTCTCATAGTGAAGCACAATTTGCAAAAAAGATATATTGAACACTAAGTTGCACATGTGCGGGTGCGTGTATGGGACACGGTATATTTGTAAAAGATATGGAACGGGGACACGGTTGAAACTCATGGGATATAATTACAGTTCTGAGCTATATAGATAAACGAACCTTTTAAATTGTAGTTCTTGAGGATGAAACGAGCTCGACCTTTATCCAACAAGTGACAAAAATGGATGTGAAGTGTAGGATATATATCGAAGAAGTGTATGACAAGTGTTTTAAATTAAACATGCATTGTATAATTAAGTACTGGTCTGAATAAATATATGCGTATAAGGAGTGTCCAAGAAGTGTCATGTACGGGTATGGCTCCATTTTTGAGTACCCAGGTAACATAGATTGAACTGCATTATCTCATCCATTACATGTGACAGGACACAGCCAGTTAAAATACAAATAATTAACTAACAAAGTGTTCATGTGGGTCAGGACTGTGTTACTAATTATACTGAGGCCATCATCTTTGATCAATTGATGCAATATTTCTCACATGCATTTTGAAGTGATCATAACCAAAACAAGTCATCTGATGAAGTTGTTTATACCATTTGCTGCCCAGTTTATCCGTGAAACCAAACAACGGGCTATTTGGCTCCAGCGGAGAATCACAGGAATCATATTCCGGAGGGTCGTCTTCTATGGCAGAACTATGGGACATAAACATAGCCCTGTCTGAGAAAGGGATTAACTGGCCTGGGAAACGCATGAGGTCAACAAGTAATTCCACTGAATTCAGCACAACTACTACTGACATATGCCTATATGAGTCAATGTGCTCAACAACTCCATCACTAGGTAGCCCCTGCCAAAATAAATAGGAAGAGAAGTTCTGATCATATTCAAATTGGCTAGTAAGATCTTGAAGATTAACTTCAAACTATTATGCTACTATCAGGTAACGAAATGACCAAACAACATAGCAAGATTCAATGAAATCGAATAAGGAGGAAAACCTTCCATCCATGGCGGGAAAAAAAAATCTATTTTTTCCATAAATTGAGATGATCAACACCATTTGTTTTCATCTCAACAATCTTAAGTATAAATAAACCAAAAATCTTGTAATGTTCTTGATATTTCTCCTTCCATTGGCTGGTTGTAAAATTAAAGATTTCACTATCACAGAACACTTTTCACCTTTACATCTGCGGACAAGGAGTAAATAAATCAAGAAATTCTTCATAATCTAAATCAATAGTGAAAATGAACTTTTAATGCCTAATAGTTAACACTTAACACACTTGCACCCCCGCGCGCACACAAACATACATCCATACATAACAACATGACAACAAAGCCCTGCATCTCATTTTTGGTGCCTACATGTGTGTATACACACGGGATAGTGTTTATGATGTGGTCTCTAATTTAGAAAAGTAAAAAAACAAGAGATGGAAAATGGTGAGGTCCAACCTACTCGTCAAATCGAATGGAAAAATAATAGGATGAGCCTCATCACTTCCCATCATTAGATAGTTTATCTCACAAATATTATTCTCACACATACACGGATAAACACACACACACACACACACACACACACACACACACACACAAACAAACAAACACATGCACGCACAGAGACACATGCACACACCCACACATTGCACATGCACACATTATAATATTATATATAAGTAAATGCATTTATGAGTTGGAGTATAGACCGTTAAATCTACAAAGTAGATTTTACACAACTTCTACCATGAATTTTCGATAAACTGATCTGGTCAAATTTTCAAACATGCAAATTGATGAGGGAATAACGCAATGATGGACTAATAGTGAATGGTTGGAGGAAAAAAGTGCCAAAATTACCTACTTCTTGTTGTCTTGGGAAAGTGACTTAATCTGAAAAGGTATTACCAAAGTTTCATTTATTTAATTAGTGAGACTAGCTCTACTAGTTGTGTGTTTGCAACTGGTAGGTCCACCACTTCGATGCCTTAAGAGCTCATTATGGCAGTGGGCAGCCACCTCATACCTAGTAGCCAACGTGTGTGCGCGCCTATAATGCATGTCTACATATATACATATATACAAGAAGGTAAAGTTAGAAATAATTACCACCACTAGTTTTGTCTCAAGACCTACAGCATCTGCAAGAACTTTGAATAAAATTGCTCGAGGCCTGCATGATCCATTTCTTATTTGACCTAAAAGTTGAGCACCGAGGTTTTCTATTAAATGAGAAACTTCCTCCATTGTAGATTTCGCAGGACTTAATTCTGAATTTGGGCGTTTATAGAAGTCAGTAACCTGCGTTTGGAGCCAATTTACCCAGTATGAGATAATGATCGGAATGTTACCGACAATATTTATAACAAAGAAAGTATTGATTCTTCACATCTATGAAAGCATCAAGATACAAAATTATCGTAAGATATGCAAAGAGGTAAAAGCGTGTAACCATATCCAGTTCACATTCATGAACACAACCACAATCTGGATAACATTCAGCTCTGAAAACAGCAAAAATCCAGCCCCATCTCTACCCATTCCCATTGGCATCATAATCAAGGTAATACATTCTGCCTTGCCTCATAGTTCAAAATTTTAATTTTTTTCAACCCCCTCCCCCCAAGTGGCAGCACATAATAGTTACCTTGGAGGTTGCCAAAAAATTATCAAACTCCTTGGGCCAGTTATTAAACCTCTCATTATAGTATTTCAAGTCTCCTGTGAAACTATCTTATACCTTACATCTACACTAGTACAATCTGCAGTTGCTTTCATGTTATACATAGAATTTTTTCAAGAAATCAAATGCCTAGTTAAGCATTTAGAAAATTTCGGTTCAAAAAAACAATTAACAGATTGGGAAATTTTTTTGCAAATGCAGGGGAATGTTATAGAAAAGGGGAATCATTAAACATCTGATTTGATGTAGATTAACAATATAACTTGATTCTATTTGGCTTTAATAATTTAATTCTATGCACTGATTTTGACTGCACCTAGATCCACATATGCATGGAAACTTCCTGCTGTCTAGTATTTCTGTATTTGACAGTCACTTTACAAGGATATGTGATAAAAGTGATGTTAGCATCTAAGTGCCTCTTTTCCAAGTTATCTAACAAGCTGGGATTGACTGGTATCTACGCTCTACCTTAAGTGGGAGAGGTAGTGAATAGAAACATAGTTAAATTGCAAGTCAATAGATAATTCTTTTCCGGAGTAGAAAGTCAATTTTATACTATAATAGGAGAATGCTGAAATTTCAATAGACTAAAAATTCCCCTCCATCTCCATCATTCTTTCTTTTTCTTGTTTCCTGTCTATCACTTTTCAACATTGACAAACAAGAGAGAAGGAAATAAATAAAAGGAGTAAAATGAGAATATACTGCAACAATCCTCTCCTAAATATATAGGGTAAACCCTCTATAAGAAGCACAATCTCAAAGTAGAAGTTATGAAACATCCAAGAACAAGGTAAGGATCTATTAATTAATGAAAAAAGAATACTCACTAGGCCTGCAATCCTTTTTATTAGCGAAGCAGGATGCGAGTTCAATCCTTTCACCAATGTGGTGCTCAATTGCTTCAACATAGAAAGCTTCTTATCCTTCTCTGTGTCTACAAGAATAATGTCAGCTTTAAGCCCCCATATACCAAGAGACTGAATTTCATCAGGAGATGGAATTGTATGGAAATTCTCCTTGAGATTCTTCTCCTGCACAGCCCAGATTTGAAGGTCATGATAGCGTATGTATTGACATAAAAAGTAGCATACGGGTTTAAAGGTTCAAGTCCCTAAGCAAACAACTGTCTCTCTCACACACACACACACACACACACAAGGATCATGGAAGCACAGAGAAACTTTGTACAACTACAAAGATAGATATTGGAATAATTCAATACATAGTTGCATGGCGTTCCCATTCACGGAATGGGCACGGGAGCGTGGTATACCACTTATTTGGAGTTGGATACGAGGGGGCTAGGCTTATATGGTGCACTAGGGAACATGGTACGCTTTAGGTTCGGCTTGCAAGTGCCTTAATATACAATTTTCTGCAAGAGTCAAATTCGAGGATCAAAAATAGTAAAAGAATTTTCAAGTTGTGATTAAGGTACGCTTTTTGTTGCTTATTTTTTTGAAAATGGTTTCTTTTTTTTCAAAATATTAACTAATTTGAATTTTAAGTGGGGTCATCCGATACGTGATCCAATTCGCTAGTGTACTGCATTCCAAGACGATTGAACACGGGTCGTGGTTTGCTATAATGTCCCATGTTCCCGTCATCTATGGTTCAATAGAAGATCAACTTGTAGTGATAGTCAAACTGAAGTCTTACTCAGCCTCAGTCTCAAACTAAACCATATACTCCTGAAATTCCATGCTTAGTCATGTGACTACCGGTGACGGACCAGCTTATCTGTAAGAAGTAGCTCAAGAATGGAAATTGGAGTAATAAATAGCTCAAGAACGATTAACCAATAACCTCGTCTACATGAAATATAAAATGCTTTATTTTAGGGCAAAAACCCATCTTTCCCTATGGCAAAAAATAAAAAACAAAAAAACAAAAAAAGAGGAGCCCCAGCAATCTGTAAGACTTAAACCAGAAGCTAAACCCATTCACATAGACTGTCCTTCATCATAAAGCTAAATTAATAGTATGCAGCAGACTCTGCATATTCATTAAGCATTTAAGCTTATTTGGCTGACACACTGCAGAACTAAACAAGATAATAGTTGTCCATAGCACACACACATCTGATCCATGCACAAACCGAACACTCACCCTGAACAGTGGAGCAATGACCACAACATTTTTATACCTAGCCAAAACTTCCCATTCTCCCCCATCAAGATATTAGCTTGACAATAGTACAATTTTCCCAAAGCAAAAAACTTAACAAGCTGGATAATTGCATTGTAGACTTCGCGATTTCTCGAATCCCTGTCTATATCAATGTATTTGTGAGCAAATCCTATTTGCAATGTTACTAGTAGCATAAACATTATAAGTGTGAAACTTCTTGCACCTTCCAGATAAAGACCATGCAAATTATTGGACGATCTCATGCTAGCAACGAATGTCATTCAATTGCTGTTAACTGAAGAATTAGACTTGTAACTTGTCTTAGGAATCATGACAAGAAATTGGAAACTCTTACCGGGATGACTGAATAGAAACCATTGCGTATTGGACTGGACAAAATTCCTGTTGACCACAAAATCTGAGAAGCAGTCTGAGACGAAACTTCAGCCTGTTCGACATTGGATGCAGACTCTTCAGAGCTCATATTCTGTTCTCCTGTGACAGCTGAACAGATTGGAAGTCATGCAAATTGAAGGGACACCAACTAGGATTAAAACGCCTCAGTTCAGATTGCCTGAATCACCTGGAATCTCTTCCATCTCCAAAAATATCTGAAATATAGAACCATTTCGTCCCACTTCTCACCTCATAAATGTTGTGTAACAGTATAAGGCGACAGACCAAGCTAAAAACCAGAGCAACTAGATCCAGAAATTTCTGTTCGAAGAAGATTTACCACCGCATGATCTAACAGCTGAAATTTGGGAGAAATGTTAGTTTCGATAAGCCATTTTGTTCAGTAGTAATGCACACGGCAATCAAAAGGTTTAATTTTTTTTTAGGATAAGAATACCACCAAATCTTCAAATTTTCACGACAGAAGTAGATGAATGAATAGCAAAATTATGGATGGTATACACTGTAATGTAGAGAAGGAGCATGTCTACTACCCGTTGAGAAGCTTTCACGAGTGCCTCGTGTACTCTTTAACCTGAATTAAGCTGAATTAAAAAGTAGGGAATGATTGCAAATACCTATTAGGAGCTATCTGATTTGGTTTACGTCCGTGTAAGCCTCTAAAATGGCTCGAGGGCAATTTACATATGATAACCTCCATACCCGCTACTGATTAATTACCTCATTCACAGAAAATCTACAATATGTATTCTTGGAAGCGGAAACCTTTCGATATTACAAATCATCCTTTTTAAGTTCACAATTTCCATCTTTTCTCAGGGTCAACTCAAGCAACTCGATAAAATTTTCAACCCTAAAGATTATATCTTCTCAAAAGTGATAAAGACTTAATAAGTGGCTGCAATTTCTATCAATCAACTTAACACAATCTGACTGATAAGTTCACAAGAACGATTCAACAGAATGATGAGAGATTCGAACTCTCCATCATAATCAGCAAAAACTTGATTCAATAACACTGACACTATCAAATGAATCCAAAAAATTTAATAAAATCTACAAAGTTACAGATCAAAATGAAAAGGAAAAAAAAAAGAGGGAAAAAATGAAATCGGAAGAACTCACGAGGGGATCCGAGCATCTTGATGCTGATACATCAAGATCAGATTGGGATTGGACGGGAGATAACCGAGGGCATCATCACGTGGAGATCGAGATTCTGCGATAAAGGCGGATAGAGATGCATTCGTTCAAACGATACGAAAATTTATTTTAAAAATGATGGAGAGAATTAAGATCGAGAGAATGAGATTTATAAAGGAAGAAGAGAGTAGGCTTCGAATTTTCTTTTTCGGCGTTTTTACGTATTGGACCCTGTAAGTATCTTTCTTCTTTTTTGTTATTTCAAATTCATCCTTGGTCATCAGTTATTTACCGTATTTGTCTCCGCTTATTCACCATTCGTGCCTATGTCAAAATCTAATACGGACTACTCAGACTGGAAGAAATAGATTTTGGTTTATATATCTAATATCAGAGAAACGAATAAAATTAAAAAATACATCTGCTATAAGATACAATATTTATTTAAATAAATAAGATTTCTTGAGCTCACTAATGGGTTCACGACACCTACAAAGTTAAAATTAGATGTTTGGATCATGAATAATCGGTTTCGGATCAATTAATTTACAGCTAAAATAGATTTAACAATTTGGTCAACACAGATATTCATATATCCGCATCCAGATTCAGATATTTTGCGATATTCATATTTGTATTCTTATCCTATAAAAATATTAACAAGATAGTTGCATCCTTTCATATACGAATACGAATATATCTATGCATATGTATACTCTTTAGCATCTTGCTTGAGTCACTCACCAATGCTCTAATGAAGGATAAATTACAGATATACTCTCTAAAAACAATATTTTATTAGTTAATCATCATAGTTTAATCCCGGATGATGTAGGGATGAGCACTTTTTGGTGCAAACTGGTTCAACTTATCAAACCGACCGAATTTTAGTAGCTGGATTTTAGGAAAACTTCAGTTCGGTCCAGTTCTATAGTATTTAAAATCGAAATAACTGAACCGATTGCTGTCAACTTAATTGTCAAAAACTCAGGCTCTTTCTAGATAGTTTATACTAATATTTTTATGCATCTTAATTGATAAAAGATTTAATTTTAGTTTGTAAAGTAATTAATCTGATGAGTTTGCTTTCAACTTAGAATGTGAGATGAGTGGAATGATTGAAGGACACACCGAGATGATTTGAATTGGTTCGGTTCAGTTTTGAATATAGTTAAATTCGATTCTCTTTGACAAAAAAAATGGCAAAGCCGAACGAACCGAATGTTTGCTCATTCCTTCCTGGATGTCCAAATCAAGCACCAAGAGTATTGAACTTCACAGGATTCGCAACATATATTTAGTGCCTATAACTTAAGTTCATCGAATACAAGACCAACTTTTTATCCACTCATCTTGCCTTGAGATTTGTGATGCACAAATCTCAAAGTGGCCTTTATATCTTTCACGGATCCCAAAGCAAGATGAGTAGTTAGAAAAGTTGGTGCACCACTATTCATTATGAACTTAAGTTCATAGGAGCCTTGCTCCATATATGAAAGTAAAAAATATTAATTTGTCATGGTGCGGCGTAAGTAAGACTAGGTCTTTATGTTCAAAGTAAGAGTCTTGACCTCTAATCAATTATTTGAAGATCTCATGGTTCACGAGTTAGGATAATTTTGCGTATGAAGTTATAAAAGTGCCTTATCTCATAATGTTTCATAGCTCCAACTGTTCATATATCGCTTACAGATTGAAGTTACAGATTGAAGTTATTTCAAGGATAACGGAATCTTTTTCTAATCTTTTCTCCACTTGTTAGTTCGTTCATTTTTATATTTATCATAGAAGAGAGAATATGTTAGTAGTTGACTTTAGATATTTTCTTTTTTTCTCATGCTTTCTTTGTTTCAGAAACCTTATTAATTATATCAACAAGTTGTTGGCCCAGTGGTAGGCAAGTTGGTCCCAAGGCGGGCTCCTAACTCTTAGCCAAAGTTCAAAACCTGGAAGCGACACTTATTGGGAGAGGTAACCACCAGCCCGGAACATGATTAGTCCTATCTCTAATGTGGGGTGGGGACACCTTTGGTTAAAAATCAAAAAAGAAACCTTATTAATTATAGTGCATTTATAGACTCCTCAGGAAAACCTGGAACTCTGGAAGCGACACTTATTGGGAGAGGTAACCACCAGCCCGGAACATGATTAGTCCTATCTCTAATGTGGGGTGGGGACACCTTTGGTTAAAAATCAAAAAAGAAACCTTATTAATTATAGTGCATTTATAGACTCCTCAGGAAATTTATTTACCAGCAAGAACAAAGTAATTAAAATGCAAGCAAAAATGGTTTTATTATTTCTATTTCTATAATTTCCATTTATATTGTAGATATGAAACTTGTTAAGTCATTTTGAATCATTTCTTTAATTTATGCATCAATCATTTGAGTTCTATCTGGGTTTTAACAGGGCTACTTTTAATTCCTCTAGTGTATGAAATAGGTACATAGATCAACAAAAGAGCGGAGACAATGTATAGTATTTTCTATGTTGCTACTGCTATTCTTGATAACTGTGATCAATCTAAAACAAACTTACAGTAACTGGGAAACCTCATAATAATCTCAATGCTTCGAGGGACTAATTTAGACAAACATATATGTAAGAGTTAGAGGACCTAATAACAATTTTAATGATTTAAGGGGCTAATTAAAATATTAAAGATGAAGGGGCTAATTAAAATATTAAAGATGAAGGGACTAATATTACATAACCCAAAAGAGGCTTTTGATAGATTTCTCAAGCGTGTTTTTCGTAGAAATCACTTTAAAGTACGGTCATTATATATAAACTATCTTTGATTTTCAAATTATATATAAACTATATTTAAAGTTTTTTTGTTGCAATGAACCACATGGACTCACTTTTAAATCAATTTTTTCGATTTTTATGTAATAATTAGTTGTCAAATACCAAGTGTATTAGAGAGATGATCATTAATGTGGTCAATTGCAACAAAAATATTTTAAAGATGGTTTATATATAAATTGAAAACCACAATGGTGTTTGATTTTAGGGGGATTATGAATGTTTGGCCTAATATCATAGACAAAATGACTTTTTCACCCTCTAGCCAACTAATATTGTATTAAGGGAAATTGTGTCAAAGCCCCAAAAGTAATAACTTCATGTGACCTGGCCCCTCCAACTTTTCCTCATGTGCTGCGGCCCTTAAATTACAGATCTATGTGATTCAGCCACTTTTCATGTAATTCTCATGCCAACTAAGCATAAAGAGAGAGAATAAATATAAAAGCCCAAAATACCCTCTTCCTCCTCTCTCTTCCTTCTCTCCGGATCTAAATCTGGTCCTCCTTCCTCCTCTCCTCTCTTCCTCTCTCCTAACCCATTTCCTTCCTCCTCTCTCTCTTCCTCCTTTTCTCTTAGATGTCGACATCCCCCTCCGCCACCGCCGACCTTGAGTGCACGCTCCGGTCATATTGTTCGCTCTTTTTCTCCCACTAATTTTCCCCGATCTCTCTTTCTTTCCCCCCAAAACTAACAAAAGGCATATTTTTTCCCCGACACTAAAGGCAAAGAACACGGCGGAGGAGGCGGTGCTGGAGGAGGACGAGGAGGAGCTCGAGGCGGCCGCAAGTTCCACAAAACATCCAAGCTATCGATTTTTTTAAAGAAATTTGTAATTTCTATTTGAACATCGTGGAAAGATGAAAGATTTAAAGATATACCGGCTAAAAGTGAGTTTTTGAATAATTTTTTATGTTAAGTTCAAGTCCAAGGTGGAATATTAAGTCTAATGAGTTAGAAGTGAAGTCCAAGGTCTTGTATGTTAAGTCTATTGGGTTGAATAATAAATCCAATGGCTTGTATGTTAAGTCTATTGTGTTGAATAATAAGTCTAATTTGTAAAATATTAAGTGTAACAGATTATATGTTAAGTCCAATTTGCTTCGTGTTAAGTCCAGTTTGGTTCGTGTTAAGTTCAGTTTAAATCACTTTAAGTCTAATTTAAATCATTTTAAGTCTAATTTAAATCATGTTAAGTCTAATTCAACTTGTTTTCCGACTTAAAACAAGTTGAATTAGACTTAACATGATTTAAATTAGGCTTAAAAGGAATTTAACATGATTGAAATTAGACTTAACATGAATTAAATTAGACATGAATCAAATTGGACTTAACATGAATCAAATTGACTTAACATGAAATTAGACTTAAAATAAGTTGAAATAGACTTAACATGATTCATGTTAAGTCTAATTTAACTTGCTTTTAGACTTAAAACAAGTTGAATTAGACATAACATGATTTAAATTAGACTTAAAAGGAATTAAATTAGACTTAACATGAATCAAACCGAACTTAACATAAATCAAATTGGACTTAATATAAAATTAGACTTAAAACAAGTTGAATTAAACTTAACATGATTCATTAAGTCTAATTCAACTTGTTTTGGACTTGAAACAAGTTGAATTAGACATAACATGATTTAAATTAGACTTAAAAGGAATTAAATTAGACTTAACATGAATCAAATTGGACTTAAAATGAATCAAATTGGACTTAACATGAAATTAGACTTAAAACAAGTTGAATTAGACTTAACATGATTCATGTTAACTCTAATTCAACTTGTTTTAGACTTACAACAAGTTGAATTAGACTTAACATGATTTAAATTAGACTTAAAAGGAATTAAATTAGACTTAGTATGAACCAAACTGGACTTAACATGAACCAAACTGGACTTAATAAGAACCAAACTGAACTTAACACGAACCAAAGACTTAACATGAACCAAACTCGACTTAACACGAATCAAACTGGACTTAACACGAACCAAATTGGACTTAACATGTAATCCATTACACTTGATATTCAACAAATTAGACTTATTATTCAACCCAATAGACTTAACATACAAGCCATTGGATTTATTATTTAACCCAATAGACCTAACATGCAAGCCCTTAGACTTCACTTCTGACTCATTAGACTTAATATTCCACTTTGGACTTAAACTTAACATCAAAAATTGTCAAAAAAAAATCACATTTAGCCGGTATATCTTTAAATCTTTCATCTTTCCACGATGTTCAAATAGAAATTTAAATCTTTCAACTTAACATCGAGTTCCTCCTCATTCTCCTCTGGCACCACCTCCTCTGCCTTGTTCTTCGCCACCTCCTTCCACAATGTTCAAATAGAAATTACAAATTTCTTTAAAAAAGATAGCTTGGATGTTTTGTGGAACTTGCGGCCGCCTCGAGCTCCTCCTCATCCTCCTCCGGCACCGCCTCCTCCGCCGTGTTCTTCGCCTTTAGTGTTGGGAAAAATTAGGCCTTTTGTTTAGTTTTGGGGGGAAAGAAAGAGAGATCGGGGAAAATTAGTGGGAGAAAAAAGCGAACAATATGGCCGGAGCGTGCACACAAGGTCGGCGGTGGCGGAGAGGGATGTCGGCGTCTGAGAGAAAAAGGAGGAAGAGAGAGAGAGAGGAGGAAGGAAATGAGTTAGGAGAGAGGAGGAGAGGAGAGGAGGAAGGAGGACCAGATTTAGATCTGGAGAGAAGGAAGAGAGAGGAGGAAGAGGGTATGTTGGGCTTTTATATTTGTTTCTCTCTTTTTATGCTTAGTTGGCATGAGAATTACATGAAAAAAGGGCTGACTCACATAAATCTGTAATTTAAGGGCTGCAACACATAGGGAAAAGTTAGAGGGGCCAGGTCACATGAAGTTATTACTTTTGGGGCATTGACACAATTTTTCCTTGTATTAATGCATTTGTTTAGTAATTTTTTTTAAATTTATGCATGATCTTGTTTGAAAAATAGACATACTGCCATATACCTAATATGATGAATAGGAATTCAAATTTCCCAAAACGTGACATCAATTTGATGTATTGCCAAATTTGAAAGTTCAAAGTTACTAAACAATTTCAAAGTTAGTGAACACTTATGATGAATAGGAATTCAAATTTCAAAGTTAGTGAACAATTTGTTCGGTGTCTACTCTATACATTTTCATCATGAGCATTAAGCGCACTATGGACATATCATCAATAAAGTGGTTCGTCATGTCCAATTCAGTGCCTAAGCAAGCAAACATTGATATGTTAGATACTCTAAAGTTTGATCCCACATTTTTAATTTTCTGCTACTTGTTTTTTTTTTTTTTGAGAGTCTCTTCTCTCCTAGCGAAAAAGAAAGCGGCAGAGAAAATAACGAAAAAAGTTGCTTTAAAAAAATAATTTTGAATATTAATCCCCGTAGATGATTAGTGCATAGATTATCAAGGTAGGGGGTGGGGTGGGTTTAGTTTAGTCCCGGTATTAAGTAGTCTCTACTTAAAAATAGTCCGGATGAGATAAAAAATAAAAATAAGCTAAAGAGGTGGGTCCGGACTATTTTAAAATAGTAACGTCACTATAAAAAAAAAGGAAAAATTGTGTCAAGGCCCCAAAAGTAAAAACTTCATGTGACAAGACCCCCTTGACTTTTTCTCATGTGCTTTAGCCCCAAGAAGTACAACAAAATATGTTGCACCACTTTTTTAGCCATCATGACATGCCAACTAAGCATAGAGAGAGAGAATAAGAAACAAAAAAAATCCCAAAATGCCCTTATCTTCTCCATTCAATTTTCTCTAGATCTAATGGCCATGGTTCCCTTTTCCTCCTCTCTTCTAACTCATCTCCTTCCTCCTCTCCCCATCTTCCTCCTTCGTCCTCTCTTCTAACCCATTTTAAGCTTACTACCAATAGTCTTTTTTTCTCATAGATGAAACTGTGACACTATGGATCGTCGGATTATACCCCTCTAATATGAAATATGTGAACGAAATTTCAAGCTCCATAGGCCTATCCTCCTAGAGCAAAAAGATGTTTGATGACGATCCAACTGAGCTAAGGGGCCGCGATTCGGTTCTATAACTATACGTTCTCCCCTCATCACTTCGCACTCTTCACTAAATAAAAATTCATTCACACCAAGAATAAAAAACGTTGCCCACAGAGAGCTTAACTCAACGAAGAGTTGGAAAAGTTATAAATAGTAGCATCTGATACGTATCATGTTAAGTCTATTTTAATTCATGTTAAGTCCAACCTGGTTCGTGTTAAGTCCAACCTGGTTCGTGTTAAGTCTAACCTGGTTCATGAAAGTGGACTTAACACGGACCAAAGTGGACCTAACACGAATGAAACTGGACTTAACACGAACCAGGTTCGTGTTAAGTTCAACCTGGTTCGTGTTAAGTCTAACCAGGTTCGTGTTAAGTCTATTTTAATTCATGATGATCTTAAATCAATGATGTCTAAAACAGTTTCCAAGAACGAGATTTGGATTGCTTTATAATATATCAATGGCAGTGAGAATGTTATCTGTCATGAATCATGGCGAATATCAAATATTTTCTTTTTTCAAATATCATTAATGAAATAGGTGAATACTATGAGTTCGACTTATAATGAATTCTCCAGACATCACAAATCAAGCAATATCAGTAGAATGACAATCATACAGACCCTATTGTAGCCTTCTCCGGTGAATGACGCACCATCACAATAGCGAACCTTGACTCTGTTCCAATTATAGAAGTCTGCAAGAATTATAAAACCAGTTACAATGAGAATAAGTTTTAAAGGATTTTGTTTTGAAACTAGACGAATAATACAAACATAATGAAGGCTTCAGCATGAGTATACCAGGATTCTCTTCAGGTTTGTCACTCATTATTCCAGTGAATGGTATCTCCTTCTCCATATAGTACGATGAACCACGACGTGATTTCTTTCGGTAAATACATGTTCTTAGGTTATTGCACCAGCCTCCTCCCTATGACATTATAACACGAGTTTCAAAACAGAAATATGCTTTTGGACTATTCTAATAACTTATATTTAATGTTATAATGTAATGTCTACAGACCTCTAAATTAACGAGCCAATTATTTGCTCCTGATCCAAATCCATGATGAATGTGGTAACCAGGTGGGCTACCATCCATACATACTGCATCAAGAAATATTGATATTGATATGATACAAGCAAAATTTGTAGTCCCAAATGCCTTAAAACATGAAATCAAATTAAAATTACAGTGAAATCAGAACGTGAGAAGACAGTGAAAACTTGCCTAGGATATAAATGGATAGAAAACAGGTTTTCTAATGCTTAAAGTCTAACTTGGTTAGTGTTAAGTCTAACCCGGTTCATGAAAGTGGACTTAACACGGACCAAAGTGGACCTAACACGAATGAAATCGACTTAACACGAACCGTGTTCGTGTTAAGTTCAACCTGGTTCGTGTTAAGTCTAACCAGGTTCGTGTTAAGTCTATTTTAATTCATGATGATCTTAAATCAATGATGTCTAAAACAGTTTCCAAGAACGAGATTTGGATTGCTTTATAATATATCAATGGCAGTGAGAATGTTATCTGTCATGAATCATGGCGAATATCAAATATTTTCTTTTTTCAAATATCATTAATGAAATAGGTGAATACTATGAGTTCGACTTATAATGAATTCTCCAGACATCACAAATCAAGCAATATCAGTAGAATGACAATCATACAGACCCTATTGTAGCCTTCTCCGGTGAATGACGCACCATCACAATAGCGAACCTTGACTCTGTTCCAATTATAGAAGTCTGCAAGAATTATAAAACCAGTTACAATGAGAATAAGTTTTAAAGGATTTTGTTTTGAAACTAGACGAATAATACAAACATAATGAAGGCTTCAGCATGAGTATACCAGGATTCTCTTCAGGTTTGTCACTCATTATTCCAGTGAATGGTATCTCCTTCTCCATATAGTACGATGAACCACGACGTGATTTCTTTCGGTAAATACATGTTCTTAGGTTATTGCACCAGCCTCCTCCCTATGACATTATAACACGAGTTTCAAAACAGAAATATGCTTTTGGACTATTCTAATAACTTATATTTAATGTTATAATGTAATGTCTACAGACCTCTAAATTAACGAGCCAATTATTTGCTCCTGATCCAAATCCATGATGAATGTGGTAACCAGGTGGGCTACCATCCATACATACTGCATCAAGAAATATTGATATTGATATGATACAAGCAAAATTTGTAGTCCCAAATGCCTTAAAACATGAAATCAAATTAAAATTACAGTGAAATCAGAACGTGAGAAGACAGTGAAAACTTGCCTAGGATATAAATGGATAGAAAACAGGTTTTCTAATGCTTAAAGTCTAACTTGGTTAGTGTTAAGTCTAACTCGGTTCGTGTTAAGTCTAACCTGGTTCGTGTTAAGTCTATTTTAATTCATGTTTTTGATTTGAATAGTTTTGTGCTTTAATTGAAAACTGACCCTTTTTTTTGTGTGTGTGGGGAATTTTATAGATTTTTATTTGTAATTTTGTTGTTATTTCTCTTCCTTTTCTTTCCTTTACGTGTTATATTCTATATCTAATTAAGCTTTGCTAATACTTTGATTACAAGGATTTAATTACTACATTATTTGTAAAGATTAATTATGACTGCAAAGCATCTATTCAGATGAAACTGCATGTTAATCGTGAAAATTATATTAAAATTTCTGCTGATGAAACTGGATTATCATAAAAAACTAAAATGACCACATATAATATATTAAAATTTTAAAATAGATTCTTCTTCTATATGCATTTGATCGTATTGACTGAAGCTCTAATGCTCATCATATAGGTACAAAGTGTGGTGGTACTTAGCGGGAGCAAGAAGAATCCCCTTCTTGGGCAACGCGGTAGCAAGTGACGCAGTAGCATGTGCATTAGAATTAGCGTCTTGGATATATCGAACAAAGTCAAGGTTCGCTATTGTGATGGTGCGTCATTCACCGGAGAAGGCTACAATAGGGTCTGTATGACTGTCATTCTACTGATATTGCTTGATCTGTGATGTCTGGAGAATTCATTATAAGTCGAACTCATAGTATTCACCCATTTCATTAATGATATTTGAAAAAAGAAAATATTTGATATTCGCCATGATTCATGACAGATAACATTCTCACTGCCATTGATATATTATAAAGCAATCCAAATCTCGTTCTTGGAAACGGTTTTTGACATCATTGATTTAAGATCATCATGAATTAAAATAGACTTAACACGAACCTAGTTAGACTTAACACGAACCAAGTTAGACTTAACACGAACCAGGTTGGACTTAACACGAACCTGGTTCGTGTTAAGTCCAGTTTCATTCGTGTTAGGTCCCCTTGGTTCGTGTTAAGTCCACTTTCATGAACCAGGTTAGACTTAACACGAACCAGGTTGGACTTAACACGAACCAGGTTGGACTTAACATGAATTAAAATAGACTTAACATGATACGTATCGGATGCTACTGTTTATAACTTTTCCAACTCTTCGTTGAGTTAAGCTCTCTGTGGGCAACGTTTTTTATTCTTGGTGTGAATGAATTTTTATTTAGTGAAGAGTACGAAGTGATGAGGGGAGAACGTATAGTTATAGAACCGAATCGCGGCCCCTTAGCTTAGTTGGATCGTCATCAAACATCTTTTTGCTCTAGGAGGATGGGCCTATGGTGCTTGAAATTTCGTTCACATAATTCATATTAGAGGGTTATAATCCGACGATCCATAGTGTCACAGTTTCATCTATGAGAAAAAAAGACTATTGGTAGTAAGCTTAAAATGGGTTAGAAGAGAGGACGAAGGAGAAAGATGGGGAGAGGAGGAAGGAGATGGGTTAGAAGAGAGAAGGAAAAGGGAGCTATGGCCATTAGATCTAGAGAAAATTGAATGGAGAAGATAAGGGCATTTTGGGATTTTTTGTTTCTTATTCTCTCTCTATGCTTAGTTGGCATGTCATGATGGCTAAAAAAGGGGTGCAGCACATTTTGTTGTACTTCTTGGGGCTAAAGGACATGAGAAAAAGTCAAGATAGCCTTGTCACATGAAGTTTTTGCTTTTGGGGCCTTGACACAATTTTCCAAAAAAAAAAAAAAAACAAACAGGATCTAAGTGGTTTCTATACAATGACCGTATTTTAAAGATGGTTTCTATGAAAAAGTCTATTTCTCAATGTAACCCGACTAGGGCTGTGCAATCGGTCGGTCGGTTCGGTTTTTGCCAAATTTTGTCAAACCGAACCGAACTGCCTATCATTCAAAACCGAACCGGACCAATTCAAGTCGGTTCGATTCGGTTCGGGTCGGTTTATTCGGTTTTCACTTAGGTACAATTCTCTTGTACTGTGCATCAATCGAGGAGAAATATCAAGAAAATGTTAGAATCAACATTAGGGTTTAAGTTTCTTGGTCGAAAATAGAAGAAGCGAATAGAGAATAGAGAGGTAGAGAACTAGAGATGATGAGATGTCCTAGAATTAGAGAAGACACCATTGTCGGGGTATTTCGTCGCCATTAGGTTGCGTGAGAGAAAAAGATATTAAGCTACTGCGAAGCAACTCTATATAAACTATGACGGGTCGGGTTTAAGTAGATGCTGATAGTGATTAGAATGGATAACACAATTCGGTCGGTTCGGACGGTTCTGCTTGAAAAAACTTCAAACCGACCCGAACCGAACTCTAATCAAAACCGAACCGAATTGTCAAACTTCGGCCGGTTCGGTCGGTTTGTTCGGTTTGAACCGAACTATGCTCACCGCTAAACCCGACCCAAATTAACGGGTCGGAAGTAACCATCCAAACCCGAAACCCGCGTCGCCTCCATCTCACTCTCTCTCCAAAAACCTCCGTCTCTGTCTAAACCTCAAAACCCCTAAAATCAAATTAGGGTTCATAAATCACACTAAGGCAAAAAATCAAGCAGACAACCAATGGTGGATCTCTTCAAAGATCACATTTTTGCAGGCCACGCAGTCGCCGCCTCTGCCTCCATCGCTCTCTCCTCCTCTCTCATTCATCCCATCGACACCCTCAAGACTCTCCTTCAAGTAGATTTGCTCTTTATTTCAGTGATTTCTTTGGTTGTTTACTCTTTTTTTTTTTGTTAATTTTCTTGATTTTAAAAATCTATGAATAGGTTGGTGCGGGGGCTTCTCAGCAATTGAGCTTTCCTCAAGTGGTAGATCGAGTTTCATATGCATCTGGGCTTAGAGGTTAAATTGAACATGAAATTGCGATTTTTATTCACTTTGATGTTTAGTTGCAATCGAGGAACAAGTGCATAAAGATAATGGAGCTAAAAAGTATTAGAAACTGCAATTCTTTGTTGCAAGACGACGATTGGGTGTCTTTTGTTACATTTATGATGATTCAGAATGCACAAAAAAAAAAAAAATGTAATATAAAAGGGTTAGAGAAGAGAGAAGATGTTCTATGAGAATATCTTCCTTATTTATGGATGAGTTCCATTTTCTTTTACGAAAGCCTCTTCACTATTTGCAGCTGAGAGTTCCACAAGAATCTTTCTTAATAATCTAAAGCAGTCTCCGGTAAACTTTGGAAAAGAATGAACTCTTTATACGAAATCTTTGTCAATCTTGTTTATATTTTTGTGGCTTTTGGTTGGATGTAGAAATTTTGCCCTTTTATTTACTGTTACATACTTCTTTCTTGTCAGGCACTTCACTGTCTACTAGGGTGTGAGCTTATTACACTAAATTAATTATGCGAGTTTGAATGGCAATAGGTTTTTTTGGGGTGCTATTTGTCAACATCAAATATCAGAAGCCACGATTTTATGTCATGAGATTGAATATAGCTGCTATTATAACACCAACACTCAGGGTGTATGCAGTATGATTTCATTTTTGTATTTTACTCTTCCCTTAACCATGGACATCCAACCGCAAATAACCCTCCATTCCCGTTGGCCTTATTTTTCTAATATTTAACTTGCATATCTAATTGTCCATTTACTAAGATAAGAGCACATTGATAAGTATGCATCTCATTTTGACTTCTCTATCGAGTTCCATATCCATTTATCTCAATGGGTGCCTCAAAAATGATCTTTACTTATGTCAATTTGTTTAGGTCTATACAGTGGGCTTCCTTGGTCAGCACTCGGTAGCATTTCAGGGCTGGGCACACGCTTTGGAGTATATGAAATTCTAACAGCTTTCTATAAAGGTATGCTTCAATGTATTGCAGTCCTTCATATCTAACAAATTGGCCTTAGGACCTAGAAGCCCAGTGGTGCTACAAACAGTCCATCCTCCTGGTTAAAGTTCAAACATAATGAGCTCAAGCATATTATAAACATATTAGTATATTTGTATTTATATGCTGCAAGATGTGAAGGGCTAGGTATCTTGGCGAAGCATTAGACCTACTTAAAGGCCATGCTGTTCAACATGTAAGAAATGAAGGTGGTGTTTATTTGGTTTTTATTTATTTATTTAGGAAATTATAAATGGCAAGAAATGCCTCCTCAATTAATAGAATGGAATCAATATCACTTATAGTGATGAGGAACTTCAAATAAAGATCTTATGTTAAATTCCTTACCATTAATGCAGATCAGATATGAGAAAAGCCAAGTCGCAGAAAAGATAGATTAATTGTTGAAATAAAATAAAATAAATAATAATCCCATCCAAAATCCAACTTCTAATAATAAGTGTAGTTTTAGCAGGTATCTGATAAATGTATTTTTTTGGCCCATGTTTCTATTAACATTTTTGTCGGAATGAGTTAGTTGATATATGTTAAGCAACTTGGTTCTGTTACAAATTTTTAGAAGTGATATACTATTTGCAGCATTTAAGCTTTCTCTTGGAATTATAAGTTGAAATTGGTTGCAGTTTGCTCTGTGCTATTATCTTTTCCTTTCACTAGAAAGAGAAATCAATTGTGCCCAACACATCACGGGTTGTCTATTTTAATTTGACAGATGGAAGGGAAGATAACTATGTCTATGTATCTGAGGCTCTTTTAGCTGGCATTGCTGCTGGAGGTGCAGAATCTGTTATGTGCACCCCATTTGAACTTCTTAAACTCCGGAAACAAGTAGCCAGTGCTTCTGGTTATAAAGCTATTAGCTCAGTTAAGGTCATGCAAGACTCTACAACAATGATCTCAAAATTACTACCTAGTTATACTCCTGATATGAGGGCATGGAACAACACTGTTGGTATTCTTTCCAATGTCTTCCCCAAGCATGTTGACATTGTTGGTGCACTTAAACAGTACCCGTGGATGCTGACTGGTTCTGGAAGACCACCACTTGCATCTGAAGTTACACGGCCTCGAGATATTATATCCTTGGAAGGTTGGAATTCTTTATGGAAAGGTCTTCGGCCGGGAATAGCTCGAGATTGTGTTTTTGGTGGTATTTTCTTTTCGACATGGCAATTCTTGCACATAGCAATGCTTAATTGGAAGGCCATTGACATAAATCCTCCACCCAGGTTTTTGCTCTCCCCTCAGTTCCTTGTGATACTACGTAGTGAGCATTATGTGCAAGATTCAATTATATCACGTGATCAGATTGTGATTCTAACATATCTCATTATCAGTCTATCACAAATTTTTTAATTTTTTAATTTTTTAAATTTATTGGGTTAAATCTTTTGCTCCGCTATTGATATGCATAATGATAAAAAAGATGGTATGTTTTTGAGAATGGATCTATCAGCATAGATCTATGGAAGCATTACTGGTTCTTTTAGTAAATCCTTATTTATGATGCTTCTAACAATAAAAGAGGGATATATTTAGTAGATCTATCTGCCTGGGTCTATTAGAGCTTCTGCAAACATGAATGTTAACTCTCATAAGAGTGAGTGGTGAAAGGTAAACTGATTAGGTAGTTGTGGGCATCTAGGTCATGGTTATCTAAGAGTGCCAATATATCGGCAATTTTGTTTTCTACTTTGCCCATTGTTGCTTAGAAGAACTATAATAATATTCTGATATATGCAGAGTTTTGAAATATTAACAGGAGTAAATTGGTTTGCTTATCCTTTTCGTCAAGGTCTAACCCCTTAGGTTCTTTAAGTTCTGGCTTCCAAGTATATTTGTTTGTGTTGTCGATCTTGTTTTAAGAAATTAGCAAAATTATGAGTATATTTTCTTGAAATACCTAAAGTTTCATGCAGTTGATGCTTTTCTCAATGCTTGATGAATGGTTCCAGAAAAATATTACAATCCACAAGGTTGCTCATTCATGGAATAAGTAATACAGAAGTTCCACAGAATATGACCAAGTGATGCATTCAGCATATGGGTTTATGATTAACATTAGTGGCTGGAATTTGACTGACATAACTGACGGTAAGTGTAAATAAAGAGAGGAAAGTCAATGGAGAGGGAGAAATAGTCCCTATGAACTTAATGATTAAAGAAGGGAAAAAATGGTACAGTTAGCCATACTTAAACCAAAGTAATCTTGGGTAAATTTTCCCTAGAGTCTAGTTCTAGATTTCCAAGTTACAACTGATGAGAAGTGGATTCAGTACTTCTTGTTTACCCGAAGAAAGGAAGAAAAGGTCAACTTCCTTTTGTATTTGTGAAGTACATCTGATGCCATTATCTTTTACTATGTTTTTCAGGTCAATCAATGAAGTTGGCCCTATATCTCCTTTAGCTTCTAGTATTGCTGCTGGGTTTTCTGGAACAATGGCTGCTGCTGCTTCTCACACCTTTGACACTGCTAAAACAAGGTCCCAGTGTATTGTTACCCCTAAGGTATTTTTGGCTGCTTTTTATTGTTCCTAAAATTCTGATCTATATATGTCCTGGAAGCAATACTGCCAGCTGCCACTGGCTGAATGGGATGAATGGAAATTATTATTATTATTTTTTGAACTAGAGATGAATAAAATTCAATTCAACAAAAAAGTAGTGTAGTGGAGCATCTAGTTGAAAATTGATTGACAGATTGGAATGCCTGCAAAACAAATAACCAGTGAGTTGCAATTGATCGATTTTCTTGTTTTCAAAATCTTGCTCTGAATAAAGTACAAATAATCAGTGAGTGAATGGAAAAAGTTAATGATAGTTTTCTCTAATGAAAAAACATTCACGATGGTCTTGTGCAAGACCTCCAGAAGTTCATTGTAGTTTTGTGAAATTTACTCTTCTAGTTATTAGCTTTGCCTGTTAAACCTGCTTGTTTTCTTTATCTTAATTAAATGTGTGGATGATGCCTCATTTTCATGTCTTCCAGTATATAGCTAGGGAAAGAAAGTTGCTGAAATGGAGTGCACCAGGAATTTGGATAGAGAGGGTTACAGGAATGTCTCCTGCCGATAGAAACATCATGTTTCGTGGCATTTGGCTAAGGATGGCTCGAAGTGGCATTGCATCTTTTGCAATTGTTGGAAGCTACTTATTAGCTGTTGATCATCTATTTTAACGATAATTTGGCTAATACTTGAAGCGCCTGGAAAACAAGCAAAAAGTAATCCAAAATAGGTACAGTTGGTAACACTAATAGCCGCCATTTCTCCTCTTCCTCTACACTCGATGTCCGTATTATTTGCTTCGGGCCTACAGGCCAGTACAGGTTCGGACTTGGACGCAATTCTGCTAAAAGTTGGAAATTGGCATTGGCGTTTTTGTCGAGTTGTAATGAAGCTGAGTTGATTCTCATTGCCATTTTGTTCTTGGTGAATAATGCCTCCCTAAACGGAACGCAGATCCTGTAAAGGAGAGTAATTTACTTAAAATTTGACAGTTCAATATGAAAATGTGAAATTAATCCCTGATCTGTGTTTTATGTATGAATTGTCTTTTGCTTTCTTTCATAATGTAGATGGTCTTTGCTTTGTAAATACACTATCACATATTTATTTATTTTTGATCGCATCGCATATCTTTTTTTCGGAACATTAACAATTTATATCTTTGTATTTCCCAAGTGTGAGACTGATATTAGTCTTGTTTTTTATTTATCGTATGGCTATTAGTCAGGTTGGGCTAATATTGTTATATGTACTGATCTTGCTTGTGCCGAATCTTCTATGCTTATTAGTGTATTGCCTAGCTTATTACCGTCATTTTTGGTTATATTCTCAATGAGACTTGTTATTGTTATTATTATGTTATTTAAACTAGTATGCAGCCCGTGCAAAGCACGGGAGAATTTAAATATAAATTTACTGTAGCATCTACAGTATTTTTTCGAATTCACAGCTGAAGAGTGATCTGAGAAATTTACTGTTTACGTTACTGTAGCATTACTGTAGTAGCTACAGGACTATTAGAGGTTTTGCTTTTATATGAAAAGTAGTTGATAAATGTGGGCTATTTACTATTATAATTGGTACTATTATTTTATTATATTTGTCCAAATGAGGCATACTTTTATTATGTATGGAGGTTTAAGAGAGATACTGTGCATGTATAGTTTTGATTGTTATGGGTTGGATGCATGGAAGAAAATGTGATCACTATTGATATTGGTATTATGAAAGAACTTGAAGTTCGTCACCTACTTATGAAAGTAGCTGGAGAGGTAAGCTATGTATTTAGTACTTCACGATGTTTTAAATCAATCCCTTTAATTGTTACTTCTACCCTTGATTAGAGGGACGAATTATAAAGCAACATAAGAATTGGGGAACCAGTTACAATTTCATATCCATTTGGGTAGCACGAAGTTTGGACCTGTAAACCTGTAATTCTTGACCCGACTCAGAACCCGACCCGTTCCCGCGCCAAAACCACAGAAACCCTAAAAACTCTCAAACCCGAACCACATCAAAACCCTAGATCGCTCCCATCCTTCTTTCTAGGTTCTCCAATTCCTCATCGCTTCTGCTCCCAAAAAAATGGGGGTCGACATTTTCGCCGTCTCCGATCCCAACATCAACGACGAAGATCTCTCCAAGATCGAAATCAACAAAGAATTCGCCCGCAGATTCGAGCACAACAAGAAGCGCGAGGATCTCCAGCGGTTCGAGGAGCTCAAAAAGAAAGGCGTCGTCGCTTCCTCCTCCGACGATTCCTCCGACGACGAGTCCTTATCCTCCGACGACGAGCCGCAGAAGGATCTCAAGTTCTACGACGCCCTCGTTAAAGTCAAGAAGCAAGATCCGATCTTGAATGAGAAGGACGCGAAGCTGTTTGAATCCTCATCGGATGATGAGGATAGCGATGGCGAATCGAAGAAGAGGAAGAAGAAGGAAAAGCCGATATATTTGAAGGATGTGAATTATAAGTATTTGACCGAAGAGGGACCTGAGTTTGATGTCGAAAAATCGAATCCAAAAGTTTATAATAAGGATCAGGCTGAGAACATCAAGGCTTTTTTTGAAGCAGAGAAGGAGGCTTTTGGATCGGACGGTGATGGGGATATAATTAAGGAGAAGGTGAGGAATGGGGATGAGATGGAGGAGGATGAGAATGCCAGAGCGATACAGAAGAAGTTGGATGAGTATTTTGGTGAAGATGGTAATTTGAATGGGGATGATATGTTTTTAAAGAACTATTTGCTTAACAAGATGTGGGTCGATAAGGAGAAGGAGAAAAAGATGATTCTTGAAGATATTGGGGTTTCGGAGGATGAGGATGAGCTCGAGAAGCAGGATAAGTATGAAGCCGAGTATAATTTCCGGCATGAGGAGGTTGAAGGTGATAGGATTTTAGGGCATGCGAGGTTTACTGAGGGGTCGGTGAGGAAGAAAACCAGTAGTAGGAAAGTGCAGAGGAAGAGTAAAGAGGAGAGAATGGCGCAGGCAGAGTTTGAGAGGAAGGAGGAGTTGAAGCATTTGAAGAATTTGAAGAAGAAAGAGATTCAGGAGAAGTTGGAGAAAGTCCGGGCAATTGCAGGGATTGGAGATGATGGGGAATGCAAGTTGGGTGCTGATGATTTGGAGGAAGATTTCGATCCTGAGGAGTATGACAAGAAGATGAAAGAGATGTTTGGTGTGGATTACTATGGTGCTGAAGATGCTGATCCTGGGTTTGGCAGTGGTGATGAGGGTGATTTGGAGAAGCCCGATTTTGATAAGGAGGATGAATTGCTTGGGCTTCCTAAAGATTGGGATGTTGGTGGTTCAAATGAGGGGTTTGAAGCAGCGAGAGAACGGATTTTGAAGCAACAGAAGGAGGAAGAAGAACCGGAGAAAGGAGAGAGTAAGAGAAAGAGAAAAAGGAAGATCACTCTTAAGGAGAAAGTTGAGCTTGATAAGGAGTTGGAAGAGTACTATAAATTAGATTATGAAGACACTATTGGAGACCTTAAGACACGATTCAAATATAAGCCAGTTCCAGCTAATAAATTTGGATTGCGTGCAGAAGAGATTTTGATGGCAGATGATAAGAATTTGAATCAGTATGTTTCTTTAAAGAAGTTAGCTCCTTATACAGAGAAAGAATGGACGGTGACATATCACCAGCAGTTGAAGAAGAGTTCAATTCTTCATGGAGAAACATCAAATGCCAGTAAGAAAAGTAAGAAGCATGAGATGAAGTCAGATTCTGATGTAGCAGGAGCAAGAAACGAAAGAGAAGAAGGTGAGGAACCAAGTGGTGATGCAAATACCATGTCTAGGCGAATGAAGAGAAGACGTCGGCAAGCTGAATTGAAACTATCAAGATCAAGGCTCATGGCCTATGGAAAGATCCCCTCCAAACCCCAGAAAAAGAAATCCTGATGGAACATTAGTACGAAAAGAGGTACTCTTTCCTTATCTCTTTCGTTTCTTTTGCTTCTGATAATGTTCGCCTTGTCGCATTTACCCATTCAAATTAGGAGTCTGCAGATTAAATTATACTTGTTCAGTTAGGAAGTTAGAGCAGGAGGCGTTCTTTATGTTTCTCTCTTCCTTGAATTTAACATGCATATTATCTGCTTTTGAAAGTTCTATTTCTTTGTTAAGGAGTATTTTCACATGACCAGTTTAACATATGTACATGCACAAGTATCACGGAAAATGCAGTTTCAATCTTTTGCAAATTTTACTTATAATAATACTGTCTCTAGAGCATTGCTGGGTCTCTATCTTAAACCTCAGAAGGATGTAGTTTACAAGTTACAACATACACCTAAGCTACTGTCTGGTTGCTTGAAGTACCTTCCCATTGCTGGTATATGTCTCCCTTTATTTGTGATGCATGAGCAAAGAAGTCCAAATTGCAAATTCGGATTCTCTGGACTGTGTGCATGGCTTTGATTGATCTGGCCATAACTTTCTCTAGAGAAGTCCAAAAGACATCCCGTTTAAAGTTATCCATAGATATTTGGGTCTAGTTTCGGTAAAATCAAAGTTTGCATAATTTGGAGATCTGTGCCTAGAGGTATTGTGAAAGTACAGCAACGGGGTCAAATCTGGATCACATGACGTCTTTTATATTTCCTAGGTTATTTAATTAGTCAAATGAGTCATTTAGTTTCTCAATGTCATTAAATTTCTTTTAGATTCATGAATCTTCCATGCTTGAAGGGTTGTTTCCAGCGTATATATAGTTTTAAAGTCTAATGGAAAAGGATTATGTGTTGTGTTTTGATTAAAGTTAAGCCCTGTGCTTTGTGTTTGCTCTACATTTTATTGGTGGATTCCATTGAGTGTGAGTGTTTATCTATATCTCTAAGGTGGGGTCCTTGGAGTGGTGAATCGTCGTATCTACCTAGAGTGGTGATATCTGTATCTCTAGATTGGTCAGCTAACCCCTTTATTTGTCATTTATTCTACAGTGGTGTGTCTGTATCCTTAAGAGTAACCGACATCCTATCCTCATTTCCTCATTTTTTTCTCCTTTTATCCATCTTGCCCATACCGTCCTGGAATCAATTTGCACTCAGAGATTGCCAAAAAAAAAAAAAAAGAAAAGAAAAAGAACAACAACAAAAGAACAAAAAAAAAAAAAAAAAGAAAAGAAAAGTTCGTTGTGGATTGTACGTACGAAAAGTGCATCAAGATGAAAATAGACTCCCGTGGCTATTAATATCGGGAGTTTAGAAAGATGTATATGTATTAGGGGAGACAAAAAAACATAACTGAATTGAAGGATAAGAGTCATGTAGCCAACCCAAAAAAATTTGGGATAAAGGCTTTGTTGTTTTTGTAGTGAATGGCAGAGAATACCAACTTAATACCTAACCATAAGCTTTATTTACTGTAGATTATAGCCTTTTGACATGGAGGATAATTTGCAAGATAACTTCAGTTGAAGAAAGTTGACTTCTTTGAAACTTGATGGAAGACCGACTATAGAAGAGAAACTAGGAAACAAACATGAAACAACATCCCATAAATAAATTTATAAAGGGCTGAAATTTTTTTTAAACTCTTGAGCTATGTTACCCAGGTATTTTTATCATGAAGCCGTACCCGTACCGGGCACGTACCCTACAGGTACATGTATCCAAACTTTATGGACACTCCTTGGATGTATGCATACATTTATTCAGACATTTACTCAATTATATGATATATGCTTTAGTTTAAGACACTTGTCAAATATTTCTTGGACATATATCCTACACTTACTCATTCATTTCTTAAAACTCGTTAGACGTAGGTCGGGTTCGTTTCAGCCCATACCTAAGTTCAAAACTATGATTTTAAAAGGTCCTTTGGGTGTCTGGTTAAAAAACAAGTAGTTTGTAATTTATAATAATCAACATAATAAAAGAAACTTAAAATGTGATAAGACTTTTAATCCTAATAACACATGAATTGGAATTAAGAATGATCTCATGTAAATTATTAGTTTCAATAAATATGTGTAGCCGTGTCCCCGTCTCCCTTCATTTTACAATTTTGCCGTGTCCCGCACCGGTACCCACACCCGCACCGGTACCCGTACCCGTTCCGATGCAACTTAACTATAGAGCAAGCTAAGTCATACATTTTGCAGATAAGGCGTCCTAACGAGAGAAATTGATGACCGTCTCCTTCATTTTACAATTTTGCCGTGTCCCGCACCGGTAACCGTACCCGTTCCGATGCAACTTAACTATTGAGCAAACTAAGTCATACATTTTGCATAAAAGGCATCCTAAGAAGAGAAATTGATGAAGGACTGAAATCAAAGTTCTATGATGTAAATCTGTATACTCATTCTTTTAATGACGGGACATTAGAAAAAGAGCTAGATTTGTGTGGATAAGATGAAGAGAAACAGATTCCATATTTTCATATAGGTCTTTACACTCTTTTACTCTTTAGTTGTAAATCTCAAGGCTATAAAGAATGCAGATAGATGTTAGAATAGCATAGAGAAGATAAATTAGCATTCAGATCTTTAGTAGATGATGTTGGTACTTGGTAGTATGGTGTTGGTTTGAAATTTATCTTCTACTGTACTTGATGGCATGGACATGCCTGGATGGTTGCAGATCCTTGTATTGAAATTAATAGAAGGCGTGGAAGGCATGTTAAGAGGGAGTAAGATCAAGTACCAGTTATATCCGTGCATAGAGTTGTTTTTTATTTTGCTCAAGTTTTTGAAAGCTAATGCTGCTAAGTTGTTCCTGATGGATATAATCTTTGCTTTTGCATGTAATATAAATATAGATGATATTGAGGATGCTGTCAGTTGTTCAGTATTCTAAGCGACCGAACTTTCATATGTCGAGGATGCTGACAAGTTGAATACTTTTATATAACATGTTTTTATGTATCAACTGTTCACTCTTCAATAGCTATTTGGTAATAAGCTACGGAGACCTACTATTTGAAAGTGATAGCAGCATTTTGTATATGTTGGTCTATGCTTTCTTGATAACTCAATCCTATTTCTAGTTACTAACGTAATTTGTGGTGATACTTGCAGCTTGAGAGATTGCTTGCAAGGAAGAAGGCAAGAGAGAACTCGACGAGTTACTTGTAGCAATGTAACCATGTTTTACATCCATCAGGAAAAAGACCTGCAGCCCATTTTTGACAGCAGAACCCATAATTTATACTTTTGTTGTAGTGAGATCCGTGATAGGATCAAGGCTTTTTAGCCCCAGTTGTGTTCTGTAACTGTTTATTTTTGACAGTATATATTAATGGTTACTGTGGCTTGTGATGACATTTTAGACTTCGTTACTTATTAATTTTTGATGATTCTTTTTCTTTTCTTATGAAAAGTGGTCTTTTATGTGATTCCTTTGATGGTTCATTGTAGATCCTTATGCATGAATTAGTACTTTATACAGGCAATCTTGTGACGGTGGGTATTTACTCTCCCAAAAGAATTTAGCTACCAAATCCCAGGTATGAAGAGAATAAGCCGTCATTCCTCAGGACTGGTTGGTGTCACTATTTTGACTTCAAGATCAAAGGAATGTGTGCTACAAGAGCCCAAATCGCGCTGCACCCTTCAAGATTTAGTAGTGAACACTGTTAGGTCCAAGTCTCCAACCACCTTTCTTAGTTTTCCACCCTATATAAAAGACTACAGCAACCTTCTTATTACACTTTCTATTTGGATTGAGCTTCCACAATATGATACTGAGCCTTCTCTTTCTCCTTTTCCTACCAATAACTCTACTAGGAAACTCGGTCCCTGATGAATTTTCAATCATCAGTTACGAGCTCACTTCTGCTTCAGAAGAGCTCAAACTCTTCGAACAGTGGAGAGGGAAGCATAAAAAGGTCTATGTGCATCCAGTGGAGAAGGGGAGAAGGTTTGAAAACTTTCGAAAGAACCTTGCATATGTGCGAGAAAGGAACAAGAGAAAGAATGCATTCGCCTCATCCTTTGGTCATGTTGTTGGGCTCAATGTGTTTGCAGATTTGAGCAATGAGGAGTTCAGAGAGCTGTATTTGAGCAAAATGCTGAGAAGAGATGGGAAGAAGATAAAGAAGAGGTTGATGAATGAAAGTTGCAAGGCACCATATACACTTGATTGGAGGAAGAAAGGAGTTGTCACTGCAGTGAAAGATCAAGGCCAATGTGGGGTGTTCTAAGTTTTTATTTTCCATTATTTTTGTTTAGTTTCTTCTTTTATCTACTGAAAAACTATACATAGTAATTTCAAATGTGATGACGACCATCCAAATGAATTGTCAAATAACTATCATAATTCGTATTTATATATCAGTAAAAGGTGCTAGTTGGCGTGTCATTGACGTGACACATATCCAGACAATTATGATTCAGATTAAGGACAACATAGATCATAGCTGATGGTTTGAATGTGTGTCATGCCGATGACACATCAGCCGTGGAGGCACATGCTAGCCACACTTAATCTATATAAGAGCAAACCGGTTTATGGGGCCCTCCATGATGTTGGTTGTTGTGCTGTTGGTGTGACACATCTAGGGACGCATTCAAGAATTTTTTTTCCTCTAGGGGCACATATATAACTATACATATAAATTAATAATTTATATAATATAAATTCTACCAGTACAAAAACTTATTTATATAATAACCACAAAGATATCAACAGGTAATATTTGTCATCCTCATTTTCATATCAATACATGATAAATTTTCATTTTCATCCTAAAAGCTAACAAAAAACTATTAAATTCTGATGATAGTTCTTCATTATTGTTCTCTAAGTGGTCTCATTTTTTGTGAGGTGGGGCACCTTGTAAAATTTTATGGGGTGCACCTATACAAAATTATTTTGTGAGGTGGGGCACCTTGTAAAATTTTATGGGGTGCACCTATATAAAAATGTACATCCCACGTAACAAATTTTAAAAAGAGGAATGCTTAGGTACTCCGATAATAGGCATTTTTAAATGATAGAAAAACATAAAATGGATGGAAAATAGAGAGGATATTTTTGTCCTTTCCAATTTGATTTAATCTTTTATTTTCCTATCCTTTCTCTCCTAAACAATCTGTCATTGCTCTCTCCCTCTCCTCCCTCTGTAGTTCTTCAGACTGCTTCTCAATCTTGCAGCGAACCATGAGGCCAAACAAAAAAAAGTAGGTTTGCTTGAGTACATCAATGAATACTTTAAAATTCTTTTTTGAGAAAAGGGTAATTTTGCAAAAGAAAAAAAAATCACATCCTCTTCCTAAAATCCTTCTTCAGTGACAATTATCTCAAGCCCTCTTCACCCATGAAACCCATCGCTGGAAGCACACAAGAAGAATATGCATCCGCTATGGATGTGTTAGGGTCCATTAGGTCTCTTACAGGATGGAGGAAGATAGTTAAGATTAAAAATTGGATTAATAGAGAAAACTTATACTTCTCAGGGGGGAAAAACATAGAGAAAACCTTATTAATTAAATTTAATAAGGAGAACAAATGGAGTCAGCCACGACCAGATAATGATCAAGTTGGTGCCGAGGTTTGCGTACTCCATTGTTGCTGAAATGGATTTTACAGAGAAAGAACTCCGAAGGAGGAAGACGACCTAAATAATTCAGTTAAGACCCAAAGAATTGGCCCTAAAAATGACGAAAATTACCAAAAGAACAGTGGAACTCCAATTCTATGTAGGTAGGGCCCAACACGAAGTTGTGAGAGCGAAAAACATGGAAGTATTTACAAGTTTTGCCATCGGTACTCCGAAAATTAATTATCGGAGTACCGAAGCTGTTGGCTTTTAAAAATTGAGTGGGGGCATATGCCCCTACTCCTCCTTTAGTGGATCTGTCCTTAGACAAATCATACACATCAACAGACATAGATCAAAAGTGAGGGTTTAACTATATGTAATGTCAGCGATGTACAAATCAACATTGTGGAGGGTTACACCGGGCCCCATTTTCTCTCTCTCTCTCTCTCTCCCCCCCGCCCTACATATGTTCTGAAATCCTTGACTCACATAAGAAAGTTCCACAATAATAATTTTCGTCAAACACGAAGAGAACTTGTAACCTGTTGAAATATTTTTTCGAACTTCTGAAACAGGGAGTTGTTGGGCATTTTCATCAACCGGAGCTAAGAAGAGCATAAAAGCCATAACTACTGGGGATCTAATCAGCCTCTCTGAGCAAGAACTTGTAGATTGTGATAAAACAAATGAAGGATGCAATGGAGGTGACATGGATTATTCCTTCGAATGGGTAGTTGTTAATGGTGGAATCGATTCAGAGAGAAATTATCCTTACACAGGACTGAATGAGACCTGTAATACAAATAAGGTAAGTTCTTTGGTCTTCTATACGAACTATATATACCATTTTATGATATGAAAACAAACATTCATAGCGCCTTCCATATTCCAATTGAATGTTTTATCTTATGATTCAGGAAAAAATAAAAGCAGTCACAATTGATGGGTACTAAATTGTAGAGGCAGAATAAAGTGCTCTACTTTGTGCCGTTGCGAAACAGCCTGTTAGTGTGGGCATTGATGGCTCATCCCTGGATTTTCAACTATACACAGGGGTATGTTAACTGACAGGAAGCATTTTTAGCATAAGGAGAGGATTAATTGCAGATAGACACCCTGTACTATGACCTTATTGCCGATACACCCCCTGTAGTCCTATCGTTGTGGATACTCAGATAGACCCCCCGTGAGTGAATTTTTTTAGACTCTCTTATCATCATGTCTGTTCAAAACTCAATTGTTTCTTTCTGAGGGTAACAGAGTAAAAACTAAAATAAAATAAAATCCACTCAGGGGGTCTATCTGCAACAATAGAACTACAAGGGATCTATCAGCAATTGAGCAATAAACCCCATAAATATATGTTCGTAGATTCTATTTTATAGTAAAATTTAGCAGAATTATCAGAATATGCACATCTTAATAATCTACACGTCCATGACATGATTAAACAGGGTGTATATGATGGAGATTGCTCAAGCAATCTAAATGATATCGATCATGCAGTACTCATTGTGGGTTATGGATCAAAAGACAACATTGACTACTGGATTGTTAAAAATTCCTGGGGTACAAATTTGGGAATAGAAGGATACATGTGCATTAAACAGAACACTAGGCTGCCTTATGGTGTATGTGCGATTAATGCTATGGCGTCGTATCCTACCAAAGAAGCAACTTCTTTGAGTCCTCCATCGCCATCGATATGTGGAGACGTATCGTATTGCTCGCCTAAAGAGACTTGTTGTCTTCTTCAGTTTGGTGAGTTTTGCTTAGTGTATGGCTGTTGTGGATATGAGAATGGAGTTTGCTGCAAAGGAAGTCAGTATTGTTGCCCTCCAGAGTTTCCTGTATGTGATACACAGAATGGGATCTGCCTCGAAGGTTAGATTTCCTAGAAATTTTATTATGTAATATAAGTGTTAATTGTCTCATAATATTTGTATATGAAATAAGGCTACCTAACTCTCTCTCTCTCTCTCTCTCTCTCTCTCTCTCTCACAGAAAAATGGGGACCTTTTAGGAGTAGCAGCAAAGAAGAACAAGCTAGCTAAACACAGATTACCATGGATGATATTATAAGGGGAATCAATCCATCAATCTTTGATATGAGAGAAACTGACTTCAATTATTGAAAATGAGATGAACTTATGTAATTTGATATCTGGGTACTGTATGTTTAATGCATGTTAAGATTTTTCTCAAATATTAGTCAGAATGCTCAGTACTTTCTCAATAATATGCCAGGGCTGTTATTTACTCAAGCCTAGAAGTCCCAAACTCTCAAGCCTGTTGTTTGTCTCCTCAGAATACAAAGTACATCAAAACATTGTACATGCAAGGGATGTGTCATGAGCTATAAAGGGGCGATTATAGTCTAATTCCGTTTAACTGTCTAATACTGTATATCTAATTGTATCCAATGTATGAAGGTTGTATTTGTAAATTAGAACCATATATATGAGAACACAGCCCTAGAAAACCTAGGGTGCTCTATTGCCGCATATCCCTCTCTCTATCTTCATCTATAATCTCTCATGGTATCAGAGCTATAAATTTTTGCGATCATCGAGCCCTAGAACAGTAGCAACCCTCTCTCTCATCGTGAAAGATTCCCCAACTTCAGCTTGTTCGAGATCTCGTCTTTGTTCTCTTCTTCCTCTTCTCTGCTCCTCTTCGAATCTAGGGTTTCGAGATCAGCGGCAGCTTTGACGAGAATCTCTCTGCAATTCTCTTCTTCTTCGACAACAATCTCTACACCGCTCAGCTCATCATCGTCATCTTCCTCCTGCTGCTGCACCTGCGTTCCCTCATCTCCGTTGCTACTGCTCCTCATCGTTGTCATCGAGCTCGAGTTCCTTCCTCATCGATGTGAAATATTCTTGATACGATGACAATCACCATGGCATCTGAAATCTCGATGCTCCCCATCACAACTGATCTAGCAAGATTGTTGTGAGTCTAGCCCAATCGGGGCCCACAAGGACTAGGTCAAGTTGGTTGAATCCTATTAAGAAAATGATTTATATGGACCTATTTGTAATTGGAATAGGTTTGGAGGAACTAGAGATAATTTCCTTTATTAAAGGAAAGTATGGGGGCACGTGATTGACATCACCTGTAATTCAATTACAGGGAACAGAAACCCGAGAGCCTACTTTGAGGTGCGCGGATTTCGAGGCTGAGAAAAGAGAGGGAGAGAGAGAATTGAGATTCCGGATCGCTCGGTTGTCCAATTGCAGTGATTCAAAAGCCATTTTCTTCAGAACGGTGACACCGTCAAGGGTACGGTATTGATTTCTTAGCGGGTGTTGGAGATTTGAGTTGAGATGAGTTTTAGAGTTTTGGTGCCCTAGAGGTAACACTGTATTTTTCTCTTGTGATTTAATCCTCAAGTCTAGGTATAACTTTGAGGGATTGTACTCTTGATTCATAGTGGAATATTTCTCTCTGGATTGCTCCGTGGACGTAGGCATGATTTGCCGAACAACGTTAAGTCTTGGTGTTTGCTTGCGTGTGATATTTTCATTGGTGCCATTATTTGTTTTAGTGTTTAATTCCGTAGATTAATCTCTATAAAATTACGAACAAGTGGTATCAAAGCCCTGGTTCAAGGCTTTTCTTGAGATGAAAAAAATGGAGAGTTTTGGCACAATGATAAGATTGGATGGTTCCAATTAGCAAGTATGGAAGTCTAAGATGAAAGATATTCTATATTGCAAAGATTTACATGACCCTATTGAGGGAGATCAAGCCAAACCAGAAATGATGACCGACAAAGAATGAGAGAAACAACACAGGAAGGCGATCAGTTACATTTGGATGTGGATCGATGTTAGTGTGTTTCATCATGTATCGAGTGAGACTAATGCGAAGTCTTTTTGGAAGAAACTTGAGGATCTCTACGAGCAGAAGATAGCGGGAAACAAGGTGTTTATTATGAGGCGGTTGGTGAACTTGAAGTTCAAAGAAGGAAGCAGCATAGCAGAGCACTTGAATGAGTTCAAGAGTTGAATTAATCAGTTTGCTACTATGAAGATGACTCTCAATAATGAGTTACAGACTTTATTGCTATTGGGTTCTTTGCCAGACAGTTGGGAGACATTGGTGGTGATGGTCAGCAACGCAGCTCAAGATGGTGTGTTATCGATGAGTATGGTTACTAGTAGTTTATTCAATGAGGAGACTCGGAGGAAGTCTACCAGCACAGAAAACTCACAGGCACTTGTCACGGATAACAGGGGTAGGAGCATGTACATGGACCAGTCCAGAGGTCGTGGCGTATCGAAGGGTAGATCAAAGTCTAAAGGGAGAGGTTACTTTCATTGTGGGAAGCCGGGTCATATCAAGAAGAATTATTGGGCATGGAAGAAAGAGCAAGCTGGGAACAAAGATGAGAAGAAGAAAGTAGACAGTGACACTACAACTACTTTGTTTGAGATAGATGTTATTCTCATTTTCAGGGAAGAAGATTGTATGCATGTTACAAGTCAGAATTCCGAGTGGATAGTAGATACATGAGCTACATGTCATGCTACCTCCAATCGGGACCTTTTCACGTCGTATGAAGTAGGCGACTTTGGCAATGTGAAGATGGGCAATACTAGCTACTCGAAGATTGTGGGACTTGGTGACATACACTTACAAACAGATACCGGATGCACATTGGTCTTGAAGAATGTGCGACATGTTCTCAATTTGCCACTCAACTTGATTTCGGGTCTTACTTTGGACCAAATGGGATATGACATTTAGTTTGGTGGAGGAAAATGTAAAATCACCAAAGGCTCTCGTGGTGGCTAGAGGAAACATATGTTGCAATTTGTACAAGACTCAAGTGAAGGCTTCATATGGTTCTTTAAGCGTGGCTCAAGACGGTGACACTCTCAGTTTGTGGCATAGGAGGCTCGGGCACATGAGCGAGAAGGGGTTGCAGGTATTGGCAAAGAAGTCTCTCATTCCCTTTGCCAAAGGTTCGTCACTTACCCCTTGTGGTTATTGTTTGATTGGAAAACAACATAGAGTTTCTTTTAGTAAGCCTTCTAAAAGAAAAGATAATATTCTGGATTTGATTTAGTATGATGTTTGTGGTCCTATCGAGGTGGAGTCCTTGGGTGGCAACAAGTACTTTGTCACATTTATTAATGATGCATCGCGAAAGATGTGGGTCTTTATGTTGAGGATAAAGGATCATGTGTTTTCAGTCTAACAGCAGTTTCATTCCATGGTAGAGAGACAGACAGGAAAGAAGTTGAAGTGTTTGCGCACCGATGATGGAGGAGAGTACCCTTCCATTGAGTTTAAAAATTATTGCTCCAAGCATGATATTTGGCATCAGAGGATAGAGCCCGGCACACCGCAGCACAATGGAGTTGCAGAAAGGTACAACAGGACCATTGTGGAGAAAGTCAGATGCATGCTGAAGATGGCGAAGTTACCTAAGAGCTTCTGGGCTGAAGCTGTTCACACTGCATGCTACATAATCAACAGGTCTCCTTCAGTTCCTTTGGGTTTTGATATTCCAGAGAGGGTTTGGTTCGGGAAGAGTATTTCCTACTCTCATCTGAAGGTGTTTGGTTGCAAGGTATTTGCACACATTCCGAAGGAGAAGAGACAGAAGTTTGATGATAGGGCGGTTCCTTTCATCTTCTTTGGTTATGGAGAAGATGATTTCGGCTACAAGTTGTGGGATCCAGAGAAGAGATGAATTATCAGATGAGCAGATGTGGATTTTCAGGAGGACCAAACTATTGCAGATCTCGGGAGAGCAGAGCAGTCAGAGAGTGTTGCTAGTGAGATTCCAGTTATGACACCCATTTCATTTCCAGTACAGTTACATTCTACAGATACAGAGCATGTGCATGATGATGGTGTTGATGATGACGGTCAGATACCAGAGCAGGGAGACGGTGATCAGGATCATGAGCAGGGGACTCCTTAGCAGGGGGAGCATCACCAGCAGCAGGAGATTGCAGAGCCACAGCTTAGGAGATCATCTAGAGAGCATAGACCATCCATGAGATATCCTCTTTCAGAGTATTCTTTACTGACAGAAGAGGGGGAGCCGGAAAGCTTTCAGGAGGCACAGACTCATAAAGACAAGGATATAAGGTTTCAAGCTATGCATGAAGAGATGAGGTCTCTCTAGAAGAATGATACTTATGAGTTGGTGGAGTTGCCGAAAGACAGAAAAGTTTTGAAGAACAAGTAGGTGTTCAAGTTAAAGAAGGATGACTACAAAGTGATTCAGAAATACAAAGCTAGATTAGTGGTGAAAGACTTTGGTAAAAAAAGGGCATTGATTCTGATGAGATTTTCTCGCCGGTTGTGAAGATGACGTCCATTAGAGTTATCTTGGGATTAGCAGCTAGTTTAGACCTCGAGATTGAACAGCTTGATGTGAAGACTGCATTCCTTCATGGTGATTTGGAGGAGGAGATCTACATGGAGCAGCCGAAGGGTTTTGAAGTGAAGTTAAAAGAACACATGGTTTGTATGTTGAAGAAGAGCCACTATTGTTTGAAGCAAGCACCCGGGCAGTGGTACAAGAAATTCGACTCTTTCATGTTGAGTCATGGTTACCAGAGAACAGTTGCAGATTCTTGTGTATATTTTAGGAGATTTTCAGATTCTAGCTTCATTATTCTTTTGCTTTATGTGGACGATATGTTGATTGTTGGTCAGGATAGTTAGATGATTGGTGGGCTAAAGAAGGAGTTATTTAAATTCTTTGACATGAAGGATTTGGGCTCGACACAGCGGATTCTTGGTATGGATATTACTCGTGACAGGAAAGTCAGGAAATTGTGGTTATCACAGGAGAGATATGTTGAACGGTTGCTTGATAGATTCAACATAAAAGGTGCCAAGTCAGTTAGTACTCCTCTTGCAGGTTATTTGAAGCTTAGTAAGAAGTTTTTCCCGACTACAGATGAGGAAAAGAGTGAGATGGAGAATATTCCTTACTCTTCAGCTGTAGGGAGTTTGATGTATGCCATGGTTTGCACTCGGCAGATATAGCTCATGCAGTTGGCATTGTGAGCAGGTTTCTTTCTAATCTAGGGAAAGTTCATTGGGAAGGTGTAAAATGGATTTTAAAATATTTGAAAGGCAGTTCCGGATTCTGTTTGAGTTTTGGAGGTTCCAAGCCAGTACTACAAGGTTATGCAGATGCAGATATGGGGTGATCTCGATCATAGGAAGTCTACCTTAGGTTGGTTGTTCACTTTTGCAGGGGGAGCTGTATCATGGCAGTCCAGGTTATAAAAGTGTGTTGCTTTATCTACAACAGAGACGGAATATATTGTAGCTGTAGAAGCCGGTAAGTAGATGGTTTGGTTGAGAAGATTTCTGCAGGAGTTAGGCTTGCAGCAGGACAATTATCAGGTTTTCATTGATAATCAGAGTGCTCTTGATTTGAGCAAGAATTCTACATTCCACTTCAGGACAAAACACATTGATGTGAGATATTATTGGCTTAGAGAAGCTGCTGAGAAAGAGGAGCTGAAGCTACAGAAGATTTACACAGAAAAGAATCCATCAGATTTTTTAACAAAGATTGTTTCCAGAGAGAAAACCGAGTTGTGTCGGCGATTGGCCAACATGGACTCCTGGTGAGGAGTCATAGATTGGCATACCCCCTCGTTGGGCTGGAGGGGGAGATTGTTGTTGGTCCTGCCCAATCAGGGCCCACAAGGACTAGGTCAAGTTGGTTGAATCCTATTAAGAAAAGGATTTATATGGACCTATTTGTAATTGGAATAGGTTTGGAGGACCTAGAGATAATTTCCTTTATTAAACGAAAGTATGGGGGCACTTGATTGACATCACCCTATAATTGAATTACAAGGAACAGAAACCCGAGAGCATAGTTTGAGGTGCACGGATTTTGAGGCTGAGAAAAAAAAGAAAGAGAGAGAGAGAGAGAGAGAGAGAGAGAGAGAGAGAGAATTGAGATTTCGGATCGCTCAGTTGTCCGATTGCAGTGATTCAAAAGTTGTTTTCTTCAGAACGATGACACCGTCAAGAGTACGGTGTTGATTTCTCTACGGGTGTTGGAGATTTGAGTTGAGACGGATTTTAGGGTTTTGGTGCCCTAGAGGTAACACTATATTTTTCTCTTGTGATTTAATCCTCAAGTTTAGGTGTAATTTTAAGGGATTGTATTCTTGATTCATAGTAAAATATTTCTCTCTGGATTGCCCCATGGATGTAGTCACGATTTATCGAACCACGTTAAATCTTGGTGTTTGCTTGCGTGTGATATTTTCATTGGTGCCTTTATTTATTTTAGTGTTTAATTCCGCAAATTAATCTCCATAAAATTACTAACAAGCCCCACCTTGACTGCTGCACTGATGATTATCTCAGTTCACCCTCCACCTCTGATGAATCCTCTTGCACTCACGTCAGTGGCGCAGACCTTCATCTCAGTGCCAATGTCATTGGCGCAGCCCTTCACCCATCTACAGTCCTCGACATTGCAGATAACATGGCCGCAACATTTGCTCACAACATTATAGTCAAAATTTCCTCAACCTTCAGTTTTATCTGCCATTTCCTCTCCGTCAACATGGCTGCAAACCTCATTACATTCATCTAGAGCCCTTGGTCTTGGTATCGATCAAGTTGTGGCTGGCTTATACAGACTGAACTTATCAGGAGGACTGAACAACAATTCTCTTGGTACTGATACTACTTTAGCACAAATTTCTACACCATCCTAAACTCCCTCACCTCTTGCCGCACCGAATGTTACGAATTTAGTCACAGTCAAATTGGCGGCTATTGAAGGAAGATTCAGTTCACGACATTATTGATCTCTCACGACTTGTTAGAGTTTGTTCATGGTTCGTATCCACCACCACCCATGTATGTTGACAGTGTCAGATGTCAACAAATCAACCCCGACTATGTAGCATGGATTCAGATTGATCAGAGTCTTCGGTCATGGCTTTTTGCGACTTTGGTTCATGAAGCATTGGTAGAGGTCCATGAGTTAGCTCACTCCTATCAAATTTCGCTGAGACTCTAGAACCGTTTCCTCACCAACAGCTTAGCTCCTACAATTGAGCTCAAGCGAATGCTCACTACCACCAAAAAGATTGATACACAATCTATGGGGAATTACCTACAAGACATCAAGATTATTGCTGATTCGTTGGCTGCGATTAGCTCTCCAATTAGTGATCAAGAACTGGTGCACTGACGATTACCTCAGTTCACCCTCCACCTCTGACGAATCCTCTTGACTGCTGCACCTTGACTGCTGCACTGATGATTACCTCAGTTCACCCTCCACCTTGACTGATGCATTGACGATTACCTCAGTTCACCCTCCACCTCTGACAAATCCTCTTGACTGTTACACCTTGACTGCTGCACTGACGATTACCTCAGTTCACCCTCTACCTCTGATGAATCCTCTTGCACTCATGTCGGTGGCGCAGACCTTCATCTTAGTGCCAATGTCATTGGCGCAGCCCTTCACCCCTCTACAATCCTCGACATTGCAGACAACATGGCCGCAACATTTGCCCACATAATTATCGTCAAAATTGCCTCAACCTTCAGTTTTATCTGCCATTTCCTCTCTGTCAACATGGCTACAAACCTCATTACATTCATCTAGAGCCCTTGGTCTTGGTATCGATCAAGTTGTGGCTGGCTTATACGGACTGAACTTATCAGGAGGACTGAACAACATTTCTCTTGGTACTGCGGTACTACTTTGGCACAAATTTCTACACCATCCTAAACTCCTCACCTCTTGCCACAATCAATGTTATGAATTTAGTCATAGTCAAATTGGTGGCGCTTGAAGATTACCTCACTTGGAAGATTTAGTTCACGACATTATTGATCTCTCACGACTTGTTAGAGTTTGTTCATGGTTCATATCCACCACCACCCATGTATGTTGACAGTGTCGAACGTCAACAAATCAACCCCGACTATGTAGCATGGATTCAGATTGAACAGAGTCTTCGGTCATGGCTTTTTGCGACTTTGGTTCATGAAGCATTGGTAGAGGTCCATGAGTTAGCTCACTCCTATCAAATTTGGTGAGACTCGAACCGTTTCCTCACCAATAGCTTAGCTTCGCAATTGAGCTCAAGTGAATGCTCACTACCACCAAAAGATTGATACACAATCTATGGGGAATTACCTACAAGACATCAAGATTATTGCCGATTCGTTGGTCGCGATTAGCTCTCCAATTAGTGATCAAGAACTGGTGCAGCGGCGATTACCTCGGTTCACCCTCCACCTTGATCGATGCATTGACGATTACCTCGGTTCACCCTCCACCTTGATCGATGCATTGACGATTACCTCGGTTCACCCTCCACCTTGATCGATGCATTGACGATTACCTCGGTTCACCCTCCACCTTGATCGATGCATTGACGATTACCTCGGTTCACCCTCCACCTTGATCGATGCATTGACGATTACCTCAGTTCACCCTCTACCTCTGATGAATCCTCTTGCACTCATGTCGGTGGCGCAGACCTTCATCTTAGTGCCAATGTCATTGGCGCAGCCCTTCACCCCTCTACAATCCTCGACATTGCAGACAACATGGCCGCAACATTTGCCCACATAATTATCGTCAAAATTGCCTCAACCTTCAGTTTTATCTGCCATTTCCTCTCTGTCAACATGGCTACAAACCTCATTACATTCATCTAGAGCCCTTGGTCTTGGTATCGATCAAGTTGTGGCTGGCTTATACGGACTGAACTTATCAGGAGGACTGAACAACATTTCTCTTGGTACTGGTACTACTTTGGCACAAATTTCTACACCATCCTAAACTCCCTCACCTCTTGCCACACCGAATGTTATGAATTTAGTCATAGTCAAATTGGTGGCAGTTGAAGATTACCTCACTTGGAAGATTTAGTTCACGACATTATTGATCTCTCACGACTTGTTAGAGTTTGTTCATGGTTCATATCCACCACCACCCATGTATGTTGACAGTGTCGAACGTCAACAAATCAACCCCGACTATGTAGCATGGATTCAGATTGAACAGAGTCTTCGGTCATGGCTTTTTGCGACTTTGGTTCATGAAGCATTGGTAGAGGTCCATGAGTTAGCTCACTCCTATCAAATTTGGCTGAGACTCCAGAACCGTTTCCTCACCAATAGCTTAGCTTCTGCAATTGAGCTCAAGTGAATGCTCACTACCACCAAAAAGATTGATACACAATCTATGTGGAATTACCTACAAGACATCAAGATTATTGCTGATTCGATGGTTGCGACTAACTCTGCAATTAGTGATCAAGAACTAGTGCAGTACACTTTATTGGGGCTGAATAGTGACTACGCGTCTCTTATCACAGCCGTGACTTACTTTGGGGGGTATTATTATGTTTGATGACCTTTGATCGAAGCTGATTTTACATGAACAACAGGTAAAACATCTCTAAACAAAGGATATTGGTATCCCTCAACATCAGGCTCTATTCACTGGCACCAATGCAATTGAAGGAGCGGCAGACCGACCTCAGCCCGACCGTACATCTGGAGGCCAAAACTGAGCCCAAGGACAAAGTCAAGACCGACCCGTAGGATGGAGTCATGGTAATTGGAGCGGTAGTCATGGTCATGGCTATCGTGGAGTTCGTGGTTGCGGCAATCATGCTGGGCATGGTGGTTATTATGGCAATCAACATCAACAATATAAACTCCATTTCTTGCACAAAATCGAGGTTCAATGGCAAATCCAGCTAATGGTAACATCTCCTCTCATTGTTTTGATATTGCTAACCCTACTACATCTTCTCATTTAGTTAACTCATCTTATAATGATTCATCTAATGGAATTTTGGGGTCTTGCCCAATTGCAGCTATTTGCCAACTTTATTTTAGTCTAGGTCATACTGCACTAACTTGCCCTCATTACTTTCTCACGGTGGTATGTCCAATTCGGGCCCAAATTCATCTTCTGCTGCCTCATTTGCTGCTATGTCTTTTGGCGAAGCTAATGACTCCTTGTGCCATCCTGAATCAGCTGTGTCTGCTCACATGACTCCTTATAATGGTATATTATGTTCTAAATCTCCTTACACTGGTCAAACTAGAGTACTAGTAGGCAACGATAATCTTTTACCTATTGCTAATATTGGTGATGTGCACTTAAATTCTTCCGCCAAATCAATTAATCTCAAATTCATTTATCATGTTCCACAACTTAAGCACAATCTCCTATCTGTCAAATGTTTATTTGGTGATAATAATTGTGTGGTTAAGTTTGACTCGTCTTCTGTGCATGTTAAGGGAAAAACAACTGGGAAATTTCTTCTTCAGGGTACCAGTAGGAATGATGCCTACCGTATCTATCCAACCACTGTGTCCAAGTTTGTACCAGCCCTTATTTCGCTCATGGACACTGCTGATATTTGGCATTGTAGGTTAGGACATTGTGGGAGTCGCATTTTTCACAAACTTAGGTCAAATAAGGCTATTGTTATAGACAACAAATTTTATAATAAATGTATTTCTTGTAGACTGAGAAAATCACATCAATTACCTTTAATGATGTTGAACATTGTTTTAGTACTCCATTACACTTCATTCTGATGTGTGGCAATCGCCTATCTTGTCTAATCTGGGTTTTGGATATTATGTTTGCATTATGGATGATTGTACTCGCTATACTTGGTTATATCCGATGAAAAATAAATCTGAAGTTTTTGCTCATTTTTGTCAATTTTAAAAACTGGTGGAAAACATATTTTCACATAAAATATGTATTTTTCAAAGCGATGGTGGCAAAGAATTTCATAACCATATTTTTAAACAACATTTCTTAACTTATGGTATATAATTTTGAAAACCTTGTCCAGATGCACCGCAACAAAATGGTATGTCTAAACGGAAACATCAATATATTATTGAGATGGCGAGGATTTTTCTTTTGGATGCTAGACTGCCTCCATAGTTTTGGGTAGATGCAGTTTACATAGCTAGTTTGTAATAAATCATTTACGTACACCTCTTTTGGATGATATTTCTCCCTATGAAAAACTTTACAAACGTCCACTCGATTATGATTTTCTCAAGGTTTTTGGCAGTGAATACTTTCCGAATCTTTCTGCGCAAATATTATATAAACTTCATCCATGGTCAAATTGTTGTATTTTTTTGGGTTATGCTCCTCATTATTAAGGATATCAATGTTTTGATCCCGTCACTGGTCATGTGTATGTTAGTCGTTATGTCAACTTTCATGAGTCAATATTTCCATACCTTGAGATAATCGTTGACAAGTCTCCTGCATTGTTTCATTTGTTATTGGTCTCAACTCCCACTCTCACATCTACACCATACACTCTACCCAATAATGATTTTAATACTACCAGTCTGCCATCTTTGGCATCATCCGTCCATCCTCTTCCATCAACTGACTATACATTAATGCAATCAGCCCTTACACCACCTCTATAGCCTACACCCGACCGCACCCTCGCACCCATGGAGCCTACATCCAACGTTGCTCCATCCACGAGTGCTCCATCTCAACATCTTGTTCCCTTGAGATCAATACACAGGTTCCATCAGTCACACATCCAACACACTCACTTGCAAGTTCCTCTCCCATACCCAATGCTGAGTCGTTGAGCTCTTCGACGAGTGCTCCCACACATTTGATTCTACTACTAGCATTCTGCTTGCCATTCCAAACACTAACACAAACGCGATGCAAACTAGATCTAAATCTGGTATCATCAAACCTCGGTACATTTTCTCATTAACTAGTATGTCCATCGATATTGAAACTACAAACTTCACTCAAGCTTCAAAAGATCCTAAGTGGCAACAAATCATGGTAGAAGAATTTAATGCACTCATTAATAATAACACATGTCAATTAGTTTTGTGTGATGAACGGAAAATTTTGGTTGATTGTAAGTGGATTTACAAAATAAAATACAATTCTGATGGATTTTTTGGAAGGTACAAAGCTAGATTAGTTGATTAGGATTTTTATTAGCAAGCTAATATTGACTTTCATGAAACTTTTAGTCCAATTGTCAAACCAACCACTATTTGTCTTGTTTTATTCTTAGCTATCACACGTGGTTGGATTGTTCGGCAACTAGATGTTAAAAATACTTTCTTACATGGCCTTCCCACTGAAGAAGCATAAATGAAACAACCCCATGACTTCATTCATCCTCAATTTCCTCATAATGTTTGTAAATTAAACAAAGCAATTTATGGACTCAAACAGGCACCTCGTGCTTGATTCCATCGTTTTAGTAGCTTTCTACTTTCTCTGGGCTTTCGGTGTAGCCAGACTGATACGTCTATGTTTTTCCATAATCGGAGTTCACATATTATTATCCTTCTTTCTAAACATTGATGACATTATTCTCACTAGCAGCTCCCCTCTTCTAATTGATTTTCACATTTTAATTATAAATTTATACCCTTATTATCTATTTTACATGAATAAAGATATTACTAATAATTATTTTCGTCTTAAATTGCAGATTAATGAAGAAAATATGAATAAAACCCCAAATGACTCAACTCTTCTATTTTTTACCTTTTATTGAAGCCCAAATACGAAGTCAAAGGAAGGCCCAAGACTACTCAAGAGCCCATGTGAAATTCGTGAAGAAAAATCAGCCAAAAATCGAGTTGGTTGCAAACCAATCGGTCGGCCAATCGGTCGGCCAACCGATTGGCCGACCGATTGGCCAACCGATTGATTTGCACCATAAACTGATCAATGGCTGAAAATTAATCCTTGGAGCTCAAGTTTGATCCTACGGTCCTCATCCACTGCGTAGGGCAATAAATAGGGATAGAGGGGGAGAGGTTTGAGTGTGAAATAATTTATAAAAACTATATTTGGAGAGGAGGGTTACTCTTAATTGAGAAGACCTTCTAAAATTGTAACTTTTATTGCAAATTAATAAAAGAATTTTTCACCCCTTCATATTTATTTCTTCACTTTGTCCAAGGACCAAAAGGAGGATGAAGATAAAGATATGAATATGTGGGTTTGCCATTTATTTTTTTTCCTTTATTGTTAGAGTAAGATTTACTTTCATGCAATTTAATTTTATGCAATTTACTTTCATGCAATGTCTTTAATTCTTGATCTTTAATTCTTGTAATTAATTTTGATTTCTCTTTTCTTTTTTAATTCGCCTTGAGGCTTAATGTCTCTTGGGAATTATCCCTTTTCTAATTGTGGAACCTTTAATTGGATCCCTAGAGATTGTTTGAAACAAGCTTTTACATCTAACTCATTCTTGTGAGATTGAGATTTGCTAAGTGGATCTACTCTAGATTCCGCCATCTTTAATTATCCTCCACATTTTACCTTCTTTATTTTCCTCTTTATTTGTCGCCTTGTTTTTCTCTTTTCTTTTGTTCATGGAGATCATAATTGGGGATCTCTAGAGATTGTTTGAAACTAGCTTTATATCCTACTCACTATTGTGAGATTGAGATTAGCTAAGTGAATCTACTCTAGACTCCCCTTATCTTAAATCAATCCTCCATCTTTTACTTTCTTTATTTTCATCTTTACTTTCTTGCTTTTCTTTTGTTTATTATTTTTCTTTATTCTTGATTCTTGATTTCATTGATTTTTACTTCTCTCTCAATCTCATATTCCCTCCATGTGCATATAATCTCAAATCTAGTTTTGTTATTATGTGCATATAACCACAACCACATTCTCAACTTTATTTTCTCCTCTTTTGCACATAATCACATTCACTCTTCTAATCTCTCCACATCCACATTCACATTATTTACCACTCCTAATTTGTCACAGACAACATAAGAACCAATATTGACCAAAACTCATACTTTCACCTTCCTCGTGGGATCAATAACTTTTTATACTATAACTTGGTAAGTTGTATACTTGTAACTTTAGGAGGTAACCATTTATTTACCTATCACTAATACATCATTTTATTCATTTAATGTCCTCTCAGTTTGCGATGAAAGACCTTGGTGACATTCACTACTTTCTAGGTGTTCACATAGTTTGCACTCCTGACACCATCTTCTTAACTTAACAAACATATGTACAGGATCTCTTGCAAAAATTCCATCTTCACACTCTCACATCTGTTCATTCATCGATGACAGCTAAGACCACTTTATCCATTACTGATGGTGAATTACTAGCTGATTCTACTGAGTATGGGAGCATGGTAGGCGCTTTACAATACCTTACAATGAGTAGGCCAGATATTGCTTTGGCTGTTCACATTGTACCTCAATTTATGCATGCTCCACGTGCTACTCACTTACATGCTATCAAGCGCATTTATAGATATTTACAGGGCAAGACAACTCATGGATTGTCTCTTTGAAAGGCAAATGGTTCATCTTTGGTTGTTGCATATTCTGATGCGGACTGCGCAAGTTATCCTGATAATTCTCGCTCTACCACCGGTTATGCGATCTTCTTTATCTCAAATCTTATCTCTTGGCACTCCAAGAAGCAACCCACTGTCTCCAAGTCTTCAATAGAGGCCGAATATCAGGCTCTAGCATATATAGTTGCTGAGACTATATGGATTCGATATGTGTTAGCTGAACTTGGCGTGGTATTTCGCCATCCTTTTCAACTATTGTGTGACAATATAAGTGCCACATACATTATTGTCATCCGGTTCTCCTTGATCGGAGTAAACACATCAAGGTGGACTATCACTTTGTTCAGGAAAGGGTTGTTCCTGGTGATTTACTTGTTCGCTATGTTCCAACTAAGTACCAAATTGCAGATATATTCACCAAAGGCTTGACAACACAACAGTTTCTCTTTCTCAAGTCCGTTCAAGAGCCCGATTAGATTGGGGATAGTGTATATCTAATTGTATCAAATATATGAAGGTTGTATTTGTAAATAACAAGCTCATTATCAAATGATTAAATTAAAATAAAAGTTAAAACCACATAATTCATATTTTCCAATTATCAATTATTCATACAATTCTCTATATATACACAATTGTTTTATACAACTTTATTCTTTCTTATGGAGAACTTTATTTATTAAAACAAAATTTTAATTGCTTAATTTAAGAATTTATGTTGTAATAAAAGTTACTCCAATTATCAATTACTCATACAATTCTTTATGTACAATTTTATCGTACAATTTCATTTATTAACATAAAATGTTATTTTTAAAATAATTTATATTGTTATAAAAGTCACTTCATTATTTTCTAGTTTATGAAAAAAATAGAACATATGTGTCCATGTACAAAGCACATGTAATATACTAGTCCTATTAAACCTCATCCATCATGATAAAACTATTTAGTACATCTTATTCACTAGCAATAAGTTGATCTGATCTGACTTGACACAATCTTACTAACCATAAACTTTTATGATCATATATAAGATATTATAAAGTATTCAGTAAATCTTATTCACTAGATGACATGTATCGGAAATCTATATATTTCATGAGTCAAAATAGAGAATTTTTCATAGACCCCTTGTAGTATCATTGTCTTGAACTTACTCTCCTTGTAGTTTCATTTTGGCATATAGACCCTGGATGAATTTCCTTAAACATTTTCACCCAAAGTGAAAATTTAACAGATATTATCCATGAGTGAAATTAGTAAGTCTAGCTGAGGGCAGCAGAGTGAAAAAATTTCACGTAGGAGGTCTATTTACCAAAATGACACTACAAAGGGCCAGGGGTCTATGTGCAATTAAACTTTTTCCCCCTGTTAGGTACACGTTTACTGATTACAAAGGTCAGGGGTCTATGTGCAATTAAACTTTTCCCCCCTGTTAGGTACACTTTTACTGATAGTTTAACATTAGACACTGTCATAATCCTTGTGGACCAAATCTCATAACTAACCCCCAAAGATCCATGGCTTATTTGCTTACCATTCTCCACCACCAATTAACTCCTCGACAAGCAAACTCTTAACTACCCCATTACTCAACACCCATCCACAATTCTTTACCAATCAATCATCATGAAAACATCATCTTCATCATCTCTCTTGGACCCATTTCTTTATTCTTTCTCTCATTCCTTCCCCAACTTTTTGGTTGCCTACTCAAAAGAAATTCACCCAACAAAAGCAACCAAAGATTTGCTCTTTACCCAACTTGGAGTAAGTTACCATATATGCTTACTTACCCGCCAAACTATTCCCTACCCCTTTCCCAATTCCCCATTGCTTGAATACCCAACTCAAGGACTGACCCTAAAGTTCATCAATGGGAGAGAAAAGATTGGATTTTGATGCACCCCTTCTATCTGTTCGACGAATTGCCTCAAAGAATGAGCCGAGAGCGAAAACAGTCCAAAACCCAGGATTTATCCCCTTTACATGGGAGCAAATCCCTGGGAGACCGAAGGGACTCTCGCAAGATCCAATTTTTGTTGAGGATGATGATGGTAGAGCCTCTGTTGATGGAGTCGAAACTTTTTCATGCAAAGACTCATCTTTCTTTGATTGCAGTGTTAGTGGTTTTAGTGGTGAGTATGATGATGTGGAGGATTTGAGGAGCTCTGATAAGGATGCAGAGGCTTGCGAATTCATGATGGGTCGGTTCTTGACGGCAGCCAAGGCAATGGCTACAGGCCCATTAGAGATTAGCTCTTCAAAAGAGAAAGAGAAAGAAGGTAATGTGAAGTATAGAAGGTTGCCTGTTCCTTTGCCTTATCAACATAGGCCTGATTTTTTTTCGAAGATTGCTTATGATCGCGAAGAGCTTGAGAGGTATATGGATGAAGAAGAAGAGGAGGATTATGCGGGTGGTACTCATTTTTCGAGAGCTTGTGGGTTGATTCCTCGATTTTGCTTGAAAAGTTCGTTTCTTTTGTTGAACCCAATCCCGGGGATGAAGGTTCGAAGCCATTTGCCACTGAATTCTCAAATCAAATATTCTAATAATAATGGGTCACTCGCACAAGCTGCAGATGAGGTGAAATTATATCATAAAAGTCTAAATTTTGGTAGTTATAGTTTTGTTATAGATTGGTTCTGATCAACATAGTGTTGTTTTTTCTTGTTATGTGACAGTCATGGGATGTGGTGTACAAGCATAAGATCAGTAATATGAACAGTCCATTAGAGGATGAAAGTAAGTTCACAAGTGAATCAAATAAGCTTACATACTGGAGTGATTCCCAAACTCTCGATGATTCTTCAAGTCACCATTCTTCGAAATCACCTTTTAATGAAGATAAAGGTTCTCTCGCAGTTCTTAGGAGAGGATTGGAGGATAGGAAGACTGTTAGCTTTGATTGGAGTGAGAGAGTCAGTGAAAAATACGGCAATATGAGTCCTGCTCAAGGCAAGAATCAAGGGTCATTCAATATGCGCCATTCAATTCATAGAACTCTTTGTGTAGTGAACACAATAGAGGATAATTCTGTTCATGAAACTTGTCAGAAGGATGAGTTGCAGTCTAAAATTTCTGAGTCAAATGAAGTAGGCTTATCATCTGGTTCAGAACAAAAATCAAATTTTAATGGGATGAATTACAACGATAATAGCCAATTAGCTTTGAAAGTTGAAGAAAAGGAGAAGAATAGTGATGCACTTGCACTTTCACTCCTTCCTCCTCCATTGCCAAAATCTCCTTCTGAGTCCTGGCTCCAGCAAACTTTGCCTTCATTGTCATCGAAAAATCCATTTACACAGTCATTATTGAGTATTCAAGGCCAATACAGGAAACAAGCTTCAAGGGCGTCATCAAAAGACTTCAAATTGGCAAATGATGTCGGAGCACTGAAACGGAGGACTCAAAGGACGAGGCTTGCATAGGTAAGATATTTGTCTTGTGTGATATTGATATATACACTTATAGTGTCACCCTCAATTTGGTAGCTTACTTTCTTTCAGATGCTGAAAAAGCCTGCAACGCTGAAATGGGATACGTAGCATGTAAATAGTTCTTGTTCAGTTTCTTGTACACATTCAACATGATTGCCAATTGGTGCAAGGTAATGAAAATCATACTCTTGAATGCCTCTTTCCTCCTATATATGTAATATAATTTGTAGTCATGTTAGCTGGAATTTCATTTTGGTGACGGCTCTTGATGTATTATGCTGTATAAGAGATAGTAAATAGTAATATAATTATGTTGATATTTGTCCATAGATAATTACTCTTTCAAAACATGCCAATGTAGTCTCTTGTTTGGTATAAGTGCATACTTTGTTGCAAACTTGTGAACTGATCCTGTCTATGGTAATGCGTACTCCACTTTCCTGTAATTTTATCTTAGATTCCCTCATCTCAGGTCTTCTGAGTTACGTACTGTAACTCCAGATAGCATTTGTTTGCTCTTACTCCTTAATAAAATGGGCTAAGACCCTTATTTCGTATTTAAGAAAAAACATTTGTTTGCTCCTTATATTATCAGCTTCCCAGCTTATCATTATGTTTTGCAGATATTCTTCCATTTATGGTTTACCAGTGGTCTGAGTTGGCCACGCTTGTATTCTATAAATACAATATCACTTCTAGCATAAATAATTTGTATAGGAACCAGTTACAGAAATCAAGATTGTATACATGGAAGTTCAAGGAGGGAGGTTCAGCCATCTGCATTTAATTTCATTACTACTTGAAATTTTGATCCGAAGATTATTGAAAATTTCAGATATGAACACCTCCTTAATAGATTTAATTTGATTTGTGCCAGCCTTTGTATGATGATCTAAATTACAAGAGTTACATAGTAATGCACCTATATGCTTAAACCTTTACATATTGGCGACCACATTGTTACATTGTGTTTCTCCTTAGTGATATGACATGGGAATAAATCATCTAACTAAATATGTACAATGTTGGACAGTTGAGATTTTCAATGCGGTATCTCTCAGAAAGTAAAGAAAATTACAATTATTGTTTATTATGAGCTTGGTTTTGTTAGTTTATGTTTACTATTAGTTCTTATTCTTGACATTGATGGAAGTGAACCAAATAATTAACAAATAGTTCGTTAATTATTTGTTCATATATTCATTCATATTCAATCCGATAGTTCATTTAATAGTAAATAAATAAATTTTAGTATTTGGTTCATAAACTATAGAGTCTAACCCCACACACACACACATATAGATTCGTTGATTATTAAATATTTGTTTATATTTTGCATTGTAGTCCTGTAACTTATATCTTACAAATAAATATAAAAATAAATTTAACTGAAAGAAAAGAAGCCCAAAAGCAACCAATTACCCTATCGAATATTTGTGAATCAATACCGAACATCAGACATATTATCTTATCCTACCGAATCGAATTCGAATTGAAAATCCGGTGTTTGGCTCGAATTCGAATATGTCAAATGCTTCCGAATTTGAATTTGAGTCGTAAACTGTTGGGTTCGATTCGGTTCCACCTCTATTGACACATAATCAACCAGTAATCGTACCTTCTCAATTAATCTCCTGCTAGCTTTGCCAAAATTTTCCCCCTGCCAATGAAAGATGTGACACTGAACTCAACCAAAAACCTACGCATTAATTTCTGTCATTCTGTCTAACTAAGGACCTTATAGAAGTCAATAGCCATCGTCAGGCTATCTGTAAATGTAATTGTTGAGTTAGTATCAGGCTTCATGCTAGATGAAACTAATATAGACGTATACTGTTGGCTTTTTCTTCCATTTTACCCCCAGAGATCGAGAAATTGTATTTTGACAAATAGAGCCCTGAGGGTAAAAGAGTGCAGAAAGTTTGACCCAGGGGTCTATCTGCAAAAATAAATGGCTAAGTATTAGAAAACAACTCCCCTTAACTTTGGATGATTATCAGATTACCTCCCATAACTTTCAAAATTCCAAAAACCCCCTTAAATTAGGGGATATCTGGAAAACCCCTTTTAGATTAAGATTTTATCAGAAAAAAAACAGTGTTAATCACAATTTTTATTGGCAAGAATATCCCCTCGTGTGATTTTACTCACTCATGTGAACATTGTGGTTTTATGATATTTATCCTGCCAGGGGGTTTTCTGATAAAATCTTAATCTTAAAGGGTGTCTTCTGATAACCCCTAGCATTAAGCGTGCCTTTATGATATTTTTGAAAGTCACGAAAGGTTCTGATAATCGTCCAATTTTTTTTTCCTTTTGTGGGTTGGTTTTTTTTGTTTTTAAAAGGAGGAGGAGGTGTTTGTGTGTTGGGGGTTGGTGTTCGATATGTACCCAAAATATAAACCTAGACGGACAGTAAGTTCTAGACAACGATACTAATCCTTCTTTTGTAAGGTGCTTATAAAACTGTCCTAATGCTGTTCTTCCAGATTCCACTTAATGCATTTGGAGAAACTAGATTAGTGGCTTGTTTGGCTGTCAACTTTTGATTAAATCCTTAGTTGGAGAAACTAACTCATTTTGTTTCCACTATAGATTTCTACAGTTTGGAAAACGTGTGAAGTCTGTGAGAGGTAAATTAACTCTTTAATTTTTTTGATTTCCTCATCTAACAAAGTCTAATGCATTTCCCACGAAATAAAATCCTATGGATTTTCATTCCAACATTAATCCAGATAAGCATTGCTGAATTGTTTCTGTATGCGTGCCTCAGTTTAAAAAGTTAGTGTTTACGCTTCTTCGTTGAAGTGTAGCAGAGATCAAAGTTTAGAAACGGTGAAAGAAATTGCTCACATGGGGGAGGTTTTCCTTCCTTCAAGTATTTATAATGCTTCAATCAAGTCGTGGCCTAATCACTTATCCTCATTGGAATTTGAAGCTATATAACTATTGAGTACCTCACTCCATCATCAAATAAGTTAATTGTAGCAGCTTTTATAGATCTTAGACTTTGTAGGATTTCTTTAACTTTTCTTAAAATAACTTCTTTGGAAGTGCAAATACATTCTTTGATTTACACTGATGCAAATACATTCTTTGATTCCTTTCAGTCCAGGTGTTGTGTATTGTAGCAGCCAAAACTGAAATTTTTTTTTAATTATTTTTTTTTTGCTCTTTTTACTACGATTTCCCTCTTAGGTGTTGAACAAACATAGTCATCACCCTCTCCACATCAAAACATCTCTTGTTCGAGCCCATCCACTCCATAAGTGCATCCCATACAACAGAGGAAAATAGACATGAGAAAAATAAATGCTCATGGCTCTCATGTTGTCGACAGGAAACGCAAGAATTAGAGCTCACAACTCCAAATCTGCACAATCTAATCTAATGTAAGGAGCCTCCTTTCAACCATTAACCATAAGAAGATGTATATACGCTTAGGAATGGAAAAGCTATTCCGCACAAGGTTATACATGGCACCCTGCTGGAATTTTGTATGAGGTCACTGTATGCTTTTGATAAAATAAATTTACCTGTACAAGTCCAGCTATTAATCTTTCAAAGTGCTTTTGGTTGCGAAGGAAGTATGAGATGGAAAGAAAATCGAAACGAGAAGAATAATCTAAAAGAATAGGGCTTTGACCAGGAAGAATTCAATTTCTTGAGTTTTCTGCTAATGATTTCAAAGTTTGACATCCTCATCAATAACCTAGTTAAATGCTTCTACATGGAAATTTCATTCTCACTGCAAGATTTTAAGGTTGTCTTTCGTAATTATGAATAACTAGATCAATTTTTGCTGATTTTCTATGTGGAAATCTTTTCCTTAGTTTACTTCAAGTTATCCACCTTTGACTAGGAAAAGTCTTTTATTTGAGGATTAACTCTTTATTGAAGCAAACCTCAGATTCTTCCCAGAAATTTAATTTGGGACAGGAAAAAGATCTCTATTAATAATTTATTTTTTCCATCTACTAATATTGAATTTTCTTTCACATGCAAGATGAGTATCTTAGATGAGGGATTTACACTCTAAATGCACTTGTTCACATCATAACAGTTCTCATTTTGTTTTCCGCATGAAAAATGATAAGTGTACTATACTTTTCATACTATTTTAGTTCTATCACAAACCAAAGAGTGGGGTCCTTCCTTAAGAATGGCAAAAAAAAGAGAGTAATGATAAATGTACTGTACTTTTCATGCTATTTTGACACTACCACAAATAAAAGAGTGGGGTCATGATGAGTCATCACATTTTTTATACAATTTTGAAGGAAGGATCCTATTCTATTGTTTGTCTACTCTTTTGTTTGTGGTAGTATCAAAATAGTATGAAAAATATAGCATAATTATCATTTTTTAGAAAAAGAAATGGTGACTCATCATGACCCCACTATTTTGTTTGCGATACTGTTGAAGTAGTATGAAAAATACGATACACTTATCATTTCTCTTTGCACACAATATATTGTGCCTTCATGATTGTAGAATCTACACTAGGGCTCCTGCTGTTTGGCAATTGGTCTATTTTTCAGTACAATCAAAGTCCAACTACTATCAATGACAAATGAATAATAAACGGCAGCGATACTGAGTACATATGAAGAAGAGGCCCACTATTTTTGGTTATTTGAACAGCCCATTGCCGACCTAATAGCCCCACTATGTTTGTTTGGTTAAAGAGGCCCACTATTTTTGTTTTAGAATAAACTCAAAGATGGATATACTCTTTGTCATCTAATTGTACGCTCATCTTCCTTCCAGTGTGACATCATCACTCTGTATCGAAGAAGACTGTGTTAAAATGACAACATATCATTAGTTATATAAAAAGGCCAAACATAAGTTTGCGGAAGTTTGCGGAACAAAAAAGTTTGCGGAACGCATGCGTGGCCCACCAAGCAATTGGCTAATACAATTTTTATAATACCTGGTGGAACCCACGAATAGTTGATTTTGCCTGAGGAGCAATAAGTTTGCGGAACAAAAAAGTTTGCGGAATGCATGCAGGGCCCACCAAGCAACTGGCTAATACAATTTTTATAATACCTGGTGGAACCCACAAATAGTTGATTTTGCTTGAGGAGCAATTAATAATAAGGGTTTTTGCTTATACTTAACCCTAAGCTTGACCCCATTTACTTTGAAAACCACATAATTCTATACATTTTCATACACCCAAAATACAATGCTGATTTACGTAGAACAAAATGGATACCTACATAGTATTAAGTGTATAGTTTGCATGCTAGGATGTATAATATACGGTACATAGTTACATTCTATAGGGTGCATAGCCAATTGTTTGTAGTTATACACGTAAATGGGAGCTGGGTTGTTTGCAGTTTCATACCTTGAAGTTAAAACTTTTCTAACTTTGACTTTGATATCTCAGAGATTTTTCCTCGACACTTGATGCTCCAAAGTTTACACATTTTTCTTTGATATACCATACTGTATGAGCCCTTAGAATTTAAGGGACTTATGAGTAATTTCAAAGGTTTGAATGGCTAATATAGAACCATTGAAGATTTGAGGGACCAATACTAAATAGCCCTAAATCTTATGTGAATATTTGGATTTGTATAGATAAACTATTTACAAATCTTTAGAATTATGTATTGAAAGTTTATAAATAGTTTAAATGAACTTTAGGTTGTAGAATAATATAATTTTTTAACTTGAAGAATTTCACCACATTTTGATGGAGATTTACTATTAAATAATTACTTTCTCCTTTTATCCAACAAAATACTATTTATTGTCAAAAGAAATACTCTAAGACTTCAAAGTGAAAAGGTAGATAACTCTCGTGCACCAAAATGAAAATAAGCCACCATATAATCGAAAGGGTTTTTTCTATATTAATATCTTAAATCTTTTATATGTTGGTATTAGTCTTTCAAATCATTTAAATTGCCATTAGGTCCCCTTTTCTTAAGCTATTTTAAAATTGGTCCCTCAAATCAGGAAATTGATATTACGTCGTCCAGATAATTAAGTCATTCCAAAATTAGTTCTTCAAATAAAGAGTAGAATTAGTAATTATAGTGATCTATTTCAAACAACTTATGAGAATTGTGGGTCTAATAGGAATTTCGATACACAACAACTCAAGAAGCTACGGCAACGACATGCTCCTCAATATATATATATAAAGTAGAGTTATTAAATAATATGAGAACTTTTACCCACCACATTCTTAAGTCAAGACACCACCTTAAATTAACCCTACTTTTTCGACATTAGAAACTAATTAATTAATTAATTTTGGGTAGATATTAATTAATTAATTACAATAGTATTCTAATTTCTAGCTCGCCTCGGAGACAATAACCTTAGAAAATGCATTTGGGTCTTCACAAGTGATAAAAATATTATTATTTAGATTAATCACTATAAGTTTATATTTATCACCATTCAATTTGTTTACTAGCACTTATCATCGAGTAACATATTTTATTATTTTTAAGTATAATTATCTACTACTTAATTAATAGTTTTCTAAATTTTAATATTCATCCTACCTCATGTTATGTACTTTTTAATCCTATTTCACCCAAACATGTTAATTGCCCTCTAGCATCAAATGTATTTTCCTTCTTATACTCTCTTGTCATACATATACTTCTTTAATTTTGTGCAACAAAAATAGGGACCGTGACACTTGCAGAGAATAATTTATTGAGACAATTTTGTCCATGCATTTTAACTTAAATGCATGTGGACATTCTTTTCATGCTAGAGTTAGTCTTCTTACTAACTTTGTTTTCCTTTGTCATTAGCAACAATACACTTGCACACATACATATCAATATACTTGCACACATATACAACAAACCATCTAATGTCCGGTACTAACTATAACTATATATCTCACGACACTCATAAAAAGACATCGATAAATAGGAAATTAAGACTAGATCAAGCTTATCGTATACAGAGGCAAATTCATTTTAATTATTTTAATCACCAAGAAATTTAACTCTACACTAACTATAACATTGGACATCCACTATTTTTGTTTTAGAATAAACTCAAAGATGGATATACTCTTTGTCATCTAATTGTACGCTCATCTTCCTTCCAGTGTGACATCATCACTCTGTATCGAAGAAGACTGTGTTAAAATGACAACATATCATTAGTTATATAAAAAGGCCAAACATAAGTTTGCGGAAGTTTGCGGAACAAAAAAGTTTGCGGAACGCATGCGTGGCCCACCAAGCAATTGGCTAATACAATTTTTATAATACCTGGTGGAACCCACGAATAGTTGATTTTGCCTGAGGAGCAATAAGTTTGCGGAACAAAAAAGTTTGCGGAATGCATGCAGGGCCCACCAAGCAACTGGCTAATACAATTTTTATAATACCTGGTGGAACCCACAAATAGTTGATTTTGCTTGAGGAGCAATTAATAATAAGGGTTTTGCTTATACTTAACCTAAGCTTGACCCCATTTACTTTGAAAACCACATAATTCTATACATTTTCATACACCCAAAATACAATCTTTGATTCACGTAGAACAAAATGGATACCTACATAGTATTAAGTGTATAGTTTGCATGCTAGGATGTATAATATACGGTACATAGTTACATTCTATAGGGTGCATAGCCAATTGTTTGTAGTTATACACGTAAATGGGAGCTGGGTTGTTTGCAGTTTCATACCTTGAAGTTAAAACTTTTCTAACTTTGACTTTGATATCTCAGAGATTTTTCCTCGACACTTGATGCTCCAAAGTTTACACATTTTTCTTTGATATACCATCTTGTATGAGCCCTTAGAATTTAAGGGACTTATGAGTAATTTCAAAGGTTTGAATGGCTAATATAGAACCATTGAAGATTTGAGGGACCAATACTAAATAGCCCTAAATCTTATGTGAATATTTGGATTTGTATAGATAAACTATTTACAAATCTTTAGAATTATGTATTGAAAGTTTATAAATAGTTTAAATGAACTTTAGGTTGTAGAATAATATAATTTTTAACTTGAAGAATTTAGCCGACATTTTGATGGAGATTTACTATTAAATAATTACTTTCTCCTTTTATCCAACAAAATACTATTTATTGTCAAAAGAAATACTCTAAGACTTCAAAGTGAAAAGGTAGATAACTCGGTGCACCAAAATGAAAATAAGCCACCATATAATCGAAAGGGTTTTTTCTATATTAATATCTTAAATCTTTTATATGTTGGTATTAGTCTTTCAAATCATTTAAATTGCCATTAGGTCCCCTTTTCTTAAGCTATTTTAAAATTGGTCCCTCAAATCGTGGAAATTGATATTACGTCGTCCAGATAATTAAGTCATTCCAAAATTAGTTCTTCAAATAAAGAGTAGAATTAGTAATTATAGTGATCTATTTCAAACAACTTATGAGAATTGAGGGTCTAATAGGAATTTCGATACACAACAACTCAAGAAGCTACGTGCAGCATACATGCTCCTCAATATATATATATAAAGTAGAGTTATTAAATAATATGAGAACTTTTACCCACCACATTCTTAAGTCAAGACACCACCTTAAATTAACAGGCTTTTCGACATTAGAAACTAATTAATTAATTAATTTTGGGTAGATATTAATTAATTAATTACAATAGTATTCTAATTTCTAGCTCGTCTCGGAGACAATAACCTTAGAAAATGCATTTGGGTCTTCACAAGTGATAAAAATATTATTATTTAGATTAATCGGCTATAAGTTTATATTTATCACCATTCAATTTGTTTACTAGCACTTATCGAGTAACATATTTTATTATTTTTAAGTATAATTATCTACTACTTAATTAATAGTTTTCTAAATTTTAATATTCATCCTACCTCATGTTATGTACTTTTTAATCCTATTTCACCCAAACATGTTAATTGCCCTCTAGCATCAGTGTATTTTCCTTCTTATACTCTCTTGTCATACATATACTTCTTTAATTTTGTGCAACAAAAATAGGGACCAGACACTTGCAGTTCTGCAGAATAATTTATTGAGACAATTTTGTCCATGCATTTTTAACTTAAATGCATGTGGACATTCTTTTCATGCGTTAGAGTTAGTCTTCTTACTAACTTTGTTTTCCTTTGTCATTAGCAACAATACACTTGCACACATACATATCAATATACTTGCACACATATACAACAAACCATCTAATGTCTGGTACTAACTATAACTATATATCTCACACACTCATAAAAGACATCAGATAAATAGGAAATTAAGACTAGATCAAGCTTATCAGTCTGAGGCAAATTCATTTTAATTATTTTAATCACCAAGAAATTTAACTCTACACGCAACTATAACATTGGACATCCACTATTTTTGTCCTTTTAAAATGCATCGTATCACTTATTAATCGAGATGTTGATCGACATAATATAAGTTTAATGGAAATTCTAATATAATATGGATGAGATATCGAAGCAAATTTTGGATTAAGTGTTAGAAAAATACGATACACTTATCATTTCTCTTTGCACACAATATATTGTGCCTTCATGATTGTAGAATCTACACTAGGGCTCCTGCTGTTTGGCAATTGGTCTATTTTTCAGTACAATCAAAGTCCAACTACTATCAATGACAAATGAATAATAAACGGCAGCGATACTGAGTACATATGAAGAAGAGGCCCACTATTTTTGGTTATTTGAACAGCCCATTGCCGACCTAATAGCCCCACTATGTTTGTTTGGTTAAAGAGGCCCACTATTTTTGTTTTAGAATAAACTCAAAGATGGATATACTCTTTGTCATCTAATTGTACGCTCATCTTCCTTCCAGTGTGACATCATCACTCTGTATCGAAGAAGACTGTGTTAAAATGACAACATATCATTAGTTATATAAAAAGGCCAAACATAAGTTTGCGGAAGTTTGCGGAACAAAAAAGTTTGCGGAACGCATGCGTGGCCCACCAAGCAATTGGCTAATACAATTTTTATAATACCTGGTGGAACCCACGAATAGTTGATTTTGCCTGAGGAGCAATAAGTTTGCGGAACAAAAAGTTTGCGGAATGCATGCAGGCCCACCAAGCAACTGGCTAATACAATTTTATAATACCGGTGGAACCCACAAATAGTTGATTTTGCTTGAGGAGCAATTAATAATAAGGGTTTTGCTTATACTTAACCTAAGCTTGACCCCATTTACTTTGAAAACCACATAATTCTATACATTTTCATACACCCAAAATACAATCTTTGATTCGTAGAACAAAATGGATACCTACATAGTATTAAGTGTATAGTTTGCATGCTAGGATGTATAATATACGATACATAGTTACATTCTATAGGGTGCATAGCCAATTGTTTGTAGTTATACACGTAAATGGGAGCTGGGTTGTTTGCGCTTCATACCTTGAAGTTAAAACTTTTCTAACTTTGACTTTGATATCTCGAGATTTTTCCTCGACACTTGATGCTCCAAAGTTTACACATTTTTCTTTGATATACCATCTTGTATGAGCCCTTAGAATTTAAGGGACTTATGAGTAATTTCAAAGGTTTGAATGGCTAATATAGAACCATTGAAGATTTGAGGGACCAATACTAAATAGCCCTAAATCTTATGTGAATATTTGGATTTGTATAGATAAACTATTTACAAATCTTTAGAATTATGTATTGAAAGTTTATAAATAGTTTAAATGAACTTTAGGTTGTAGAATAATATAATTTTTAACTTGAAGAATTTCACCGACATTTTGATGGAGATTTACTATTAAATAATTACTTTCTCCTTTTATCCAACAAAATACTATTTATTGTCAAAAGAAATACTCTAAGACTTCAAAGTGAAAAGGTAGATAACTCGGTGCACCAAAATGAAAATAAGCCACCATATAATCGAAGGGTTTTTTCTATATTAATATCTTAAATCTTTTATATGTTGGTATTAGTCTTTCAAATCATTTAAATTGCCATTAGGTCCCCCTTTTCTTAAGCTATTTTAAAATTGGTCCCTCAAATCAGGGAAATTGATATTACGTCGTCCGATAATTAAGTCATTCCAAAATTAGTTCTTCAAATAAAGAGTAGAATTAGTAATTATAGTGATCTATTTCAAACAACTTATGAGAATTCAGGGGTCTAATAGGAATTTCGATACACAACAACTCTGAAGAAGCTACGTGCAACGCACATGCTCCTCAATATATATATATAAAGTAGAGTTATTAAATAATATGAGAACTTTTACCCACCACATTCTTAAGTCAGTACACCACCTTAAATTAACCCGGCCTTTTCCTGACATTAGAAACTAATTAATTAATTAATTTTTGGGTAGATATTAATTAATTAATTACAATAGTATTCTAATTTCTAGCTCGTCTCTGGGAGACAATAACCTTAGAAAATGCATTTGGGTCTTCACAAGTGATAAAAATATTATTATTTAGATTAATCAGCTATAAGTTTATATTTATCACCATTCAATTTGTTTACTAGCACTTATCATCGAGTAACATATTTTATTATTTTTAAGTATAATTATCTACTACTTAATTAATAGTTTTCTAAATTTTAATATTCATCCTACCTCATGTTATGTACTTTTTAATCCTATTTCACCCAAACATGTTAATTGCCCTCTAGCATCACTGTATTTTCCTTCTTATACTCTCTTGTCATACATATACTTCTTTAATTTTGTGCAACAAAAATAGGGACCGAACACTTGCAGTTCTGAGAATAATTTATTGAGACAATTTTGTCCATGCATTTTAACTTAAATGCATGTGGACATTCTTTTCATCGTTAGAGTTAGTCTTCTTACTAACTTTGTTTTCCTTTGTCATTAGCAACAATACACTTGCACACATACATATCAATATACTTGCACACATATACAACAAACCATCTAATGTGCGGTACTAACTATAACTATATATCTCACGACACTCATAAAAAGACATCGATAAATAGGAAATTAAGACTAGATCAAGCTTATCGTATACAGAGGCAAATTCATTTTAATTATTTTAATCACCAAGAAATTTAACTCTACACGCAACTATAACATTGGACATCCACTATTTTTGTCCTTTTAAAATGCATCGATCACTTATTAATCGATGTTGATCGACATAATATAAGTTTAATGGAAATTCTAATATAATATGGATGAGATATCGAAGCAAATTTTGGATTAAGTGTTAGAAAAATACATTAAGGATACCCAAGTAAAATAAGTGACCAAATAACCATAATGTATTTTTCCTATAATAGTCCCTGAAATCATTCGTATTTTGAAATAATCCTTTAAATCATCAAAATTTTCGCCGGGCATGTGCAAAGCACGTGCTTCCTTGCTAGTATTGATTCAAAAATCTAAATTAGTTTATTTTCTTATATGATCCTACTATACTTCTCTCTTGCCCTTCCTCCCTTCGTTTTGGAGAAAAGTTAAATCTCTGTATATTATATTAATCAATATACATATGTGTATATATAGAGAGGTTACAAGAGATGGAAAGTATCAATCAAATCTCTACAGATATTGTCAAGTATCTAACTGAATCTCTACAAGTATCAGTATCAAATAATATCTTCAATACGCCCCCACAAGCAAAGGGCGTGGAACGACTTGTAGCTTGGACCGTAGGAACTCGAAGCGGATCTTGGCTAACGGCTTGGTCATGATATCCGCGAGTTGATCCCGCGGCTAATGAACCGCACTGAAGGTCTCGACGAGCAACCTTGTCACGGACGGTGAAAGTCAATCTCAAGCGTGCTTCGTTCGTGCGTGAAAACCGGATTCGCGGACAGGTAGGTGGCCCCCAAATTGTCACACCAAAGCACGGGAGGAGAATGGAGAGGAATACCGATTTCGAGAAGAGCCGAAGCCAGTGGGTTCGCCGACAAGTCGGCAAGGGCCTTGTACTTTGATTCGATGGAAGAACAGAAACAAGGCGCTGTTTGCGAGACATCCACGACAAGATTCGTACCAAGAAAGATCGCAAAACCCCGTCGACTTGTGATCATCGGGACATCCACCAATCGTAATCACGTAAAGCCCGAAGGTGATTAGTGGGGCCACGTCGAAAAGATAGGCCATGATCGAGTGTCTCTTCGTGTAACGGAGGATGCGTTTGACCGCCATCCGGTGGTCCTCCGTCGGTGATGCATAAACCGACGCACCTTATTGACCACAAAGGACAAACCGGCCGAGTCGAGTGATATATCAAGAGCACCCACAACTGGTCTGCATTTGGTTGGGTCGGGGAAGAGAGTACCGAGAGTTTAGTGAAAGCCGTGGATGTAGATAGTGGAGTGGTGACAGGTTTGGCATCGGAGAGACCCGCTCTCTGAAGAAGCTCAGAAATATATGTCTGCTGAGAGAGAAGGAGACCTGAGGACTGAGGAACCACCTCGATGCTGAGGAAATAATGTAGAGGCCCCAAATCCTTAAGAGAGAAATCAGTTGACAATGAGGTGATGAGGTGAGATATAAATGCTGAATCATTACCTGTCACACTAATATCATCCACATAGACAAGAACAAATAGCTGAATCTCGCCATTCGAGTAGAAAAAGAGGGAAGAGTCAGTTTTGGACCTCGTAAATCCATTACTAGCTAGTGCCTAAGAAAGTCGATGGAACCAAGCTCGGGGGCTTGTTTGAGGCAGATAGAGACCGATGAAGGAGACACGTGATTCGAAAATGATGAATCGACAAAAGCAGAGGTCGAGACATATAGACGGTCTCGGAGAGTGACGTGGAGAAAGGCGCTAGAACATAGAGTCGGGCGAATAGACCATCCATGCGATCTGACCAAGGCAATGATAGTGCGGATCGTTGTGGGCTTGATGACCGACGAGCCTTATATCGCTCAATCGACGTCGCCCATCTTTTGATCTTGAAGACCCATTTGCACCCAACCACATTAATGATGGAAGAAGCGGAACGAGACCAAGTGCCATTCGAAGAAGGGCATTGAACTCATCGATCATAGCCTGCGCCACTTAACATCCTTATTAGCAATGGTAAAGCAAGTTGGTTCAAGAAGTGGTGTGGGCTCGGTAGTAGTGCATGTGATCTTGAATGAGAGAATAGAATTTTGGGCTTCGTTAGGCAGTGCATAGTATGAGTGCGGGAGTGGTGGTGGTGACATGGGGTGGATGGGAGGCGGATGGGGAATGGGTTGGGATGGAAGATGAGGGGACGACATGGGAGGGAAGAACAAGCTGTGGAATAAAAGACTGAATGAAGCAAGAGGCAGTGGAGGTGGAGGGAGGAATGGATTGGAAGGGGCGGACGAAGGTTGGAAGAGGGGAGTGGAAGGGAATGGAATGAAATGGAATAAATAATGGAAGGTAGGGAATGGAATGGATGGTGGAATGGAAAAGGAAGGGAATCCATCTTATGTGGAATGAGATAGGAAACGAGGCACCCAAATACCTGTAAGAATAGATAATCCGAAAGAAACGTAAGAGATCTTAAAAGGGATTGATTTGAGGAAACTCGAGATGGCAAAGCATTGATGAGGTAGACTTAAATGCATGTGGACATTCTTTTCATGCTAGAGTTAGTCTTCTTACTAACTTTGTTTTCCTTTGTCATTAGCAACAATACACTTGCACACATACATATCAATATACTTGCACACATATACAACAAACCATCTAATGTCTGGTACTAACTATAACTATATATCTCACGCACACTCATAAAAAGACATCAGATAAATAGGAAATCAAGACTAGATCAAGCTTATCAGAAGTACAGAGGCAAATTCATTTTAATTATTTTAATCACCAAGAAATTTAACTCTACACTAACTATAACATTGGACATCCACTATTTTTGTCCTTTTAAAATGCATCGTATCACTTATTAATCGATGTTGATCGACATAATATAAGTTTAATGGAAATTCTAATATAATATGGATGAGATATCGAAGCAAATTTTGGATTAAGTGTTAGAAAAATACATTAAGGATACCCAAGTAAAATAAGTGACCAAATAACCATAATGTATTTTTCCTATAATAGTCCTGAAATCATTCGTATTTTGAAATAATCCTTTAAATCATCAAAATTTTCAGGGCATGTGCAAAGCACGTGCTTCCTTGCTAGTATTGATTCAAAAATCTAAATTAGTTTATTTTCTTATATGATCCTACTATACTTCTCTCTTGCCCTTCCTCCTTACTGTTTTGGAGAAAAGTTAAATCTCTGTATATTATATTAATCAATATACATATGTGTATATATAGAGAGGTTACAAGAGATGGAAAGTATCAATCAAATCTCTACAGATATTGTCAAGTATCTAACTGAATCTCTACAAGTATCAGTATCAAATAATATCTTCAATACGCCCCCACAAGCAAAGGGCGTGGAACGACTTGTAGCTTGGACCGTAGGAACTCGAAGCGGATCTTGGCTAACGGCTTGGTCATGATATCCGCGAGTTGATCCTGCGTGCTAATGAACTGCACCTGAAGGTCTCGACGAGCAACCTTGTCACGGACGAAGTGAAAGTCAATCTCAACGTGCTTCGTTCCGTGCGTGAAAAACCGGATTCGCGGACAGGTAGGTGGCCCCCAAATTGTCACACCAAAGCACGGGAGGAGAATGGAGAGGAATACCGATTTCTGAGAAGAGCGACTGAAGCCAGGTCAGTTCGGCCGACAAGTCGGCAAGGGCCTTGTACTTTGATTCAGTGGAAGAACAGGAAACAGTGCGTTGCTTGCGAGACATCCACGAGACAAGATTCGTACCAAGAAAGATCGCAAAACCCCCCGTCGACTTGTGATCATCAGGACATCCAGCCCAATCAGAATCACAGAAAGCCTGAAGGTGATTAGTGGGGCCACGTCGAAAAGATAGGCCATGATCGAGTGTCTCTTTCAGGTAACGGAGGATGCGTTTGACCGCCATCCAGTGGTCCTCCGTCGGCTGATGCATAAACTGACAGACCTTATTGACCACAAAGGACAAATCCGGTCGAGTCAGAGTGATATACTGAAGAGCACCCACAATCTGTCGGTACTTGGTTGGGTCGGGGAAGAGAGTACCAGAGAGTTTAGTGAAAGCCGTGGATGTAGATAGTGGAGTGGTGACAGGTTTGGCATCGGAGAGACCCGCTTTCTGAAGAAGCTCAGAAATATATGTCTGCTGAGAGAGAAGGAGACCTGAGGACTGAGGAACCACCTCGATGCTGAGGAAATAATGTAGAGGCCCCAAATCCTTAAGAGAGAAATCAGTTGACAATGAGGTGATGAGGTGAGATATAAATGCTGAATCATTACCTGTCACACTAATATCATCCACATAGACAAGAACAAATAGCTGAATCTCGCCATTCGAGTAGAAAAAGAGGGAAGAGTCAGTTTTGGACCTCGTAAATCCATTACTAGCTAGTGCCTAAGAAAGTCGATGGAACCAAGCTCGGGGGGCTTGTTTGAGGCCGTATAGAGACCGATGAAGGAGACAGACGTGATTCGAAAATGATGAATCGACAAAAGCAGGAGGCTGAGACATATAGACGGTCTCTGTGAGAGTGACGTGGAGAAAGGCGTTGTGAACATAGAGCTGGCGAATAGACCATCCATGCGATACAGCCAAGGCAATGATAGTGCGGATCGTTGTGGGCTTGATGACCAGACGAGCCTTATATCGCTCAATCGACCCGTCTGCCCATCTTTTGATCTTGAAGACCCATTTGCACCCAACCACATTAATGATGGAAGAAGCCGGAACGAGAGACCAAGTGCCATTCCGAAGAAGGGCATTGAACTCATCAGTCATAGCCCTGCGCCACTTAACATCCTTATTAGCAATGGTAAAGCAAGTTGGTTCAAGAAGTGGTGTGGGCTCGGTAGTAGTGCATGTGGATACTGAATGAGAGAATAGAATTTTGGGCTTCGGGTTAGGGCGCAGGTGCATAGTATGAGTGCGGGGAGTTGGTGGTGGGGTGACATGGGGTGTGGATGTAGGGGAGGCGGATGGGGAAGCCGGAGTAGGTTGGGATGTGGAAGATGAGGAGGGGACGACACAGGGAGAGGGAAGAACATTGCATGGAATAAAGCACGTGAAAAAGGCAAGAGAGGCAGCAAAGTGGAGCTTAGTGGAGGAGTATAAACTGGATTGGGAAAGGTAGGGAGGGGCTTGACCGAGGTTGTGTTGGGAACAAGAGAGGAGGAGTGGCTCATGGTATGGAACGGGAACTTAAGCTCATCAAACCGAATGTGCCTCACGATATAAAGGCGTCGCGTGTGTAGGTCGAGACACTGATAACCGTGATGGGTAGGACTATAACCTAGAAACACGCAAGGAGAGGACCGAAAATCCATCTTATGTGAGTTGTAGGGCCGGAGATAGGGAAAACAGAGGCACCCAAATACCTGTAAGAATAGATAATCCGGGAAAGAACAGAAGAGATACTGAAAAGGGGATTGATTTGAGGAAACTCGAGATGGCAGGCGATTGATGAGGTAGACAGCACTTTCAAAGGCATAATGCCAATATTTTTGAGGAACAGAGGAGTGAGCTAATAAAGAGAGGCCAGTTTCAACGACATGACGATTGCGACGTTCGACAACACCATTTTGTTCGTGAGTGTGAGGGCAAGAGACACGATGAACAATTCCCAAAGAGGAAAAATACAGAGTTAATTTGCGAAACTCTCCCCCCCAATCAGTTTGAATAGATTTGAGTTTCGTGTTGAATTGGCGTTCAACCATCACCAAAAACTTAGGAAAGATATTAAACACCTCATATTTTTATGAAATTGGGAAAATCCACATGTACTTGGAGTATGCATCAACAAATAAAACAAAATATCGATGGCCATCAGAAGACATAGTAGGAGAGGGACCCCAAACATCACTAAAAATAAGTTCAAGAACATAGTTGCATTTATTATTTGAAACTGACAAAGACAACCTAGAAGATTTGTCGAGCTGACACGCAGTACATAAAGAAGTAAACTTAAAAGAAGAACAAGGAAGACTATATCGCTTTATTATAGTCCTAACAAGTTGGCTGTGCGGGTGACCGAGACGCTGATGCCAGATATCAGTTGAGGCCCATTCAGCTAGATGAGCAATAGAAGGTGAATGAGTAGCGACTTTGTTGTGGAGGGTGTAAAGGCCACTTTCACTGGGTCCGGTAAGGAGGGTGCGAAGTGTGACCTGATCCTTCACAGCAAAAAAGGATGGGTGAAACTCAAAGAAAACATTATTATCTTTAGTGAATTGTTGGATGGATAATAAAGATTTGGAAATTGTCGAGACATGCAATATATTAGAAAGATGAAATGATGTAGTAGGTGTGTGTAAGGTGGATGAACCAACATGAGAGATAGGGAGACCTTTACCATTACTAATATGAAGACTATCAGAGCCAGAGTAGGATTGAGATTCGTCCAATCTGCCGAGGTCCAGAGTGACATGGTGATTTGCACCGGTATCTGGAAACCAAGTAGTGGAGGTGACAGAGGGAGATGGCGCATGTGTGAAGTGAGCAGAAGGCGAGCCGGCGAGAACACCACGCTGATAGCAGGTAAGAGCAGTGTGATTAAGGCCATTGCATATTTGGCATCTAGTGTTGAACTACCCACGGCGACGACCACGGCCACGCCCCCAATTGTGGTACCCGTGAGGCTAATTTTTGTACCCATAAAATTGCGGCGGAGTTGAACCATGATTGACATAGGTGTTGGGGCCAAGTATTGGACCATAAGTAGCGACCCCAAGAGGAGCCTGACCATAGGATGGCAGGCCATAACCTGAGGAAACAGCGGGGCTCGAAGCATTGTGGACCAGACCCGCTGCATGTAGGCCAAGAGTATTCACCCGGTGCTAGTGAGCCGAGCACGTGTACGCCCACTTGCTACCACGCCCAGCACAAGGATTTGATGGCCCACGGATTGAAGGTTGCCTGAGGTGTAACCTGCGGGCAACAAATCGGCATTCAGGGGCTGAAGTTGTGCGCCCGTGAGATGCGCCATAGTGGAGATATCATCAACATTAGGACGACCATGAACGTATTCATGACTGAGAAGAAGAGCATGCAAATCTTCATAGGAAATGACTTCCGGACAGGCATTGAGGGTCGTAGTAAGATCTCGAAACTCGGGACGGAGACCCCGGAAGATGTATACATTCAGGTCCGCAGTAGAGATCGGACAACCAGCGGCGGCAAGGGAATCAAAAATATTTTTGGCAAGATATAGGTAGGCAGTGACGGTGAGATCCCACTGTTTGAGTTCATGAAGGGCTTCATGTAGTTAAAGAATTCGTGTATTCGAAGGAGGCGCATAGGCACGTGCCAACGAATTCCAAATCTCAGAGGATGTCGTAAGACCGACGATGAGTGGGAAAGCTTCCTCAGAAAGAGTAGAAAGGAGAATAGAGACAACCAGTTGATCTTGTTATTGCCAAGTCAGAAACTCCGTGTTGACTTGTGGGGTGGCTTGGTCAGCGGAAGAAACATGGTTGGGTGGTGGTGGAACAGAGCCGTCGATGTATCCCATGAGGGATTGGCTACACAAGAAGGGAGAGATCTGCGTCTTCCAGTAGAGGTAGTTGTGGGGGTTGAGTTTGATGGAGAGGTAGTGATGGGCATTCTGAGTAACCGGTGGTGGTGGTGGTGGGTTGGTTAGCACACCAGAGGAGGAGGAAGAAGAGGATTGAGACATGGTGGCGGGAAAACTGAAACCTGAAATCCGAGAAGAGGAGGAAGCAGAGGGCGGCACACGAGTGCTCAGCGACGACGGTCTGAAACCTGCTTGATAATGGCCGAGAGAAAATCTGCTTGAAGGTGGCCGGAAAAAAAAGAACTGACGACGGCGGCTAGGGTTTCAAGGCTCTGATACCATATTGTTTTGGAGAAAAGTAAAATCTCTGTATATTATATTAATCAATATACATATGTGTATATTGTTGAGAAAAATGAGATCGTGTTGATTTATTGCAAGTCTGAAGATCAAGTTGCGGACATCCTCACGAAGCCCTTTTGAGTTAGTTATCTCTAGGAATTATAGTCATACTAGAATTCTATTATGAAACACTTTGTAAAGCCTTTAAATAGGCATTCATGCATCCTTGTATCTAAGATGAAAAAAAGAAAAATAATAATAAAGGGAGGCCGCATACTGTAGCTACAGTACCCGAGGTATTTAAATTTTTTATTTTGTTATTTTTGTTCCAACAGTGGTATCAGAGCTATGAACAATCTAAATGGGACGACGTCGCCTTCTATTCCTATATTGGATGGGAAGAATTTTTACTGGTGGAGAGTGCAGATGAATGTGCTATTTGAATATCAAGATATATTAGGTGTCGTAGAGAACGGAGTTGCCGATCTCGCAGATAGCGTAAGTGAAGCTGAGAAGAAAGCCCACGGTGAGATCAAGAAGAAGGATCGAAAGGCGTTATTTTACATCCATCAAGGAGTGAACGATTCTGTTTTTAAGAAGATCGATGGAGCAACTACAGTAAAGCAAGTGTGGGATATTTTGGAGACATCGTACCATAGAGTTGAAAAGGTGAAAAAAGTTAGGCTTCAAACATCGAGACGTCAATTTGAAATTTTGCAGATGGAACCTGCTGAAGTGTTGCAGATTACATGACTCGAGTACTTGCTTTAACAAATCAAATAAAAATAAACGGGGAGAAGGTTACAGATTTAGCAATTGTGGAGAAGATATTACGATCTCTTACAGCAAAATTTGATCATATCGTGGTGGCAATCGAAAAATCGAAGGATTTGTCCAAGATGACAGTTGATGAGTTGATGGGTACCTTACAAGTTCACGAACAACGCATGAACGAGAGGTCAACCGAGAAACCCCTTGAGAAAGCTTTTCAAAGTCATACTTTTATAAAGAATAATAGAGGAGCGCAGGATGAAAAAGACCAGCGAGGAGAAAATTTCCATGGCAGAGGACGAGGATACGGGAACTACAACAACCGAGGACGCGGATACTACAATAGTCGAGGACATGACAGTTATAACAACAATCAAAGAGATGACGGCAATCAGAGAAGCAATTATCAATCAAATTCAAATTATCGAGGACGAGGTCGAGGTCAAGGTCGAGGCTTTGAACGTGGTAGAGGAAATTTTAATAAATCAAGCGATGAATGTTACATATATCACAGATATGACCACTATGCAAAGGAGTGCAAGTACCAGGATAATTTTGAATCCGGAGAAGAAGCTCGATTTGCACAAGAAAGAGGTGATGAAGACAACCACACTTTGTTGATGGTCACGGTAACCGGTGAAGAATCAAACTACAACATATGGTTTCTTGATACTGGGTGTTCTAATCACATGTGCGGAAAGAAGGAGTTGTTCGTGGATCTGGATGAGTCGATGAGGTCCAAAGCCAAGTTTGCTGATGACAACACTATACCAGTGATGAGAAAAGGACGAGTTCTCATCAAGTTGGAGAACGGAGACCACAAGTTTATTTCCGATGTGTTCTATGTGCTGAATATGAAGAACAATTTACTTAGAATGGGCCAACTTCTTGAAAAGGGTTACGATCTGTGCTTCTCTGGTAATCAACTCTTAACCTTTGATAAAAAAGGTGTATTTATCCTTAAAGCCCCTATGACAAATAATCGCATGTTTCTAGTTGACATTGAGAGCGATGTTTATCATTGCTTCAATGCTATTATGAAAGATGAGTCTTGGTTGTGGCATCTTCGGTTTGGACATCTGAATTTTTGCATCCTGAAGTTGCTTGCTCAAAGAAATTTGGTGAGAGGCTTGCCCGTTGTAGATCATCGGCGGTTGTGTGAAGGTTGTATTCTTGACGACAACATAGATTACCTTTTGGTATTGAAAATATTTGGCGTGTAAAGAAGCCTCTTGAGCTCGTTCATTGATGTAATGGGTCCTATGAACACTATATCTAATGGCAATAATCGATACTTTCTTACTTTTATTGATGATTTCATAAGAAAAATATGGGTCTACTTTCGGTAAAATCAAGTCTTTGATTGCTTCAAGAGTTTTAAAGCCCTAGTTGAGAAGAAGAGCATGCAAATCTTCATAGGAAATTAGGACGAGCATTGAGGGTCGTAGTAAGATCTCGAAACTTCGGGACCGAACCCGGAAGATGTATACAGGTCCGCAGTAGAGATCGGACAACCAGCGCGCAAGGGAATCAAAATATTTTGGCAAGATATAGGTAAGCGTGTGGTGAGATCCCATCGTTTGAGTTCATGAAGGGCTTCATGTAGTTAAAGAATTATGTATTGAAGGGCGCGCAGACGCGTGCCAACAATTCCAAATCTCGAGGATGTCGTAAGACCGACGATGAGTGGGAAAGCTTCCTCGAAAAGAGTAGAAAGGAGAATAGAGACAACAGTTGATCTTGTTATTGCCAAGTCGAAACTTCGTGTTGACTTGTGGGGGCTGTTGTGGAAGAAACATGGTTGGGTGGTGGTGGAACAGAGCCGCCGATGTATCCCATGAGGGATTGGCTACACAAGAAGGGAGAGATCTGCGTCTTCCGGTAGAGGTAGTTGTGGGGGTTGAGTTTGATGGAGAGGTAGTGATGGGCATTCGAGTGCCGGTGGTGGTGGTGGTGGGTTGGTTAGCACACCGAGGAGGAGGAAGAAGAGGATTGAGACATGGTGGCGGGAAAGCGAAACACGAAATCCGAAGAGGAGGAAGCGAGAGGCGACACGAGTGCTCAGCTGACGGCGGTCTGAAACTTGATAATGGCAGAAAATGCTTGAAGGTGGCGGGAAAAGCGGCCAGGGCTAGGGTTTCAAGGCTCGATACCATATTGTTTTGGAGAAAAGTAAAATCTCGTATATTATATTAATCAATATACATATGTGTATATTGTTGAGAAAATGAGATCGTGTTGATTTATTGCAAGTCGAAGATCAAGTTCGGACATCCTCACGAAGCCCTTTTGAGTTAGTTATCTCTAGGAATTATAGTCATACTAGAATTCTATTATGAAACACTTTGTAAAGCCTTTAAATAGGCATTCATGCATCCTTGTATCTAAGATGAAAAAGAAAAATAATAATAAAGGAGGCCATCACTGTAGCTACGATGCCCGAGGTATTTAAATTTTTATTTTGTTATTTTTGTTCCAACAGTGGTATCGAGCTATGAACAATCTAAATGGGACGATCGCCTTCTATTCCTATATTGGATGGGAAGAATTTTCTTGGTGGAGAGTGCGATGAATGTGCTATTTGAATATCAAGATATATTAGGTGTCGAGAGAACGGAGTTGCCGATCTGAGATAGCGTAAGTGAAGCCTGAAAAAGCCCACGGTGAGATCAAGAAGAAGGATCGAAGGCGTTATTTTACATCCATCAAGGAGTGAACGATTCGCTTTTAAGAAGATCGATGGAGCAACTACTGATAAAGCAAGTGTGGGATATTTTGGAGACATCGTACCATAGAGTTGAAAAGGTGAAAAAGTTAGGCTTCAAACATCGAGACGCCAATTTGAAATTTTGGATGGAACTGTGAAGTGTTGCATTACATGACTCGGTACTTGCTTTAACAAATCAAATAAAAATAAACGGGGAGAAGGTTACAGATTTAGCAATTGTGGAGAAGATATTACGATCTCTTACAGCAAAATTTGATCATATCGTGGTGGCAATCGAAAAATCGAAGGATTTGTCCAAGATGACAGTTGATGAGTTGATGGGTACCTTACAAGTTCACGAACAACGCATGAACGAGAGGTCAACCGAGAAACCCCTTGAGAAAGCTTTTCAAAGTCATACTTTTATAAAGAATAATAGAGGAGCGCAGGATGAAAAAGACCAGCGAGGAGAAAATTTCCATGGCAGAGGACGAGGATACGGGAACTACAACAACCGAGGACGCGGATACTACAATAGTCGAGGACATGACAGTTATAACAACAATCAAAGAGATGACGGCAATCAGAGAAGCAATTATCAATCAAATTCAAATTATCGAGGACGAGGTCGAGGTCAAGGTCGAGGCTTTGAACGTGGTAGAGGAAATTTTAATAAATCAAACAGTGAATGTTACATATATCACAGATATGACCACTATGCAAAGGAGTGCAAGTACCAGGATAATTTTGAATCCGGAGAAGAAGCTCGATTTGCACAAGAAAGAGGTGATGAAGACAACCACACTTTGTTGATGGTCACGGTAACCGGTGAAGAATCAAACTACAACATATGGTTTCTTGATACTGGGTGTTCTAATCACATGTGCGGAAAGAAGGAGTTGTTCGTGGATCTGGATGAGTCGATGAGGTCCAAAGCCAAGTTTGCTGATGACAACACTATACCAGTGATGAGAAAAGGACGAGTTCTCATCAAGTTGGAGAACGGAGACCACAAGTTTATTTCCGATGTGTTCTATGTGCTGAATATGAAGAACAATTTACTTAGAATGGGCCAACTTCTTGAAAAGGGTTACGATCTGTGCTTCTCTGGTAATCAACTCTTAACCTTTGATAAAAAAGGTGTATTTATCCTTAAAGCCCCTATGACAAATAATCGCATGTTTCTAGTTGACATTGAGAGCGATGTTTATCATTGCTTCAATGCTATTATGAAAGATGAGTCTTGGTTGTGGCATCTTCGGTTTGGACATCTGAATTTTTGCATCCTGAAGTTGCTTGCTCAAAGAAATTTGGTGAGAGGCTTGCCCGTTGTAGATCATCCCGAGCAGTTGTGTGAAGGTTGTATTCTTGGACAGCAACATAGATTACCTTTTGGTATTGAAAATATTTGGCGTGTAAAGAAGCCTCTTGAGCTCGTTCATTCAGATGTGTGCGGTCCTATGAACACTATATCTAATGGCAATAATCGATACTTTCTTACTTTTATTGATGATTTCATAAGAAAAATATGGGTCTACTTTCTGCAGTAAAAATCTGAAGTCTTTGATTGCTTCAAGAGTTTTAAAGCCCTAGTTGAGAAGGAAAGCGGTTACTTTATCAAGGTGCGACGAACAGATGGAGGTGGTGAATATACTTCCAACGACTTCAATAAGTATTGTGCAGAAGAAGGAATAAAGCGTGATGTCACTTTTCCCTACACACCTCAACATAACGGCGTCGCTGAACGGAAAAACAGGACTATACTTGACATGGCGAGAAGCATGCTAAAGGCCAAAGCTATGCCAAATTATTTCTGGGGTGAAGCTATCTCATGCACTGTTTATTTGTTGAACAGGTCACCAACAAAGAGCGTTGATAATCTCACTCCTGAAGAAGCGTGGACTGGTTATAAGCCAAGTGTAAGACATCTCAAAGTGTTTGGCTCCATTGCTTATGCTCATATTCCAGCAGAAAGAAGAAAGAAACTTGATGACAGAGGTGAGAAGACAGTTTTTATTGGCTACAAGTCCAGAGGTTACAAACTCTACAATCCCGCTACAAAGAAGATGATTGTAAGCAGAGATGTTATGTTTGCTGAAGAAGAAGCTTGGAATTGGGATCTAGAAGCACAAAACAATTCACGGCGTACTGTCCTTGATACTCTTGAAGACGGTGTCCCTGTTGCAACTGAAGAAGTACCACCGGCCAATGCTCCTGAACCTCCAACCCCGCAAGTTCCATTAGAAGTTGAAAGACCAAGAAGAAATCGCCAACCATCAGTTCTCTTGAGAGATTATGAAGTAACTCCAGATGATGATGTTGATGTAGATGGAGATATATTGCACTTTGCAATGTTTGCGATTGTGAGTCAGTTATGTTTGAAGAGGCTATTCAAGATCCTAAGTGGATAAACGCAATAAAAGAAGAGATAAAAGCGATTGAGAAGAACGACACGTGGGAGCTTACTAATATTCCGCAAGGACATAAAGCAATCGATGTGAAGTGGGTTTTCAAGACAAAGATTAAGGCGAACGGCGAGGTTGAGCGGCATAAAGCAAAATTGGTGGCGAAAGGCTACGAGCAAAGACCTGGTTATGATTACCAAGAGGTATTTTTCCCTGTTGCTAGAATCAAAACTGTTAGACTAATAATTGCCTTGGCTGCACAGAAATATTGAAATATTCATCAGATGGACGTGAAGTCAGCTTTTCTTAATGGGCCACTTGAAGAAGAAGTTTTCGTGAAGCAACCACCTGGATTTGTGAAGAAAGAGTGCGAGCATAAAGAATACAAGTTGAAGAAAGCCTTATGCGGGTGGCGGTATACGAGCATGGAACAAAAGAATTGATTTGGTGAAGAATCCAGTCACTCATGGAAGGAGCAAACATATTCATACTCGTTACCACTTTTTACGAGACAATATTGAGAAAAACGAGATCGTGTTGATTTATTGCAAGTCTGAAGTTCAAGTTGCGGGCATCCTCACGAAGCCCTTTTGAGTTAGTTATCTCTAGGAATTATAGTCATACTAGAATTCTATTATGAAACACTTTGTAAAGCCTTTAAATAGGCATTCATGCATCCTTGTATCTAAGACGAAAAAAAATAAAAATAATAATAAAGGGGGGCCGCATACTGTACCCGAGGTATTTAAATTTTTTATTTTGCTATTTTTGTTCGAACATATATATATGCAGAGGTTACAAGAGATGGAAAGTATCAATCAAATCTCATATTGTCAAGTATCTAACTAAATCTCTATAAGTATCAGTATCAAATAATATCTTCAATACTGCTTATAGATACTCTCTTATATTTTCTCTACTTAATAAATTTCTTGCATAACTTGTCCTCTTTACCAAAAAAAATTTCTTTGGTCCACCTGACGATTTGGGAACTTTTGGATCAGTATTAAGAGCCCCACAGTGTTATTATATTTACACTCATTGGAAAATTCTCTGCATCATATTCACCATCAAATATCCCATGAACACGTTACAAAAGATAACTCCCCAAGTGCAAAGGATCAAATCATGTGATAGAGAAATTAAAAAGAATTTGGTGAGATTTCACCTCAATCTCACGTGCAAGCCTGGCCCCATGCAACAAGGAATAAATTCTTTTGGTTGGGGGCGGAGATTCCGGCCAAGAGAGCATCACGTGACTTACCCTCCAACCATTTCAACACAATAATTATTAGGGTTCCAATTTGAAGCTATTGACACTTCTATTTTTCGTTGTCTGCTCAACCTAAAAAGGTCTCAAAAGGGAAGAAGAAAGGAAATTAATAAAGGAGTCAATTGCCCTGCATGAAGGTAATAATGTGAATGAACCCTAGCATTAGTGTTTTGAAATGTCAAGACTTGTGCTGTGTTTTCTAAGTTCTGTGACCATGTCTCACTTTGATTAGCAACAGTTGGACTCAGCCAATAGAAAACTATTCAGTAGATCGTTTCCACTTTACGACCGGTGGTCCGAAAATCCTTGGACCGGTTCATAATCCTTGAACCGCCGGTTGTCCAGTTCCTATGTTATAGACAACAAATTATTACAGGGAGTGCATATTTGTTTGTCCGAAGAGAAATTTCTAAATGGCCACGTCTAAGAGTTGTCACTATGGGGTTTGGTATTCAAGAAAAACACAAGCTTCCAGAATAAAAAAAACACAAGTGATCCTTAATTAATTAGGGGAACTGCATTCAAGCTCTTATTGACAAGTACTGAGATAGTCAAGAAACTCCATGCATCTTCCAATGTTAAAAATCAAGAAGTTGTTCCAGTGTCAAAAATCACATTGGTGATTGTCTACAGTAAGGGACAGTCTTTTGTTGTCGTCATGCTCTTCTTGAACTTGTAAAGAGAATGTAACTTGAAGAATCATTAAATCTGAGCTTTATACATTATAAGCTATTAATTCTACGGCAGTTAGGGCTTCTGGCAGCTCAAAATGATTATAATTAGTACCCAAGTTTAGGGCTTTACTAAACTAGACACTTATTTGATTGTCATAATTACATGGAATAACCCAAAGATAGAATGTGCACATATAAATAGATCATGCATTAATGCAAATAGTAGAAATGAAGAATGTGTAAGAATTAGTTGGCCATAAAAGACATTAACACAGTTAATTAATACTAAGAATAAATCAAAATACGGAGACAAAGCTAGACAGTACTTCTACTCAAAAGTGAAATCATGCAAGAATGAGAATAATTTACTATCTTTAAATAGAACATTAAAATGATTTCCCAATGGTTCTCATGACTACACCAGCTTGATTAATGACTATTTTTTGGCTATTAATTAATCACTAAACTGCAAGATTATGTACCCAAAATAACCAATGGGGCTAAAACCTTATTTCATCACTATATAGCTATTTTCATCTAGAATGCCTTGAGACAAGTACTTGAAAGATCTCATTCCAATGCCTTAATTGACATGGTCAGATCTAAAGTACTCGTCCCCATAGCAGCTTTCTTGCTACTACCTGTCTCTGAAAACTCGATTTCATGTAATTTCTTTGGCGAAGAATTTGGGGGAGAGAGTGAGAGTGAGAGCACACTGTCTACTTCTTGATCAGCCTCGGGGATTTTCTTCACATTGGCAGAATCTTCTACTGATCCTGGACTTAACCCTAATTTCAAATTAGGCATTGAATCACTTTCTTTCGTCATCCTCATTCTCTTCATATCTGTCAATTGGTTCTCTCTTCTTGCAAATATCTCGTTAAACTTTGAATTTTGAACTTGCTGAAAAAGAAGGAAACATGCTTCATATGAGAATCTTAGTGATATTATGGTTAGTAGTATAGTAAGGTAGTTAACATACATCTTGGTTCTCTCTAAAACACAAGGTTCAGCTCATAAAATTGTTGGGTGAATTCTTGATCCCTAAGGAGAAAAAGCATCCTCCATCAAGGCCACTATGATTCCTTCATTTTAATCATCAATTGCTAAACCCACAATCCACAAATTTAAGCTTTTGACATAAGTGGTTATCAATGCTTTAGGTTTCAAGAGATCTTAGAATATTCAAACCCAATTCTTCATAAATCATATTTAGTCTAGTTTATCTTACCTTCCTAATTAATCTATCCATATTTCTTTCTTTGGCTTTTCTCCCATATGCAACAAGGCCGATAACCATAACTTGCTAAAAATGCAAAATTTTAGATTGAGAAGAAAATATTTTATCAGACAAAATCACAAAATAGAAATTTTAGAAGTTAAAGGAGTGAAGAACATACTCCAAATCGAAATGGCAACTCAGCGCGATGTTGAATGCCATGGTTGATGACTATTGGATCACTTGAGGTAGAATGAAGCCTTTTATTGCTGTTAAAATTGGTTCTTCCTGGCCATTCAAATAAAGAACCAGTTGCCATAGCTAAATTTGAATTTCCATCCTTAGACAAGGTTTTTGAGCTACTTGCAATCCAATCAAACCCAGCATTTCTCTTTCCATCGAGAAACTGACCATGTATCGATCTTGAGCTCCCATTACCAGTAATTGCATCTCTAACATCAAACAGATGAGATGCTAATGGCTTCCCTTCTTTCTGAAAGATCATCTCTTTAACCGAACCAATTCGTGTGCCTGCTTGCTGAGTAAAAGCCCATTCTTGGTGTCTACACCAAATGGTCACATACAGTGATTAGGGTTTCAAATCTTGAAGCTTAATTACTTGATAGTGAGATTATTAACGGTACCTGAAGCGGCTATTGTTGACATCTAATGGATGATGGAGTGATTGAGATCGTTGCAAAAGGCTATAAAATCGATCATTTTCATGAACGTTTCTTTCCATTCTAAAGGGAAGGTGATGGGAGACTCCTCTATGGTAGAACATATTGTTGAAATGATCTCCTCTTCTCATGTAGTTATCCATCGAAGATAATGCTGAAACAACAAAATTATTGTCAAATTATTAAAATTATCAAATTAATCCTTCATTCGAGGGAAACAAATGAATTTAATTTCAACTACATTTTTTGATCAAAACGAAAGATAAATTCGTCCATTCATTTTATTCCTATCAAGAGAACTAGTATCGGATACTTTAATTTGTCATGTTGATTAATATCATGAGATCTAGGTTAGAAGTAGAACTAATTTGAAATTAATTTTATATTAATTTCTAACTTTATGTGAAGAATAATTGTTTGATGTTAGAAATTAGGACAACTTATCAAACCTGAAGAAATGACTGATCTTTCTTGTCCAGAATCATCTAGCTTCTTGCTTCTATACATCTGATAATAGAGATCAGGAAAGAAAACAATTATCTTTAAATAGTGTACAACACATAAAAATATTGCTGCTAAGAAATTAAGTGAAAAAAGTGTATATTTTTTTTTTTTGCTTGATCTTTGTTTTTCCTACCTGCAAATGGCTTTTAACATGAGCAATAGATAACCCCCTCACGTTCATTAGCTGAAGCACTAACTTCGGAGTTGCTCCTGCACCATCCAAAGAACATCAACAAAGACACTAATAAAAACCCAAATCAATTCAAACTCAACAACCCTAACATTCATTTAAACAAAAAGTTGATAGAGGGAAGAATTATTACTTTCTTGTCCACCTAATCTTTCCACTGCATGAACAAAAGAGCTATGGAGATCAGGAGTCCAACGCAACCGAGGCATTTTAGACCTTACGTACTGCCTCACAGTCGGAGCTCTCTCTTCACCACTCCCTTCGCTCTTCTTGCTTTCCTCGTTATTGTTGTTATTTGTGCTGCTTGAGCTCCCTCCTCCTCCAATCTCAGTACTGATACTCTCTTCATCGTCCTCATCATCACTATCATCGTCTTCTTTGTTTTCCTCTTGGTTTTCTGCATACTTGTTGCATTCCTCTTCAGCCTTATCCTCATTTAGATCGATGGCAGGCAACAATCTCTCTTTGTCTTCGCAGATCTCTACCATGGCCTCCTTCTCCTTATCATCTCCCATGATTTCTCTCTCTTTCTCTCTCCTCTCTTTTTCTCTCTCTACTCTTTACTATTCTATGGCAAGAGTAGTTGGTGATGTGGGGATAGGATGAAGAAGAAGGAAGGATTGAGAACAATAATTATACTTTTAATTAATACTATTATAGATACCAATAGGTTGAAGGTGAAGGTGGTGGAAATGATTATTTAAATAAAGGGAGAGATGAACAAGTATTCCCTGCATTGACTATTGTTTTATTATAATAAAGTCCGTAATTTTCTCTCTGTTGTTTGTGAGAGGAGAACAACTTGAAGGGGGAGGAGAGGAGAAAGATTGGAGTAAAAGAATGGTGGACCTTTCAACTACAACAACACCAACAAAGTCTTTATTCTAAATGCCAGTGTCCCCTACATGAATCCTATTCTTCAATTCAATATTTCTAAGGACTGTCTTCTTAGTTAAATTAATTATTATCATATTTTTCTTAATTGTTATCAAATGTCTCTCACGTGATTGTTCTGACCAAGTTTTTACAGGGTCATACACTATGATGGTCTATCTATTAAATTCAAAGATGTAAAGTGATAAAGCTAAGAAGCCTAGCTAGTCATAGAATTGTGAAAATAAATAAACTTTTCATTAAGATAATTTCTTAATTTCTCTATGTTGTTCAATGGGGAGAAAGAAGGTACGTTATAGGAGAAAAAAGATATTGGTGAGAGTTGTAACTGAGGAAATTAAATGTAGACCAATTGTGGTAAGAAGAGATATAGCTGTAGACACATGTCCCTTTTGTGAGACCAACGTTTTCTACTTTCTACCAAAACTCTGCAGGTTTCCTGGAATCCTTGTAGTCATCCTCTCCTTCATTCTGTGGCTCCTTCCGCACATTCAATTAGCAAATTTAATATACACATTAACTTCTAATTAAGCTCGTTCGATTAAATTCCTTCACACAGTTTTTGAGAAAGAATAAGGTGTCTGTTAATGTGGAATTAAGTTACCTTAAGTGTAATTTTCTGTTGTTTTAAATAGATTAGATGTATTATATACTTATACCTAATTTCAAAGTTGACTCAGACGATAATTTATAAAACTCCCGGCAAAATGAATTCTCTTAATTAGAGAAATTGCAAGAGAGAAAATGTATGATTATGTTGGCTCAGAAGTGTAAGCTTGAAAGGATTGTATATGAACTAAACCCATCTACACACACACACACACACAATCTACACACACACACACACACACACACACACACACACACACACACACACACACACACACATATATATATATATATATATATATATATATATATATATATATATATATATATATATATATATATATATATATATATATATATATATATATATATATATATGAAAAATATAAATTAAAGCTTCCTCAAAGGAACTTGAAAGGATGTGACAATTCTAAAATTTCCACACATGTAACTTTAAGAAATACTCTCTCTCTCCTATCAACTTAAGTTGGTGGACATCAATCGATATAAAGTTGGTGGACACTATCTCCTATCAACTTAAGTTTATGAGCTTTGCGCTATATATATCACATCCGACCTTAAAGTGTTACCTTTATCATACCGGGTAGTGTGCACTAATATGAGTTAACTAATATGATTTCAGACCGAATTTGACCCTGTGATATAAATGAGGAATTAAAAGGTTGATGCTATTGTCTAAATCCATGCATAAGGATGTAGAAGAGGACTAAAGAGAGGACTTCCTATAGGATCGATTCCCTAACTCTTATATGTTGGATTTCTATAGAGCAATCTCAAACCAAGATGGAATTGATGACTGATCTTTCTTGTCCAGAATCATCTAGCTTCTTGCTTCTATACATCTGATAATAGAGATCAGGAAAGAAAACAATTATCTTTAAATAGTGTACAACACATAAAAATATTGCTGCTAAGAAATTAAGTGAAAAAGTGTATATTTTTTTTTTGCTTGATCTTTGTTTTCCTCTTGGTTTTCTGCATACTTGTTGCATTCCTCTTCAGCCTTATCCTCATTTAGATCGATGGCAGGCAACAATCTCTCTTTGTCTTCGCAGATCTCTACCATGGCCTCCTTCTCCTTATCATCTCCCATGATTTCTCTCTCTCTACTCTTTACTATTCTATGGCAAGAGTAGTTGGTGATGGGATAGGATGAAGAAGAAGGAAGGATTGAGAACAATAATTATACTTTTAATTAATACTATTATAGATACCAATAGGTTGAAGGTGAAGGTGGTGGAAATGATTATTTAAATAAAGGGAGAGATGAACAAGTATTCCCTGCATTGACTATTGTTTTATTATAATAAAGTCCGTAATTTTCTCTGTTGTTTGTGAGAGGAGAACAACTTGAAGGGGAGGAGAGGAGAAAGATTGGAGTAAAAGAATGGTGGACCTTTCAACTACAACAACACCAACAAAGTCTTTATTCTAAATGCCAGTGTCCCCTACATGAATCCTATTCTTCAATTCAATATTTCTAAGGACTGTCTTCTTAGTTAAATTAATTATTATCATATTTTTCTTAATTGTTATCAAATGTCTCTCACGTGATTGTTCTGACCAAGTTTTTACAGGGTCATACACTATGATGGTCTATCTATTAAATTCAAAGATGTAAAGTGATAAAGCTAAGAAGCCTAGCTAGTCATAGAATTGTGAAAATAAATAAACTTTTCATTAAGATAATTTCTTAATTTCTCTATGTTGTTCAATGGGGAGAAAGAAGGTACGTTATAGGAGAAAAAGATATTGGTGAGAGTTGTAACTGAGGAAATTAAATGTAGACCAATTGTGGTAAGAAGAGATATAGCTGTAGACACATGTCCCTTTGTGAGACCAACGTTTTCTACTTTCTACCAAAACTCTGCAGGTTTCCTGGAATCCTTGTAGTCATCCTCTCCTTCATTCTGTGGCTCCTTCCGCACATTCAATTAGCAAATTTAATATACACATTAACTTCTAATTAAGCTCGTTCGATTAAATTCCTTCACACAGTTTTGAGAAAGAATAAGGTGTCTGTTAATGTGGAATTAAGTTACCTTAAGTGTAATTTTCTGTTGTTTTAAATAGATTAGATGTATTATATACTTATACCTAATTTCAAAGTTGACTCAGACGATAATTTATAAAACTCCCGGCAAAATGAATTCTCTTAATTAGAGAAATTGCAAGAGAGAAAAATGTATGATTATGTTGGCTCAGAAGTGTAAGCTTGAAAGGATTGTATATGAACTAAACCCATCTACACACACACACACACACATCTACACACACACACACACACACATCTACACACACAATCTACACACACACACACACACACACACACACATATATATATATATATATATATATATATATATATATATATATATATATATATATATATATATATATATATATATATATATATATATATATATATATATGAAAAATGGAAAAACTTGGTACCAAGTTCCTCAAAGGAACTTGATAGTGATGTGGACAATTCTAGCCCACACATGTAACTTTAAGAAATAATTCTCTCTCTCTCTCTCCTATCAACTTAAGTTGGTGGACATCAATGGATATAAAAGTTGGTGGACACTATCTCCTATCAACTTAAGTTTATAGGAGCTTTGCGCTATATATATCACATCCGACCTTAAAGTGTTACCTTTATCATACCAAACTAACATTTTATTGGGAATTTGATTAAGACCAAGTCCGGGTAGTGTGCACTAATATGAGTTAACTAATATGATTTCAGACCGAATTTGACCCTGTGATATAAATGAGGAATTAAAAGGTTGATGCTATTGTCTAAATCCATGCATAAGGATGTAGAAGAGGACTAAAGAGAGGACTTCCTATAGGATCGATTCCCTAACTCTTATATGTTGGATTTCTATAGAGCAATCTCAAACCAAGATGGAATTGATGATTGATCTTTAACACTTGCCCAGTCTTTTAGTAACTTATACAACCTCTAACAAAATTGAAGCCAACCCTAAAAATTTGAGATAAAGGATTTTTAGATGACAGAGAATTCATGTGTGCACATATTAAGTGTTATGCTTTAGGCATTGACAAAGTCCTGACATATTTCGTTTAATTGGTCGTTTGTAATAGTTGTTTAAAGATGATGCATGCTTGTACTAAGAATAATTTCTAGAATATTTTGATCAAGCATTAGAGAAGAGAGAATTCTTCTAAATCCAACATTTATGCAATGAACTTTGCTGATTATATCATAAACCAACCCCCACAGTTCAATGCATTTGTATTATGAAAGACAGATACTCGTGTAATAGTAGGTGTGCTTAATATACTTAAAAAAGTTGAAAAGATGTCGAAATTGCCAAATGTCCTGAAAACATAATATGCTTATGTAGTGAAAATGATGGTACAAACCAGACTTAATCCAAGTGTTATACTAAAGTTCAATATAAGGATTAAATATAAATTAAGCATGCACTACAAATGCTAGGAAGGAGACTAAGAAAGAAAAAGTATACCAGCAGTTGTGCATCACTAACATGAGAATTTCCCAAAGCCCTCTTGCTACTTAGTTAGTTCTTGATTCTTATGGAAAAAGTTAATGGTTGAAAACCTAATCATTTTCAAATACCATATGTGGGTATACATGCGAAGTTTTTTACACCACACCGAAATTACAAAACTGTTGCTCATAACTTTAATAGTGACAGAGGCTAAAGAAATATGCTTATATTCTGTGATTAACTGCACTTAGTCCCTCTGTAATATCGTTGTCTTGCGCTTAGTCAATAAACCCTTATTATTCCATTGTTGCAGATAGACCCTCTGGGTTAAATTAATTTAATTTGACTCTTTTATTTACCCTTGGTGAAAATTTGGCAAATATTTCCCCTGAGTGAAATTAATGAGTACTTGAAAATGCAGCAGATTTTAGTTTTCATCCCGAATGCAGCAGATTGAAGATCTCTCACCTAATCTTTGCAGATGACCTCCTGATGTATGGAAGGGGTGATATTGTTTCTATGAGTGTTTTACATCACTGTCTTACAGAATTCAGCCTTACCTCTAGTTTGATTGCCAACCCTACTAAAAGTTCAATTCTCTTTGGAGGAGTCTCTCCTGAGGTAAAAAAAATCTTATCCTCTCTACGTTATGTTGAGGGGAATCTTCCAATTAAATACTTGAGGCTTCCAATAATTTCTAGGAGATTGTCTGCTCTTGACTGTAATGCTCTGATGTCTAAAATCAGTACAAAGATTCACAATTGGCACACTAGGCATCTCTCTTATGCTAGAAGAACACAACTGATAAAAAGTGTCCTGTTTAAAGTGCACTCATATTGGGCTAATAGCTACATCTTGCCTAAAAAGACCTTGAGATCAATTGATGCCATATGCAGGAATTTCCTATGGCATGGCTCTCATGTTTCAACTAAACCCCCTCCTGTTGCTTGGAACACTATTTGCTAGACTCATCATCATGGTAGCCTTAATATTTTTATTCTGCTTTTCACTAGAATCAAGCTTCTGCTATTAAGCTCGTGTGGGATATTCATGAGAAAAAAAAAGACTTACTATGGATTAGATGGATCCCTGGTACATATATGAAAAATATTTGTTTATGGGAAGCTAAATAAAAAATGGAGACTCTTGGATGTGGACACAAATTTTGAAACTTAGAGATTCCTTGTAGCTAAAATGGGGTACTAAGGAGAATGTCATATCTTACCTCTCTAGTTGTTGTGTTCATGGTAAGTTTCAAATTGCCAATGCCTGCTGTTAACTCCCCCACTGTTGACGGGAAATCTACGTTTTGAGGTAAACTTACTAAGCCAAAACATGTATATATATTCTAGCTAGCCGCTGAGGAAGCTTCTCACTCAAGATAGAGTGAAGAAAATGAGATTCTCATTGTGTAAAATAGATGCTATCTTTGTGCTTAAATGAAGAGGATCATTGCCATCTGTTTTTCTCCTATGCTTACTTTGCTGGGGTATGAAATGGACTAATGCAGTGGATGGGTTTTAACTATAGAAGTTGTGACTGGAAATTTTTTATGAGATGGTTTAATATAAATTGTAAAGGGGTCTCTTATGACAACAAGCTCAAGAGGGCAGCTTTGGCAGCTGTAGTCTACTACATTTGGAAGGAAAGGAATCAAAGATTTCATACTTATTCCTGTTTGAGTACAAAATCGTTCATCAATAGGTGAAAATGCATATTCTCACTATATTCTATGTTATTTAGGTGGTATCATCTCTCTCTGTCCAAACATGCACACAACCACTTAAAGGTTGTAAAAAAAGAAATGTCACGAGCCAAGTTAGGATTTAGGTGAGCTAAAGAATTAAGCTTGCACTTTTCTCACAAATTCTATTTCCTATTTAAATAATGTGACTGGTCCCATAGAAGCTTTGCTCATGTGAATCCCTCTCTTCTCTCTTTCCTTTATTAGTTTTGTTCTTTGACAGGTTGGGCTCCCTGCTCTTCAACATTCATCCGTGATCATCTTTTATCAGTTGACCTGTAATTACATCAAATTGTTACACAAATTGAGTCCATAAATGGATAACTAACTAAGTCTAAAAAGTGATTGAGATGTATTCACATATAACTTCTCATCATGTCCACTTCTTCTTTTGCTTTAGAGAAGGAATTTGTTTGTGGTTGTGCCTTTTTTTTTTAAAAGGTAAATGAATATTTTCATTAACCAATAAAACAATGAAATACAAACACATCCCAGGCATACCAAGGGTCACATAAAAGCCCTCTTACAATTGCTCAAAAGTTCAAAGAAATCAAAACTTAAAATTGTTTCGGTTCATTACAGTGCAATTTTGATTGGATATATTATCATAAGAACTTAAAATTGTTTCGGTTCTAATGCTGGAGTGATTACTTTAAGAAAACAAGCTAAGTAATTTGATTTAACAAATCAAATATCACTGTAAAGCTAATTAGCTTTCATGTATAAGTGATTTATGAATCAGTTCTGGAAGATTCATTCTCATGCATCTTTTTCATGCTATCATTTTCAATATTAATTTTTTTTAATGTTATATTAGCATCATTAATCCCATAAGTTCAGATTATATATGAGAAAGCTGGCTATGAGCTGACAGTCCATTTTGCAAAATGGGTGTGTGTGTGTGTGTGTGTATAGAGAGAGATTGAGAGAGATACAGAATGGCAAAACATACCGTAGTGTGATTACAATATTGATGATGACATCCATGGCTTGATCCTTGAAAAACTAGCAAAGGTGAGCACGGAATTGACAAGTTCAAATTTAATTATTTATTTTGATCATTCTCTCTGCTGACAATTACAAAAAATATTTATGCATGCATTACTGCTTCCTGATCAGGAAGGTTCTTCCATTAATAATCTACGGTTATACGTAATCAGAACACATTTTTAACAGGCATTGTTACATTCTCTTCAAATTCTTGATTCTTATGTCATTAATTAACTTGTATAATGTTTTATCTTAGTTTCTGTCGATACAGTTCACCTACTGTCATGTTTGATTCCAATTACTAGAAGATCAGCATGTATATATACATCGTGTCTCACATTTATCCACGTAATACTCATCTTGTATATATGTAAGAATTAATCATGACAGTCTAATCAATCTCTCCTAAAACTGATTATGATTATTATTTAATTTCAAGGTGTAAGATATCTAATCTTATGCAATTTCATCTCATATATATATTACCAGATACTTACATTGTTAGGACATTGTCCGTACAATATCTCTTATTTGAGTAATAACAAACTCTCATTTGATACTAATATTGGTTTGAGATGGTTTAGTACAGGTAAATATAGGTATGGAACATGTATGCGGCGAAACGGTGCGAAAATCAGTTCAAAAGCTGATTTCAGCACCAAGACCATCGATGGTGGGCTTTAACCATCGATGGTGTATGGTGACCAACAATGGTTCAAAGGTCCATTGATGGTGCAAATGTCTAGAGACATCAAAATCATTGATGGTTCTCATCGACCATCGATGGTCTCTTGACACCATCGATGGTCGAGAGCAACCATCTATGGTAAAGTCGACTGCTTCATTTTTTAATGATTCAATCGCAACTGTTTGTTATTTATATAATCTCTATCCTCTATCATGTTTCACACATCTTTTTTTTTCGGTAAGAAAGTAAAAATTTTCCATTACCAAGCTGCAAAAATGAGCAAGTACATACTCTCTATACACTCAAAGTCCTTTACATAACAAAGGACTCAAACTCAACTCAAAGAAAAAAGAACAACAATGAAAACCATAGAAATTTTGAAAACAGATGTATCTCTATGTGTCGTGCACGGACTCAATCCTGCATAGACTCTATCAGACATCAGTTTCACACATCTTTTTCCTGACCTAACTGTGAAAGAAAAACTAAGAGAGAGAAAAGGAAGGAGGAGTTCTAGGATTTTGAATTTAGAGATCAAGAAGGTCTTTTCAATCCCTTGGAGCCTCGTCAAACTCTTACTTGAGGCGCACAACATCATTGGATCATTCCACAGCAAGGAGAGTTATCCTTGGATTGATCTTCATCCCCATTCTTCATCAAGCTTCACTTATATCCTTTGAAGAACGGTTTGTTTTATCGAAAGGGCTGTAAGATTGTTACAATTTTGAACTTATTTGATATTTGATTTTATATTTCTTTGAACTTCTTTTATGGCGTACTCAAGTCAGTTAAATTGAGGGTTAGGACTAGCTAGGGTTAGAATTTACTCATTGTGAAGAGTTAGGTTAAATGACTAGTTTTGGAGAAAATAGGGTTTCGGTCTTGTAAGCCTACTAAATTCGGTTTGTGATTCAGGTGAACTCTTTTCATAGTGAGGAAGCCCCTTCACGAGAAAGAAGAGAGGATGTGGAATTATTTATCCAAACAACTATAAAGCCTCGTGCGTTCCTTGGTTGGGTGCATTTGTAATATTTATATTACTTTACATCGTTTATTGCTTTTATTTGCTATATTCTGCTACATATTATGTGTTTAGATAAAAAACGGTAGCACTCCTATTCACCCCCCTCTAGGCTTGCATCTCAAATCTAGTAAGTGGTATCAAAGTCACGTTACCCATCTTTAGGATTCATAACTTAGGGTAGAGATGTTTAGTTTGACCTCCGCAATGGTTTTCCCTGAGGGACACATGTCAACCGACCCCCGCTTTTCAATGGATCAAACTATACCTATTGGAAAGCGCACAAGAAAGTTTTTTTTGTTGTTCACTAATTTTGACGTTTGGATTAGTGTTGAGACTGCCTATAGTGAACTCACTACTATTGTAGGTGAGACCACCATAGTCACTCCTAGAGATGAATGGACCCCTTCTAACAAAAAATTTTATTCCTTGACTACAAAAGCAATGAATGCTCTTTACTATTTTTTAACTACTGAAGAATTTAATTGTATGCCTAGTTACTCTTCTGCACAAAAAAAAAGAAAATTTTAAAAGTTACACACGAACTTCACAGGTAAAGGAGGCCAAACTTACAATGCTCATGAGTAAGTATGAAAGCTTTAAGTGAAGGCATCGGAGAGCATTCAGGACATGTTCACCCAGTTCACGGACATTGTGAATAAGTCAGACTTTTGGAAAGGAATGTGATAACAAAGTGCTTGTGAGAAAAATTCTTCGTTCTCTTTCCAGGGATTTGGAACCAAAGGTAATCGAAGAATTATAAAATTTTTCTGAACTAACTCTTGAGAATCTTATAGGGAATGTTCTTTGAAGTGCAATTAAAAGAAAGAGAGGATAATTCAAAAAACAACACTAAGAAGAAGTCGTTAACTTTGAAGGCCAAAAAAGAGAAACTCAGGTCTAAAAGGAAGAAAGAGTAAAGTTCAAGCTCCAAGGATGAAAAGAGTAATGTGGGACTAATAGTAAAAGGGTTCAAATCCTTTCTTAGCATAAAAAATGGTCAAAAATACCTCCAAGATAGATGGAATTAGTTCACAAGTAAGGTGAGTAGATATTCTTCTATTGATTTTGAAACTGAGCCTATTTGCTATCATTGCAGGAAACCAGATTACTACAAAAATAAATGTTCATTGAATAAGAAAGACAAAAATGCTGAGGACAAGAGTCTAAAGTGACAACATGGGATATATGATAAGCAATGATGAAGAATCAGAAAGTAGCTCAAGTGATGATGAGAAGAAAGCAAATATGTGCTTTATAGGGAGAAACAATGCTACTTCAGATTCAGAACAGAGCAAAGCACACGGCCCTGAAACGAGAGTGTAGAGGATAAGGTATATCCTTCATATCATCAGTTATATTCCACATATAATGAAATGTTAGGCCAACTTGAAAAAATTGCTAAAAAATATAAAGTGACAAAAAGTGTGAATTCAAATTTGAGGAAAGATAAAAACATTTGAGTAATAAAGTTGAATCTCTCTCCTCAAAATTGAGCTTATCTAATTCATCATGTGAGATCACGTCCATTGAATGCATACAATGTTTTATATACCGAGACACAAATTCAAGTTTATTTAAGCAACTGATCGAAAAAACCGCTGAAAATGAAAAATTAGTTGCTAAAATAAATGAATTATTGTGTGAATTGTCTTCTGAACGAATAAAATTTGAAACTAGGTGCACCGCTATAGTTTCTAAAAATAAACAACTAAAGTTTAAAATATTGATTTGGAAAAGGCTGTGAAAAAATTTTCATTGGGTTCTAAAGGCTTAAACATGGTCCTTTCCAATCAATGTTTCACTGAAGCTAAAATTAGACTTGGTTATTCATATTCTGAAAAACATAAAAAAGTTTAACCTTCTTTTATAAAAGAAAATAACTTAACTCTTTTTGCACCCATTTCTACTGCATCCTCTACTGTTTGTACATTATGTGGTAGAATGGGTCATCACTTTTAATGGTATCGTATGCAATATAGAGTTAAAACTGTTAAGCAGATTTGGGTACCAAAAGGAACAATTACTAATTAATGTGGACCTATGTGGACACCTAGGTCACACCTCTCTGCTTTTCTGTAGGGTTGCAGGTAGACCGAGAATTGAGGCAACACACGGGATTTGCTCAAAAAGGTGTGAAATTGATATCCAATCCTTTCTAAGATGAACTAAGGATAAATAGATTCTTGATGAAATTTTTTTCTCCTTGAATGGGTAAGTATTTTTCTTAGGTACGTATTTCATACCCATGTATAACATATTTTTCTTTGCTTTTCATTTTTATATTTTTTATTTTTTCCATTTTTAAAATATTTTTTGTGTGTTAAAAAATGCTTTTGGAGGGTGATTATCGATGGTCAAACCCGACCATCAATGGTCAACCATCGATGGGGATGGGTAAAAGAGGGGTAACCGGTTCATTTTTTTCTCTCTCCAAATCTCTCTCAATCATCATCATCTCTCCTTTGATTTTCATGATCTAACAAGCTTTTAGAGATCATTTTTCCTTTTTGAGATAGAATCAAACTTGTGAATCAACACAGGAGGTACAATCTAAACCCTAATCTTTTGTTTTTGCTCATTTTTGAAGATTTATGTGCAAATTTGTGATGTTTTTGTTGAGTATCTCTAATCTAGATGAGTATTAGATGTGGATTGTGTAATTAGAGATGAATTTGTGTGGAAAATTGCATGATTATGGACCAATTTGAGTTGAAATTGATGAAATCTGTTCATCAACCATCGATGGTCGATGAACACCATCGATGGTAACTTCAACTATAAATGGTGTACCCTCAACCATCAATGGTCAATAGGAAGATTTGCATAATATGTCCTTTTATCATGTTTTTCTCATTTCTTTTCTATTCTAACCCTCTTATATGTCAATTCTCTATATTTTGAATCAAATTTATTTGCATTTGTAGAGCTATGTCAAGTGCAAAACGAGATAGTGTTGATGTTTTTACTCCTTAATATATTTAGGAAAAGTTTGAAAAACTTCTCATCATTTTTTAGCGTGGTTTTGATTCAAAAAATTGGATGAATATATCAATCAGTATGGAGGGGATAGTTGAGAGGGCAAATTTAAAACCAATGATGGACAAAAAACTCGAAAAAGCTAATATTGCACTAGTGAGAGAGTTCTATCTCAACTTTGAGAAAGACGGACTAAGGAGATGGCAGTAGTCATGGTTAGGGAGAAAAAGATTAAGATTACACCAACTTACATTTAAAAAACCACGAATCTCCCTAAACCCCCCTGCACAAGGCCTGGATGTTTTTACTTATTCTACTAGTGTTGTTACCGATCTGAGGGGTACAACAAGATGATAAATTATCTATGTGGTAGGGTACATTCTGGTATCTTCAACTCAAGATATCTTAAGCCTGAATTCATCTTGCTCAACCTCTTCCTGAAGTTTGATTTATATCCCAGTCCTGCTCATACTTCTCTCAGCCTTAGTAATGTAGTTCTTATGTATTGGATAGTAAAGGGGAAGGAATGTGATCCCGCTTGGCCAATCTTTATCTGGATGTGGATGGTTACTTCTGCTGCTCGAGAGGTCATTGAGAAGCAAACTAGGTAGAAGACTCAGTTTGTGTATCCTTTTGCTCATCACTCACATCTGCTAGGATCAGAAGATCCCCTTCTCTCTACTGATTGATCCAAGAAGGGGAGAGCTTCACTCTCTGCAGAGATTGTGAGGAAGAGCATAGCAGCATGGAAGTGTATTTGTGCTTAATTTGCTATCTTTATATTTTGAACATGTATATATTACGATATTTCAAATTTCAAGTTTATTATTATCAAAAGGGGGAGATTGTTAGGACGTTGTCCGTGCAATATCTCTTGTTTGAGTAATAAAAAACCATAATTTGGTACTAATATTGGTTTGAGAGGGTTTAGTACAAGTAAATACAGGTATGGAACATGTATGAGATGAAACGATGCGAAAATCAGCTCCAATCTGATTTTAGCACTAAGACCATCGATGGTGGCCTTTGACCATTGATGGTGTATGGTGACCATGGATGGTTTAATGGTCTATCAATGGTGCAAATGTCCAAAGACATCAAAATCATCGATGGTGCTCATCGACCATCGATGGTCTCTCGACACCATCGATGGTTGAGAGTTTGATGATTCAATCATAGCTGTTCATATATTATTCATATAATCTTTGTTCTCTACCATGTTTCACACATCTTTTTCTTGACCTAATTGTGAAAGAAGAACTCTGAGAGAGAGAGAGAGAGAGAGAGAGAGAGAGAGAGAGAGAGAGAGAGAGAGAGAGAGAGAGAGAGAGAGAGAGAGAGAGAGAGAGAGAGGAGTTCTAGGGTTTTGAATTTAGAGATCAAGAAGTGCTTTTCGATCCCTCAGAGTCATGTTAAACTCTTACTCATCACGCATAACATCATTAGATGATTTCAAAGCGAGGGGAGTTGTCCTTGGATTGATCTTCATCAAGTTTCGCTTATATACTTCGAAGGATGGCTTGTATTAGTGGAAGGGCTGTAAGATCGTTACACTACTTCTAACTTATTTGATATTTGATGTTGTATTTCTTTGAACTTTTTTTACGGTGTGCTCAAGCTAGTTGAATTGAGGGCTACGAGTTACTCATTGTGAAGAGTTAAGTTAGACGACTAGTTTGGGAGAAACTAGGGTTTTGATCTTGTAAGGCTACTGAATCGAGTTTGTGATTCAGGTGAACTCTTTTCATAGTGAGGAAGCTCCTTTGCAAGAAAGAAGAGTAGACGTAGGATTGTTTATCCGAACCACTATAAAACCTCATGTGTTCGTTGGTTGGTTGCGTTTGCGATATTTATATTGTTTTATTTTGTTTATCGCTTTTATTTGCTCTATTCTGCTGCATATTCTGTGTTTTAGATGAAAAAGGATAGCAATCCTCTTCAACCCCCCCTCCTTCCTCTTGCATTTTAGATCAAACATACACAAGACATAGTAGCCATATATTGATATCTCACATCAATCTATTATCTCATATTAATTTCAGAAGTAAAACTCACTATTGGACATTACATAATACATATTATTTTATTGATAATAACTAAAATAAAATGTCTCGCATACTGTTATCTCATGCCAATGTTTGGATATAAAACCAGTGACATCAGATCAAGTCTCTAAACCAAATCTGAATACTAAATACCATCTAATTAATTTTATAGCCATAGGATATATAGTTATCTGGGGATTGAGAACTCAATCATATATATTATGCGTGCCCTCCTTCCAACTTCAAAAATCTAGCAATCAATTTGGAGAAATAAAATTTTGCATTAGACATGATATAAGTTTTAAAGAACAGGTCTTTCTTTTGGAGAAGAAGTTACAACTAAAATAGTTTTCGACTAATGCCTATATATGAAACTTAAAAGGAAATAATTAATGCAACTAATTAAGAAATTAATGTTGATACTTCTTTGGTGCTTCCTTAGTGATGAGCCAGAAGAGAGTTATAAATATAAATAAAGCAATTCTGCTTAAAACCTAACTAAGTTGTGAATGACGAAGGGCATGCATTGAATAAAAACCTTACAAAAGGAATATATACCAAGAGCATAAAATCAAAATGCACTAAAACAATGTTCAATTATACAACATATCCTTGGCAATTAATAGATCTGATCCTATTTACTAGTCAACGATCATGATTTAATCCCGCATTATTCTAATGTTCCACTAGTCCTAATCCATACTCATCATAGATTGTACGTTCATCTCACTAAAATAATAATCTAGTAGAGACCATCAGCATATAGTTGTTGAACATAAACTTAGTATATTTAGAATGAGTCATGATCGCGTTGAAATCAATATCCTTACATCAAACAACAAAATATTTAAAATTATGGGGATCTTTGACGTCGGGAAGGAGCCATGCACGACAAAGTCACAGGACAATGAATTCTTTTGGATGCAAGAAAAGACATTTGAGAAAATATTAATGTGAAAATGAGAGGTATGAAGTGTATGTAAACAACTACAATGATTCTTTAACTTCTTATATTAATTTCCGAATTGTTGGTCAAAGACTAATGGAATTTAATTAGTGGTCAACTTGTTTGCATGGGAAACTTTGGTGACTGAGACTGGTTAAGCTCTGACTTCGAACTTTCAAGACCTTAGCTAGTCCTTTTGCTGGAAGAAAAGTAGTAGTTTGCCTTCTCTTGTTCTTAGATTCTTGCCAAATAATAATAAGAATAATGTGGCTATTAATAAATTGTATTTGATTCTTTATTGCTTGTTGTAGCGAGATAACAAATTATAATGGTATATGTGTTGAAAGATGATGATGACCTTAATTGGTACTATAGTGGAATGCTCTTCACTTCTAAGAATTTGCATACAAATGTCAGTATGACTGAATTTTTGAATTTTTGGTAGAAATTAGAGCAGATCCAAGATGCTACAAATTATTTATGTCAATGTAATAGGTGGTTAATTTGCATCCTTTTGTGATGAACACCTTGTGTATTGTTAGGTTTAAACAAAGAGATATAACATGACAAATAATATTGCATCTTTTGAATTCAAGAAATGGTTATTTGTTTATTTAAGTATTTTAGATGCAAAGGTACTCATAGTTCTTTCTACTTGATGCAAGGAGAGTGTCTTGTGCTGTTAGTTTAATATTTCCCCTCATCCACACACACTCAACAACGTTTTATGAGATTATTAAGCTTTCTCTTCTCCATTTTCTAGATATGTAAGCGCTGTATAACCCATTTTTCTATTGAACAATTCCTTTAACCCTAACAATATTGGAACATAAACCTATATTTTATCAATCACTTTCAATAATGGCATACTCTAGTGGCACCACTAAATTAAGTTACAGACTCATTAACAAATAGCCGCTTGAGCTTACACTTGCACTTAAAATTTTCATACTGACACAAACATTAGGTATCCTTGGGAATAAACATATTCCAACCCTAAGCAAGAGAATTCCCATTGAATAACACATGCAACTCTCTCATGTACACGTACAAACAAAGAAGAAGGAATACTTAGGTGAGGGTGTTGCGGGGATTGTGAACTAAAAAACAAAAATAAAAAATAAAAAAAATCAAAGTAACAAGAGAGAAGATTTGTCTGCAATTAATTAAAAATTAACAAAACTATTTTATTGTTAATTACTAGGGCTTTTTGTTTATTAAGCCCAAAGTTTTACCCTCATTTATTTTTAAGCCCAGACACCTCTAAAATCATTCTTACACCCAAAATATATATACGCTACGATTATTTTTAAATCCAATTGTATGTAGCATTTTAAATCTAAAGATAAATTACAATTAACCCCAAGAACTTTTGCCATTTTGTAGTAAATCCTAGTAACTTTTTGAATAGCAGCAAATCCCCAATAAGTTTTTCATTTTTCAAATAATCTCCATAAATTAGAACAAAAAATAGCATATAGAAATATATTTTGAACATTATTAGGGATTTAGTGTAATTTACTCAAAAATGATTGGGGTTTTTTGCAAAAATTATTGGGGTTTAATGCAATTTTGAAAGTTATCGGGTTTACTACAACATGCTGAAAATTCTTGGAGGTTTAGTGTAATTTATCCTAAATCTCAATATAGCTAATCATACATCAAATATAAAAACTTTCCAAATATGGCTTCTAAATTCTAACTGACCACATATAGCAACTCACATTAGCTCCTAGAGTATAACATTATAGCCATCATCACAAGTTCAAAGTTTTGGTGTAGAAAAAGGGTTTTTTAACATTGTATCACTGCAACCTAGATACGATCTTCACTAGAGACGAATTTAAGGTGGATTGAAAAAGGCATAGTTGTGTGTGTCTATATTTTGGCTCATAATAGGGGTGAGCAACATGTGAGGCAATGCTACAATATAAAATTATAAGCTTTAACCATCTTCATAATTTTAAAGTTTTGATATAGTGGAAGGGTCCTTTAAAATTAGAGTAACAGTAATTGAAACAAAATCTGAAAATGTAAGAATGAGTTTAAAAGTGATTTTGGAAATGAGTGGATTAAAAATTAAGTCAAAGTAACTTTGGGTTTATAACAAAAAGAAACCCTAATTATTATTTTTCACTTCCCATCGTTTTCCTAGTCGTCCAACCATTCACTTTTTCTTGAGAGTAAAAGAGAATTTGAGAGAGTATGTCGTGTTATGAACAAAGTGGATCTACTCTAAGTTTTATATTCAAGCTTACGTAGTAATCTAGATTAATTATTATTATTGTTAATAATTAGTTTGTATGTAATTTCCTCGGGAGAAGAAGAAGTCAACTATAGTTTGGAATCAATTAGGGATTAGGTGACAGGCTAAAGACAGCATTAATCCTTTTTAATTAGAGAAGCAAAAAGCGTCAGAAAATGTACTAAATCACTATTTAATTTGAGCCATTTTTATGCAACTGTTATGTAACAGACAAATCCGGTTGAAAGTTGAAACTCGGATGAATCAATAAGACTGTTTTTTCCCTTATTGATTACAGTGAGAGCTTCGGTTGAGAAGATAGAGGTAACTAGTGTGCTTCCATTTGTTCTTCTTTCGGGGATAGTGTATAGATATCAAATTTATCATGCATAATTGATTAAAAGACAATGTACCAGGGGCCAGTTTGGTATTTCCTGGATTGCTGAAAATAGCAGTTTGACAATCATATATTATAAGATGCTTCAAAATCAGTTATGGTGTTAAGAAAATGATAAGAACCCTAATTTGATTCCACACCCATCGATAAAGCCTACGAAATTCAAGACCGAATCCTAGAAATCTGATAAAATTCAATAACTTCAAGATTAATGTATTCTACAATGTTTTTCACCAAAACAAAGATAAAAAACCCTAGCTAGTGCCGACTATATATATTGCCTCAAGAGAATTCGAAATACAATGTTTCCTAATCAAGATTTCCTAATAAAAAAAATTTCTAATGGACTCAAACTTACCTAATAAAATGATAATTCTAATAGACTTCTACTTTGACGCAAATCCCTCTCTTGTGCAAACTCTTTTAATCATGAATCACCCTATCTCTGATACTTTTGAGCAATGTAGGCTCGGGAATCATACCATTCTCCCCTCCTTCAAGAGAGCATTTGTCCTCAAGTGTAAATTTTAAAACCACTCCTTGATGTCATCATAATCCTCCCAAGTGGCTTCGCCCTTCGCCAAGCCTTGCCAGTGCACCAACACCTGCCATACCCGCTCCCTAGTGCATTGCTTCCTCCAACTCCGATACAAAATCACCTCTTTAGGAATTAATTACATGTTTCTCCTTGAATAAAATGTAGGTAATTTTTCCATAATCAATCCAGAATCCCCCCTCCCCCCTGCCCCTTTCTTTTTCAGTACTGATACGTATAAAAGTGATAACTCTTGCAACTCCAACCTATAGGCAACCTCACCAACCCACTACAATACCTTAAAAGGCCCATAGTACCACTGTGAGAGCTTCACATTGAACCTTTTCTTTAATAATTTTTGACGATATGGTTGTAGCTTCAAGTGCACAAATTCTCTCGCTCAAATATCACATCTTGTTGGTCTTCATCATAGTACTTCTTCATCCACTTCTGAGCTTTTGCTAATTCCCTCTTCACACCTCACAAAATCTCATTGCTAGCTAGTAATTCTCGCTCCACTTCATCATTCTTTGTTGTCTCCCGCTCATAAGACTGCAACATAGATAGCATGTGACCATACATCACCTCAAATGGACTCTTCTAGATTAATGAATGAAAAGTGATGTTGTACCAAAAATCAGCCCATGCCAGATAATCCTTCCACCTCTTCTGCTCCTCATGATAGTAGCTCCTCAAGTACTACACTAAGGTGTGGTTTATAACCTCAGTCTGTCCATTAGCCTGTGGGTGATAAGATGAACTCACCCTTAGTAAGATGAACTCACCCTTAGCTTGCTCACTAGCAATGCAAATAGCTCATGCCAAAAAACTCACGAACAATTTCCCTCTGTCAATGACTATACTCCTCGAAATGTCATGTAACTTGTGTAAGACCCTGGGGAGGTGAATAGAGTCAATAAAAAATATGACTACTAGTGCAATGATAAGACTATACTAAAATCAAATGTATGTCACTATGTCAGTTCTATAGAACTATAGTGTAGAAAGTTCAGTGAAATTTTTAGTTGTGCAATGCAAAACTAACATATGGTTAGATAAGAAGATATGTATGCAATATACTAATAATGAACTGTGAAACAACGCGCACAAAGTTCAGTAAGAATTTTTAGGCAGAATGATGCACACACAGATAAGCAAATGTAATGTGCAATGTATAGAAAGTTCAATCGAACTTTCACTCTATGTGTCAACTACATAGATGAACTGATATATTATGGTGTTGTGTGTGTGTGTGCGCGCGCGCAAACTCGTATGATGCATATGAACACAAGTATAATAGTGAGTGTGTGTGTGTGTGTGTATATATATATATATATATATATATATATATATATATATATATATATATATATATATATATATATATATATATATATATATATATATATATATATATATATATAAATGGGTATGCTTGGTAGTGATGCCACTTCTTCTCCACTCATTTAATGGGTGGGTAATTAAATGGGGATCATTTTTAAATGAAGACCTCTGAGAATATTTGGATAAGAAACAACCACGCCACTACTAAGCACCAACTTGATATTTGGTACCAAGCATACCAATTATTATATATATATATATATATATATATATATATATATATATATATATATATATATATATATATATATATATATATATATATATATATATATATAGAGAGAGAGAGAGAGAGAGAGTAAAGCTCCTATAAACTTAAGTGGATAGAGCCATTTGTCCACTAACTTTTTATCCATTGATTTTGCATTGAGATTTGTGCTAGCATGTGATACAAATCAAGGCACAAATCTCAAAGATAGCATTGATGTGTAGCACAAATCTCAAAGCATAATGAAGGAATAAAAGTTTGGTGGACAAGTGCTCATATCCACTTAAATTTATAGGAGCTTTACTCTCTCTCTCTCTCTCTCTATATATATATATATATATATATATATATATATATATATATATATATATATATATATATATATATATATATATATATATATACACACACACACACACACACACTAGTACCGTCCGATGGACGGGTTAGTGCTCTTTGTTAATGCACATTATGCACCCCTGCGTGTTGCTCGTGTTCTTTTCTTTTAAAATTCCCTTGTTCGAATAAATACATTATCTTGCATATGTTATATAGTATTGATAGAAAATATGTAAATACATACACTCACTTTGCTATTTTGTATTAAAAATATCTTTAAATGTACACGACATAAATATATATAGTAACACAACATATAAAGAAACAACTATCTGATCCCAAAGACAAAACAAATAACTAAAGTTAACTCAAGAAGTCATTACAAAAGTACATTTGAAAATTAACTTCTCTTAATCTAACACATAAATGAAACAAATGTTTACTCACTGAACCCAAGGGCAACAAAAAATATCAAAAACTTCAATAAGAATGAAATGTGGCTCCGCCCCACTCGACACAATTGAAAGCAAATGGTGTTGACAATCATCATTCTCGCCATATTTCAGAAAATCGATCAGGTTCTCCCATTGGATTTGTCGTGTCATGTATCATCCTCTTCATCACGTCCTTCACCTTATTTGTATACTATCCAGATTTCTTTCTCTTTCCCAAACAAAAATCTCATAAAAGTGAAAATAACAATAAAAGATCAAAGAGAGGACAAATTCAAAGCAAAGATATTGAAAACTATATCAATAATAGGGAACTTTTAGAATTAGTTGTCTAATGTCACGATGAGATCAATAAATTTAAATAAAAGAAATCTCTTTATCCCAAGATGAATATCCTAATGCTACTGTTGGATCTTATGCTATCTTAGATTTAACAAATTACTTGCACATACATGAATATTCTTTCTTGAATTTAATGACATTAGATTTGCTAAGAAGCATCAACTATGAGGAAATAAGCATTTGTGTAAAATTTTCCAAGCAAGCAATCAAAATAAAAGGAAACAATGAGGAAATAAATAAATGTGTAAAATTTTCCAATTTTCAAATACAATATATTTCTTTCATTTTTTCTTCTCTAACCACTTAATAACAACTTCCATGCTATTTTGAAATACAATATAACCACTTCTCTAATAACTAAATATGAAGATAAATCATTCAAATAAATTTTTAATATAAACTTACAATTTATAAAAAGAATTCATCAAAAGAATTCATGCAATTTAATTGATATTTGACTATACCATAAAGAATTCACAAAACTAACAATAAACTGCAAGCTTGGTAAAATTGTAGAAAACCCAATAAAAGACTATGAAATTGGAGATTTTTCTCACCTAAGAATCATGAAACTGGTCGGCTACAGGGACCTGGATCCAATGAGAGTATATTGCACTCGGATCTCGATCGATGGTGAGTTCAACAAAGCATTAATAAGAAAGAGGATTAGACTTAGCTACGGGACTTGAATCCAAATTATTTTCAAACTCTACTTCTAATTAAAAGAAAATCAAGCATCAAATTCCTAGTTGTTCTTGCAAATTTAAACCGCTTCTTATCTAGACTCCAAAATCACCCAGAAGTTTACTATATAGAACTACACAGACAAATTAAGCCCCCCAAATCCCTTAAAATCTCTATTTCCCATAACAATCAACAGAAATTTGACAAAAATCATAGAACATAGCTCTCATTTTATTATTTTGCCATCTATATTTTCCAAGGAAAGATGTCTTGCTATGGAAAATGCAAGCTACAAAGTACACATAACATCATAGATCATGAACTCAATAATTTTCTTACCATCTAAATAATAAAAAATACAATTTTGGTTGTGACAATGATAATAATATAACAGATAAAGCTAATAATAACACTCACCTTAGAAAGGTGAACAATGAGACCTTAAAAAAAGCTTCCAATTTCACATTGATTACCACACCAATAAACTATAACAGTTTAAGGTACTAATACTCACCTTGCAAAGAAGAACACAACCTTGAGGCCAATCATTTTCTAAAGTTTGGTAGCAGCATGGATCTAAATTGCAATGTATAAAATATAGGGTATTATTGAGCAATTTCGATGTTATATGACAGTAATTTACAGAGTTATGACAAAGAAAAAGATAATGAGACTTAAAATATATAGAACATAAGAGGTTGCAAGTTACGAAATGGTGAAATGTGTTACCTCAAGATTGAATGTCTTCAATTTGTAGAGCATGTAAGATTATCGTCCAAGTCCACGTACCAGTTGTGTGATCCCAAGCTCTTAAGTGTATCACATATTCAAGTACCCGATATTAATAGAATTCATATATTAAGAACTTGAAATGGAGAGGATAGCATGCAAGTCATATATTTATAGATGATAATCTCTCTTGCAGCATGAGAGGGTTAGTTTAAAGGAGAAAGACTTTGTCGTTTGAGATTTCTTAGCTGATTTTGTGTTAAATTTCATTGTGTGGTAGATTCCTCGATGTTTGAGATACTAATCAAAAGTTATATTATGCATTATATTTTTCAACTATTGTATAAATGTTGAAAACAGAAAAAATTAATATCTCTTAGCTAAAAATACCAAGAAAAAGTATATAATACTTGACGGTGTATAATGATGATTAAAGTTAGAAAATCATTGTAATAGTAAACATGCCATTTAATACCTTTTAATGTTTAAATTTCATGAAATAATTAATAAATAAAATAGTTTGTATCCTATCTTATTCATAAGAGAAAGAAAAGGAATTAAGACCTTCGTGAACTCAAATCGATCAATGATTTACTTAGAAAAAAGGGCAGTTTGTAGGATTTCCATTCTATACCATTAGAAGAGTGAAAATTTGGGCTCCTTCTTTCATTGGGGATCCATCTGAAATGAGAAGAAAAAAATTCCATCAATTTCAAAACTAATCAAAGAATGATTAAGCATAAGAAATTTGAATTTTGGTGTTTCCATTTTATATCATTAGAAGAGTGAGGATTAGAAACTCCCTCTCTCGTCGGGGTTCTATCTGAAACAAAAAGAAAAAAGGTCGTATCAGTTCAAAACAGTGTCAGTTGTAAAAAAACTTAGCAATCCTATCTTATAGATTCTTTGATTCTACCTCATCAAACATAAATAATTAAATTACTCAAATGTTAAAGGGAAGCAAGAAAGTATCGAACAACTATATTTTGCTTTTGCTTGTTCTCATGATATTCACTTGTAGTCTCACTCTCTATATAGTCATGGATAAATGCTAGTTGATCTTCTCTCTCTATCTCTAAATAAGGTGAAGATCTTAAATTTCATGTCATTAAAGGTAAGGAAATCTTCATAATATTAGAATGACAATCTTAGTGGACTGTAACAAATAATCGAGTCAGCAACAATAATTGTTAAAAAAACACTCAACAAATCAGCTCTTCATGAGGAAAAATATGGATATTAATAAATATGACATATCGAATTATCGAAAACTAATAAAAAATATATAATTTGCCCCAACAATGCAATAAGCCCAAAATAGCAATAACGCTATGAACTACCATTATAGATCACAAATTTTAGGATGCTTATAGATAATACCTGAGCCGAATACAATGTTCTCTCGTGGCCAACATCAGTCCATGCATAGGTATCAAATGACCTAAAGCCATTGCTTGCAGCTATATAAATGCAATGGAGTTTGTGATCACTATAATTGAATAGGAACAAAGGAGGATATTCTCCGATATTTCTCAGGTATGAAAAATGATCATGTGGTAAGCCTGTCAACATTAAAATGCTTACATAACTCATAAGAATTCACCAGTTTATTGTTGCTTACTTACCCTCAAAATGTGATTTAGAGGATTAAGGATGATTTGTCAATACCTTGGTGATATACCAAATGCCAAGTTCTATTCTACAAAGTTTGCAAGCCTTTTCATTATGCATAATTCATTAACCACTCAAGTTTAATTTTACAGATCAAGTATATCCATGAAATTTGATATGTAACGACATGATTTTAGTTATTTAGACATTTAAATAGCTAACCATTCTTACTATTTTCATTCTTTAAGCTGATATGGACTCTAAACATTCATTTTCTAAAGTCAAAAAGATACTATGTGTGCACGTCATGCAAGAACCGTCATATGATTATACACACCCCATACCCTCCAGCTTATTGCATTTTCTAAAAGTCATGTAGTATTGAATGAACGATGTAAAGCTGAAAGGACTTCATAGATGATAATAATCATTATTTTTGCAGGCGACTGTGAAGATAGTACCAGATATAAACTAATAAACTTAAGATGAGGGCAAAAAACATGTCATATTATTAAACTTCAACACTATAAACTAACAAACTTAAGATGAGGGCAAAAAACATGTCATATTATTAAATTTCAACACCAAAAATGTCAATAAAAAATATAACTATTCACCGCTGTTGCACCTATAACTGTTACACTTCTAGTAGAATTACACATTTTGATTCTTATGTGAGACCATTTTAAGCCTAGGCACCAATTTAATAAAAAAGCACGGTACAATTTGAAATTGCATCCATTCAATACACAAATCATATATATATGAAGATGTCAATATTTTATAATTTTAATTAGAAAGTACTATAAAGCATGGTTGAGAAACTGAAGCATTTGTGGAGATAAACTGGAGGAAGTAAGCAAATAATTTTAATATTTAAGGAAATTGTTATTCACCAGCCACTGCATTGAAGTTAATTCTTAAGTAAGTTTATATTTCTTGCTCAAGGAGAATGCATAAGCGAACATATAATCCCGTAGAGTATTTTGATTTTTTTTATTGTGTGGACTATAAATTACCTGGTAATTAGGCTACCAAATTCTTCATCAACATGTGATAGATATTGGAGCTCTATTAACTTCTGAGAGTATGAATCATTATCTCCGTGGAAGGAGTCTCTTCTTGGCATGGGAAAAACAATTTCTCGTTAGTACCATGAACCAAATTTATACCCAACCAAATAACAAAGATAGGAGAAAGTATATCTAACACACGTAACAATAAAAGAATATAATAATTATTCAAAGAGTTACTAATAACTATAGTGGGAATATATCTTTACTTTCTATTGCTATATCGAAATGTACCTCCATTTTCGAAAGTCCAAATGTTATACCCTCCTAATAATTATGTACTTCTTGATTCAAGAAAATTTCCTGTTCATTTGATCCATATAACCAAATCCTATGTTTTAATGCAAGTAGAGGGAAAAAGGACATAAAGAAGGAAATCCACATAACTAACATTTAGAAGTAATCTCTACGAATAAAAACAACTTAAGCATTATTTACAACAACATACTAATGCTACTATAACAAAGACAACCATCAAATAATATTAGAACAAACTTACGTACCTTCATCCAAATTTTATCTAGCATTTCCCTTTTAGAAATTCTACTGATTCTATGCCCCTACAATTAAAAAATAAAAATAACTAAAAAGGACATATAAAAGGCTTTATTTGACTATAACTAAAATGGATAGAGGTGATGTAGGGAAAGGGCATGCTAGGTGGGCGCGAGGACAGAAGCGGCTTTTTGGGGTAGGGAGGACAGTGGAGGAGCTTGCTGACGGTGCCGGAGGGAGGGGAAGGTGGATTGTCTGAGCCGAGTTGAAAGAGTGAGAAAAGAAGAGGGGAGAGGAAGCGTCTGTGCTTCTGAAGGAGAGAAAACGGACGGAAGATATGACAGGAGAAGAGCTGTTATCAACATAATTGAGGATGGAATAGTTATTTTTAGTAGAGATTTGAATTTCAAAATCTATTTTTTTCTCATTTGTGAGGGAAATCTGTCAGTGGGAATAAGCGGGCTCCACAACAACTTACTGTATAATGAATAGTAATACTTGAGGTTTGCCTTTAGTTATATAGGTAGTTGATTCCAATCAGAACATTCAGCCCAAGTTGGCAAGAAAAAATACACACATATACATGTATGATAATTAAATCTTGAAAAAAAGCTAAATAAACAGATTACCTCTATTCTACATGTTCACTAACTAAAAGAGAATAAAAATTTTGTTTATAACTTCTATGAGGGGGTCTGAACCCTTGCAATCCTTAGAGATTATTCTCGACAACTGACAACCATTTCAAGTGGACGTGCGAAGGCAGACCCTGCTATAGTTTTCACCACTCAAATACATTCATACTTTGAACTACACTACTATATATTAGTTTACTTGTTCTTAACAATAATTTATACTCCCAATACTCATGAAAATGAGGATAAAATCAAATAACTCAGTGATGAGTAGATCACAATAACTCAAGTTCTAACTGTATAATTCAAAAGCAATGATAAATTACATATTCAAAAGAAAAAAGAAATAGTATCTGAATGTTTTTTTTTATGAAAGCCTGAAGACTCTTCATCTTGCAATGAGGCCATTTTGAATCCCTAATTCTCTGAACTTCTTCGTTAGAAGAGTGAGCTCAACATTTAGCTTCCTCGCTAACTTAGATATCGACATATAGAAGTACTTTGACACCTCCAAAACTCCATCTTACCATGAATTGTTTCACTGTTGAACTCAAACTATTTTTTATTTATTTAAAAGTAAGCTCAATACTAAACTCGTAACTGAAAAAGTAACTAAAATAGCAGTAACATGATTAGCTTTATGAAATCTCAAGCCCAATCTATAATTTTCAAAAGGTCAATGAAATTGTGCTTTCATATACAGCTATTGGTTCCCTTCAAATCATATGAAACTATTCAAATTATTAGCCACTACTGAGCTTTAAGATAATAAAATTTAGCAACTAACTAATAATGCAAAAGATCACTGGCAACTAATAAAAGACAACATGTGTAGTAAAATAAATGAAGAAAGAATATTACAACTAAAACCCATAAGATAGTTGACAAAATATTAGTAGGTCACCAAAAGTCACTTTAAATCCCTACTAACTTATCTTATTATACTAAATAAAGCAGAAAAATTACTCCACATGCTAATAAATAAAGCAGAAAAACTTAAAAATATAACTTATAATTTCTCACCTCGATAATGTAGTCGAGCAGCATAGGAGATAGTCCCGTATTTCAAAGGCAAAACTTCATTGTTCTAGTGCTCAACTGCTCATCACCTCCACTCTTCCCATCTTCTCCTCAAATCACCGCAACCACAAAAGAAATGACACTTGCAAGTAGCAATCTATGGCAGATCCTCTCCCTGCTTCGCATCCATTATTTCCAAACGAAAAACCAACAGAGAACCACCAAAGAAATCCTCAAACTTAGGGTTTCAAATTGGGGGAGAAAAGAACCTACTTGAGCTCCTCTCTGAGCGTCAAGATCTCTTGTGTCATCTCATTTGCCTGTTAAAAAAATTAGCGTTAAGATTAGGGTTTCCGATGGATCCGAGAAGTGATCGAGAGAGATCTAGGGTTAGATTGTTACCTTCTGCTTCTAGCTCTGAGCATCAGAGGTGGAAGAAGGGGATGGAGGCTTTTGGTGGAGTTTCTTGAAGTGAAGGAGAGCGATCACGAGGACGATCTCGATGGAGTTGGGATCGGACGTTGATGGAGTTGATAATGGCGGTGTCGATTTCTTAGAGCAAGCTTCGATTTGAGGGAGGGAGGGAGAGAGAGAGAGAAAGGGGAATAAAAGAGAAGAGAAAGAGGAACATGGATGAGACTGGGTAGAGAGAGAAAGGGGAAAAGTAATAATTGTAAAGGAGCTATTAGTTATTTTTAAAAAAATTGAAAATTGAAAATTGAATTTGGGGAACGGAGAAAGGGGAGCTGGCTAGGTGTATGACATTGCAGTTGGGGGGCTCTACCAAAATTATCAGACAATGAACAAGACTCCTTGAGGTTTGCCTTTTATATATATATATATATATATATATATATATATATATATATATATATATATATATATATATATATATATATATATATATATATATATATATATATATATATATATATATATATATATATATATATATATATATATATATAGGGGCGGTTCTAATGAGAACCCAAATAAATATGAGAACTAAGAACCCAATATCAACCATCCATGATATAAAAACAAAGGCTCAGATTCTGCCAAAGTTAATGTGATAAAATTATAATTAAATAGACATTACAAACTGAAATAAGGGTAAACAAGTAAAAAGCACAGAGATATAAAAGGAAAAAACTGACAAATTTTTAAACACCGAAACCACCTTTTTTCAAAAAACTTTCCATATTCTACTAGTTTACAAATCATAGGGGTTGCTCAATAATTTTCGGGAAATTATCTGCTGAGATTCACGATTAAAAGCAGCAAGGTTCTAGGGTTTAACTCAAGACGTGATCGAATCGGCTAGGGATTACTAAAACATTACTGAGAGATTCTGTCAATAAAATATTCAGATTCTGTAAACATCACTGAGAGATTCTGTAACTATAGAAGGATAATTCCGTTAAATGAATTATAAGAATACTAAAATATTCTTGAGAGATTCTATCAATAAACCATTGATTCTCTAAATATCGAGAGATTTTGTAACTATAGAAGGATAAATCATTAAATGAATTGTAAGAATACTAAAATATTCTTGAGAGATTACGTCAATAAAACATTCATATTCGTAAAAATCGAGAGATTCTATCAATAAAACATTCGATTATGTTAAAAAATTCGATTCGTAAATATAACCGAGAGATTCGTAACTATAGAAGAATGATTCGATAAATGAGTTATAAAAATACTAAAACATTCTTGAGAGATTACGTCAATAAAACATTACGATTCTTTAAATATCAGAGTGATTCTATTGTCTATTAACACATTGCTATTTTTTAAAAAATAGTGTGTTGTGAACTAGTTGATTCTGTTAATCTATTCTTTATGATTATGAAAGTTAATCAAAGTGATTCTGTTTTGTAAACTAGGTGATTCTGTTGGATCGTAAATGAGATTCCGTAATTTATTAAGAGTCTGTAACTAATTCTGTGATTCATGATAAGCAGCAACAAAAAAAAAGAATGAAAGAAGATGGGAGGGGAGAGCCGCGTCCAGACAAAAAAAAAGGAAAAAGAGCAGAGAGCATGTGGGAGACGCCACCATGAAAACCAAAAAAAATATAAAATAAAGAAGAAGAAGAAGAAGAAATGAAAGAGTAGCACGGAGAAACAAGCCATTAATATCTTGATGGGATCCAAGAATCCTCTCTCTCTCGTTAGCAAGGGTTCATCAACGCGTACCCTCGAAGACTCGCTTCAATCAAATAGTAAGCAAGGTTCTAGGGTTTGACTCCGACGCAGTCGCCGTCGGCCTAAATTGAGACGTAATCAAGAAGGTTGCGGTTAATTAGTCAAGAAAAAACTACCTATAATGTAACTAATTTTATAACTAAAATAACAAACGTGCCCTTTAGTTAACTTTTTAAATTTAATGGAGTTTAATCACAACCGTTGATTTGTTAAAAATCTAAGGGTAGAGATTGGGTTCTTAGTTCTCATGTTTGTAAGGAGTTCTCATTTGATCCGGCCCCTATATATATATATATATTTATGTTGATTCTCTCCATTACCAAAATTCAAATTTCATCTTTGAGATATATATATATATATATATATATATATATATATATATATATATATATATATATATATATATATATATATATATATATATATATATATATATATATATATATATATATATATGTTGATTCTCTCAATTACCAAAATTCAAATTTCATCTTTGAGAGAATCCCTTTGGTTTAACATTCTACCATTTGAATGTTATTACCTAATCTATGCTTAATTGAAAGAGCTGGTGATAAGCCTCTTGCTTGGAAATCTCTCTCCTATCTAATTCAGTTAACCCTACAGCCTACAGCACCTGAATCAATGCACAAGACTATTGACCAAAGCTGTTAGAGAGGTAGCATGTGACTACATTTAATGCTGATGACTCAGCTTTCTCAAATTAGCAAATGTCATCATCTCCTAGTTGGAAAGTTCTTATGAGATCAGTGCAAACTGGCTGAGTTGACAGTTGTGAAAGAAAGAGAGCCACAACAGCTATTAAAGTTACCGTTCAAGCCTGATTCCTCTTTATCTATATATTTTGCTTCCTTGGTTCATTTCTCTTTGAGCAAACCAACACTACTAAGCATTCTAAGTTTAATTGTCTTTCTACAGCATGCTCTCTGACACTCCATTGAACGTTCCACTTATAGATCCAAAACTTATAGTATTCCTTAAGTGAAACTACATTTGAGTATTATTAGATTTCTCTGATATTATTCTGAGATGTTATTCTTAAAAATATACTTGTTTGCTTCATCTATTGCGGAGATTTTCTTGTGTTTTATTTATTTATTACATACACTTAGAGTATCATCTATTCTTATGCATTTTTATTTTAAGTGTTGTAAGCTTACATTGTCTTAATTCTTACCTTTAATATAGAGAGTAGCATATTTCTCACTTTGTATAAGTGTCCTATTATCTCAAAGTATGAGAGTGATAGAGGGTTAAAGTCTAGTGCAAAAGTTTGTGTGATTGGTAAGGGTAAGTCCTATCTGCTCTAGGGTTGAGTGAGATAGAGAGTGAAAGTCTAGTACATTGGAGGGCAGTGTATTGGTGGGGATTGTAACCTATTTGACTTTTGGAAGAAGTGCTTCTAGGATATATATATATACATCTCAGTGCATCTACTTATAAGCACTTCCTCCAAAAGTTAAATAGGTTACAATCCCCACCAATACACTACCCTCCAATGTAATCGGACTTTCACTCTCTATCTCACTCAACCCTAGACCAGATAGGACTTACCCTTACCAATCACACAAACTTTTGCACTGGACTTTAACCCTATATCACTCTCATACTTTGAGATAATAGGACACTTATACAAAGTGAGAAATATGATATTCTCTATATTAAAGGTAAGAATTAAGACAATGTAAGCTTACAACACTTAAAATGAAAAAAATGCATAAGAACAAATGATACTCTAAGTGTATGCAATAAATAAATAAAGACATAGTAAAATCTCCGCAAGAGATGAACCAAACAAGTATATTTTCAAGAATAACATCTCAGAATAATATCAGATAAATCTCATAATACTCAAATGTAGTTTCACTTAAGGAATACTATAAGTTTTAGATCTATAAGTGGAACTTTCAATGGAGTGTCAGAGATCATGCTGTAGAAAGACAATTGAACTTAGAATACTTAGTAGTGTTGTTTTGCTTAAAGAGAAATGAACCAAGAAAGCAAAAAATATAGATAAAGAGGAATCAGGCTTGAATGGTAATTTTAATAACTGTTGTGGCTCTCTTTCTCTCACAACAGTCAACTCAACCAGTTTGCACTAATCTCATAAGAACTTTCCAATCTCATAAGAACTTTCCAACTAGCAGATGATGACATTTGCTAATTCGGGAAAGCTGAGTCATCAGCATTAAATGTAGTCACATGCTACCTCTCTAACAACCATGGTCAATAGTCTTGTGCATTGATTCAGGTGCTGTAGGCTGTAGGGTTAACTAAATTAGATAGGAGAGAGATTTACAAGCAAGAGGCTTCTCACCAGCTCTTTCAATTAAGCATAGATTAGGTAATAACATTCAAATGGTAGAATCTTGAACCAAAGGGATTCTCTCAAAGATGAAATTTAAATTTTAATAATGGCAGGAATCAAATTTCCCAAAAAACTACTGTATAATCATGACTTGAGTGTTCCATAGTTCTTCTGAATCTCCACTTGGCTTGTCTTGTATCTTGTAAATGTGCAAGTTGTTGTAATCTTATTGACTTCTCTCTTGATGCTGATTTGAACGATCTCAATGAGCTTGAAGTCTTGACTTCTATAGATGTTACCATATATGTTTGAGGTCATACATTCATCCAAACAATTGAGCTACAGATCTAAAATACTTAGCAAACTTATTAGTGGTAATTTAGCTCATTAGTCAAAACTTCTCAAACTTACAACTTGACCACATTATTAACAAACACCCGAGCTATACTAGTGGCAATGAATGGGTGCTTCAATGGAATGAAATGTGCCCCCTTACTCAAGCGTTCCACCACTACCAAAATAAAGTGAAACCCTCTACAACAAGGCAACCCTTAACAAAATCTATTGTCAAATTCTCTTAAGTCCTCTCTGGAATAGGCAATGGCTGCATCAACACCATTAAAGCCCTCTGGTTATGCTTCACCTTCTGGCACACATCTCACTCTGCTACCTTTGTCCTCATCGCTACCTTCAGTCCTTCCTAGTAAAAGAAGTGCTTCACCCTAATATAAGTCCGGATCTAACCCGAGTGTCCTCCCTCTTGGTTGCCATGAAAATAAGATAGAATATCCCCCCTCAATCTTAATACTTTTGGGACATAAACATAGCGCTTATAGAAAAGCAAGCTATCTCAAAACTTGAACCTCTGCACCACAGAATCTCTGTGCTCAATCATGTCATAAAGATCATTAGCATGCTCATCCAACAATACAACCTAAGAAATATGGTCACACACTCTCCAATCAACTCCACTAATAGCATATAAACTCACATCATCTTCGATGTATACCAACCACGACATCGGGCTCCCCTCCTTTCTCGAGAGCACTTCTACAACTTTATTCTCCTACCCTGACTGATATATGATGTCAAGCTCGAGCACATGGAGCTTCACCATAAATTTCTGCTATTCAGGAGTGACTATCTTCTACTCTAAGAAATGCTTCAACACCTGCTGATCTGTTTTAATTTGAATTTTTTTCCTTAACAACTATGGCTTCCTACCTTTACAGCATTCACCACTCCTAACATCTCCTGAGCATAGGCACTCCAGGTCCTCTTTTGTGGTCCCAATACCTTTGACGTATAAGCTAGTGGCCTCTTCTCCTGCACTAAGACCACCCCTATCCCCTCGCCACTAGCATCAGTGTGAACCTCTAACTCTTTTGAAAAGTCTGGTAGGGCAAAGCACCGAGGTCTGAAACATAGTCTTCTTCAAATCCTCGAATGCCTATCATGATGAATTGGTCCACTAGAATTTGTTCTTCATTAACATGTCGGTTAAAGGCCCTAGCAATCAAACCATAATGCCTCACAAACATTCTGTAGTAGCCCGTCAACCTAAAAAAACGCCCGGCAAAGCCGACATATCCTTAGGCAAAGGCTAATCTAACATAGATGCAATCTTCCACTCATCTATCTTCACCCCCTCAGCTGAGATAATATGTTCCAGGTACTCTACCTCCGCTCTTGCAAAATTGCACTTTGTGGCAACTTAATGAAAAGTTATGCTCACCTAAAATTCTCTGGACCTCCTCCAAATGCCACAAATGCTCCTCCATGGTAGCTGAATACACCAAAATATCATCAAAAATTTCAACACAAATCTCCTTAGAGAAGGCCTGAATATGTTGTCCATCACCGCATGAAAAGTCAATGGTGCATTGCAGAGTCCAAATGGCAAATCATAATAGTTGTCAATTCAAAAAAGCTAAGTCATCAGCATTAAATGCAGTCACAAGCTATCTCTCTAACTGCCTTGGTCAACAGTCTTGTCATTGATTCAGGTGTTGTAGGCTGTAGAGTTAACTGAATTAGATAGGAGAGAGGTTTTCAAAGCAAGAGGCTTCTCACCAACTCTCTCAATTAAGCATAGATTAGTTAATAAGATTCAAATGATATAATCTTGTAACACAAGCTTCTGCCAAAGATGAAATTTAAATTTTGATAACGGAGGGTTAAATTTCCCAGAAGACTACTATAATCAAATTTTCCATTAAGTAAATTAATTATTAATTAACTCTATCAAGTTGGCAAGTGATAATTTTTTAAGAAAAATAAAAAATAAAAAATGAAATAAAGGAAAAAAAAAGAAGAAGAAATTATAAAATAAAGAGAGAAGATGACTAGTCCCCAACCCCACACTTAAATTTTGTATTGTCCTCAATGCAAACTAAATAATGTGCAGAGTAAAGTATATAGAAAATGAAGCACTTATAATCATCGGTCGACCTTGAATAATGATAAATTGATAACAATCTACAATTACCTTTCTGATGGTTATGAGGAGGACGTAGCTAAAATTTTTATTTCTCTCTTTTTTCTCTTTTTTTTCTTTTTTTATTTTATTTCCTTTATTTTAGAAGAACAAGAAACTCTTAAACGAGAGAAAAATAAATTCTTTTTATTATTCTTATTATTATGAGATAAAGAGTAAAGATGTAGAATAAATATTTTAAAATGAAAAACTCATGTCCTACATCAAATCCTACGTTTTTGCAGAAAATTCTATCTCGGATTTTAAAGAAGTGTAAAATAATGAACTCTATTATATGCTTGAATTCTTTGCTTTTTGAGTTTTTTTAGTAATTTTTGCGATATTTATGGTAGGCTGGTAAGGAGGAATCAGTCAAACCAAAATCAGTGTGTATGTCGTTGACATGCATTTTCACCGATGAAATGTTGGGTTCAAAAGTGGACCAAAGATCAGAATATTATTTTAATTCCTCAAAGAACTCAATTGCAGCATTGAAAATCTCATCTTAACTAGGGTTTATGATTGAGACATAATGAGCTAATTGGTCTATCTTTCCTGGAAGTTCAAAGTTGTCATAAAATAACCTAATTTCTTCATTAATGATCACCTCAAAACTTAGGTCAGTAAAGCTAAGATCTGACTCACACTCCCCTTCTAACTGTTCACTCGATATTCCCTGGATGTAGTTCACTTCTAGGGGTTGATCTGATAGATCAGTCTGCTGGGTCCCTAGATTGAAAATGTTGAGATCAACAGTCATGTTCCCAAAGAATAGCTTCATTTGACCACTTCTACAGTTGATCAGAGCATTAAAAGTTGCTAAGAACATTCTTCCTAAAATAACAGGTATCTAACCTTTGGGATTGAAAACAGGCTATGTTTTTCAAGACTATGAAATTAATAGGAAAAATAAACTCCTCAACCTTGATTAGAACATCCTCGATCTCTCCCGTAGATATCTTTATAGATCTATCAGTTAACTGGAGAGTATATTTGGTTGGTTTAAATTCACTCACCCTGAGCTGTTGATAGACTGAATAGGAAAGAATATTCACACTAGCTCTTAAGTCTATAAGTGCCTTATCAATAAAGGTAGTTTCCATGACACACGAGATAGTAGGACAACCAGGATCCTTATGTTCCAGAGGCATGGGGTTTGAGAGCATGTTACTAATATTGGCAGCTAGAAAGACATTCTTGGGAACATATATGGTTCTTTTCTTAGTGCAAAAATCCTTCAAAATTTTTGTATATGACGAGATTTATTGGATGGCATCTAAGAGAGAATATTGACCTTGACATGCTTGAAAGTTTCTAGGATTTCTCTACCTAGGGAGAGTTTTTTCGTAGGCTTGAGTCTATCTAAAAAGGGAGCAATGAGCTTAAACCTATCGAGATTGAGCTCAAGTTCGGCTTTGGCTTCTTGGTCATTGGAAGGGGGTGATTGTTGAACAAAGTTATCAGAAGGAGAGAGAGTTTGTTCAAGTTCAGCATTTTGAATAGGAGAAGAAGAAGATGGAGTTTGATCCAGAAGCATTCTAACTTAATTATTTATTTGTTTCCCTGACTATAATGTATGGATTATATTTACTTGAGCTGGGTAGGTTAAACTTGATTCATTTTCCTTAGGATTTACAATAGGTTAACTCAAAAATTTTCCATTCTTTCTTTCTCACTCACAGCACTAGCTAGTTGACCAAGTGGAGCTTCCAACCTAGCTATGGCTTGAGTGTTAGAATTGAGCAATTGATTGATTATCTACATGAAATTTAGAATGTTGGATGACTGAGTCAACATGTTAGTGGTCTATGTAGAAGCTTTGATCATGGCTTCTAGATCTTTCTCGAAGACACTGAAATGTCTCTCGTGATAAGAACTCGATGGAACAAGATTTACCGATTGATGATGAGGAGTTTGATTGGGATATGAAGGATTGTGTTGAAAGTTGTTATGAGTGTTGAATGGAACTATGTTTTCTCTAAAAAATTGTGGGGTTGGGAGTGAATTTTAATTTTCCAAAAATTTGTCTAATCCCATGCAAAATTTCTTTCATATGGATTGTAAAATAGAAAAAATTGATCATTTCTAGGATGCTAGAATGCAGCGATCATCTAATCTAGTGGTTAATTATTTTCTAAGAGAGGACATTTCTCTAAAATATGAGCTGGAGATAGGCAGTTATGATATCCTGGGGAAGAAACTTAGTTGATTTGAGCTGGAGCTCGTTCTTTGGTTTTTAGGGCTTCTAACCGGCGCAGGATTATAGCCATCTTAGCTTCAGAGGCTATGTTCAATTCTAGGGAGAGACCACTGGATTTGGTTGGGGGAACTAATAAAACTCTTTCCTCATAGTGTTCCCACTACATGGTTTTCTCAGACAAATTCTCTAAAAATTCCCAGGCTTCTTCAATATTTTTCTTCATAAAATCCCATTGACACGTAGGTTCTAAGAATATCTCTAAAAAATAATCCAATTCTTCATAGATAATTTAGCATAAACACCACTTCTCTAAACCATAATGAGGGCATTGGATAATAAGAACGCAAAACCTATTAAAATACTTTTAGAATGGTTTCTTGGTATTATCCTACATGACCGAATGCTATTCCTAAGTTTTACCATTTTATGAATTGGGAAATTTTTTTTAGAAAAATGATAATAAATTCATCCCAAGTGGAGATTGAATTTATGGGCAAGCTATACAACTATTTCTTAGCATTGTCTTTAAAAGCAAAGGGGACAAATCTAAGCTTAATTGCATCCTCAAATAACTCTCTAATCTTAATCATAAGATAAACTTTCTCAAACTCGGATACAAAAATGTAGGCATCTTTGGACTCATTGCCTAAAACTTGGGAAGCATGTTTATGAGTACAGTCTAAGCTCATAATTGACACCATTAACCTCGGAGAGTCTAATGCAAGATGTGACTGCATTCCTAATAGGATAATACATATCCTGAAGAATGGGTGCGATTGGATTTTCCATTTCTTTTACTTTAAAAACATGTTCAACACGAACTAAGCGATTGGTTTTATCTCCAATCCAAACTTGCATATGCCAACAAAAATTCTTTTTGAATTTTTTTTATATCACTAAAAAGAAAATTAAGAAAAATATCTAAGAAAAATAGATGTAATTTTTTATATTTTGTAGAAGGGAAACAAAAGCTAAAATATCTAAAAGATTTTTGAAAAAGAAAAAGGAGGAGAAAAGAAAAACCTAACTAAATAAATTAAAGACAACCACTTGATCAATCACCCTTAATTTTAGGGTTATGCCTAAACTCTAGTAGACCAGCTCTTAACCAAAATCTTCTCTAATGACCAATTAAGTACCTCCTTTCTGGCGGAGTGCCTTGTGCAACCCCTAAAGCTTGCCTTAGATACCAATGGAGTTAAATAAACTTAAACCGATTCACTTAAGAATTTCTTATTTCCTAATGAGCTCGAATCCTTAGGGGCCAATGTCTAATAAATTTTAAGGCTTGGGTTTGTGTAGTGAGGAATTAGTGATTTTTGGGCTAAGCAAAGGGTGATGAAATCCCTCACCATATCTTGATTTGGGGTTTTTGCCCTTAAAAATATTTTCAAGTGTGTGCTCAAATTAAAATGCATAAATCACGTGGGTAAATTCCAACTAACTATATGCAATGCATTCCTAAGAATTAAAAGCAACTACAAGAGGATGCTAAAAAAAATCTTTTTTTTCAATTAGGGTCAACAAATAATCAAATGTGAGAAACAAGGTTTTGTTTGAATTTATTATCTTATTTTGTAGTTATTCAAGTAAAGGGTGGATTTTATTATCGTCAACAAGAGAAATTTTTTATTTTTAATTATTCTAATTAGTTTCTAATTATCTTTAATTATGAAAACATAACTAGAGGGTGGAATTAAAAATCACAAGAAAGAGAGCTCACCTTTTCAAGGAGTTGGCCCCTCTTGAAGCAAATCTTCTTTTCTAAGTTTTAATCTTCTTCGATTTTAATCCTTCACAATGAAACACACAAATTAAAGAACCGAAATAGAGAAATCCTGATTACAAGCACCTTCCCTAGCAACATCACTAAAAACTTGATGCTAATAAACTTATGCTAAGTTACAAGTGCACAACAATCAAGGTATAGTATTTATAGATATCGATCCACAGGGAAAGAGAGTATTAGAAAAACTAATCTAAACAGGTTTTTGAATTGTGTAGGAATAAAAAATGAGAGTGGGGTCTGTTTTGGGTAGAGACTTGTCACAAAAATAAAAGGCTAAAATAAGAGGGAAGAATGAGAGAAAGAGAAGAATAAAATAAAAGCAAATAAAAAATAAGATCAAATCAAAACAAGAAGGGAATGAAAAGATACAGAAATCAAGAGAGGAGAATAAGAATCTAGGATTGAATCCACTAGTTAATTTCAATTTGTATTTAAGAATTAGTGTCTTTTATTTACATATTTCTTAAATTTTCTTAACATAGACTATCAAGTTATATAAAACAAGCATAACCTATCAAAATCATTCCTAAGCAATATTATCACTCATGAAAATAAATAAACAACTAGATAATAACTCGAAAATTGAATAAGCATAACCTATCAAACTACTCAAGGAAAGTATAGACTCTCGGACTCTTTTTGTACCAATTAGTTCTCTAGTTGATTATCCTAAGCATTAGGGATGAGCAAACGGTCGGTTGGTTTGGTTTTTGGTCAAATTTTGACCAATTGAACCGAACTGCCTGTTATTCAGAATCGAACCGAACTGCTCCATATCAGTCCGGTGCGGTTCGATTGGTTTGTCAGTTCTGACTTGGGTGTGACACATTCAAATGTTATAAAAAACTTATACATGCTTAATTTATTCACTATACAACTTTTTATTTTGCTCTGTTCATAACATGCAAGGATTTCGGAAAAGAAACCACTAATCAAGATGAAAAAACAAAGAAAGAGTATCAGAAGTAGAACCTGTTGAGAAAACTTAACAATGTTGAGAAACTTGACAATTCAGATCCAGAGCATCAAAGAGAATGATTCAATTACCGAGCTTTCCAACTTATAACAAAGAATGAGTCCCAAGCAATATTTTAGCATCTGAAAGTAGAATACTGAAAGTATTGAGCACAAAACTAAAACTATTTTGAAACTCTTATTGAATCGTAATAAATAAATAAATGTATAATGTCAATTACCAGTTATAAGTATAACATATGTAGTACAAGTTCTACTACTTAATGTTGTTGTTGATTAAGCTTTGTAATATCACGAGTAGGTGCTTTTTTTTTGCAATGAATCTTTAAACTGAACCTTCTTTGGATAACCTGAAATAGTGCATATGAAGAATTTTAGTTTCATGCTAGCATTTAGCAATGCTATTTCCTAAGTGCACAAAGAAAGCAAATTGGAACTTTCTTTCATTACCTGTACACATTATGAATAGTCACATAGCAGCAACTTTGATAGTATTACTACACAACAAATGGAGATGGCAATTTTTCACCTGAGAAATATATAAGACTTGGAGATAGTTATGTAAATACAAAATGTTGAAAATAAGATCAAATACTTACCTGAGAAATTAACACAGTCTTGAGGATGCAGTTTAATAGGCAATAGCTTGTGAATCAATTACATAAATCAAATGAACTAGACAATGGCTTGTGAAATCAAATATACATGTGGCTTGCAAATAATCATATACATTAGATAATTAGAAAACCATTTAAGAAAGATCAGAAACATGTTTGACAAGGCCAAAAGTCAGCAAGTCATGTTATAATAATCTATCAGATAATGTGCAAAATCTAATTGAGAATATCTAAACAAAAACAAGTTTAAAATCATCCTTCAAGCCTACAGAAAACCAAATAGCACCATCAACAATATATGGCAGTAACTCTCCCTCTTTAGCTTGTTAAATCTGCAAGAGCAAAGTTGGATCACCACCAGCGTAATTTTGTGCGATGTAAAACAGAAAAAGATTATTACCTTCGCAATGTTCTTCCATGATTAAGCTCTTACAACTCCGTGATTGTTGGTTCAATTGAAAGCTTACTCAGATCTGAATAGAAAATAGATAATAAATTAATAAAAGATCAAACTCATTTCAAATACAAATATATACATGATAGAATACCTATATCTAACTTCTCAAGAACATCCAAATCTTCTTCAAAATAGATTTTGCTTGAACCTAGCGTAGCGAACATGTTTCGAAGTCAATCAGAAGTGCATACTAGGCTTTGTACCATTCTTGGAGTCAATAAGCGCCTAAATGGATAAATTACCTGGCCACCTGTACTAAATGCAGACTCAGAAGCTACTGTAGAGATGGGCACAACCAATACATTACAAACCATACGAGAGAGGATCCATAATCTTGCACTATTTACTTTCCAATAAGCTAAAATATTAAAGTTACTTTGATCAGCTTCAACATCCTTGCTTAAAAACCTTTCCAACTCGGACTTTGCTTCGGCACTTCCTTTTGTGGCTTTCAACCTTTTAAACCGACTTCTTAAATCTGTTATTTCATTAGCATCATCGTTGTTGATATTATTAGATGAAGCACCAATTGATTGTCCACTTGCATCTATTTCAGTTCCATATTTAACTTTGTACTCATTGAACAATGCAAATGCAGCATCTTTGATGAATTTTAACGTATCGACACTTTCTTTTTCGCTATATGTAAGCTCAAGAATAAAAGTCACCAAATCTTCTTTACTTTGTGGATCAAGAAGAGCCGCAATGTAGATCAACATGTTCATCTTTTCCCAACTTCCCCAATACTTCTCATATTTCCCCGTCATTCTATTAGCAATTGTAACATATGATGCATCACCACACAATCGCCAATTTTTCAAATCACAAGCAATATTACCAATTTCTTGAAGAAAAAAATTACTTGTCACGTATGAAGAACCGGAAACACGTAATGTTAGCTTTTGAAAGTTTTCAAGCAAAATGCATAATCTTCTCACATTAACCCAATCATCCTCCGATGGCAATCCAAGAGCTTCACGTCCACTACTTAGTTCAAATCTAAAGTATGGATCATCTTCACCATATCTCTCAAAAGCTTTTTCATACTTTTGAGCGGTGTTCAACATCAAAAAAGTGGAATTCCATCTAATAAATTCATCCAAACATAAAGATGAACTAAATTCAAATTTTCTAATTCAATACAAGTTTTGAAGTTAGACAATCTAGATGGAGATTGCCTTACATATCTTACCGCCGAACGAACACGAGAAACGGAAACCCCCAACTCTTTGGGCCCATCACTAACAACAAGATTAACAATATGAGCAATACACCTCATATGAAGATATTTTTCACCTAACATTGTGCCTCCCCAATTGTTGAACCTCTTTTTTAAGTATGTAATCATGGTATCATTTGAACTAGCATTATCAACTGTGACGGTGAAAATATTCTCAATTTCCCAATCTAGTAAACACTTCCCTACCGCCTTCCCAAGTTCATCTCGTTTATGACTCGAAATAGGATAAAAGTTTATTATTCTTGTTCAATTTCCAGTCATTATCAATCCAATGTGCTGTCAAACATATGTAATTAATATTTTGAATGGAAGTCCAAGTATCGGTTGTAAGACACATCCTCTGACATGTAGCTTTCAACAAGTTCTTCAAAAAAAATTCTTCAAGGTAAATCTCGTAGCAATCTCTTTGGATTGTCCATCGAGATGGAATATGGAATCTAGGGCAGGCAGGGGACATGAAAATTTTAAACCCTAAACCCTCCACTACCTTGAATGGAAGCTCATCTAAAATGATAAAATAATTGAGGGTTTTTCTTATGGCTCCTTCATCATAACTCCAACTACCAAGTGTTCTCATTTTCTCACTAGCACCACTCTGCGATCCCAGGTTTGCTTGTAAATTTAATAGTTTTTGTCGAATGTCGGCATTATGTGGGTGCTTTTTGCAAGACTCCATGTGATTGTGTAGTGATGTAGTACCATTTTTTTCAATGTGCAAAATATACTTTTTCACAATAGTTACATTTTGCTTTTGGGTCACCATTGTTATCTTTAAACTTAGTAAAATGATCTCATACCTCCGACCTTTCTTTTATAGGTTTCCTTTTGGTCAGTGTCTGAGAACTTTGGACAGATTGATTAGAATCAACTTGACTTGCATTTGGATTAAGATTCTCCTCTCGTGAAGCATGCAGATCATTACAACTAAAAAATTCAAACAATAAAACTTAAAAGCATAATTACATGATATTATTCATTAGCAAACAAAGTACAATATTAATGCTGAATAAATCCTATATAACAATTATCTCAAACTATATAAATTAACACAATGTTCCTTTCACTTCAATTTAAGTTCATGAAACTACAAGAATTCAACTGAAAGTTTATTATTCTTGTTCAATTTCCATTATCAATCCAATGTCCAAACATATGTAATTAATATTTTGAATGGAAGTCCAAGTATCGGTTGTAAGACACATCCTCTGACATGTAGCTTTCAACAAGTTCTTCAAAAAAAATTCTTCAAGGTAAATCTCGTAGCAATCTCTTTGGATTGTCCATCGAGATGGAATATGGAATCTAGGGCAGGCAGGGGACATGAAAATTTTAAACCCTAAACCCTCCACTACCTTGAATGGAAGCTCATCTAAAATGATAAAATAATTGAGGGTTTTTCTTATGGCTCCTTCATCATAACTCCAACTACCAAGTGTTCTCATTTTCTCACTAGCACCACTCTGCGATCGCAGGTTTGCTTGTAAATTTAATAGTTTTTGTCGAATGTCGGCATTATGTGGGTGCTTTTTGCAAGACTCCATGTGATTGTGTAGTGATGTAGTACCATTTTTTTCAATGTGCAAAATATACTTTTTCACAATAGTTACATTTTGCTTTTGGGTCACCATTGTTATCTTTAAACTTAGTAAAATGATCTCATACCTCCGACCTTTCTTTTATAGGTTTCCTTTTGGTCAGTGTCTGAGAACTTTGGACAGATTGATTAGAATCAACTTGACTTGCATTTGGATTAAGATTCTCCTCTCGTGAAGCATGCAGATCATTACAACTAAAAAATTCAAACAATAAAACTTAAAAGCATAATTACATGATATTATTCATTAGCAAACAAAGTACAATATTAATGCTGAATAAATCCTATATAACAATTATCTCAAACTATATAAATTAACACAATGTTCCTTTCACTTCAATTTAAGTTCATGAAACTACAAGAATTCAACTGAGAAGTTTATTATTATTTTTGCTCATTGATTGCATAAAATCAAGCCAGGGTCTAATTAAGAGTCTTCTCATGTCACAGACTCACAACTCACATACTTGGCCATCTCAATTATCCTCATCTGCATCATGGAGAGAGAAAAGCTCACTCATGATCCTCTAAACTTCAATGTGTTGAACATAACTATTAAAGTGATCAGGTTAGCTAGATTTCTATTATTCTTTACCTATTGATTTCTTCTTACCATAATTTCAAACTTTGCTCTGACGTGAGTTATGAAATATGAAACTAATGTACTGTGTTCAGAAATGTGGGATTCTCGACTGGTTATAGCTGCGATCGACAACGGAAGCCAGACAAGAATTGCAAAGCTCAATGGTATGGGTTTGTGGGAACATGGAGCAGCCAAGGGAAGTTCATTCTAATAGCTGTCATGTTCTTCGAAAAACTTAAAAAGTTCAATAGGAAGAGTGGTAAAGCTTGGAAGTTAAATCAAAATTAGCTTCAATACAGTTTACTAACATGCAACAAGAACTAAATCAATCTCAATTCAAAAATTTAAGTAAACCAAAAATATAAAATAATTTGGGAGTATAGTTTATTAACATGCAACATCCAAATATTCAACTACAAAGTTAGGATCTTTTTGCATGTTGAATGCATAAAATTAAAATTAGGGTTTCAGTTGATACCTCCACTATGGGTGTCTCCAAAGTACGAGATGGGTCATGAGAAGATGGTTCAGCCATGATGAAGAAAGAAATAGAGGAAGAGAGACGTTAGGGTTTCAGAGTTGTTTTTTGCTCGGAGAAGTTCCAGACGGTGACAATGATGAGGTGGGTGGTGATGAAGACTAAAGAGACAATGGGTCGGCGGCGACAAATAGGCAGCGAGTCGGTGGTGATGGTGATGGCATCGCAAGACTTGGGAGTTGGGTAGCGTGTGAGAAAAGAGAAAGATAGGAAACGTCTCTGTGAACTAGGAAGTTGGTTTACTAAATTGGGTATGGGTTTAGTGGGTACGGGTTATAAAACTTTAGTTTGGATGCGGTCGGTTCGGACAGTTCGGGTTGAAAAGTTTTCAACCCGACCCGAACCGCACTATCAATAAAACTGTCCCGAACTGTTAATTTTCGGCCAAATCGGCCGGTTTTTTTTTGTTTGAACCTAACCATGCTCACCCCTACTAAGCATCATCATTTTAAGCACAAGAGTGCAATTAAAAACAAAAAGAGAACTTAATCTAGTTTTATCTAATCCTAGATTTTCTACAAGATTCACTACTCATATTATAAAATAAAAATAAAAAAGAAAATTTATATTAGAAAGCATTAAAGACAAGAAAGTAAATCTAACTACAAAGCAAATAAAGAAACAATGAAAAACTACTCTACAAAGCATAAAAAGAAAGAAAAATAAAATCTACACTACAAAGCATGAAATAAATTTACACTACAACTAATAAATCTAATCTATTAGACATGAAATTAAAACTAAAATTAAAAATCAAGCAAGAAAATAAAAAGAGGAAATGAAGACTTACATTGCAAAAGATTGACCTCTTAAGAAGCAAATCTTCATCACCAAAGGAGAAGAAGAAAGAAAGTAGAAAAAGAGGAAATAAATTTATTTATTGTAAATAAAAAAATTATAATTTGGAAGATCTTCTCAATTAAGAGTAACCCTCCTCTCCAAAATAGAGTTTACAAAATTTTTATATATCCAAACTCCTCACTCTCCACCTCTATTTATAGCCTACAGCAATTAACAACAATCCTTAGATCAAGCTTGGGCTCCAAGAAATCAAAATCAGCCATTGGTACATTTCTGTTATGACCTAATCGATTAGCACATCGATTAGCTAATCGATTAGTTCGTAAAAAAATTTATTTTCTTTTGTTTGACTTGTTGACTCGATTTCTTTGGACTTTTGTGCTTCTTCTAGGCTTCAATATGGGCTTGAAAAAATGAGGGAAATTTGTTCTTATTCGACAATTCTAAATTACCGCAAATTAAGGTAAAGACATATTATTAGAAGATATATTTATTTAAAAAATATATAATAATAGTATAAAAGTATAATAAAATATGATGATCAGTTTCTTAGTAGCAAGGATATATAATAAAAAGATTGTCAGGTTTAACCAGATTATGATGTCCAGCCTGAGGAATGACATTGGACATAAGAATATTGTGCATGAGCTTAAATTCACTTTTAACATATCCATAAGGAATGCTACCCCTCATCATATACACCATTTGAATTGTAGAGAATTTTCATTACATCATTACCATCACAACCCAATTTCTCAATATTGTTCCCAAAAATTATAATCCCCTCATCAGGCAAATCAGTGATTTCAACTAGGATTTTCTTAGAGATTGTGATTTATTATCCTTTAATCCTTGAATGCAATGAACTATTATCAATTGGTTTTCATTTAATATTTATGTAAACTATGGATACTAGTCTTGGAAACATTCTACCATCTATTTGAAAGAATTTCTAACTTTTGTCAATTATCTCTGAAATTTTGTTAAATTTTAAACTTTTGAGATCAACTGACCTTTTATAGATAGTAGGACTATTGTAGAAAGTAAAGATAAACTTCCTTCTATGAACTCCGGAACACGCTCATTTTTTTCTGTCAATTGAATCTTCTTAACTTGCTCAATTTTGTCTTTTTCTCTCACATCAATCTTCATCACTTCACGATATTTCTCTCGGTAAATCACATATTTATGTTTTTCTGAGGACTTCTTGATCTCTTTAGGAAAATGCAGGGAAGAAGAGAGTAGTTTTGAACACTAGTGTTTCGGGTTCTTTTTGTATTGCAATTGACACAGATTATAATAAAAGAATTACAATGAAATAAAAGAAAATTTATATCTCCTGGGGGTTCTTTTCTACGTGCCGATGGAGCGTCGATCTTGTACTTTGTTGACGAACCGACTAAGACGATGGGTCTCTTGCTGATTGTGGATTGCTTAGAAGCTAGCACAGTCTTCTCTTAGCAATATCTCTCGAAGAGCTCACGAATGCGTGTGTGGTTTCTATATTTTTCCGAACCCTTTTTGAATGGATGATCTCCTCTCCTTTTATATACTAAAAGAGAGAGTTAATGGCCCCTTTAATTGTGGATTAAGTGGCCATTAAAGCAGGAGATAATGGGGGAGCGGTTATCCCCTAAAAATAGGTATAAACGCCGCTACGGACTTCGTGGCCTTGGCGGTTCGCTAAGGCTGATGGTGAGATGCGCCATGGCGTGTTGAAGGTCGCCGAGCGTGGGTCGCTTTCGCCGGGGATGATTGACTCGGTCCATTCGATCGTGGACTTGCTAGTGGGCTTCGCTACTGGGCTCGAACTTAACAGAGTTCGGCTTATGGCGGGGCTCAATCAGGCGACGTTCGCTGATGTCCTCTGTGGGCTTCGTTTTAGGCCCATTCGAAGTGTTTAGCCCATGGGCGTTCATTTCTTGAGTTAAATATATTTTAACCGTCTACAAGACCCCCCCCCCCAAAAGTTTTTAAGATCCTGCATTCGAGCTTGTAGTAGGGATTGAAATACTTTGAGTAAATAGCCAGAGGTGTATTGTTGAACGTAGCTTGGGTCATCTTAACTGGGTAAAACTTGTCTTCATCTACCTACTTGGTTGCCAGAGGTGTACTGTTGAACGTAGCTTCCTTCGTTGCAGACTTGTATCGAAGGTTCGATGATGTTGGCGTTCGTCCAAATCCATGCTTGGAACAAAACTCACCTTCTTCTTTGCTGAGGCGATGCTGGAAAATCAGCGAAGTTTAACTGATCTTGGATGTGAGCGAAGGTTGTTCAACTTTATGCTACGAAGTTTATTGATTGGCGACATTTGCTGGCTAGCGAAGCTCAGTTAGTCGGCGTAGGCGAAGTTTGGCCCGACAGCATAAGATTCAGGTTCGCAATTGTGACAAAACTCGTTTTGAACGAGATTTCTGGCGAAGGTCGAGGCTAAAACCGATAGCGGGATTCAAGGCGAGATCTTTGGTGAAGCTCAGCGGCGAGATCTTCGGCGGAGTTTAGTAGCGGGATCTTCGACGGATTTGGCTTTAGCGAAATACTCGGCGAAGTTCAAGGTAACGGGTCTTTAGCGGAGTTTAGAGTTCTTAACCTGTAAATAGGCTGTTTTGCCTCCTACTTCCCCACTTTGATTTCAAAACTCTTCCATTTTATTCAGAGCTCCAACTCTTCTTGAGAATCCGAAGCTGTCTCTAAATGGGTCCCCGTCGTGCTGTTTCTAGGAGAAGAGGCTTTACGCGAGGGGTTGCTCGTCGACCGAGGGTTGATGAAACTCCGACGCGGCTGGAGTTAGCAATGGGTAAGTGTAAGATAATCACCAAATGTCGACCTTTGGGTCAGCCTGAATGATAGCCCATTGGGCTTTTAGATGACACCTTTTGGTGTCTAAAAGCTTGCATGCTGTAAAAGGCGAGATCTTTATGACCACTTGTGGTCTTCTCCGACGAGCTCTCGTCATTCGCGATAGGGTTCTGTCAGCAGCCATCAATGGCGCTTTTTGGGGCGAGCTTCATTCTTCGGGCGGAGCTCGTTTACCGTTTGGGCTTCTGCGGTGAACCTTGCTTGGGCGAAGTTCGTTGTTTTGAGTGATCTTTGCTAAAATGAAGTTCGCTGAATTTATTTTGAACGATCTTCGCCAGAGCGAAGTTCGCTAACTCGAATGGCCCTTGTCCTCAGGCGAGATTCACATAATTTAGTTGGATGAGTTTCACCCATCTTAAGTGTATGAGTGAGGTTCGCAGCTTTGTCGACCTTCGCTCCATCTTATCAACGCTTAGCTTGATAAAGATGGTTTTGACTTATAAGCGGGGCTCACCTTCGCTCTTGGGTTTGCTCTTCGTTTGCTAATTCGTCTGCTTTGACTTCCATGCAGTTGCTTATTCGAGAGAGCCTGTAGACCGTCGTAACCATTTTGGGCATGATGGAACACATGACCCTGAGGTGGAGTATTTCTTCGATGGAAACATCCCTCTATTCCTTGAAGGTAGTAGCCAAGGGAGAATTGAGACCATCCGCGCATGCAACACTAGGACTCTGCGGGAGATAATCACTGATGCCAGGTTCTTGGTTCCTAACGAGGATATGCCGGTGAAACCACAATTCCTCTTCGGAGATAGCGTTCCTGGTGGAAACTCTCTCTTCAACTGGGAGGAAGAATACTGGTACTATGCTCAAGGAGATCGTCAGTTTGCTCTGTCGGCAATAGAGCGTCAAGTCTCCTTCATGTATCTACAACGTCTTGCCGTGCCTCGTTCCATGCGCTACAATCTTACGAGCAGTGAAGACAGCATTAAGATATGTATTCTGAAGCAAGCAGGCGGCTTTCGTCAGGAGGGGCTTTACGGGGTCAACATCATCGGGTTACGTCCAGGTTTCGTCAGTGAGGACGTGCCAGTTAATGAAATTCCTGTGATCCCAATTACCTTCGGGAACGAACTTGCCAAGAATGATGCTCAGTATCCCGAAGCTGACGCTAGGTTTCCTGGTTGGATCAAATCGGTGGACACCCAATGGTGGACTCGTTTGGTCGACTTTGCTCTTGAAACCTTTACAGATAGGTTGCATGAGCTGGGGCTATATGCTGTAGTGAGGGCTTCCAAATACGGTGTCGAGATTTGCGCGCCCATCCTGTACAGTATTTTGGAGCTGTATAACTGTGACAGCAACACCTTCCTCACTCTGGTGGGGGAAATTGGGATAGCTCTTCATGAAATATTTGAGGTATCTCGCTTGCCGATGGGAGATAGCGCGTACGAGGAGATTTTTCCCACAAACGAGGAATTGAGACCTCCAAATCACGTTGCCCACGTGACGGAGATATTCCGAGAATTGGTATGCCATTTCCTCATCTGTCAAACGATTACTGGGAATACCGGACACGATTTCGCCATGCCTCGAGTTCCTTGGGCGGACTACCTATTTCCCTATGTCAGTAAGAAGGATAAGGGTGTAAGTTCAATCTCTCCTGTTGAGGCCAAGGATATTGAGACTCGTATTTTCGACAGTGGTCGCGGTCAGGTACTTCACACCGCGGACTCGGATGTGTGTGGGTTCCGTGCAGGTGATAAATTCGAGAGCTTTCATCATCAAGCAAAGGAACAAATATCTGAGCGGGCGCTACTTGCGAGCTTCTTTTCCATTTGGTTGAAGGGTTGCGTTGTTCCTTCTCGGCCGAAAGATCGCATTTCGATCAAGGTGTTGTATCCTGCCGTGTTGCTAGCTTGTGGATACAATTTAGCCCTTTTACCTACGATGGTAAGCTGCATTCATCACGGCCTAAGGGAGTTGGCCACTGAATATTTGAGGCAGGAGGAGAAGTGTCCGAGAAATGAAGTGCCCAATCCTCGGGTGGAGTTGCCGTATATATACTTAGTGATCTGGTTTACCCAGCATTGTCCTCAACTGATGTCGGCCGCTATGCCTGGTGGAGCTAACGTTGCCTTGCTTCAAAGATTTGAGCGTTCCAAGTGGTTAATCAAGTATCTCGCCAGGATTCGTAGAGTTCTCCAATATAAGGAGAATTATTGCCTTTATTGCTGTTTTCCTTCAATTGACGGAGTCAACCCCGGGGACGCGTTTGAAGATCGTGCGAGTAGTGAAGGCTTTACTTGTTTGCCTAGTGGGTATTTCAACTGGTTGATAAACATCTGTCCAGGTCACCTTGTTGTCAGATTGAACGGCACGGAGTGTTACATCGAGCCATATCTACCGTGTCGGTTCGCTCGCCAGTTCGGATACGATCAACTATATATTAGGAATCCGAACCCCGGGTTGGTACGTTTAGGGAGCATAGTGGATGGAGCCTGTGCTTGGTATCACTTCATCGCTGGAACCACTGGGGTTAAGCTTTTGCTCCCTCAGCACACACCTAATGGACATATGACGTTGGGGTTTTGCAAGTGGTATAGCAGGGTAATCATTCCCAACCCCAGATTCCATATCAACAAGTCTGGTTTGTTCTGGATTTCTCGGCGATATCGAGAATCTTCCCAGAGGGGTGGCAGAACTAGGGTTCCAGGAATTCGTGACTATCTAGCAGAAGGAGGAATGCTAGATGATGAGCCAAATGTTCCAGCTAAACCAGTTGCTCCTCAGGTACAGGTTAACGAGCCTCCTGCACCCCCAAGGCAAGTTAGGATCAGCATTCGAGAACCAACCGAGCCCGTGGCTCATCAAGAGGTGCCTAGTGGAGGGCGAGGGAAAGGCTAGAGGCCATTATACGCTTCTTCTTCTTCGTCGCCTCCGAAAAAGCAGCGTTTGGCAACTTCTGATTCTGCGACTGGGTCGAGGGCTTCTCCTACAATTAGAGGAGAGCCTCCAACAATCTCTGTTCAAGAACCTTTGGCTGGTTCTTTGGGTAATTTCTTTTGTGCGTCGATCTTGTTTGAAGTGCTTTCCATTGATTTATTCTCTATTTGCAGAAAGAGAAGCTATTCCTCTAGATGACGAAGATCAAGCGGGCTCAGAGCATGATGATACCGACGCCTACTTAACTGAGCCTGACGATAGAGCTGATATTGGTGGTTATGCGCCAGGTAATCTCTTTGGCTTTTTCATGTTGGCTTTGTTTTAGTAGCTGACGTCCTGCTCATGTACCAGATGACGAATTAGACTTCGGGGTTATGAGCGAAGCGATGTCAGTGTCCTTCCCGGTAAGTGGTCACTTTGAATCCGCGATCGACTTTGAAGGTGCTTCCGGTGTCTTACAGCCTGTACCTGTCGTTGAGATGCTCGAGACTCCTGATCCGGTTCCGACTTCATCAGCACGGCGGTGGCTGATTATTCACGGGTCTTCCGAAGATGATGATGATCATCCAGCTTCTCCTATGCCTGTAGAAGTTAGGGAGGAGGTACCTTCAGGCTCCAAGTTCCATTTGAGTGAGGGCTCAAGTGCACTTGTAGTTGATCTTGATGAACCGGGGGTTTCTTCTGCAAACGTTGAAGCTGTACCCATGGACATATCGATGACTACAGCCATGGTTGCGATAACGGCTGCCTTGTCTACTGCAGAAATGACATCTACCGTGCCTCCCACTATATCGAAGCTCTTGGTCACACTCGCTCCATATTTGAATTCTGGCAACGAACCGGTGCAAACCTTGCCGTTTGCTTCTTTTACTACTACTGATGTCATAGTGGTTTCTGCTGGAGCGGGTGCCTCTGGTCATGCAGAAATTCCTCGATCTCCTGACCTTGAAGACTTGGTTGAGATGGAGATAAAGATCCTGACAGAGAGTTTGACGAGCTTGTTTAACCAAAATATTGCACTTGCTTTGAAGACTCAAAGAGAGTTATCGGCCCGCGCTCTCAAGTTGCTAAGGGACCAGCTGGATGTCTTGGTATCGGTTGCTGGGCCTGTTCGTACCGAACCTTTCAGATCAGCGATTGATAAGGCTGAATCATATTGTCGGGAGCTACAAACTCTTCGACTGGCTGATCTCGAGGGCATTGCCGAGCTTGAGTTCCGCCGTCTGATGGAGACTCATCGTAAGGCTAGTGAATCAGCTCGGGCGAAAATGGAGCAAATCGGCATGAAGGTTCAAAGTTTGAATGACAGGATCGCCTCCGCCGAAGGTTATCAGATGGAACTCCAAAACGCTACTCAAGAACAAGATGCAGTAATTGATGAGGCCAAGGCAACCATTGCCACGGCCCAAGCGCGCTTGGAAGAGGCTCAACTCCGAAGGGCGGAAATTCTATCTGACCAGGCTGATTTCACAAAGGAATTGGATTCTCAAGTTGCCGAGCTCCAGGCTGAAACAAAGAAGCTTTCTGCTATCAGGTTGCAGGCTGCTCCCGTTGATCCTCTGGTCTTGAAGGAAAGGGCTCAAAAGGGTGCTCGTGAAGTTCGGGATTCCCAGGTAGCCGTGTGTATTGCGAAAATACATGCCTTTTATCCACTTTCCATGTAGAATCCTTTTGTAACCGTTTTAGCTCTTTTTAACGAATAAAAGAACTTTATCTTCTTAAAGATGAGTACATGATAGAGGTGTAGTGTAAACGTATCGTGGTGATATCTTTGCTGGGGAGGAAAATGTTGGGGATCAAACTAACAGAGGTGTAGTGTTAACCTAATAGTTTGATCCGATTGACACTGTTCAGAGGTGTAATGTTAACATAACAGTGTAAAGATATTTGACAGAAGTGTAATGTTAACATGCCAAATGGAATAACCGACAGAGGTGTAATGTTAACCGATCGGTTAAGAAGGTGTCCAAAGGACGACTACCGTTTGGAAGTGTAATGTTAACTTAACGGTAGGAAATCGATGGAAGTGTAATGTTAACTAATCAACTTCGGTATGAGCGAATTGACAGAGGTGTAATGTTAACCAGTTAATTTTGCTAAAATAGGTCGACAGAGGTGTAATGTTAACCGGCCGACAAGAATGGTCTGACAGAGGTGTATTGTTAACCGGTCAGATCATTTGAGATGAGAAATCGTTCAAAGGTGTATTGTTAACATGACGATTTAGTTAAATAGGTATTGTTCAGAGGTGTATTGTTAACATAACAGTGAGGAATTGTTTTGTCACTGTTCAGATGTGTATTGTTAACATGACAGTGAGGAATTGTTTTGTCACTGTTCAGAGGTGTATTGTTAACATGACAGTGATGATATTCAGAGTCAAGCAGAGGTGTGGTGTTAACTTGATGACTCTTTGAGGATTTTGTTTAGATTTTGGATCAAGAAGATCAATATTTCTGGTTCAGAGGTGGAAACTTAAACATGACCAGGATTTCTGTGGGAAAGTAAGATTGGCCAGAATCAAGGGTAATATTTCTTAAGAAACTTCCCTTTGATTGGCGCCATGAGCCTATTGCCATTTTAGTCAATTAGGCTGTATGCCCCATTTGAGTAGACTATTTCTACTACAAATGGGCCTTCCCATTTGGGTTGGAATTTACCTTTAGTCTTATGCGTCATAACCATGGGTCGACGAACGGCTAAGACCAAGTCGCCTTCTTTGAAGGATCGCTCTCTGACTCTCCTGTTGAAGGCTCTCGAAATCCGTGATTGGTAGATTTCGATTCTTTGCTGAGCTTAAAGTCTCAGCTCGTCTAACGCTTCTAGTTCTTGGAGGCGCTTTTGGTGATGTTCTTCGGTTGTCATCTTCTCGGCAACGGCGATTCTTAATGACGGTACCTGAACTTTGAGGGGGATCACGGATTCACATCCGTAGATCAAGGAAAATGGCATTGAGCCGATGGGAGTGCGGACTGTTGTTCAATAAGCCCATAAACACTCTCCAAGTTTCTCGTCCCAATCTCGTTTGTTGGAGACGACGAATTTCTTCAGTAGTTTGATGATGGTTTTGTTGAAAGCTTCAGCTAGACCATTAGCAGCTGGGTTGTATGGTGTAGAAGCCACATCTTGAATTTTGAACTTGTTGCAGAATTTAAAGAACGGTTGACTGATGAATTGCGGACCGTTATCGTGAATGATTCGTCAAGGAATGCCGAATCGGTATATCACGTGATGTCTCAAGAATCTGATCACTTGAGATTCTTGACTTCTCTGAGGGGAACAGCTTCGGCCCATTTGGAGAAATAATCGGTGATGGCCAAGATGAATCGATGATCTTTGGCAGACGGTGGGCTGATCGGCCCAATGATGTCCATGCCCCAAGCTTCAAATGGCCATGAGGTGGCTGTCGGATGTAATTCTTTTGGAGGTTGATGTAGAAAATCAGCGTGGATTTGACATGCATGACATCATTTAGCATATGCTATCGCATCTGCTATCATTGTTGGCCAGTAGTAACCTAGACGACGAAGTCGGTCCTGAAGTTTGGGACCTGGTTGATGAGCTCCACATGTGCCATCGTGGGCCTCCTTTAATGCTTCTCGAGCTTCTCTTGGTGACAAGCATCAAAGTAAAATACCGTCGAAAGATCGCCGGTACAAAGTTTGTGTGGCAAAATCGTAGAAAAAGCGCGGGGCCCTTCTTTGAATAGAGACTGCCTGCTTCGTATTGTCTGGTAAAATCCCATGTAAGATGTAGTCGATGATTGGAAACCACCAGTCATTGCTTTCGAAGTGAGTAGGCATAACACGAACTTCGTTGGCTTCAAGAATATGCTCCGGGGAGCATAAGTGATGGCTAGCCACTGTGATGCACCTAGTAGATTTGGGCGCCAAAGCAAGTGTGGTCGCGAGGGATGCCAAAGCATCTACATGGGTATTCCCAAGGCAAGCTACGTAACTGATGTAGAAGCCTTCGAATGATTGGGCGAGCTTTATCGCCTTTCTATGGTAACGTATGAGGTCTTCATGGCGAACCTCATATTCTCCTTTGATTTGATTCACGATCAGTTTAGAATCACCATGAGCTTCGAGGTACCTAGCGCCAATGTCTAGAGCGAGTTGTAGGCCGATTACAAGGGCATTGTACTCGGCTATATTGTTGGAACATGGTTCGGTCAATGAGTAGGCCTGGGGAAGGACATGCCCATGGGGGTCAATGAGCACTACCCCCGCTCTTGCGATGATTGCTCCCTTGCAATTACGTCTTGATGCACCATCAAAGTACAATTGTCATATTTGGTGGTCTGAGACGACATTCGACTCAAAGACCTCATCTGGGATGTCTTCATAGAGTTTAGAAGACTCTGGAATAGGGTGTTCTGCTAGAAAGTCAGCAATTGCTTGGCCTTTGACTGTTTTCTGAGGTACGAACGTCATGTCGTATTGTGAGAGCAGTATCGCCCATTTGGCTAACCTGGAGTTTAGTGATCCGGGTTTCGTCATGAGTATCCATAGAGGATTAACTCTTGAGATGACGTGGATGGATTGGCCGGTGAGGTAATGCCACATCTTCTGAATTGCGAAGACCAATGCTAAACATTCCTTCTCGTCTGGATTGTACCGGTGTTCGGCGCCAAACATAGTCCGACTGAGGTAGTAAATGGCTTGTTCGTGGCCATTGTCATCCTTCTGAGTAAGGAGTGCTCTAAGAGAATGATCCATTGCTCTGACATAAACCGGGAATGGTTTCCCTGATACTGGTGCAGCTAGAACCGGCGGCTTCATGGGATAACCTTTGATTTCATTGAAAGCTTCTTGGCAGGCGTCATCCCAAATGAACGAAACACCTTTCTTCATGAGTCTTTGAAACGGTTGATATTTTCCAGATAAATTGGCGATGAACCTCCGGATGTAGGCTAATCGTCCTTGTAGGCCTCTAAGTTTTTTGAGATTTCTCGGAGGCGGCATCTCTTGGATGGCTTTTACTATTTCAGGATCGACGTGTATTCCCTTGGATGTGACAATAAACCCTAGGAATTTGCCTGATGATACCCCCAGAAAGGATTTGGTTGGATTCATCTTGAGCTGATGCTTCCGCATGATTTCGAACACTGTCCTCAAATCATTGATATGATCGTGCTTGTAACGACTTTTGATCGCGAGGTCATTAACGTAGCATTCAACCGTCTTGCACAGATGCTCATGAAAGATCATGTTCATTGCGCGCTGATAAGTGGCGCCGGCGTTCTTCAAATCGAAGGGCATTACCGTGTAGCAAAATACTCCTAAGGGTGTTCTGAAGGCCGTGTGCTTTTGATCATCCGGATGCATCTTGATTTGATTGTACCTGGAGAATCCATCCATAAAAGACATCCTCTCAAACCCACACGTATTGTCGACCATGACGTCCGTGATAGGGAGAGGAAATTCGTCCTTTGGGCAGGCGAGGTTGAGATCTCGGAAATCGATGCAAATTCGGATCTTGCCACTCTTTTTCATCACCACCACGATGTTGGCTAACCAATCGGGGTGTTGTTCTTCACGGATGAATCCGCACTTAATGAGTTTGCAGATTTCCTTCTCAATTTGCTCCATCAACTCAGGACGGAAACGTCGTTGTTGTTACTTGACTGGCTTGACACTAGGGTCGATATCAAGGCGGTGCATAGCAACGTTGGGGTCTAGACCCGGCATGTCTTCGTAACTCCAGGCGAAGACATCAATGTATTCCCGAAGGAGAACTATGAGTTCTTCCTTCTCAGCAGGTGATAGACTTTCGCTGATGAAGATGGGCTTGGGATTGATTTCATTGCCTATGTTGATTTGAACCACTTTGTCTTCGGTGGGTGGTTCTCTGGTTTCAAAATGTGATTCCCATTGCTTTTCAAGTTGTTGTGCCCATGCATCGTCTTTAGGATCTTTGAACACTACGGATTCATCGATATCCATGGTTAGGTCGTATGAGACCATATTGGCCGTGAACAAGGCTCCAAGGCTGATGTCAGAGTCCCAATTGGACGTGTCTGAAGCGCTGCTTAGGAAATCATCAGATGCTGGTCCTGATCGTGGTTCATCTTCAGGGGAGATGTAACCGAGCCCATGCTTAGTTTGGTTGTAATAGTTAAAAACCTCGCCTTTTGGTGTAAAGGGGATCAAAGGGACTCGTAGTCCTCTATTGAAGTTCAATCCTTGTTTTGTAGTAAGGTCGTATCCCATCTTTGCCATGATCTGTTGGGATTGCTGGCTGTATCGGTAGAATTTCGGTATTGCTTTAGCCTCTCCGTTGGATTTTGACAAGCAACGTTGTGTCTTAACTTTTCCGAAGATGATTAGATCCAATGTATTTCCTTTAGGTGGAACCATGAAAGTGGCATCCTCCGAGTTGTCTAGCTATTTGTGAGCGGAGTACGACTCATTTATCGGCATATGGAATGCCGGTTCTGAAGCTAATTGGACCATCAAAATTTCGACTCCTGAGTTCTTAGACTCAGAGTCTAGAGAGTAGTCGTAAGCAAACCCTTCTTCATTAAAGATCCAATTGCCCTGATCTTCGGCAAATTGGTCGATACAGAGGTCCTCTAGGGTAATTACAAGTGGATCTATCTCCCAGATGGAATCATCAATGGGATCTAGCTCAACATCTGCTTCATTATCGCTATCCTCATCATTGGGAAGGACAATCTCGATTGTGTGTTTTTCATCATACAAGAGAGAGTCGGTGAAGTAATTCTCCACCCCCTTGAAAGGATGCTTTTCAGCTTCGACTCTCTGTTGAACCCCCGGTTCATCAATGTATTTGAAACATTAATGAAGTGTTGAAGGAACAAGCTTGTTGGAGTGAATCCAAGATCGTCCGAGCAGTAAGTTGTAAGGTGTTTCGACGTCGATGACATAACAAGTCACTTCCGTCTTTAAATTTTCGATCTGACACTTAAGTCGGATCTTTCCAAGAGATCGGCTGTTGCTGGAGTTGAAGCCGAGTATGGTCGCTGAAGTCTTTGAGAGCTTATGAAGGGGAATTCCTAGAAAGCTCAAGAGTCTTCGCGGGATTATGCTCAAGGCGGAGCCCGGGTCAATGTGAATCCTTTCGACCTTTGATGACCCTATGTACCCAGTATAGTAGAGGGGCCGGTTGTGATGATGATCCTTGACAAGCATGTCCTCCAGAGTGAAGGTAATATAAGGCATCTGCTATCGGTATTGATAGCATTGCTTAAGTCCTTCGTCTTGAGGAGGTTCGATTAAGTGGGCGAGGAAGGCCTCGCTGTTATTCAGGGCTGCTTTCAAAGCTTCCCTTGTATCCTTTGACAAACGTAATAGCTCATATAAAGTGATGCAAGCCGGAATGTTGGAAAGCTGGGCCATGATGTCGTCTTTGAAGGAGGCCTTGGGGTCGCTTGAAGGACGCTGTAAGGCCTTATCGAACCGAGTTTCTTTCTGCTTAGCCGGTTCGGGTTGTTTGGATGTTCCTGGCTGATTGTAATCCCTTAGATAAATTTTGCCGGATCTTGTCCCTGTCAAGGCCACTTTTTCTCCCTCTGAGTCGGTGAGTGAAGTGACATGCATAGATTCTTCTTTGATAATTACGGAGATGGTATTGCAAGTCTTCTTCTTCGATTTGGACTTTGGAAGGGTCCAGTCTTCATCTTGAAGGAGGTCAGGATGTACCCACATTATTTCCCCTCGTGCTGTGGTGAGAGGAACCAAGCCTAGGCTTTGCTGATTTAGGCGATCATAGTTTACCACCTCCATCCTTGCAGTAGGAATAGGAACAACACCATTTTGGGTTTGAATCTCTGGCATGGAGCCGAACTGAAGTGTCACCATATTGGCAGTGACCTTCTTCTGCTCAGGCTTGAGCTTGAGAATCCCCGATTCGACGAACGTCTGGATCTTGTCCTTGAGGATGTAGCAGTTCTTTGTTGGATGCCCCAACATTCTGTGATAGAGACAGTAGTTGGGGTTGTCGGTCTTTCTGACTTCTTCAGGGCCTCAAGCTTCTGGGAGTTTCAGACGGTTCCCCTTGTTGAGGACATGGAAGATGGCGATTACATGTTCGTCTTTGAACAAGTAATTTCGCTGGAAATTCTTCCTGGGTTCTCTTTGCTGGTTGTTATTGGGACCTTGGACTCCAACTGCGAAAGTTTTCTTGGTCTTCTGTTGTGATGTTTGCCCCTGCTTGCCCTTGCTGCCCTTAAAGTTAGCGTGGGGCTCGAACTTGTTGAACCGTTCCAATGACTTTTCGGCTATCTCAGCTTGTTCCATTAAATCCTTCCAAGTGTGGGCAGTGACGGCACCCATGTGAGCTTCTATTTTCACCAGAAAGTTGTGCCGACAAGTTTGAAGTAGCATTGGTAGTGGCATATCTCGATATCGCAATGTCAAGTTGTGGTACCTTTCGATGTATTCTCTGACCGTCTCATTTCCGCTCTGTTTTTCGGAGAGGAGTTTGGCCATAGTGACGTCCAATTGTTCTTCATGAAACTGCGAGAGGAATTTGAATTCCAAATCTGCCCAAGATCTGATTGATCCTTCGGGCAAATTTAGGAACCAATTAAAGGCTACCCCCTGAAGGGTACCTATAAAAAGACGTGCCTTAATGGCATCGTTACCCACTATATTCCCAGTCTGTTGATGGAAGTACTAGATATGCTGGTTCGGAGATCCTTTACCATCAAACGCATGTAACATAGGCGGCTTGAACTTCATAGGATAGGGAACCATATCCCACTCAATGGGATAAGGTCGGATAATCCCCACTTTTTTGAGCTCCGTTCGCTGAGAAAGAACGTTGAGCTGCTTTTGGATGTCTTCCAAGGCTTTTGCTTCCTTGCTTGGCTTTGCGATTATCATTGCTTCTGAGCTTGCTTGTTCGGAATCCACGTCGCTTCGGTGTTCTTGATCTTCTTTAGGAGGATTTTCACCAATCGGCCTTTTCCCTTTTGAAGAGCTTGCTTGAGGATTAGGATTCAATAAAAGTTGCTCGATCATCTTTTCTAGACGTTCAATCAGGTCATCGACTTCTTTCTTCTGGATTGCCATCTGGGTTAGAATATCTTCTCGGTCTGTTGCATTTACTTCCCACCATTGTTCTTAGCTTGAACTATGGGTTAGGTTCGATGCTATGGCTGAGTTGGCATCACTAGAAGTTGGTTGATCTGTTTGAGACGAAGATTGCGGCGTTTGTATGGAAGAGTAGTCAAAAGGAATTGCTGCTCTTGCTCTTAGCCTGGTATTGCGATACACGCCCTCTGCTTCTGGAAGTATGGACTTGATGCCAGGAGAATATACTGAATCAGGGGAGCTATCTATATCTTCCTCATCATCTTTGGAAGTGACGCTCGTCATGAAGATAGTAAAGACTTGAGTTTTGCTTCGTCGGGCACGTCGTCGTCGTTTAGTTCGAGCCCCTAAAGGCTCAAGAACAGGACCGAGACGGTTGAAGACTGATTCTTTACATTGAAAACCTTCTTGGACTGCCGAGACTACTTCTCTGAGGGTCGCACAATGCTGACATTGGCGAGCTCTCTTCAGAGTTATAAATTCTCGCAAATCAACACTAGTGTCAACTTCACTAACTTTGGCTTTAGAATGCGAGCGTCGCTTACGACGACGCTGGCCAGCGGGGTCATCAGCGATGATTTTATTCCTCTGAGGGAATTTTGATGAGGAATTACCCCCATTCTTTGCTTCTATCGAGGAAGCATAGCGAGCATCGCAGGATGCTTTAAATCGAACTCCTAAAGGAGTTGATGACTGAAGCCCGAAATCAGATGTGTGAACATCTTGATTTTCGCTCAAGACGAGAGTCGGATTTCCTTCGCCTTTAGCGAGGTTCGTTTGGCTTCCAGCTAAGCTCAAACTTCCTTCGGCAAAGGTGGTTTTTCCACACGCGGGGGTCACTTTAGACCCTAGATTCGTTCTGTGACGAATTCTACGGCAACTGCACACAATTGCCGTTGAAGAGCTCATGGAGATAGACTCCTCAAACTTCGCTTGATCAAATTCAATGATCAGCGTTTCAGCAAAAGACCCGAGGGTCTTAGTGTCGATTTCCGACACAACTTTCTCATCGGAGGAGAAGGAAGTCCCCAGCGGAGTCGCCATCCTGTTTCGGGCTCTTTTTGTATTGCAATTGACACAGATTACAATAAAAGAATTACAATGAAATAAAGGAAAATTTATATCTCTTGGGGGTTCTTTTCTACGTGCCGATGGAGCGTTGATCTTGTACTCCATTGACGAACCGACTAAGATGATGGGTCTCTTGCTGATTGTGGATTGCTTAGAAGCTAGCACAGTCTTCTCTTAGCAATATCTCTCGAAGAGCTCACGAATGCGTGTGTGGTTTCTATATTTTTCCAAACCCTTTTTGAATGGATGATTTCCTCTCCTTTTATATGCTAAAAGAGAGAGTTAATGGCCCCTTTAATTATGGATTAAGTGTCCATTAAAGCAGGAGATAATGGGGAGATAATGGGGGAGAGGTTATCCCCTAAAAATAGCTATAAAACGGTCGTCGGGTGGACTTCGTGGCCTTGGCGAAGTTCGCTAACGGCTGTGGGCGGGGGTCGCCATGAGCGTGTGCGAAGGTCGCTTCGAATGTGGGTGCGCTTCCTTCAGGGACGATTGACTCGGTCCATTCGATCGTGGACTTGCTGGTGGGCTTCGCTACTGGGCTTGAACTTAACAGAGTTCGGCTTATGGCGGGGCTCAATCAGGCGACGTTCACTGATGTCCTCTGTGGGCTTCGTTTTAGGCCCATTCGAAGTGTTTAGCCCCATGGGCATTCACTTCTTGAGTTAAATATATTTTAACCGTCCACAACTAGTCTTAGAAATGGGGAAGAACAGAAAATTAAAAAGGAAAATAAAAAACACAGTAAAAATAATTAAGGAAAGAAGAAGGAACAGTTGATGTAATGGGTCTTAGACTTTAAAATTCTAAAACTTCTGAATCTGTGACACATGTACAATCAGGATTTGACATTGGAAGTTCACGTGGACCACTATTGTAGACATTTCAAGATGTGTCTTTCAATAGAAACTTCTATCAATAGATCAAGATGGATACTCAGAAATTAACAAATTGCTTCTAAATAAAAATAAACTGAACCACTAATCATTCTTACAAATGCCAAGGGATCTCCTAATAGAAGGACATTGTTCTTCAGGTAGTGGTTTTAAAAAAATATCAACCAATTGGCATTTTGTATCAACATATTATAGGCAAATATCACCACTTTCAACATGACTTTTAAGAAAATGATGCCTGATGTTAATATGTTTTGTCCTAGAATGTAAAGCAGAATTTTTAGATAGATTAATGGCATTTGTATTGTCACACATGATTGGTATATAATCAAATATAACATGATAATCATATAAGATTTGCTTCATCCACAGAATCTGAGCACAACACAGACCAGCTTATTCAGTCTCAGTGGTAGATAGAACAACACAATTTTACTTCTTACTAAACCATGAGGCTAGGGAATGTCCAAGAATTTGATAAGTTCCACTAGTACTTTTTTATCTGTTCTACTACCTACAAAATCTGCATCACTATATCTCATAAGGTCAAATAATTTAAATTTTGGATAATATGGTCCAAAATCACAAGTTCCCATAACATATCTAATAATTCTCTTTATAGCATGCAATTGAAATTCCTTAGGATCAAACTGAAATCTAGCATATAAGCATACACTAAATATTATGTTAGGTCTACTAGCTGTAAGATAAAATAAACTTCTTGACCAGTTCCTTAGTATACTTCTCCTGACTGAGGAAAAAACCATATTTATCTTGCCTGATTTGGAGTCCAAGAAAGAAATTGAGCTCTCCTATCATAGCTCATCACAAACTTCTTCTGCATAAAGTTAGAAAAACACTTGCAAAGAGACTCATCAGTAGCACCAAATATAATATCATCAACATAAATTTGAACAATAAGAATATCATCTTATTCATATTTCACAAATAAAGTTGTATCAATTTTGCCTTTTGTAAAACTATTATTTAACAAAAACCAAGATAGTCTTTCATATCATGCTCTTGGTGTTTGTTTTAAACTATATAAAGCTTTGTGGAGCTTATATATATAGACGGTCAAAATGTATTTTCACTTAGGCCGATGATCAGCTTGGATCCAAGAAGTGAACACCCATGGGCGAAACACTTCGAATGGGCCCAAAGTCAAGCCCACTATAAGCTGTAGCGAAGGTCGCCTGGTGACTGAAGCGAACCTCGCCAAACAACCCATGTCGACTCGACTCGACCAAGTCAGACACGAGTCAACCCCCACAACACGCCTCATACCGAGTCGAAAGGCGTCATTAGTCGCCCAAGCCTAGAGTCAAATTCTGTGTCAAATTTGAACTCACGAAGCGAAGCTCGCCAGACAGTCCATGTCGACTCGACTTGACCAAATCAAACTTGAGTCGAGTCCCAGATTGAGTCGAAAGGCGTCATTAGTCGGCCAAGGCTAGAGTCAAATTCTGTGTCAAATTCAAACTCATAAGTGGCTTCGCCAACTAATGAACTCGCTTCATCGCCACCAAGTGGACTAAGTCATCCACTTTCGAAGAAGGCGCGCCCATGTTCGTAGTGACCCTCGTCCGCACTCACAGCGACCTTCGCCCACGTCTTCAGCGAACTTCGCCAGGCCCGCAAAGTTCGCCTAATAGCCATTTCAGAGCTATTTTCAGGGGATAACTGCTCCCCACTATCTCCTACTTTAATGACCACTTAATCCATAATTAAGGGGCAATAACTCTCTTTTTTAGTCTATAAAAGGAGAGGAGATCATCCATTCTAAAAGGAGGTTCGAAAAAGGTCTAAAAAGCCTTAGCTAAAAACCCACACGCATCGCACTTGCGATCATATTGAGAAATATTGCTAAGAGAAGACTGAGCTAGTTTCCAAGCTATTCAACCCTCATCAACAGCAAAAGACCCATTGTCTTAATCGGTGCGTCGACGGAGTATAAGATCGACACTCCACCGACACACAGAAAAGAACCCCAAAAAATATAAATTTTTTATAATATAAATTTTAATTTCAATTGTAATCTTTTATTTCAATTGTAATCTTTTATTTCAATTATAATATAAATTTTTTCTTTATTTTAATTGTAATCTTTTATTATAATATGCGTCAATTACAATATAAAAAGACCCGAAATAGGATGACAACTCTGCTGGGGACTTCCTTCTCCTCCGAAGAGAAGATTGTGTCGCACATCGACACTAAGACCCTCAAGTCTTTTGCTAAAATGTTGGTCATTGAATTTAACCAAGCAAAGTTCGAGGAATCTATTTCCATGAACAAAACCTCTTCAATGGCAATTGGACGCAGTTGTCATAGAATTCGCCGCTGTGCGAATCTTGGGGCTAAAATGACCCCCGCGTGTAAAAAGGCCACCTTCGCCGAAGATGGTTTGAGCTTAGCTGAAAGCCAAATGAACTTCGCCAAGAGAAAAGGAAATCTGACTCTCACCTTGAGCAAAGATCAAGATGTCACCACATCTGATCTCAGGCTTCAGTCCGTAACTCCTTTAGGAATTCGATTTAAAGCGTCTCGCGACGCTCGCTATGCTTCCCTGATAAAAGCTAAGAATGGGGGTAACCCCTCACCAAAATTCCCTCACGGGAATAATATCATCATTGATGATCTCGCTGGATGAAAATCTGGCCAGCATCGTCGTAAGTAACATTCGCACTTCAAGGCCACAACCAGCGAAGTTGGCACTGAAACCAATATTGATCTAAGAGAATTCATAACTCTGAAAAGAGTTCACCAATATCTACATTGTGTGACCCTCAGAGAAGTGGTCTCGGCAGTTCAGAAGAGTTGCCAATGCAAAGAATTTGTCTTCAACCGTCTCGGTCATGTTCTTGAGCCTTCAGAAGTTCGGACTAAATAACGACGATGTGCCCGAAGAGGCAAGACACAAGTACTCACTGTCAACATGACAAGTGTAACCTCCAGAGATGATGAGGAGAGTACGGATAGCTCACCTGATCCAATATATTCTTCTGGCATCGAGTTCATACTTCCAGAAGCTGAGGGTGTGTATCGCAATACTAGGCTAAGAAGAAGAGCGGCGATTCCTTTCGACTACTCTTCCATCCCATTATGGACATCGCAGTCTTCATCTGAAATGAACCAACCCACTTCTAGTAAAGTTAACTCCGCCATAGCATCAAATTCGACCCCTAGTTCAAGTCAAGACCGATAATAGTGATAGATATGGCAGACCGAGAGGTTATTTTGGCTCAAATGGCGATTCAGAAGAAAGATTCAGACGAACGAATCAAACGTCTGGAAGAGATGGTCAAACAACTTCTATTGGCCTCTAATCTTCAAGCGAGCTCTTCAAGAGGGGAAAGGCCAATCGACAAAAATCCCCTGAATGAAGATCAAGAACGCCAAGACGATGCAGATTCTAAACACGCAAGATCAGAAGCTATGCTACCTTCAAAGCCAAATAAGGAAACAAAAGCCTTGGAAGATATTCAGAGGCAGCTCAATGTTCTTTCTCAACGAACTGAGCTCAAGAAGGTTAGAATCATCTGACCTTATCCCGTCGAGTGGGACATGGTTTCCTATCCGATGAAGTTCAAGCCGCCTACGTTACATGCGTTTGATGGCAAAGGGTCTCCGAACCAGCATATCTACTACTTCCATCAGCAAACTGGGAATGTAGTGGGTAACGATGCCATTAAGGCACGTCTTTTCATTATCACCCTTCAGGGAGTAGCCTTTGATTGGTTTCAAAATTTGCCTGAAGGTTCAATCAGATCTTGGACAGATTTGGAATCCAAGTTCCTCTCACAATTCCACAAGGAACAATCTGATGTTATCATGACCAAACTCCTTTCCGAGAAACAAAGCGGAAGTGAGATGGTCAGAGAATACATCGAAAGGTACCACAGCTTGACATTGCGATGTCAAGATATACCTCTACCGATGCTGCTTCAAAGTTGCCGGCACAACTTTGTGGCGTGAATTGAAGCTCACATGGGTGTCGTCACTGCCCACACTTGGAAGGATTTGATGGAACAAGATGAGATAGCTGAAAAGTCATTAGAACATTTTAACAAGTTTGAGCCCCGCACTAACTTCAAGGGCAACAAGGGCAAACAAGGGCAGACGTCACAACCGACAGCCAAAGAGACTTTCACAGTTAGAATCCAGAATTCCAATAACAACCAACAAAGTGAACCAAGGAAGAACTTTCAGCACAATTATTCATTCAAGGATGAACATTGAGTCGCCATCTTCCATGTCCTCAACAAAGGGAATCGTCTGAAGCTCCCAGAAGCTCGACGCCCCGAAGAAGTCAGAAAGACCAATGACCCTAATTATTGTCTCTATCACAAGATATTAGGACATCTGACGAAGAGCTGCTACATCCTCAAGGATAAGATCCATACATTCATCGAATCAAGGATCCTTAAGCTCAAACCCGAGCAAAAGAAGGTCACTGCCAACATGGTGACACTCTAATTTGGCTCCATGCTAGAAATTCAAGCTCAAAACGGCGTTGTCCCCATTCCTACTGCGAGAATGGAGGTGGTAAACTATGACCGCCAAAACTAGCAAAGCCAAGGCTTGATTCCTCTCACCACGGCTAGAGGAGAAATAATATGGGCATATCCCGACCTTCTTCAAGATGAAGATTGGACTCTTCAGAAGTCCAAGTCCAAGTGTAAGATGAAGACTTGCAATGCCATCTTCGCAATCATCGAAGAAGAATCTATGCATGTCACTTCACTCACCGACTCAGAGGGAGAGAAAGTGGCCATGACAGGAATGAGATCCGGCAAAGATTACCTAAGGGATTACAATTAGCCAGGAACGTCCAAAAAACTCGAACCGACCAAGCAAAAGGAAACTCGGTTCGATAAGGCCTTACAGCATCCTCCAAGTGACCCTAAGGCCCCGTTCAAATATGACATCATGGCTCAATGGCCAACATTCCAGCTCGCATCACCTTATTCAAACTTTTGCATTTGTCTAAGGATACGAGAGAAGCTTTGAAAGAAGCCCTGAAGGACAGTGAGGCGTTTCTCGCCTACATGACCGAACCTCCTCAAGATGAAGGACATGAGCAGTGCTATCAATGCCGACAGCAGACACCTTACATCACCTTCACTCCGGAGGACATACTTGTCAAGGATCGTCATCACAACTGACCTCTTTACTATACTGGGTATATAGGATCGTCAAGGGTCGAAAGGATCCACATCGATCTAGGCTCCGCCCTGAGCATAATTCTGCGAAGACTCTTAAGCTTTTTGGAAATCCCCCTTCATAAGCTCTCAAAGACTTCTGTGACCATACTCGACTTCAACTCCAGCAGTACCCGATCTCTCGGAAAGATCTGACTTAAGTGTCAGATCAAAAATCTAAAGACAGAAGTGACTTGCTATGTCATCGACGTCGAGATGCCTTACAACCTTCCGCTCGGACGACCTTGGATCCATTCCAACAGGCTCGTCCCTTCAACACATCATCAGTGTTTCAAATATATTGATGAACAGGGGGTCCAACAGAAAGTCGAAGCTGAAAAGCATCCTTTCAAGGGGGTGGTGAATTACTTCACCGACTCTCTCTTGTATGATGAAAATCACACAATCGAGATTGTGCTTCCCAATGATGAAGATAGCGGTAATGAAGCAGATGTCGAGCTAGATCCCATTGATGATTTAATCTGAGAGATAGATCCACTTGTAATTACCCTAGAAGACCTCTGTATTGACAAATCTGCCAAAGATCAGGGCGATTAGATCTTTAATGAAGAAGAGTTTGCTTAGGACTACTCTTTAGACTCTGAGTCTGAAGACTCAAGAGTCAAAATTTTGATGGCCAAGTTAGCTTTAGAACCGGTATTGAATATGCCGATAAGCGAATCATACTCCGCTCACAAGCAGCTAGACAACTCGGATGACGCCACCTTCACGGTTCTACCCAAATGGAATATCCTGAATCCAATCATCTTCAGAAAAGTTGAGACCGGACCTCACTTATTAAACTCCGATGAAGAAACGAAAGCAACACCGGAATTCTCCCGATACAGCCAGCAGTCTCAACAAATTATGGGAAAGATGGGATATAGCCTTACTGCTAAACAAGGATTAAATTTTAATAGAGGACTACGAGTCCCTTTGATCCCCTTTACACCAGAAGGTGAGGTTTTCGATTATTACAACCGAACCAACCATGGGCTCAGTTACATTTGTCCCGAAGCCGAACCACGAACAAGACCAACATCTAACGACTTTCTAAGCAGCTCTTCAAACACGTCCAATTGGGATTCCGACATCAGCCTCGAAGCCTTGTTCACGGCCAATATGGTCTCATATGACCTAACCATGGATCTCGATGAATCCAGAGTGTTCGAGGATCCTGAAGACGATTCATGGGCAAAATAGCTTGAAAAGCAATGGGAGTCACGTTTCGAAGTCAGAGAACCAGCCACCGAGGATAAAGTGGTTCAAATCAACATTGGCGATGAAACCAACCCCAAGCCTATCTTCATCAGTGAAAGTCTATCATCCGCTGAAAAGGAAGAACTCATAGTTCTCCTTCAAGAATGAATCGATGTATGCGTATGGAATTATGGAGACATGCCAGGCCTAGACCCCAACGTGGCTATACATCACCTTGACATCAACCCTAGTGTTAAGCCGGTCAAGCAACAGTAATGACGCTTCCGTCCTGAGTTGATGGAGCAAATTGAAAAGAAAATCCGCAAACTCATTGAGTGTTGATTCATCCGTGAAGAACAACATCCCGATTGTCTAGCCAATATCGTGGTGGTGATGAAAATGAGCGGCAAGATCCGAATCTGCATCGATTTTTGGGATCTCAACCTCGCTTGTCCAAAAGATGAATTTCCTGTCCCTATCAAGGATGTCATGGTCAGCAATACATGCGTGTTTGAGAGGATGTCATTCATGGATGGGTTCTCTGGATACAATCAAATCAAAATGCATCCAGATGATCAAAAGCACACAGCCTTCAGAACACCCTTAGGAGTATTACGCTGTCTGATAATGCCCTTGATTACGAAGAATCTTGGAGCTACTTATCAACGCGCTATGAATGTGATCTATCATGAGCATTTGCGCAACACAGTGGAATGTTATGTCGATGACCTCGCGATCAAAAGTCATCACAAGCAAGATCACGTCGGTGATTTGAGAACGGTGTTCGAAATTATGCGAAAGCACCAACTCAAGATGAATCCAACTAAATCTTTCCTGAAAGTATCCAAGGGAATACATGTCAACCCCAAAAAAGTGAAAGCCATCCAAGAGACGCCACCTCCGAGAAATCTTAAAGAGCTCAGAGGCCTGCAAGGACGATTAGCCTACATCTAAAGGTTTATCGCCAATTTATCTAGGAAATATCAACCATTTTAAAGACTCATGAAGAAAGGTGTTTCGTTCGCCTGGAACGACACTTACCAAGAAGCTTTCAACAAGATCAAAGGTTATCTCACGAAGCTACCGGTTTTAGCCGCACCAGTATCGGGTGAACCATTCCTGATCTATGTCAGGGCAATGGACACTCTCTTGGAGCACTTCTTGCTCAGAAGAATGACAATGGTCGTGAGCAAGCCATTTACTACCTCAGCCGAACAATGATTGGCGCCGAGCATCGGTACAATCCAGTCGAGAAGGAATATTTAGCATTGGTCTTCCCAATTTAGAAGATGCGATACTACCTTACCGGCTAATCCATCCACATCATTTCAAGAGTCAATCCTTTACGGATACTTATGATAAAATCCGGATCACTAAATTCTAGGTTAGCAAAATGGGCAATACTTCTCTCACAGTACGACATGACATTCGTGCTGCAGAAAACCGTCAAGGGTGAAGCAATAGCCGACTTTCTGGCAGAGCACCCTATTCCAGAATCTTCTAAACTCTATGAAGACATTGCGGATAAAGTATTTGAGTCAAATGCTATCTCAGACCATCAAATATGGCAACTTTACTTTGACGGGGTATCAAGACGCAACTGTAGGCATTAAAAATTGCTTATCAGTACCCGAACGAGACTCGTGACGGTGGGTTAACAACCGACGACCCATCCGACAAACGCTGGCGATTGACTACACCGCAAAACGCATCACGCGGTTTCACAACACATGAAGTGAGCCGGTGATGCATACAAGCCAACGAGGTTGCATAAATGTGGGATAAATCCAACAACAAAGCTTCAAAATCAATAAGATTCGGCGAAGCGAGATCAATTGGATTCAAACGTCAACGAGACTGGATTCAAACGACGACAAGACAAGGATCAGTCGTCATCTAACCTGTCAACGTGATTGAACCAACCGAATTCCAAGTCGACAAAGAAATGAATCGGACCACGGACTTAGGGCGACAATGGCGAATCGAGACAAAGCGTCGCGAAAAGTCCGAAACCAACCAAATGACGCCAAACGGCGTTCGGCCAAAACCCGGACACCGTTTGGTGTCCGGCCATTGGCCGGACACCAAATGATGTCCGGCCAAAGGCCGGACACCAAAAGGTGTCCGGCCGGCCAAAACCCCCCCCTCCTTTGATCATTTGCCTATAAATAGGCTGAGGGATGTTCAGTTCTAAGGGTTGGATTTTCGATATTTGGGAGAGAGCTCTCGCGAGATCTGAGCCGTCGGCCTTACGATTCGAGCACGGCGAGCACAAGTTCCGCCGACGCCGATCTATGATCGGAGGTAAGCGAATCGGATTGACTCTGAGAATAGCGTGATTTCTCTAGTAGATCTCACCGCTCTGGCGATCCTCTCCTTCATGAGTGTGATCCCGAAGGCGATCCTCTCCTTCATGAGTGTGATCCCTTAGGCGTTTCGTTTCCTTAGTGAAGCGAGCCCCTTCCGTCTGTAGTTCGAACCGGATTTTCCACGGATGAATTGCGTGGTGGTCCGCAGACGAATAAAAGTCCGGCATAGGCGAAGAACCCACCTGGCGAGGATCTGTATAATAGAGATCCGAGCGTTTGTTCACTTAGGAAGAAGTTGTAATCTTTTGTTTTCATTGTAAGCCTTAAATAAAAGGCGAATTTTCTTTCTTTTGAATTTTGTTTACAGCTTGTTCGCGGTAAAAGTAGACTTTGTATTCATTGCTCTGTTGAACTTGTTTACAGCTTCGTTGGCCTACAACAAAATTCAAAAGAAAGAAAATTCGCCTTTTATTTAAGGCTTACAATGAAAACAAAAGATTACAACTTCTTCCTAAGTGAACAAACGCTCGGATCTCTATTATACGGGATCCTCGATTGTGTGGGTTCTTCGCCTATGCCGGGGACTTTTTATTCGTCCGTGGACCACCACGCAATTCCGATCCAGGTGGAAAACCCGGGTTCTGGAACTACAGACGTGAAGGGGCTCGTTTCACGAAGGAAACGAAATGCCTAAGGGGATCACACTCACGAAGGAGAGGATCACGAGCGGTGAGATCTACTAGGAGAAATCACGGCTGATACGTAGCCGACCGGTTAAACACCTGCGATCGTAGATCGGCGTCGGCGGAACTTGTGCTGCGCCGGTGCTCGGGCTGTCGCGTCGGCGGCTCGTAGATCTCGCGAGCTCTCTCCCAAATATCGTAAAATCCAACCCTTAGAACTGAACATCCTCACCTATTTATAGGCAAATGATCAAAGGAAAGGGGGTTTGGCGGCGGACATCATTTGGTGTCCGCCATTGGCCGGACACCAAACGGTGTCCGTTTTAATAACGCCGCTTACGCCGCTTGGTTGGTTTCCTGACTTTTCGCGACGCTTTGTCTCGATTCGCCATTGTCGCCCTAAGTCCGTGGTCCGATTCATTTCTTTGCCGACTTGGAATTCGGTTGGTTCAATCACGCTGATGTGTTAGATGACGATCGATCCTTGTCTTGTCGCCGCTTGAATCCAGCCTCGCTGACGCTCAATCCAATCGATCCGCCACGAATCTTATTGATTTTGAAGCTTTGTTGTTGGATTTATCCCACATTTATGCAACCTCGTTGGCTTGTATGCATCACCGCTCACTTCATGTGTTCGTCATTTCGCGTGATCGTTTTCGCGGCATAGTCAATCGCCGCTTGTCGGATGGGTCGCCGGTTGTTAACCCACCGCCACGAAGTCTCGCTCGCATCGATAAGCAATTTTAATGCCTACAGATATTCTCCAAAGCCGCCTCGCCTCGATTCTTGATGAGTCCGAGATGCTTTGATGTGATGAGCCCTTCACCCTTTCGTTGGCGTGATAGGACTTATGAATGACCTTGGCGTTTAATCTCTCCACTCCCTTGGTCTTTCGGTGCTTTGTAGGATTGCCGAGGGTATTACTTGCCGCATTTTTGTCCGACCGCTGTTAAGACCTTGACCGTAAGTCGATAAATGAATTTCTTTTAAGATTAGCTCCAGATTTGATTCCTCCAATCCGCTCGGGTTCTCCGGTGCTTTGTAGGATACCCGGGGGTGTTACGGTACTGCATTTATTGCTTGACCATTGTTGGAATTTCAAGCGTAGTGACTAAATTCCCTTGTTATTGACTCGTGTTGGTGAACTGTCGTCCAATTGACCATCGAGATTCCTCTCGCTGATCGGGAATCCTTCTTCGACGCTAATTGGTGCCAAACTATGTGGACTTTAGCCTTCAATCGGCGAGTGCAGCGTTGACGGCGTCGCGATTTTCGAGGGATCGAACCGTTGATCGGTGAATCCTTGGCGATCGTTAGTTGGCGTCGCTCTTGTATTATTTCTTGTTGGAGTACAATTATCCGCAGTGGGAGGGATTCTTTCAAGGTAGAACGCATTGTCCTGGCCAATATAAGCCTTGTCGATTCGCCAATTCATCCCTCTTTGAAGTTCCACGGTGAGGGTTATCGAGTTATCCTTAAGAATATGGTAATATTCTCCGTGAACTTCTCGCTAAGAATTAGGAAATAGTTTATACCGTAGTCCTATTTGGAGTAGGATTAGGCGACGCTGATTAGGCCGATGTGATCCAAGACGATCGAAGTTATCCCTAAGAATATTTTTATGGAAATATTCTTAGGGAACTTCTCGACAAATTAGGAAATAGTTTATACCGTAATCCTCGATTGAGTAAGATTAGGCGACGCTGATTAGGCCGATGTGATCCAAGACGATCGAAGTTATCCCTAAGAATATTTTTATGGAAATATTCTTAGGAACTTCGACAAATTAGGAAATAGTTTATACCGTAATCCCGATTGAGTAGGATTAGGCGTAGCGTTGATTGGCGTCGATGTGATCCGCGACGATCGAAGTTATCCCTAAGAATATTTTTATGGAAATATTCTTCCGAACTTCTCACAAATTAGGAAATAGTTTATACCGTAATCCCGATTGAGTAGGATTAGGCGGCGTTGATTGGCGTCGATGTGATCCATACGATCGAGTTATCCTAAGAATATTTTTATGGAAATATTCTTAGGAACTTCGACAAATTAGGAAATAGTTTATACTCGTAATCGATTGGGTAGGATTAGGCGTTGATTGGCGTCGATGTGATCATACGATCGAGTTATCCCTAAGAATATTTTTATGGAAATATTCTTAGGGAACTTCTCGACAAATTAGGAAATAGTTTATACTCGTAATCGATTGGGTAGGATTAGGCGTAGCGTTGATTGGCGTCGATGTGATCCATACGATCGAGTTATCCCTAAGAATATTTTTATGGAAATATTCTTCGGAACTTCTCGACAAATTAGGAAATAGTTTATACTCGTAATCTGATTGGAGTAGGATTAGGCGTAGCGTTGATTGGCGTCGATGTGATCCATACGATCGAGTTATCCTAAGAATATTTTTATGGAAATATTCTTAGGGAACTTCTCGACAAATTAGGAAATAGTTTATACCGTAATCCCGATTGAGTAGGATTAGGCGGCGTTGATTGGCGTCGATGTGATCCATACGATCGAGTTATCCTAAGAATATTTTTATGGAAATATTCTTGGGAACTTCGACAAATTAGGAAATAGTTTATACCGTAGTCCTATTTGGAGTAGGATTAGCGACGCTGATTGGCCGATGTGATCCAAGACGATCGAAGTTATCCCTAAGAATATTTTTATGGAAATATTCTTCCGAACTTCTACAAATTAGGAAATAGTTTATACCGTAATCCCGATTGAGTAAGATTAGGCGACGCTGATTGGCCGATGTGATCCGCAAGACGATCGAAGTTATCCCTAAGAATATTTTTATGGAAATATTCTTCCTGAACTTCTACAAATTAGGAAATAGTTTATACCGTAATCCTCGATTGAGTAGGATTAGGCGACGCTGCTGATTGGCCGATGTGATCCGCGACGATCGAAGTTATCCCTAAGAATATTTTTATGGAAATATTCTTCCGAACTTCACAAATTAGGAAATAGTTTATACCGTAATCCCGATTGAGTAGGATTAGCGACGCTGATTGGCGCCGATGTGATCCGCACGATCGAAGTTATCCCTAAGAATATTTTTATGGAAATATTCTTCCTGAACTTCACAAATTAGGAAATAGTTTATACCGTAATCCCGATTGAGTAGGATTAGGCGACGCTGATTGGCCGATGTGATCCGCACGATCGAAGTTATCCCTAAGAATATTTTTATGGAAATATTCTTCCGAACTTCTCGACAAATTAGGAAATAGTTTATACCGTAACTCGATTGAGTAAGATTAGGCGACGCTGATTGGCCGATGTGATCCAAGACGATCGAAGTTATCCCTAAGAATATTTTTATGGAAATATTCTTCCGAACTTCTCGACAAATTAGGAAATAGTTTATACCGTAATCCCGATTGAGTAGGATTAGGCGACGCTGATTGGCGCCGATGTGATCCGCGACGATCGAAGTTATCCCTAAGAATATTTTTATGGAAATATTCTTCCCGAACTTCTCACAAATTAGGAAATAGTTTATACCGTAATCCCGATTGAGTAGGATTAGCGACGCTGATTGGCCGATGTGATCCGCACGATCGAGTTATCCCTAAGAATATTTTTTATGGAAATATTCTTCCGGGAACTTCTCGACAAATTAGGAAATAGTTTATACTCGTAATCCTGATTGGAGTAGGATTAGGCGACATGGGAGAATATTTGGAAAATTGAGTTTGCCCAGGCCATTGCTGATGATTTCGACCATTTGGAGGTTAAGCTCCAAAGTCTATAAGATTTTGAGGCAGCCGGGCTCCCCTCATATATAGAGACAGAGACAGAGGCTCGCCTCGACGCCTTGGCAGATGCTTTATGCTATTACCGACTCAAGTTCAAATGCAACAGACCGGTATGCTCTTTTGGAGATCACACACAAGCTTGGCTTCCGTGGGACATTTTCAGTCTTGTGTCACTGCTGGAGAAGCGAGAATAGTAGAGCTCGAACAGGAACTTCAAGCGGCGAGGGAGAGTCTGATCATTTTGAAGCTGACGAAGGCCAACAAGGAGGAGACTCTTGCAGTCATGTCCGAGAAGATTGAGTTTTCAAAGCGGAAGCTGGTCGAAGTCGAGGAGGAGACCGTAAAGACCCTTAACAATAGCGAGGAGACTTTCAGGGCTGAGCTTTAGGAGGAACTTCAACAAGCTTTCCTCAATAAAGTATCTGAGTTAAAGCAGCAAATTTACTGTCACAAATTTGATGTTTAGAGAGTTTGTGTAACTTCAGTCTTTTATCAATAAAACGTATTTCTATCTTCTTTTATGCTTTATGATTCTTTTATTTCATCAGAAATAATTAACCATAATACTTATAGGATTTTTGGCAAACCCTCAGCCGTCAACGGATTTGATTAGCCTTTACCAACTACCGTTTGAGTTGGGCTAGCATGTAGATTAACTAAACCGCTCTACACACAACGCTGTGCTAAAAGAATGAAACTCTCTTAGACTTAATGCTACGATGTTGAATACGAGGCTTCATACTCTTTACCGCAAGAGACCACTGCAACGCTGCGGTGAGGCGCTGGCTTTATCCCTTCTTAGGCTTGGGATAAAATACCCTTAATCAAACTCGTGTCTTCTTCAATCGGAGAAAGACTAAACCGCAACGCTGCGGTGAGGCGCTGGCTTTATCCCTTCTTAGGCTTCGATAAAATACCCCGTAATCAAACTCGTGTCTTCTTCAATCGGAGAAAGACTAAACCGCAACGCAGGTGAGGCGCTGGCTTTATCCCTTCTTAGGCTTCGGATAAAATACCCTTAATCAAACTCCTGTCTTCTTCAATCGGAGAAAGACTAAACCGCAACGCTGCGGTGAGGCGCTGGCTTTAGGGTTATTGGCCAACCCCCCTTCAACGGGTTTGATAAGCCTTTACCAACTACCGCTTGAGTTGGGCTAGCATGTAGATTAACTAAACCGCTCTACACGCGACGCTGTGCTAAAAGAATGAAACTCTCTTAGACTTAATGCTACGATGTTGAATCGTAGGCTTCATACTCTTTACCGCAAGAGACCACTCGCAACGCTGTTACGCTGAGACTCATCCCTTCTTAGGCTTCGGATAAAATACCCTTAATCAAACTCGTGTCTTCTTCAATCGGAGAAAGACTAAACCGCAACGCTGCGGTGAGGCGCTGGCTTTATCCCTTCTTAGGCTTCGATAAAATACCCCGTAATCAAACTCGTGTCTTCTTCAATCGGAGAAAGACTAAACCGCAACGCAGGTGAGGCGCTGGCTTTATCCCTTCTTAGGCTTCGGATAAAATACCCTTAATCAAACTCCTGTCTTCTTCAATCGGAGAAAGACTAAACCGCAACGCTGCGGTGAGGCGCTGGCTTTAGGGTTATTGGCCAACCCCCCTTCAACGGGTTTGATAAGCCTTTACCAACTACCGCTTGAGTTGGGCTAGCATGTAGATTAACTAAACCGCTCTACACACAACGTTGTGCTAAAAGAATGAAACTCTCTTAGACTTAATGCTACGATGTTGAATACGAGGCTTCGCCTTTACAGAAGACTAACCCGCAACGAAGTGTTAGGCCGACCTATCCCTCGCTTAGGATTCGATCAAATTCCCCAAGATGACCCTTGGTGCCTTCTTTGACCGAGAATGACCGAACCGAATAAGATTGATTGAGGTGGGAAAGGAAGAATGTATTCTATTTCCAAGGTGGAGAGGAAGGAGGATCTTGTCTCCTATCTCCTGTAAGGGATGAACAAGAGAGGAAGGTTTTGTATCCTATCTCTTGCCGGTGGAGAGGAAGGTTTTGTGTCCTATCTCCCAAGCTCACTTAATAAGAGAGGAAGGTTTTGTATCCTATCTCTACCGATGGAGAGGAAGGAGGATCTTGTCTCCTATCTCCTGCAAGGGATGAACAAGAGAGGAAGGTTTTGTATCCTATCTCTTGTCAAGGGAGAGGAAGGAGGATCTTGTCTCCTATCTCCTGTATTGGAAAGGAAGGATTTTTGTCCTGCTTCCAAAGGAAAGAGACTAAAATGGGATCTCCATTTTGAGAATCTTGAAAGATAAAACTAAGAGTGGGATCTCCACTCCGAGAATCTAAGACAAGAGAGGAAGAATGTGTTCTATCTCTTGCTTCTGGAGAGGAAGAATGTATTCTATCTCCAGGTGAAATGTGGGAAAGGAAGAATGTGTTCTATTTCCCGATGAGAAACTAAGAGTGGGGTTTCCACTCTGAGATCTTGGAAGGGTACGGATAGCTTTCGCTTTTATAGGATTGCTAACCAGAATTTAAAAGTGGACCTCTCGTTCGTGGAAGGAATCGAGAGGGGATTTTGCTGGTGGTTGGACCAGGGAGATTTTTAGTGGGCCCACCGTCAATGAATTTGATCGGTGAGAGAATTTTAGAGGAAAACACAATAACTTAGGGTTATCCTCATGAAAATGAGCGAGATATTTTCTGAGGAACTTCCCATCAAAATAGGTTATCCTGAATGTACTAAGGATAATACTTTTTCAGAAACTTCCCATTTATCTAAGATTAATTGTCTGGCCGCCATTTTGTGTGATAAGCGATATCGCGTTTGAATAGGCGTGTCTATTATAAACGGTCCTTCCCATTTGGGTTCGAATTTACCTTTTTGGAGTTGAGAATTATCGCCGCCGAAAGGACGCAGATCTCCTCCTTAAAGGTTCTCTGTCGAACTTTCTTGTTGAAAGCTCTCGACATCCTAGCTTGATAGAACTCAATGCATTGTTGAGCCTCCAGGCGCTTCTCATCTAGCATCTCAAGCTCTTCGAGACGTTTTTGATGTTGTTCTTCGGTCGTCATCTCCGTTGAAAGGGCTGGCGCGGTGACGAACCGATTTCCAATGGGAGAACTGCTTCACACCCGTAAAACCGGGGAGTACGGGTCACTCCAGTTGGCGTGCGTACGGTTGTGCGATATGCCCGAGTGCTTCTCCGAAGTTTATCGTCCCAGTCTCGCTTGTTATTCTTCACAAGCTTCGACAAAATCTTGATAATCGTCTTGTTGAACGCCTCAGCTAATCCATTTCTTCTTTGGATTATAAGTACGTCGGCGAGACATCTTGTATCTTGAACTTTTCGCAAAACTTGATGAAGGAATTGCCGATGAATGGGGACCGTTGTCATGCACGATCCGCCTTGGAACACCGTGGTCGGTGAAATGACATGGTGTTTGATAAATCGGCGGCGATTTTCGCCTTTACTTCTTTCACGGATTGCTTCACTTGGAGAAGTAGTCGGTGATCGCTAAAATAAACCAATCGCTTTGACCGACGGAGGAAAATGGGACCTACAACGCCCATTCCCCATGTCTCAATGGCCGATGTGGCCGGGATGCAACCGCCCGAGGTCGATGCATATAATTCGCGGAATTTGACTTGTCTCCTATCTCCTGTAAGGGATGAACAAGAGAGGAAGGTTTTGTATCCTATCTCTACCGATGGAGAGGAAGGAGGATCTTGTCTCCTATCTCCTGTAAGGGATGAACAAGAGAGGAAGGTTTTGTATCCTATCTCTACCGATGGAGAGGAAGGAGGATCTTGTCTCCTATCTCCTGTAAGGGATGAACAAGAGAGGAAGGTTTTGTATCCTATCTCTACCGATGGAGAGGAAGGAGGATCTTGTCTCCTATCTCCTGTAAGGGATGAACAAGAGAGGAAGGTTTTGTATCCTATCTCTTGCCGGTGGAGAGGAAGGTTTTGTATCCTATCTCTTGCCGGTGGAGAGGAAGGTTTTGTATCCTATCTCTTGCCGGTGGAGAGGAAGGTTTTGTATCCTATCTCTTGCCGGTGGAGAGGAAGGTTTTGTATCCTATCTCTACCGATGGAGAGGAAGGAGGATCTTGTCTCCTATCTCCTGTAAGGGATGAACAAGAGAGGAAGGTTTTGTATCCTATCTCTTGCCGGTGGAGAGGAAGGAGGATCTTGTCTCCTATCTCCTGTAAGGGATGAACAAGAGAGGAAGGTTTTGTATCCTATCTCTACCGATGGAGAGGAAGGAGGATCTTGTCTCCTATCTCCTGTAAGGGATGAACAAGAGAGGAAGGTTTTGTATCCTATCTCTTGCCGGTGGAGAGGAAGGTTTTGTATCCTATCTCTTGCCGGTGGAGAGGAAGGAGGATCTTGTCTCCTATCTCCTGTAAGGGATGAACAAGAGAGGAAGGTTTTGTATCCTATCTCTACCGATGGAGAGGAAGGAGGATCTTGTCTCCTATCTCCTGTAAGGGATGAACAAGAGAGGAAGGTTTTGTATCCTATCTCTTGCCGGTGGAGAGGAAGGTTTTGTATCCTATCTCTACCGATGGAGAGGAAGGAGGATCTTGTCTCCTATCTCCTGTAAGGGATGAACAAGAGAGGAAGGTTTTGTATCCTATCTCTTGCCGGTGGAGAGGAAGGAGGATCTTGTCTCCTATCTCCTGTAAGGGATGAACAAGAGAGGAAGGTTTTGTATCCTATCTCTTGCCGGTGGAGAGGAAGGTTTTGTATCCTATCTCTTGCCGGTGGAGAGGAAGGTTTTGTATCCTATCTCTACCGATGGAGAGGAAGGAGGATCTTGTCTCCTATCTCCTGTAAGGGATGAACAAGAGAGGAAGGTTTTGTATCCTATCTCTACCGATGGAGAGGAAGGAGGATCTTGTCTCCTATCTCCTGTAAGGGATGAACAAGAGAGGAAGGTTTTGTATCCTATCTCTTGCCGGTGGAGAGGAAGGAGGATCTTGTCTCCTATCTCCTGTAAGGGATGAACAAGAGAGGAAGGTTTTGTATCCTATCTCTTGCCGGTGGAGAGGAAGGTTTTGTATCCTATCTCTTGCCGGTGGAGAGGAAGGTTTTGTATCCTATCTCTACCGATGGAGAGGAAGGAGGATCTTGTCTCCTATCTCCTGTAAGGGATGAACAAGAGAGGAAGGTTTTGTATCCTATCTCTACCGATGGAGAGGAAGGAGGATCTTGTCTCCTATCTCCTGTAAGGGATGAACAAGAGAGGAAGGTTTTGTATCCTATCTCTTGCCGGTGGAGAGGAAGGTTTTGTATCCTATCTCTTGCCGGTGGAGAGGAAGGTTTTGTATCCTATCTCTTGCCGGTGGAGAGGAAGGTTTTGTATCCTATCTCTTGCCGGTGGAGAGGAAGGAGGATCTTGTCTCCTATCTCCTGTAAGGGATGAACAAGAGAGGAAGGTTTTGTATCCTATCTCTACCGATGGAGAGGAAGGAGGATCTTGTCTCCTATCTCCTGTAAGGGATGAACAAGAGAGGAAGGTTTTGTATCCTATCTCTACCGATGGAGAGGAAGGAGGATCTTGTCTCCTATCTCCTGTAAGGGATGAACAAGAGAGGAAGGTTTTGTATCCTATCTCTTGCCGGTGGAGAGGAAGGAGGATCTTGTCTCCTATCTCCTGTAAGGGATGAACAAGAGAGGAAGGTTTTGTATCCTATCTCTACCGATGGAGAGGAAGGAGGATCTTGTCTCCTATCTCCGGTAAGGGATGAACAAGAGAGGAAGGTTTTGTATCCTATCTCTTGTCAGTGGAGAGGAAGGAGGATCTTGTCTCCTATCTCCTGTATTGGAAAGGAAGGATTTTTGTCCTGGTTCCAAGGGAAAGAGACTAAAAATGGGATCTCCATTTTGAGAATCTTGAAAGATAAAACTAAGAGTGGGATCTCCACTCCGAGAATCTAAGACAAGAGAGGAAGAATGTGTTCTATCTCTTGCTTCTGGAGAGGAAGAATGTATTCTATCTCCAGGTGAAATGTGGGAAAGGAAGAATGTGTTCTATTTCCCGATGAGAAATTAAGAGTGGGGTTTCCACTCTGAGATCTTGGAAGGGTACGGATAACTTTCGCTTTTATAGGATTGCTAACCAGAATTTAAAAGTGGACCTCTCGTTCGTGGAAGGAATCGAGAGGGGATTTTGCTGGTGGTTGGACCAGGGAGATTTTTAGTGGGCCCACCGTCAATGAATTTGATCGGTGAGAGAATTTTAGAGGAAAACACAATAACTTAGGGTTATCCTCATGAAAATGAGCGAGATATTTTCTGAGGAACTTCCCATCAAAATAGGTTATCCTGAATGTACTAAGGATAATACTTTTTCAGAAACTTCCCATTTATCGGCATTAATTGTCGGTCGCCATTTTGTGTGATAAGGCGATATGCGCCGTTTGAATAGACTGTGTCTATTATAAACGGTCCTTCCCATTTGGGTTCGAATTTACCTTTTTTTTGGAGTTGAGAATTATCGGCCGTCGAGCGGCGAGGACGAGATCTCCCTCCTTAAAGGTTCTCTGTCGAACTTTCTTGTTGAAAGCTCTCGACATCCTAGCTTGATAGAACTCAATGCATTGTTGAGCCTACAGGCGCTTCTCATCTAGCATCTCAAGCTCTTCGAGACGTTTTTGATGTTGTTCTTCGGTCGTCATCTCCGTTGAAAGGGCGATGCGAAGTGACGGAATCTGGATTTCCAATGGGAGAACTGCTTCACACCCGTGAAACCGTGGAGTACGGGTCACTCCAGCTGGCGTATGCATTTGCCAGCGATATGCCCGAGTGCTTCTCCGAAGTTTATCGTCCCAGTCTCGCTTGTTATTCTTCACAAGCTTCGACAAAATCTTGATAATCGTCTTGTTGAACGCCTCAGCTAATCCATTTGCTGCTGGATTATAGGCTGTCGACGAGACATCTTGTATCTTGAACTTTTCGCAAAACTTGATGAAGGAATTGCTGATGAATTGGGGACCGTTGTCATGCACGATCCGTCTTGGAACACCGTGTCGGTAAATGACATGGTGTTTGATAAATCTGACGACGGTACTCGCCTTTACTTCTTTCAGCGGGATTGCTTCTGCCCACTTGGAGAAGTAGTCGGTGATCGCTAAAATAAACCAATCGCCTTTGACTGACGGAGGAAAAATGGGACCTACAACGCCCATTCCCCATGTCTCGAATGGCCGATGTGGCCGAAGGATGCAACCGCCCGAGGTCGATGCATATAATTCGCGGAATTTGACATGCGGCATTTCGGTGCCGATCAAGGCCATTAATCATTGTGGGCCAAAAGTAGCACATTCTCCGATTCGATCAGAGCTTGGGACCAGCCGATGCGACCGCATTCACCTTCGCGGTGCTTCTCGAAGGACCTCTTCGCCTCCTTGTTTGAAAGGCATCGGAGTAAAGACCGCCATACCCCGGCGATATAACATCCGGGTCTCGTGGTCGTAAAGAATCGGGAGCTCTTCGCCGATTGACTTCTCCTTCACGCCTTGTGGCGTATCACCATGCAAGACGAGTCGATGATAGGAAAACGCCAATCTCGGGCTCCAATTTGGTTTGGGTTGCATATACCTCTTTGGTAACTACCCCTTCATCTTCTTGTACCTCATTATATCCTGGTACGAAGAGTTGATGAGTCCTGACCGTAACCAGTTGCTCGGTCTCTAAGGTTGTGCTAACGACACCGCTAACGCCAGCATCTCGCGAAAGCGCTTTGGAGGCGCTGATATATTCGATGAAGAACTCTTCAACGAAGTTTGCCATTTCGATTGCTACCGATGATAAGGAATTAGATCTCGATTGACTTCAGAGTCTCCGCGGATCTCGCCGACTATCGCTTGTGAATCGCCAGATGCTTCGAGATATTCAACCCCAGCTCCTTGGCGAAGCTAAGTCCAATAAGTAACGCGTTGTATTCGGCTACGTTATTGGAACAAGGTTCGGTAAGTGAATAAGCACGGGGCATGACATGATTCCCCGGGGAAACTAAGACAACCCCGACCCCAGCGGAAATCTTAGAACATCCGGGGGCACTTGCCACGTTGGTAGCTCGAGAAGCTCCGTCAAAATACAACCGCCATATTTGCTGGTGTGTTGTAGTGTTGGTTTCGTGGATTTCATCCGGAAGACCATCATATAGCTCAACTGCGTCCATTGTCGGGTTGGCAGCCAAGAGATCGCAAATCGCTTGTCCTTTGACCGATTTTTGTTGTTTAAAGTGCAAGTCATATTGGGACAAGAGCAAGGCCCATTTCGCCAGACGCCAACTCATTGAGGCCGGCTGGGTCATAAATATTCGGACCGGATTTACGTTAGAGATAATATAAATCGCCCGTCCGACTAAATAGTGCCGCGATTTTTCAATCGCGAACACTAATGCAAGGCACCGCCGACCATTGGGTATCGAGACTCACCACTAATGTTCGCCTGTAATACATCGCTCGCGGATCATTGCCGCCGCCTTGCGCGAGTAAGGCGCCAACGAATGGTCACGCTTTGATGTAAATCAAGAACGGCTTTCTGACAAGGCGACAAGAACAGAGGTTTAGAGAGATACGACTTAATCTCTTCAAATGCCTTCGACAAAGGCCGCCCCAAATAAACGACACGCTCTTCTTGCTCAACTTAGAGAACGGTTGGCACTTCCCGTGATAGGTTCGATATGAACCGCCGGATGTACGCCAATCGCCTTTGTAACCCCCGAGCTCTCTCGATTCCTGAGGTTGCAACTCTTGAATCGCCTTCACTTTGTCGATCAACATGGATTCCTTTATTGGTGACGACGGCCAAGGAATTTGCCACCGACATCCCAAGGAAGGATTTGGTGGTTCATCTTTAGTCGATGAGTCCGCATGAGCTCAATACCGCTCTAAGATCTTTAAAGTGATCTCCTCTGCCACGGCTTTTACGACTAAGTCGCCGACGAGCATTCGACCGCTTTCCCAAGATGGTCCCGAAAATTTTCGTCATCGCTTCGGTAGTGCGTGGCGCCGTTGTTCTTCTTCTTCTTCTTTGGGGTTGGAGTTGGAACGTTTGTTCGCGAACCGCCTTGGCTCGCTTTTCCCTTTGCCGCGGATAAAGTTACGCCGAGCTTCATTGTCGGTGGCTTCTTTCCGCTTTTTCCTCTTGAGGAATCTTTTCGCCTTGCTCTCCACGAACCTTCAAATTCTTCCACGCTATAGATGGTGCTGTCCCCATTGCCTCTAGCACGCCTATCGATAAGTTGTTATGGCAGGTCCGAGGATGAACTCCTCTCGTTATTGATCCCGACAGCCATTGCCTTGTTCCGAATCGCTTGACGAAGATATCCACAGCTCCGCCCTTCGCTTCGCCGAGTAATGTCCCGATCGATACTTCGGTATCGTCGTCGAAGAAATTGGTGAGGAAGCTAGACTCCATGTCGTCCCAGCTGTGAATGCTCCCCGGCTTGAGACGGCGGTACCAATCGAAGGCAGCTCCACGAAGGGTGCCAACGAATGACCGAACCATCAGGGGCTCGTTACCGAAAATAACTCCGAGGTGCGACTTGAAATAAATCAAGTGCTGCGTCGGGGAACCCTTCCCGTCAAACGGTGTGAAGTTTATTAAGTTAAACTTAGACGGGTACGGAATTGATTCCCACTCCTCGGTATGGGCAAGGAATACTGTTTTCTTCACCTCTTGAGCGAAATCGCGAGTTGATTTTGCTCTCGAGGTCTTTGATCTTCGCCATGAGCAACAAGATTCGCTATGTCCAAAGGCGGTTCGTGAGGGTTATCATCCTCTTGTGCCTCCTCACAGTGCGAATCATTTGTCATCTTGGTCGACGCCGATGCGCCGACTCGATTCACCTCGATGCTTTGTCAAGGCTTGGATCTGTTGGTCGCATTTCTCTCATCGCTCGCATGGCCAAATCCATCTCTAGCTTGAAGTTTTCCGTTGTTTAGCCAACGCCGCCTAGCATTTTAGCCACTTGATCTGCATCGATCATAAGCGCTTGGGGCTCCTTCGCTAGATACAAGATGATCGAGGCGATTATGAGCCAATATCCGACGATCATCCTCCGCGGTATCCTTTCGAAGTTTGTCGATCTCGACCGTTTGATAGTCCCGACCGCAAACGAAGTTAATCGCTATGGCGCGCCGATAGTCCGTGACGACGGTTCTTTGCCGGTCATGTTATTAGTGACCTCGGCAATTCATCCTCTCGATGTCATCCTTCATGGAGTCGCCTTGACCTAGGTCTCGCTGTTGGTGCTAAGCCTCGAAGACCGATACCCTTTTCGAGTTTTTACAGAATTACACTCCGAGAGCACCGTTTTGATGAGCTTAGAGCACAAACATGACTGTGACGAGCTGGGAGAGCTCTTTCGAGCCTTCTTTGTACCCCCAGTACCATAGTATAACTCATCGGTATGAGTGCCGGAGCAACCTACTGTGTGTTGGCACGATCTCTCGTATAACGCCCTCATCGCCGATGAAAACGCCTCTTCCGAGGACGGGTCAATTCATCGAAACTTCCGAAAGTGACTCGCCTAGACTTTCACCGATGGGGCCAAGTCTCGGCGACTTCTGACTTCGATTTTCAATCCGATAGGAGGGGCTGCAGGAGTCTTCTTGTCTTTGTTGGAGCGGATGCGACCTCCTGCATGAGGAGTGACCCGTGATTCTTTTAAAGGACCCAAACGATCCTTGATAGTTGGCTTGGTGGTGGTGGCGGGAGTAGACTTCACCACCGGTCCGCATACGCACTCTTTGACTCGAGGCCGACTTGGACTTTGGCGCTGAATTTGTAACGCCATGCCTCGCTTAAGTGCCGGACAGAACCGGAGTGTTGGCGCCTCGTGTTTTGCACCGCGCTACCGGGTTGGAGTACCGTTAGATTTGGGCCTCCAAACCTCGGTGGTATGTCGGCGCTTCTTTACCACCTCCTTTCAATTCACGAGCTTGTTGCACCAAAGCTCGTGGCTCGCTAGTGCGCTGGCGCTTCCGGATACGCCTCAAGCGCGGAGCGTTTCGCTGACACGGACCCACTCGCTGGTTGACGGCTTGATGGGCGCCGATCCTTGAGGCCGGAGCCTCTGGTAAGTTCGATCTTAGATCCGCCAGAGCGACCCCATCCATGGATTGCACGGCTTTGGCATGTTTGCGCGCCATGCTTTGTCGCCGCTTTGGCGGCTCGCTGGAGAGTGCGGCGCCATTGGCGCTCATCTCGCCGCTAGTCGGAACTTCGGCACCGGGGATTTTTCGCTACCGTGGCAGCGGGTTGGACTCGCCGTCCCGGGCTCTACATCGGAGGCCCATCGGGTTCTCCTGCGCCGAGACCTTCTTGGTGCGGCGGGGAACTGATCTCGAAGAGGGTGAGGACAGTACTCCTCGAGCTTCTCCGGTCGAACTCGAACTCGACCTCTTCCTCCACCGGATGGGAATCCGCTGGCCGCGCACGACGACCTCCGATCTGAGGCCGGTGGCTCCCACTGTGGTCGCCAGCTTGTTCGCGGTAAAAGTAGACTTTGTATTCATTGCTCTGTTGAACTTGTTTACAGCTTCGTTGGCCTACAACAAAATTCAAAAGAAAGAAAATTCGCCTTTATTTAAGGCTTACAATGAAAACAAAAGATTACAACTTCTTCCTAAGTGAACAAACGCCGGATCTCTATTATACGATCCTCGCTGTGTGGGTTCTTCACCGTGCTGTGGATTTTTATTCATCCGTGGACCACCACGCAATTCGATCCGTGGAAACCCGGTTCGAACTACAGACGGAAGGGGCTCGCTTCACGAAGGAAACGGCCTAAGGGGATCACACTCACGAAGGAGAGGATCGCTTCGGGATCACACTCACGAAGGAGAGGATCGCCGAGCGGGTGAGATCTACTAGGAGAAATCACAGCTATTTTGTAGCCGATCCGATTCGCTACCTCGCTGACAGATCTGACGTCGACGGAACTTGTGCTCGCCGGTGCTCGGAACTGTGCGTCGACGGCTCGTGGATCTCGCGAGAGCTCTCTCCTAAATTTCAGAAAATCCAACCCTTAGAACTGAACATCCCTCAGCCTATTTATAGGCAAATGATCAAAGGAAGGGGTTTGGTTGGTCGGACACCATTGGTGTCCGCTTGCCGGACACCAATGGTGTCCGCCATCGGTCGACACCAAACGGTGTCCGGTTTAACGAACGCCGTTTGGCGTTGTTTGGTTGGTTTCCGGACTTTTTCGCGACGTTTTGTCTCGATCTCGTCATTGTCGTCCTAAGTCCATGTCCGATTCATTTCTTTGCTGACTTGGAATTCGGTTGGTTCAATCACGTTGACAGGTTAGATGACGACTGATCCTTGTCTTGTCGTCGTTTGAATCCAGTCTCGTTGACGTTCGAATCCAATCGATCTCGCTTCGCCGAATCTTATTGATTTTGAAGCTTTGTTGTTGGATTTATCCCACATTTATGCAACCTCGTTGGCTTGTATGCATCGCCGGCTCACTTCATGTGTTCGTCGGCTCGCGTGATGCGTTTTGCGGCATAGTCAATCGCCAGCGTTTGTCGGATGGGTCGTCGGTTGTTAACCCACCGTCACGAGTCTCGTTCGGGTACTGATAAGCAATTTTTAATGCCTACAGCAACCACAAGGGAGCAATTGTTGCAGGAGTGGGGGTAGTGCTGATCGACCCCCATGGACATGTTCTTCCTCAGGCCTACTCATTGACCGAGCAATATTCCAACAACGTAGCCGAGTATAATGCCCTTATAATCGGCTTACAACTCACTCAAGACTTGGGCGTCAAATACCTTGAAGCCCACGGTGACTCCAAGCTGATCGTGAATCAGATCAAAGGGGAATACGAGGTCCGTCACAACGACCACATACCCTACCACAGAACGGCAACAAAGCTTGCTCAATCATTCGAAGGTTTCTACATCGGCTATGTAGCTCGCCTCAAGAACACTCATGCAGATGCTTTGGCATCCCTTGCGGCCACACTTGCCTTGGCGCCCAAATCTACTAGGCGCGTTATGGTGGCTAGCCATCAATTATGCTCCCCGGAGCATATTCTTGAAGTCAACGAAGTGCATGTTATGCCAACTCACTTCGAAGGTAATGATTGGTGGTTCCCAATCATCGACTACGTCCTGCACGGGATTATTTTGATGATGCAGGTGTAGTCTCATGAGAAACCTATACATATTCGGAGTGTTTTAATCACTCGGTTTTAACTCAGCACATGATAAACACATATATAACTCGCTATAAGGTGAATGAACAATTTAATAAAATTGTTATGAGTAGTTTGTGCTAGAGATGATACAATAGGATGTTACACCTAATCTTTGTACATATAGACAGGTGTAGAGACCTATAACCTAGACTATACAATGTACCCAGACGTAGTTAATCCTAATACATGCGTCGACTAGGTAGCTGATCCCTGACTTGGACCATTCTAGTCAGTATTAACTAGGTTGTGTTAGATTGCCATAGGATGTGGATTATAGTGCATAAGATTACATGTGCAAATTAAATAACAATGGGATAGGGGATAAGTTATGATATTAATCGCATTTTAAGGTTGGTTGGTTGGCCAGAAGACTCCTATGTGAATACCTATGTTATGACTTTGTATTAGTTATGTGTAACCACATTAAGTGGGTAGATGTTTACTACCTAAGATATCCTCTTGAGCTTATGATCAGTTTTTTTTATTCATATTTTTTCTTATCTAGAGGATAAGTTTTTAATTATATTTGATCAGCTAACCGTTGATTCTTGCAATTCTCCATATTTTCTCACTTAGACCTTACGTCTAACCCCTTTTGTGGACCCCTTATTCAGGTAACGTAGTGAGTTTGACTGCAGTAGCCGGGCCTACATGAATAAGCAGGTTATGAGGACATAGCCAGCGCCATACATTAGTTATTAATAAAAAATAGAAGATAATTGTTTATTTTGATACAATGGATATTTCTAGATTGTTCTTAAGATACATTATCTAGATTTGATAGCCGTGTTTGAGCCAAGACTTTGTATTTCTTTTCAAATATTGGAGTTATCTATCTAGTGGATGAGATATTCGGATACTTTGTTACATCTGTATTTTTGTTTCCGCTTATTATTCCTATGATGTTGATGTTATTGTGATGAAAGCTTTACTTTTTATGTATATTTGTATTGTGTGTGGTTGTGGATTGATATTTTAAAATGGGTTACAAAGTATTTATGGAATATTTTCTATTTGGTTATGTAACTATTCTGCCCACCAGGTCATTCCCGTGTGCGGGACGTGACAGTGTTTCGAATCCTCCTCCTAAATCTTATGCCAGTCTATTCTCAGATAATAGTAAACTTGGTGACGGGCTCAATCTAAATTTTATCCCTCCAACACAACAAACGGCTTAATTCTCTTCTGAGGAACGGCATGAAGGAGATTTCTTGTGGAAGAACTCTTTGATTGGCTATGTTATTAGCCTCAATGTTAGATTCGAAGCTATGGAGAATTATATGTTCAAGGTTTGGGGGGTCCTATTACTACTCCCTCTGTGTGCTTGACTAAACCAAGACTTTTTCTCTACAAATTCCATAATGAGGCAAGCATGAGAGATATCCTGGATGCAGGGCCTTCGTTCTTTGGGGCGCGTCCACTTATGTTAAACCCATGATCTGTTGATGAAGATGTCGACAAGATAAGGGACTGCAATTACCTTATGTGGGTACAATTTCTAGATCTGAGGCTAAAGTTATGGAGTTCTACAGGAATTAGCAAGGTTGCTAGCACTATAGGTATTCCAATTACAACTGACAAGCTTATTGCTAGCAGTCAAAGGCTAGCTTATGCTAGAGTCGTTATTAAGGTGAAACTTCCTCTTGCTGTCCCACTGCCTAATCAAATTTTCATTGAAGGTTCTGATGGGAAATTTTTATGTGCAATGAGTTGTTTATGAGCTGAAGCCTAGGCGGTGTACATCCTATAAACAAATTGGTCATGACTTGGAGCATTGCAAAAGACATCCTCTTGTCCAAAGATAGGGGTGTTAGATTTAAATCTAATTAAATCTATTTGTGGACACATATGTTACATTAATGTGGAGTGCTATACTTAAGGCTAACCCACTAAAGTGATCAATCAATTTGGGTTAATGGGTATTTAAATAAATTATGGGCTAAATGTGCAGATACCAGGTTGTAATTATAATTTGATGAGGGGCCAAATTGTAAAATTACAACACCTATATATATGGGGTTATGGTCCCTAATCTAGGGTTACGTTCTCTAATTCTCTTCTCTAATTCTCTTCACCCCCATCTAGAGAGAAATTTAGCTATAGAGAGACCCTCAAGATTAGAAGATCTAAAACCCTAATTCAGATCTTCATGGATTCAGGTACGCTTCCACTTTTGTTCTTGTTAATCTCATTGAATTAATCATGGTTATAAAGTCCAACAAGTGGTATCAGAGTCAAATTCGTGATTAATTCTCAGGGATTTAAGATTAAAGTTGGTTTTTTGATCTAATCTATGTTGGTTTGAGAACTGTTCACGGATGAACAGTAAAGATTAGTTTTTTGATCTTTTCTTTTCTTCTTTCGATTTGTTTTTTGCCCGGTTGGTCTCGCCGTCGTTCCCTCGGCTCCTCGCCGGCGATGCTCACTGGCGACACCGCTGTCAATGGAGACAGCGGCGGCTACAATCAGGAAACCCTAGGGTTTCGAAACCCTAGGGTGCAGGAACCAAAACTGACGGCGGCTCCAGTTCGAAACCCTAAGGGGTGGGAAAAAAAATTCAAACGAACCTCGCGTTCGTTCTCGATGCAGCCTCGCTAAATTCAGATACAAACGAACCTCGCTCGTTTCTTCAGTTGAACCTCGTGTTCAAAATTCAAACGAACCTCGCTTCGTTCTCGATGCAGCCTCGCTAAATTCAGATACAAACGAACCTCGCTCGTTTCTTCAGTTGAACCTCGCTCAAAATTCAAACGAACCTCGCTCGTTCTCGATGCAGCCTCGCTAAATTCAGATACAAACGAACCTCGCTCGTTTCTTCAGTTGAACCTCGTGTTCAAAATTCAAACGAACCTCGCGTTCGCTCGATGCAGCCTCGCTAAATTCAGATACAAACGAACCTCGCTCGTTTCTTCAGTTGAACCTCGTGTTCAAAATTCAAACGAACCTCGCTTCGTTCTCGATGCAGCCTCGCTAAATTCAGATACAAACGAACCTCGCTCGTTTCTTCAGTTGAACCTCGTGTTCAAAATTCAAACGAACCTCGCTCGTTCTCGATGCAGCCTCGCTAAATTCAGATACAAACGAACCTCGCTCGTTCTTCAGTTGAACCTCGCTCAAACTCAAGTCGAACCTCGCTCAAACTCAAGTCGAACCTCGCTCAAACTCAAGTCGAACCTCGCTCAAAATTCAAACGAACCTCGCTCGTTTCTTCAGTTGAACCTCGTGTTCAAAATTCAAACGAACCTCGCTCGTTTCTTCAGTTGAACCTCGTGTTCAATTCGGATGAATTTCAGATTTGGGATTAATTGAATTTCTCAAATAATCCATTAAGTCTTTTAGGCCTTTATGGGTCTATCTATGGTTGATTAAAATGGAGAAATCTATTTTAAGTTGTTTCAGTTGGATTTTCAACCATCTTTCTCATATCGCTCACTGGACGTAGTATCTATTTGGAAAGATAATGCTACTAGTAAGAAGCCATTTAACTTCTTCAAAATATGGACTAAACACCCTGATTTTATTTCTATTGTCCAATCTATCTGGCAGACTCCTATGAGAGGATATAAAATGTATGTCCTCTGCTAAAATCTTAAACCTCTAAAAGTAGCTTAAACTTCTATTGTTCATGAGTTTTTATCGTTCTATCAAAATTTACTAGGAGTAACTTATGTGGTTGCAAGTCCAGACATTTCTATTATTCAAAATGGCCCTTGCTTGACTTCTTAACTTGCTAGAAAATTAATTGCTCCTGTCACTCCAGAGAAAATTAAACATGTGGTCTTCTCCATGCCTGATGATAAAGCACTAGGACCAGATGGATTTTGTGCTTCTTTCTTCAAAGCAGCGTAGAGTATTACTGATGAGGACCTTGTAGCGGCAATCAAGGAATTCTTCAATACTGGTTCACTCCTAGGTATAGTTAATTCCACATCTCTTACACCTGTCCCTAAAATTCTCTACACTCTTTTTACATCTGACTTCAAACCGATAGCATGTTGTAATTGTATTTATAAGTTCATATCCAAATTTCTGGCTGTTAGACTTCAAGCAGTGATTGGACACCTGATCAATGATTCACAAAGTGCTTTGATTAAGGGAAGGCTAATCTGTAGTGATATCCTTCTTGCTCATGAGCTAGTTAAGCATTATGGAAGGAGAGGTCTCTCTCCAAGAGCTATGTTGATATTAGGAAAGTTTTTGACTCCATAAGTTAGAGCTTTCTAAAAAATATGCTTTTGGGCTGGGGTTTCCATCCAATTATGTTAATTGGTTTATGACATGTATCTACTCTCCTAAATATTCTATCTCCTTTAACAGCATACTACATGGCTACTTCAAGGGTGGAAGGGGTTTGAGGCAAGGTTACCCCCTTTCTCCTTACCTTTTTGTCATTAGAATGGAGTATTTATCTAGAAGGCTTGACCTTCTCAAGAATTATAGAGATTGCAAATGGCACTCTAATTATTTTGAGCTCAAAGAGACACATTTAATCTTTGCTGATGATTTTATGCTTTTTAGTAGAGGAGATGGCTCCTCTGTTAATACGCTATATGCATGTTTTAAAGAATTTAGCTTGGTATCTAGTCTTCAAGCAAACACTAGGAAAAACTCTATTTTTCTTGGAGGCATTGATTCAAGTACTAAGATAGAAATTCTATCCTCATTGGGGTTCTCTGAGGGATCACTCCCTATCAAAATACTTGGGGATGCCTTTAATTAGCAAAAGATTGTCACAGTTAGACTGTGGTGCCCTACTCAACAAGATAACTAATCAATTTCAAATGTGGATGAAGAAGAGACAGCTCTACTATGCAGGTAAATTGCAGGGTATTAAAAGTGTAATTTAGGCGTACAAATTTTCTAGACTAGTTGTTAAATATTGCCTCAGAAAGTCTTACACAAAATTGACGAGTTATGCAAAGCTTTCTGTTGGCTTTTTGGCTTGAATCCAAACATGTGGGGCCCATTTTGATTTGAAATGATTTCCTCTTTTGTCTATATATGGTAAAGATCAGAAGCCAAATTTTCGTGCCTTAAATCAACGGATATTCCTTGATCTTTGATAGAGACAAGGTTGTATAGTGGGCCCCAGCTTAAGAAGTTAAGCAACAATTGCAGCTGTGCGTCTTCACCTTCTTCCATTCATTTTTCTGGAGTGTTTTTATAATCTGAGCAAGAGAGAGCTTGAAATAGAGAGTTCTCATTTTTGTACGAGGATTGTATTGAGAGATAAATATAGTGAAACCCCCTCTTACCGTGTACGTAAATCAATTTGATCGAACCACATAAATTCTTGTGTGTTTGTGTTTATCTCTATTTTCTGATTTTGTCTTTCAATATTTTGGTACATTTGATCAGACCGCTGTGGATTTATTATCACAACAAATTGGTATCAGAGTGTCTCGATCCTAGGACTGCTTTCAGACTTCCACAATGGCTTCTGTAAAGTTCTCGGTGCTGATATTCGATGGTCAGAATAATTTCGGCCTATGGAGGATAAAGATGAAGGCTTTGTTACGACGTGAAGGTACAGTTAAAGCTATCGATGGGAAATACCCAGAAGATATGACTATGCTAAGATCGAAGAGATTGACGAAAATGCTCACAGCGCCTTGCAGTTGTCACTATCCGACAATGTGCTTCGTGAAGTTGCTGATGAGGAAACGGCAGCGGGATTGTGGTCAAAGCTCGAAAGTCTCTATTTGAAGAAATATCTTACAACTAGATTGTACCTGAAGCAGCGGCTATGCACACTGAAGATGAAAGAATGTACACCCATTCAGGAACATCTCGATGAATTTAATAAAATTGTCATGGATATGAAAAACCTGGATCTTAAGCTTGATGATGAAGACCGGGCTCTCATTGTGTTGTGTTCCTTGCCTAATTCTTATAAAAATTTTGTTAACTCTATGTTGTATAGAAGAGAATCCATAAGTCTGGAGAATGTGAAGGCCTCTTTAAATTCTGCCGAGTTAAGAATAAAGTTGAATGGAAAAAGTACCGATAGGCAGGCTGATGGTCTACTAGCCAGAGGTAGATCGAAGACTAGAGAGGGTAATAAAGGGCAATCCAGAAATCGTTCGAAGCCCAGGTCAGCCCAAGACAAGAAACAAGTTGAGTGTTTCTACTGTCACAAGAAAGGACATTACATGTTAGAATGTCATGCTCTAAAGAAGAAAGGCAACCATCGTGATGAAACCTCAGATTCAGCAAATACGATAAAAGCGAATGTTGCCGATGTCGCTGAGACGGTTCTTGCAGTATGTCCCTTGGATGGCCATTCTGATAGAGAATGGATCTTGGATACAGGCGCGTCTTATCATATGTGTCCAAATAAAGATTGGTTCACTAGTTACAAAGCTATAAGTGGTGGGTTAGTTTTGATGGGCAATAATACAGTTTGCAAGACAGTTGGAATTGGTACAGTTCACATCCGGTGTCATGATGGGATAGTGAGAACTTTATCAGATGTGAGACACATTCCGGACTTAAAGAAAAATCTAATTTCTTTGAGTTCTTTGGATTCTATTGGGTGTTCTTACACTGGTGGAGGTGGAGCTCTTAGAGTTACTAAGGGTTCATTGGTTGTGATGAAAGGTAGCAAAGTGAACAGTTTATATATTTTCCAAGGCAGTACTGTGATAGGCTCTGCAGGTGTGTCCTATGATACTGACAGGGACACTACTTATATGTGGCATATGCGCTTAGGCCACATGAGTGAGAAAGGGATGACTATTTTGAGTAAACGTTGCTTACTTTGTGGTGATCATACATCATCACTTGATTTCTGTGAGTATTGTGTGTTTGGGAAGCAAACTCAGGTCAGCTTCTCAACTAGCTCACATACGACGAAGGGCACTCTCGACTACATTCATTCGGATTTATGGGGACCTGCTCAGGTTCCATCCAAAGGTGGCGCTCTTTATTTTTTGACTTTTATTGATGATTTTTTAGAAACATTTGGATTTATTTTCTCAGGCGCAAAAGCGAGGTGTTCAAAACTTTCAAGAAGTGAAAAGTTTTTGTTAAGAATCAGACTGGGAAGAAAATTAAACGTCTCCGAACAGATAATGGCCTAGAGTTCTGCAGTGGTGAGTTCAACCAGTTCTGCGCAAATTCTAGAATCGTACGACATCGCACGGTCAGGTACACTCCTCAGCAAAATGGGGTGATAGAACGCATGAATAGAACATTGACTGAGAGAGCTAGTTGTATGCTCTCAAACTCCGGATTGGATAAATACTTCTGGGCTGAAGCTGTTAACACAGCTTGTTACTTGGTGAACCGGTCTCCTTCTACCATCATCGAGCACAAAACTCCAAATGAGGTATGGTCAAGTAAACCCAGTGACTATTTAAATTTAAAGGTATTTGGATGTCCTGCTTACTATCATTTTAGAGATGGTAAACTTGAGCCTAGAGCTAAGAAATGCATATTTGTTGGTTATGCTGATGGCGTCAAAGGCTATCGTTTGTGGAGTCTTGAACCTGATTCTCCTAAATTCATTATTAGTAGAGATGTTACTTTTAATAAAAAATATATGCTTGATCATGGGAAGGTTTCTGTTAAGTCTACAGGAAATGTAGAGAATGCAATGGATAAGGTGAAGCTTCAGGTGGAGCTCGAGGGAGAGACTTCTCAAAAGTCATCTACAAAAATAGCTCCTACAGTTGTAGGAGAGTAACATAATTCAGGCTCAGATGATGATGAGGCTGAGACTGAACAACCTTATTCCATAGCCACCGGCAGAGAGAGGAGACAGATCAGACATCCTCAGAGATATGCACATGCTGAGTTAGTGGCGTATGCTCTCACGACAGCTGAAGAGATGGGTATTCAAGAGCCATCAAACTTTACCGAACCTGTCTCATGCAGAGAATCTGATCATTGGGCCACGGCTATGACAGAAGAACTCGAGTCACTTTATAAAAATCAGACTTGAGATTTGGTGCAATTACCTAAGGGTAAAAGGGCAATTGGATGCAAGTAGATTTTCAAGAAGAAAGAAGGGATCCCAAGGGTTGAAGATGCTAGATTCAAAGCACGGTTGGTGGCAAAGGGTTATAAACAAAAGAAGGGAATTGACTATAATGAAGTATTTTCTCCGGTTGTGAAGCATACCTCCATCCGTGTATTGATTGCCATGGTTACTCTATTTGATCTGGAGCTTGAGCAGCACGATGTGAAGACTGCATTTTTACATGATGAGCTTGAGGAGACTATCTACATGTCTCAGCCAGAGGGATACTTCGTAGAAGGTAAAGAAGATCATGTTTGCAGATTGAAGAAATCTTTATATGGCCCTCGGGTCTCCCGCAGGGTACAAGAGGTTTGATACTTTAATGCTTAGTCATGGGTACTCGAAAAGTACTTATGATAGTTATGTGTACTATATGCGTCTAGGAGATGATTATTTTATTTATCTTCTATTATATGTCGATGACATGCTTATTGCTGCTAAGAATATGTCGCAGATTCTTATTTTGAAGAAACAACTCAGTGATGAGTTTGAGATGAAAGATCTTGGTGCAGCAAAGAAGATCTTAGGGATGGAGATCAAGAGGGACAGAAAAGTTGGAACATTATATCTCTCACAGAAGAGTTATATTAAAAAAGTGCTTAAGCGTTTTGGGATGAAGAAGGCCAAGCCCGTTACGACTCCTTTGGCTCCACACTTCAGGCTCTCAGCTTCAGATTCACCTAAGAATGAAACCGAGAAAAAAGAGATGTCCCGAGTTCCATACTCTAGTACAGTGGGTAGCATTATGTATGCTATGATTTGCACTCATCCAGACATTGCCTAAGCAGTCAGTGTAGTCAGCAGATATATGGCTCAGCCAGGTAAGACACATTAGGAGGCAGTGAAGTGGATCCTCCGGTATCTCAGGGGGTACCTCAGATTTGGGTTTAGTTTTTAACAGTAGTACTTCGAAAACCTCAGTTGTAGGTTTTGTGGATTCTAACTATGCTGGTGATCTCGATAAAAGGTGATCTTTGACTGGTTATCTTTTTACCCAATCTAGCTCAGCTATTAGTTAGAGATCGACTTTACAGTCGATAGTGGCTTTGTCTACTACAGAGACAGAGTACATGGCAGCAGCAGAAGCAATAAAAGAGACCATTTGGATGAGAAATCTCATGAGTGAGCTTGGACTTCAGCAAGAAGTTAGTTCAGTTATCTTTTGTGACAACCAGGGTGCGATACACCTAACTAAAAACTTAGCACATCACGTGGGACAAAACATATTGATGTCAGATATCATTTCATTCGTGAGGCAACTGCTGAGAGAAGCATCACAATGAAGAAGATTGGTACTGCAGATAATCCAGCTGACATGTTGACCAAATCGGTCCCGACTTTCAAGTTCAAGCACTGCTTGGACTTGGGAGGCATTCACATTTGTTAGGTGGCCCCGTGTTGGGGCATTGTTAGCAAGAGGGGTGGAGTTCACTGGTTTTATTATGAAGTGAATAATCATTTTTCACATCTCTTGTTTCTTACACCGAGTTAGCTCACGTAAGCTTAGAGATGTGTTCATGATGATAATTCAACTTCTTGATGTTTGAGAATTCAATTCAAGGTGGAGTTTGTTGACTTTTTGGCTTGAATCCAAACATGTGGGGCCCATTTTGATTTGAAATGATTTCCTCTTTTGTCTATATATGGTAAAGGTCAGAAGCTAAATTTTCGTGCCTTAAATCAAGGGATATTCCTTGATCTTTGATAGAGACAAGGTTGTATAGTGGGCCCCAGCTTGAGCAGTTAAGCAGCAATTGCAGCTGTGAGTCTTCACCTTCTTCCATTCATTTTTCTGAAGTGTTTTTACAATCTGAGCGAGAGAGAGCTTGAAAGAGAGAGTTCTCATTTTTGTACGAGGATTGTATTGAGAGATAAATATAGTGAAACCCCCTCTTGCCGTGGACGTAGATCAATTTGATCGAACCACGTAAATTCTTGTGTGTTTATGTTTATCTCTATTTTCTGATTTTGTGTTTCAATATTTTGGTATATTTGATCAAACCGCTGTGGATTTATTATCACAACAAATTGGTATCAGAGTGTCTCGGTTCTAAGACTGCTTTCAGTCTTCCACAATGGCTTCTGTAAAGTTCTCGGTGCTGATATTCGATGGTCAGAATAATTTCAGCCTATGGAGGATAAAGATGAAGGCTTTGTTACGACGTGAAGGTGCAGTTAAAGCTATCGATGGGAAATACCCAGAGGATATGACTATGCTGAGATCGAAGAGCTATGATCCGTTTGAATCACTCAAATAATTTTGAACCATTTTCATATATTTGGTAATGAAATTAGCCTTATTTATATATGATGGGCCTTATTGATGGGTACAACATATCCCAATATTGTTTTGCATCTTGATCATCTCTAACACCTAGCTTACGATACTATGCGTAGAAAAGAATGTATTAAACAAATATGAGCTAAATACACAAGGGATTAAAGAATATCCCTATACTCAGTGCCGACAAGCTAGAGCTTTCCCCACGCAAAGAGATTCCAAGTGGCAAGATGACAAGACATCCTTGGGCAAAAGCCAATATAATTGCATTAACTATTGAACCATAGTATAATTTCTAAACTAAAATAAGAGATTGAGTCTCGTGTATTCAGGAAAACTAAATGAAAAAATAAATAAAGAAATAAAAAGAGGGCTTCTTAACAATTCTCTGATTTTGTTTGGACGTCTGCATGGAGTTGACATGTTAGGGTTTGTTTATTGTGGGTGAGAGAGAATCTCTGCAGGGAATTTGGTGGAAGATTTTTTTTTTAAATTAACTATTTTATCTTCGAAATGCATGTTCGTGGATAGCAACGTCATCACTGCCCTTGTGACGGTTCCCGCTCATTTGACTCGCCAAATACTTTCAGCAATAGGTAATAATCACGGTTCATGATGATCGATATTAATGCATAAGGAGGGGGAAAGAAAGAACACACAAGTATATACCGACACTTTCGCTACTTAATTAGCACTTGTCATAATCTCACTCGTTATGCATATAAAATAGGGTTTTTACATTAATATCACCTTTACTTTTATCAAAATTAATTAATATTTATCATTTTTAAAGTTTTTTGGGTCAATACCACTTTTACTGGCTAACATCTTTGCAATGTCACACATATTTGAGTTTTTAGCCTAAAAACACATGAACTGACAAAAATACTCTCACCCCAAACACGTGCAAAGCATATGTGTCTAATTAATTATTAAAAAAAAGATTTTTTCAATATTAGCCCCCAAATCTTTCATGTTTTGTCATTAGACCCCAATATATTATCATATTTTGAAATTAGTCCCCAAATCGATGCCCTCTTCAACCAATCGGCGTCGTCCTCGCCGGAGAGGGTTATAGGGAGGCCTATTTATCGATCTTTTAGTCCTTGGCTAGGGTTTCGAGGGGATTTTTTCTTAGATTGAAGGGGGAGAGAGGGAAGATTGGGGAGAGGTGAGGTTAAGGTCTGGGGGAGGATTTTTTTTTTTTGGATTGGAGGGAGAGAGGAGGATTGAGGGGAGATGAGGTTAGGATTTAAGGATTGGGAATTAGCGTTAGGGGATTGGGCTAGGGTTTGGAGATCCATGGTTGTTTCAGAGAGAGAGAGGGGGGGGGAAGGATTTGAGGGACTAAGTTCAAAATATGAACGATTTGGAGGACTAATATTGAAAAAAGCCTTAAGTTTATACTTAAATAGGACACACGTGAAAAGCACATGCCTTAGTTAGGGGGTAAAATGGTCAGTTCACGTGTTTTTTAGGTTGAAAACTCAAATAGGCGTGACATTGCAAAGATGTTAACAAGCAAATGTGGTATTGACCAAAAAAACTTTAAAGATAGAAAGTATCAATTTTGATAAAAGTAAAGATGATTTTCATGTAAAAACCCTATAAAATAGAGGGGAGTATTGTCCGCAAGACCAACTCTGGTTATAATATACACAAATGATTTTAGAGCAACTTTAGAATGCACAGAACTTGAAATTGAAGAGATAAATGAGTGGTATTGCATATATATACCAGAGTATATAAAAACAAGCTTAAATTGGATTTTCTTTTCTATCAAAAATTATAATTGAGAGACCATTCCTATTACATGACAATCATTTGCTCTCATTTGTACGGAAATATGCGAATATATATGTAGTACATTTAGGACGTGATTAGTGCTAAAAGTTGAATTTGCTAATGTATACTTGACATAGATGATTAATATTAAAAGTAATGATTGCCAACTTTTTTAATAGTGAAGAAGATCCAAACATAAATTAAAGGCCCCTGTCCACTACAACAAAAGTTGTTTTATCCACACTTATTTTATGACACATATAAAAGTGTCATTTTACTTACAAAAGATTAAACAATATTGACACAAATAAAAAGTGTAGCAAATCACGACACATATTTGTGTTATTAGATATACAATTAAATATAATTAAAAAGTCTAATAGTCCAACATAGATTGTGAGAAGATCTATTATTGGGTTTAAATAATAAATCTTAGATGTTAATTATAATGATGATTAAACATTTATGATAGTGTAGAAGCTAAAAAGCTCCATAGTCAAGTGTGCTTTGGTGAGAGTAATCTTAGGATGGGTGACCTTCTAAGAAGTTATAGTGTTGAATGATGATACTCTTTATATTTTTAATGGTTTAGACACAACTATGTATCACCACTCTTGACAGATATATGTGTCAAGAGTTTTGTGACACTTATATGTGTCACCATGCTCGACATATATGTGTTGTGACTTTATGACACATTCGCACATATGTAGAAAGACACTCTCCACACATGCTCTAACCACACTTTTGGCATGTGTCGCGGTCTATTTGTGCAACACAAAAATGTGCCGCGTAGAGACAACAAATGTATCATAATTTACAACCTTTGCTGTAGTGGTCGCAAATTGTAATAGAAACGGTATAGTACTAGATGATTTGACTAAATTAGATGCAATGCCACTTACATATGTTATATTTTTGGTGAACTAAACTAATTAAACAACTCATTTTAACATAAGCTCCACCCGTAAAGTTCTAGCTTGCTCTATATAATCAAGTTTTCTTATGTTCAACATTTCCAATCAACTTGAAGATGTTCTCCACAACAAACACCTATGTTTTGGGAAAATGACTTGGATAATATGAGTTGGGACTGAAGATTGTGGAATAAAGTTGTTATACAAATCAAAATACTTGATAATTATTAATGCCAAGAAAATATTCATAACATAAAACAAGAGGACAGTTGGTAGATCTCTAAGTATCTAACTGACCACTGTATCTTTTATCATCTCATACAGGCACTTTCATATTCCCAATGCTAATGTTTGTCCTAATTAATTAATACTTGATAGTTAAATAATTAATTAATTAATGTGACTGACAAAATTGGATGCTGCTGAATCAAGAAACTAGTTTGTGATGCATGCTGAACAAGCGCCGCGAACCTTGGCATTTGATCCGATCGAACTGTTGTCTCACATGCATATTTTTTGTATACAGTGGATCTTGAAGAAAATTTATCTGGTTGATATTTGTGCAAAGTTTCTTGGCATTTTATGGATGTATGATTTTATCATCTAGTTCCAAAAAATTCTTGGCTTTTCTATGATTGCAAAGATGAAGAAAAAGTTTTGGATTTTAGGTAGGAGTCTGGCTCATTTCCCTGTTGCTAGAATGTACGACGGAAACAAGGACTTTTTTGGACAGTGTAGATAAGTTAATTATGTACACAGATCAAGCATACTGTCCAGTCTCCTTGATATGAGAACAAAACAGAATCCTTTTCAGAAATGGGTTAATTTTGTTATCCCAGTAGCTTGATGAACTCAATTTACATAAACAAATTTATGCAAGACCAATAGTGTTTAAAGTAAGAATAAACATTTTAGCGAAATAGTCCTAGCATTTTAATCTAAATTCAAAATTTTCAAACATAATTCGGGTTAGGTCTAGGGAAGAATTTTTTTTTTTTTTTTTAATGCCACATTATGGAGAGGATACTTCCACCTCATCACTTTGCTACCTTTGCATTCAAATCCCTCGAATTTGAAGGGAATTGGTTTTGACATCAACGAAATGGGTGACGCATCACCCATTTTCTTTGTCAGCAGAACAATATACAGCTTGGAAAATAGATTGCGAACCCCACGCAATCCCTTACCATGTTCGAAATTTCAGAATACATCAATTGCTCCTTCTAAAAAACATTGCGACCAAACAGCCCGTTTCCATGTTTGGTTGACAAGGTAAACCGGAGGTGTGACATTAAACACCTCATGTGGCACCCTAATATCAATCCTTCAAGGGTGAAAGCTACTGTAGCACAAGTCCAGGGTGGTGTGCCTTTTTCCTTGCTACTGTAACTTTTCCGCGTTTGCAAAGAAAAAGAACTCCAAAAAGACCCTAATTCTAGCAACCTACCAAGTTCTCTTATTGGGCCACGCCCCAGCTGCAAGGCTCTTTAGGCCCAGGAGACCCTGTAACAGCAAGCATCTAATCGAACCGCCAAGATCTCTATCGCTTCCCATTGCAGCATAAAAAGATCAAAATAACTTAAATTTCATGACAATGACTACTGACAACCTAGCGTTATAGATGATAAGAACAGGAACAAATGGGTAGTCACCAATCAGGACATGAAATTTCAAGTCTTTATTATGACAAATGTCTACCAACCGCAGAGAAATCACAACAGGCGGGTCCATTGCCAATACACGACCAAACCCTTATATTATTCCTCATCAGTTGTCGACAATAAAGTGAACAAATAGAGATTTATACTGATGAATGCTCTGCTGCTGCATATAATGAAACTAATTATTCTAACAAATTATTCACAGCTCATATGACAGCCAATTATGACGGGGCCAAAACTCTATGTTACCATTGAGGACCAATCTAACTAATGGAAGAAGTTTACACCAACTCTATACCTCTAAATTCTAAGAGCAGGGCCTTTATACAACCCTCTCCTGATAACAAAGCTATCTGGAGGCTGATACTCTTCCAACCAATCCACTTCAGAAGCCTTCATCCCATCCGGTAAAATACTTTCTGCATATTCCATATGGTCATCTGAAGACGATAAGAATGAGTCAGAAACAACAACCGAATAAGAGTTAATTGCGCACAGATCCCCTATAGTACCGCGCTTCGGAACTTATTATCACTTAGTTTAATTCTGGCAGATAGACCCTCCAGGGAACACTTTTTTTTTTTTTAACTCTGTTACCCTGGGTGAAATTTTGGCGGATATTGCTCATTTGCTCCTGGTGAAATTAGTGAGTCTATCTCAGGGTTAAAGGGTTAAAAAGTTTCATCCAGATGCATCTGCCAAAATCAAACTACCGGGGTAATAAGTTCCAATGCGAGATACTACAGTCCATTTGCAATTAACCCATCAAATAGCTGAGAACCTTGAGATGGCTATAAAAGATTACCAGATAGATCCTTTTTTGGTAACTTCCGGAAATATGAGCAATGTCGTCCATCCTCTGATGAATAAGGGGGCGTTAAAATGTCGAAGAGCGCACACGGGGTTATAGCTTTAAAGCAGTGGATATTACCACCAGTAGTAGGATAAAGAACTGTCGTCCCACATGGTGCTGACATTTCGCCATCTCGAACAAGCTTTGCAGGTCTTGCTACAAATTCAAGAAGAAATGTATCAGAGACTAAAGATTTTCTAATAAGAAGTTATGCATGAAGAAGATGATGACAACGATCAACAACCACTAATATGGATCCACAAAAGCACAACACTGGGTATTTGTAGTGTAATCTAATAAAGTTTAAATTAAGATTTGAGAATGCTAGTGGACACTGATTAGTCTGAAGTATCAATCGTACCCTACCAGATTCAAAGCATGTCAAGGCCTAATCAGAAAATAACACTGTTTTTGCCTGATAACTACTAGTATGGGTGAAAACGAACCAAATAATTAACAAATAGTTCGTTAATTATTCGACTAACTATTCAGCCATATTCGATCCGATAGTTCATTTAACACTAAACAAATAATATTTAGTATTCAAGTTCATTAACTAATATAATTTAACCAGGGTATATTCGATTCGCTTGCTTATCAAATATTCGCTTAAATTTTGATCGCTTGTAATTTGTATCATTACACATATGATTTTATATTTTCAACCTACTTATATTTTCTTCTTAAGTTCTATATAATAATTTTGAGAAACTTAAAGAATCTTAAATCAGTTTTCTAATAAAATATTCAATTAAATATATATACATCATAACTATAAAGAAATAATTTTCATTTATAAATTTAAATACTATTTAAAATAAAATTCTTTAACACAATGAATATACTTTGACATTCGATAAATATTCGTGAATATTCATGAATATTTATCAAATACCAAGTATTCGAAGTTCGACCAAAACTACAGACATGTATATCTGAATTCGGTTCAAATTGAACAAATACAAATACGAACATCTCAATATTCGATTCGATTCGTTAGTTTACCACCCCTAATAACTACCATCACAAAAGAAGTTATGAAGTTTAAAGCATCAGACATTGATTTAATGAAGTTATACTTAGATAGAATAAAAAGTCTGGAAAACTTGTAATTAAAATGTTGATTTATAGATTTAAAGTCAAAGAATCATCATCCAACAATCAACATTTTCAAACAGAAAACCGCAACTGCCAAAAGCTACAAAAGTACAAATAGTTCTGCTTTAGCCTCACTGTGAAAACTTGTTAATTAGAAAAGACCTAACAATAGATAGATAGTGGTTGGATTCGTCTGTTTTTGGTCTAATCCAATATGATAAATCATCAAAACTCATAGCTTGTTAGTTTTAATTCATCAGGAATTATGACATAGAAGATTACAAAATAAATCATCACATAACCTCTTTATCTCAACAATTATTATATTAGTCTTAACTCATAAGCCATAACTAGGAATCCAACTTAACTGTTCAATTGGATTGACTCTACCACAGACTAGTAGCCTGGAAAATTCTAATCAGAAGTCGTACCCATACCGAACATGTGCCTCTGCATGTACCCGTACCCATACCAAAACTTTTTGGACGCTTCTTGAATGTCTGCATATGTTTATTCCAGCGTATACTCAATTATATAATACATGTTTTAATTTAAAACACTCATACACTTCTTGGACGTATATTTTACACTTGCACATCTATTTCTTATATGTTGATCTTATGTAAAAGAAAAAAACAATATTGATCATATGAATATACATAACATACATATATATATAACCGTGTCCCCATACCCTACCTTTTACAAATTTGTCGTGTCCCATACCAGTACCAGTATCCATACCCATGCAACTTATACCACAGACCTTAAGCTCCTTTGAGTGTGTCAGAACTAGCTGAGCAAAGCAATAATTAGTAAGAAGAAACTTGAAATTTGATTTTCTCTAGATGTTAATTTCTCCAATTATTTGGCTAAGAGATTAGTAGTTCATATATAACATCTATTCAGAAATTATGTTGTAAAGTATGGTATGCACGAGGTTTGATGGAGACTTAATGAATTGTTCAAGGAAAATATGTCAGATATCGCCTATTATATTCAGTAGGCTTTGTAATTTTAACATATTTTTTAAATCTTTTGTATTGCATAATACCGACAATCTGATAATCCAGTCTGACACTTTGCAACCACAAAAAATCCTGTCAATGAATGTGAATTACAATAAAGGAATGCCACAACATCAAACTTCAATGGAAGGATTTGGCTCCAAATCCTTCCAAAAAGTCCCAAGAATAAAATATGTTCATGTGCATATGTCAGAAGAATGAGCCACAACATAGAAAACTTTCCTCCCTCAAAAATTATGACAGATGAACAGTCTAACTAATCATCGTGATTTTTATCCCTAAAGTGTTTATCCATATCCAAAAACAATATTGACGAAAAAAATTAAAGGGGATTTAAGGACTTTTTACCCATTCATCAAAAGGTCATAAAATTAACAATATGTCAATAATACAACACATGATACACTTGATTTATGGATAGATGTTCATCCGACAATCGCCAATCACTTTTTGAAGGTAAATAAAAACCTTAAGAAAACTCAATCACCACGAAAAATAGCATTTTGCGAAGAAGGTAATTCCTTTTTTATTGAAGGATTGAACAATGCCTAAGAAATTGACCGTAGATAATCCAAAAAGAATCACAAGTAATTCGAAAATGATCTGTCTTCTACTAGTTAGGCAAAACAAAAAGATTAAAATAACTAAAAGATCTAATATAAAAAGTATGGTCCATTGCACGAGGCTGCCACCATTGTGGGTGGGATGGTCAGATGTACCCAACCTCAGCAACATGCGGAGAGGCTATTTCCGAGCCCATGACGTCCAGAAAGGCAGCAACCTTACAGCTGCGCCAAATCTCACCCTCAACTAAAAGATCGTGTATATGTCTAACAAATCACGAACCCTTACTAAGTCATGACCCTTCTATAAAAACTAAACATAACCAGCTCATAAAACATCCTAAAATGATGAAATGATCTACCAAAGAAGGTGATGTTTTGACCAACTTGCTGTTAATCTCCAAACTACCTACTCTTATGTTGAAGTCGGTGAGTTGACTGTATCAAATATATCTTGGTGGAGAAAACTCAAGATTAACTTTAAAATGGAAAAATGAAGAACCTTGAACTAATAATAGGTTGGGTTGATATTGCATGAGTAGCGAAGAAGACAACATAGGTTTATATATGCCTAACAAATCAAGCCTTCTAACTCAATTAATCAGCACCATAGAGGTATCCACAACAACAGCAGCAGCAAAGCCTTTATCCCAAAAATTTTTAGAGCATGCTACATGAATCCTATTCTTCCGTTTGGTACTATTTTGGGTCATCTCCTCTGTTAAGTTAACTTTTATTATATCCTTCTTAATTGCTTCCCACCAGGTGCTTTTGATCATGTCCTCCATTAAGTTAACTATAATCTTATCACTTCCTAACTGGTATACTAAGAGTCATACAGCTATTTAAGATGATAAAATTGATCTCACGGTAGTGATGACGTTAACCAATATGCTTTGTGTCCTAATTTATCCTTTCTTATTGAATTCAAGAAGTTGTTCTGCATCCCTATTTAGGCACCAATATCAAAGTCAACTAATAAAGTAAAACGAGAGAAACATGCACCTTTGGATGGATCAAGTGATCCTTCTGTATCAATCCAGTCATATGACTTGACATGCAAAGTGCCATACAGAAGCTTGCTCAAGACGGTCATTCCAGGATGATTATGAAGAGGTATAATGGAAGAAGGAGGCATGCAAAATATTCCGATCTGCATAAATGTTTAGATTAACATCATATAAATCACCAATTCACATCATGATATTGGTCAAAGATGTCGACTAATTTATTCACCACTGTCACAGAATACAAACCCTTAGTAGCCTAAGAGTTACTATTATTGCATGAAAAAAAGAACTAGCAGATTCAAAATAGAAACATTAATGCTTACAGAAAAGCTTTCACACTCGTGTATGTGCAAATACTGAATCGGAGGCAAATACTGACTGCTCCCATTTCGGCTCTTTTTCCCATTCAAAGGATTTGTAGGTTTCCACCCTCGTACTAGTTGAGCATCCTGTTCAAGACCCACGTGGGCTGGCTTGATGTCATCTGCATAAATATAGAAGACATTGTATATTTTATGTCCGTCCATGTAAAAGAAGACATGCATGTCCACCACTGCCACTTTGGAACTTAATATAGTGCTCATTTTTATCGAGGTAAAGAAAACGGATAAAATTTACATAAACTTGTAATCTACTAGTTAGCAAATATAACGAGGATTTACTAAACCTTCCAGCTTTCCTTAATCTCCAACGTTCAAGCAAACGAAAAATAGAAGTTTAGGCTCTAGACTGAGATTTGGTGTAGCTCATATTTTACAAGAGATGCTTACTTATAGCAGTAGTAATAAAAGTGAGAATATTGACTTCCATAATCTAATCTTCTTCTTCTTCCTTTTTTTTCCTTTTTTTTTTCTTTTCGCAATAACTCAGGATCAACTCTCCCTTAAAGGTGCATCGACATTGAACCAATTGAACGCACTTCTAAGATTTGTTCCATAAAAGTCTCCATTTTTTATTTGAAATAATATTGAAATTGAGACCTTCACCTATGTCTGGATTGGAAAATTTGCACATTCAGAAAGTTTTAATATCCAATATGGTATTTGCCTTTCCTTACGAATAAAACCCCAAAATTTACACTATATGTAGCTCGTTGTGTATTTGATTTTGTGGTTATGATTTGTCGTGCCACAAATGGCTGGTATTTAATAGCAATACATACTAAATATGACCATCAAAATACACTAGTGATGCAAAAATAGTGCATAATAACAAAATCAACACATGCCAACCCCAATGTTACGCCGATGCACAATGAAGGATAGTTAAGCAAATAAAAAACAGGCTTCCTTTAGTTGCCAATGGCCAATACTTATACATCAAAAGATTTTTTTTTTTCCTTCTGTTTTGTTTCAGATTAGAAATATATAAATAGCATATTTGACTTCCAAGACATTTTTCTATAACATGTAAAGAAAACCTCATCTCACCTAAACGAGCACGAACTTTTTCAAGAGCTTCAGCTGATATAGGTCCATTGGGAGAAAATGATGCTTTACATGCTTCATATAGCTTTCGTATCACGGGCATCGTGCAAGAACGAACAGACCAATGAAAAGATGCAACCAAATACAAAGGTCAAGCTAAAAAACCTCCAAAACCAATTATGAAGCTTCACTTGTATAAATGACTTGCCAAATAAATGGGCTCCCAAGATGTCCTAATTTAAATTAAGCATATTGCTTCTCTTTGAAGGCATAATCCTAGAGCGAAGGAAAACTCTAAATTCACAGTTAGGCGGAAGGAAAGTAGAAATATGCTCATGATATACTATAAGGTCCCTTCAATCAAGCTCTGTCACCACAATATATACCTGCACAATTCCAAAATTACAAAATAAAAATAAAAATTTATCATCATATATAAATGACTAAATTTGCTGCAGAAACAGTGTGGCACATTGTGTCAGGGTGTAGATGTAAGATGGGGTGAGTTGGACAGGACTGAGACAATTGACAAGATAAAAGTTCATAGAATTAAAAAGGAAGTTAATCTAATAATCCTTCCCTCAATCAACTCTGAAAGCCTATGATGCAAAGATTAGGCACTAGGCAGTTTTCATCAATGATTTACTTGTTCCAGATTACAAAACAATATGAAAATAGGTGGTATGCTACAGTATCTTTGTACTCATCAGATAGTATTTCAATGTCTTAAATGTGTAACGCAGCGCGGAAGTGATAAACCTCGGAATCCACCAAGGGGTGCTCTTTGAATCTACAAAGAACTATCTCCGAATCTACGAAGAGCTTCGAATCCACGAAGAAAATATAATAAGCGAAATTTATTGATAAAAAGATATATTTCTTGGGGTTACATGTCTTTTCTTAAATAGAATAACAAATAAAACTCCTACTAAGACTAGAATTACAAAGAAATAGAAAGTATCAAATCCTATCCTAAAAAGACTTCCCTATAATAAAGGAAACAAATCATGAATCAAAATTGAATTTGTTTCCTAATCTAATTTGACTCTAACATTGAATATATTTCCTAATCTAAATTGACTCTAACTTTGAATAAATTTCCTAATTTAAATTGACTCTAGCTTTTTCATGAATTTGCTCGTTATGCATCCTACATCAGTCTCCCCTTGTTGAAAGAAGCTCGACCCCGAACTTATATTTATTTGAATAGCAGCTTCCTTGATAAACACTTTTCTTCTCCTGCATCGATCAGCGTCCGCCTTATACTTTGCATTGATTTTCTCCATCTGTTCTTTTACCTTCTCAGTTAGGGCTTCTTCAAAATCAAACTTTTGAATGAATCTTTCCCACGGCATGTGTGTGTAACTGACAGCATGTGGCTCTGTAGTTAACATGAAAAACTCCTCCAAATATTTTCCTTATTGCTTCCCATATTCTAGTGCCGGCGGTATCACTTCATCATTGTTGAAATTATTGATGATCATTGCTTCCAAAAAAGAATTTTCTCCCTCATACTCCATACACAATTCTTTCACCTCCTTTGCCTCGAGCCCTCCACCAAGCAATTCACACATATCATCAATTGTCTCACTCTCTAATTTATCATTCTTCTTCATCGGGACAACATCAATATGTGCAATATCACTCACAACCTCTTTGGGAATATCATGCATAAATCCATCTTCACTATCATATCATCATCAGCACCATGTATCTCATGCATAACGAGTGTTTGCACCTTAGGAGGAATTTCGATAGGGGCAAGTTCTTTTCCAATTACAACTAAGTCATTGACCTCTTCAGATTGTTTCAAATTTTCTGCTAAATCCTCATTGTTTGCCACCAAAGGTTTCTTCTTCTCAGTATCCTCTATCTTGAATTGTTCCTTTTCTATAAGAGGTATGAGTACAAATCGATGTCCATCCTTATTGAAGACATAAATATTGTCTTTATTTCTGTGGGTGGCACCGACATTGAACTGCCATGGCCTACCTAACTGCATATGACAAGTATCCATCTCGACCACATCACACAACACCTCATCGAAATAGTTGTGGCCAATAGAAAAAGGTACCCGACACATCTCATCGTTTTACACATCATTGCCCTTACGAATCCAGTCGATCTTGTAGAGAGGTGGGTGTTTCTCTGTCTTCAAACCTAACTTATTCACCATACGCCGAGAGACAAGATTCTTGCTACTGTGACTATCAATGATGACATCACAAATCTTCTGCATCACAGTACATCTCGTGCGGAATATATTATGCTTCTGAGGTGGTTCTTCTCTCTTTGTTGCTTCTTCTGTCCTCTTCATAATTTTAAGGTTTTGCTTAGGGACAGATTGGGCTTGTTTAATATCTACATGATCATAGTTAGAATCAGTACTCGAATATCGATTGAACATATAGGTAGGAAGAAAACTAGCTTTCAATAACTTCTTCATCTTTGCCCACGTTCGAACCGGATCCTTCCCTTGATGGTATCGATTTATCAATACTTCATCCCACTATGCAGATACTTTTCCTTTAAGTCTGTAAACCACTAATTTAACTTTTTAATCTTCTGGGATTATCTTATACTCAAAATATCTATCCACTTCATCAATCCAATCAAGGAAATCATCATCATGAAGCTTTCCGTTGAATGATGGTATCTTTAATCCTCCGGCGTCATAGTTCTCCTTTCTTCGGTAGCCTCTACGATCATCGCTGTAGGATATGTCTTGCAGAGTCGGATCTCGACTTAGGCGACCATCAACGCGATCTCGAACTCGTCCCGGATTCAGACGCTCCAATGCCGACGCAAGTCGATCTACAGTAGTCTTAATCTGATTAACATCGGTCTTCAACTCATCGAACTTCGGTTCGAAGAACCGTGCCGCCATGGATCGGAAGAACAAGGCTCTGATACCAATTAAAGCAGCGCGAAAGTGATAAACCTCGGAATCCACCAAGGGGTGCTCTTTGAATCTACAAAGAACGATCTCCGAAGCTACGAAGAGCTTCGAATCCACGAAGAAAATATAATAAGAGAAATTTATTGATAAAAAGATATATGTCTTGGGGTTACATGTCTTTTCTTAAATAGAATAACAAATAAGACTCCTACTAAGACTAGAATTACAAAGAAATAGAAAGTATCAAATCCTATCCTAAAAAGACTCCTATAATAAAGGAAACAAATAATGAATCAAAATTGAATTTGTTTCCTAATCTAATTTGACTCTAACATTGAATATATTTCCTAATCTAAATTGACTCTAACTTTGAATATATTTCCTAATTTAAATTGACTCTAACTTTTTCATGAATTTGCTCGTTATGCGTCCTACATCAATGTGTCATGCCTTAAAGCCTCACGCGCTTAGGCGAGGCGATTTTGTACCTCAGTGCAGCGCATATCGCCAAGCTATGAAGGTTAGTAAGGCAAAGCCTTTTGGCTCATCAAAGCTCGCCTAAGGCTTAAGGCATGAAAGGTATTTGATGCTGTTTTGAATTTCTGAGGACGTGAAAGGTGTTTCACAAAGGAAAGTTTTTTTTTTTTTGGTTTCTTCTCTCTTGGTTGATTTTCTAATATTTTTAATCGTGATGTACCCAATTATCAATATTATGTTGAGGTCATGCCACAACTAGAAACTTGAAAATTCAAACTTTTCACTTATTTATTTATAATAGTAGTTCCTATTTCGTATTATTATGTAGTATTCGGTACTTACAACTTTATTTAGGTGGTTTATGTCTTGTACTGACTTTGAAAATTCGGTTGTGATTTATTTAGATCTTGTTCAATTGCATATTATTTGAAACAATTTTGAATTGTTCGGAGATTTTTCGTCTTGGTTCACTCAAGCAGTCACCTCTTCTGGAGTCTCTCACCAAACAACATAGGACCTGATTGCCTTTACCTTGTCTTTCGCTTTTAAAATAATTTTAAGGTTTTGCTTAGGGACGATTGGGCTTGTTTAATATCTACATGATCATAGTTAGAATCGATCAATATCGATTGAACATATAGGTAGGAAGAAAACTAGCTTTCAATAACTTCTTCATCTTTGCCCACGCTCAACCGGATCCTTCCCTTGATGGTATCGATTTATCAATACTTCATCCCACTATGCGATACTTTTCCTTTAAGTCCAGAAACCACTAATTTAACTTTTAATCTTCTCGATTATCTTATACTCAAAATATCTATCCACTTCATCAATCCAATCAAGGAAATCATCATCATGAAGCTTTCCGTTGAATGATGGTATCTTTAATCCTCCGCCATAGTTCTCCTTTCTTGGTAGCCTCTACGATCATCGTAGGATATGTCTTGCGAGTCGGATCTCGACTTAGCGACCATCAACGCGATCTCGAACTCGCCCCGATTCAGACGCCCAATGCCGACGCAAGTCGATCTACGATAGTCTTAATCGATTAACATCGGTCTTCAACTCATCGAACCCGCCGGTAGGCTTGTCACCGCCATCTGGATCGGAAGAACAAGGCTCGATACCATTAAAGCAGCCACAAAGTGATAAACCCTAATCCACCAAGGGTGCTCTTTGAATCTACAAAGAACGATCTCCGGCTACTAAGAGCTTCGAATCCACGAAGAAAATATAATAAGAGAAATTTATTGATAAAAAGATATATGTCTTGGGGTTACATGTCTTTTCTTAAATAGAATAACAAATAAGACTCCTACTAAGACTAGAATTACAAAGAAATAGAAAGTATCAAATCCTATCCTAAAAGACTCCTATAATAAAGGAAACAAATAATGAATCAAAATTGAATTTGTTTCCTAATCTAATTTGACTCTAACATTGAATATATTTCCTAATCTAAATTGACTCTAACTTTGAATATATTTCCTAATTTAAATTGACTCTAACTTTTTCATGAATTTGCTCGTTATCGCCCTACATCAATGTGTCATGCCTTAAAGCCTCACGCTTTAGGGCGCAGGCTTTGTACCTCAAGTACAAGATATCGCCAAGCTATGAAGGTTAGTAAGGCAAAGCCTTTGCTCATCAAAGCTCGCTAAGGCTTAAGGCATGAAAGGTATTTGATGTCGTTTTGAATTTCGAGGACGGAAAGGTGTTTCACAAAGGAAAGTTTTTTTTGGTTTCTTCTCTCTTGGTTGATTTTCTAATATTTTTAATCGTGATGTACCCAATTATCAATATTATGTTGAGGTCATGCCACAACTAGAAACTTGAAAATTCAAACTTTTCACTTATTTATTTATAATAGTAGTTCCTATTTCGTATTATTATGTAGTATTCGGTACTTACAACTTTATTTAGGTGGTTTATGTCTTGTACTGACTTTGAAAATTCGGTTGTGATTTATTTAGATCTTGTTCAATTGCATATTATTTGAAACAATTTTGAATTGTTCGGAGATTTTTCGTCTTGGTTCACTCAAGCAGTCACCTCTTCTGGAGTCTCTCGCCTCAAACAACATAGGACCTGATTGCCTTTTACCTTGTCTTTCGCTTTTAAAATAATGTTGTGTTTGTAAGGAACATGATATATGAATCTTTTACTTGTTGAATGTGCATGCTCCTAATTGATTTATATAATGAGTTAACAAACCAAGATTTAAATTTGAGAATCGCCTTAAAGAAGTCTCATAGAGTAGAAGAGGTTTAATTCCCTTTAATAAAGTAAAAAAACTAAGGAAAATATTATTAAATGGTCATTATCGATCTAAAGGAATTCCACTTTCGAATACTTGGAAGAACAAGATCAGAAGGAGACATACATCACGCATAAAAAGTGAGATTAAGGAAATTATCAGTTTGCTTTGTATTCAAATATGACAATTTCCAAGCTTGAGATTCCAGATGATCAGGTAGCTTATAGCATATTGAACCCATGTTTAGCGCTTCATTCGATTCTAGAGGTATCCACAAACAGATGAAATATGCTTGCGTAACTAAAGTTTACATGAAAACGGAAAAGACTGAGATCTGACAGATAAGTATTAAGATAAGGATGAAGATGGGTACAGATAGGGTCCTAGCTATAATTATGTCTTAGATAGAATAGATATACACAAATAGACATGGAAAATTAGACTAAGAAAATACAGTACAGGATACAAAAGAGAAATATAACCTTCATATACTTCAAACCCTTTTACAATTACACACAAGAACAATAGCTAGACAACAGAGACACCTTACCTGATATACATATTTGGTTGTAGAACACTATTTGTCAGAAAGAGAGAAGGATAGAAGATAAGCAAGAAGACCAACAAACTAGATTGAATCAGTAAATCAGATATAGCGCGAGTACTTGAAATCTGGAACTTACACTGAGCTTAATATGTAACAACAATTTAACCCATTTACTTTACGGTTCATGTTAAGAGTTCAGAGTTGCGTCTAAGAAACCGGGCAACTTAAACACTTTGTTCTGAGTTTGAATGACATGACCATTCCAGAAAAATAAGAGTAATGATATGGACCCAAAGCAACAAATTTGACTAAAATCAGTATAAGATGCGATCAAACATGCTAAATGCATGGATATTTCGAAAAGGGCTAACTAAACACGACACATATTAACTTATTTAAGTACTTGTGAAATGCTTGGTAGATGCATACCAATCCATCTCTTTTTATATCCTAAAGTCTATTGCTTTCCAATATCTATTGATGATATGCAATAAGAATAATAACAATAATAATCATCACCATCATCATCAAATTGATAAGGTATTCAAATGCGGCCTCACAAATGTATTCAGTTTGACCCCATGGACAAGTATCCTTTTGATCAATTGCCTACTATTTTCCCCTTGCTAACGCACAATAAAGGCCAATCATCAAAGGATTTGTACAAGTATGTAAAGGCAACATCATAAACAGGATTCAAATAAAAATAATCTTTGCAATTATACAGAAATAAATATGAGACCTCCTAATATATAACCATACATGCTCCATTAGATCATGATCTATACACAGACTCAATTCAGTTGGGGAAAAGGATAAAATCTCCCCAGTAAAGGCATGACTCGTGCAGAAATTTTCCAAGAGCTTACTTAATCTAACTCAAGACAGCAATAAAATGAGAGAAAATGGTGGATAAATAATCATGATTTCACAACTAAGACTTACTTGAGCTTAGAAGAGGGTCGAAATTGTTGAGGGCGATCGGAGCGAGATTTCTAGGGTTTTGAGATTAGGGCTTTTGAGGAGGGAGGGATCGATGCCCTCGATCGAAACGAGAGAGACGGGGAGAGAGGAGGTGGTATTTACGGATTAAAAGACATGTGAAGTGAAGAATCTAGACGATATGCGGAGAGAGTGGGGGGAGAGAGAGAGAGGAGTACTTTTGCTGGAAAAATCAGCTGAGGTCGGTCAAATGAGCAGAAGCTCCAACCCAAAATCACAGTTTCTTTTTCCCTTATTTTTGGTGTATTTGCCATTTGATACCCCAAATTTAACACCATTTTTAACTTCGACGCCCTCAGGTTTGCAAATTTTTTAACATTGATATCCCAAAAGTATAAATAAAAACTTCAAGGCATCAAATTTAAAGAATGTGTAAGTATCAAAGTATCAGAAAAACCTCTGGGCAACCGAAATTAAAAATGGTGTGATATTAAAGTACCAAATTGCAGATAACTCTTTTTTTTTTTTTTCCTTTCTTTATTTTTTCGGATTCTTTTCTGAGATATGAGTTTTTTTTTTTTTTGCCCATCTAATCATTCTAATAACTACTCTAAATTCCGATTTCTTTTGTCCCATTTTTACTCTTCAAACTAACTCCTACTAAACAATTGATAGATAAGGAAAAAAAAATTCAACCAATTAATATATGAAAATTTGGAAAAATAAAGAGGAATGATGTCAATGATGATAGAAAGGGAGTTAGAGACCAAGAAGAAGGGATTCATATGGTAAAGAGAGACGGTGATGAGATAGTGAAGAAAAAGAGGACACTGATGACATTCGACATTGCTAGCGAGACAGGTGGCAGAAGAACCATCACTATTAGCGACGATGAGGAGTTCTATTTTAAATGTATACTACTACAATAAAGTAGTTTCCAATTATGTGACGAGTATTAATTATTTTTAAGCTTTCTCTTTTACAAACAAACAGTTATCATATATGCCTTTTAGTTAACTACGAGCAAAGTTGACCCGTACAATGTCGCGACATTATTGAAAAATCAATGAAAAACTAATTTTAAAACACCGTACCTGATCGCTTAGAATAAAAATAAAGTAAGTGATAGCAAAATGTAATGACTTGCCTTACATACCAAACTGTTATAATACAAAATAGATTCAAAAGTAATTCGTTTGAGTATTTTGTGTGTAAGAGTGGTATTGAAAGTGGGTTGGGTTTAAAAGTAAACATATGTAAACTTGGGTTTGTAGGCAAACAAAAATTCATTTCTAGAGTTGGGTGGGCTTAAAAATAAATCAGAATAAATTTTAGAACAAAAATATATAAAGTTACAATAAAATATTCAAACTCACATTGTATATCAAACTACTGAAATAGAAAGTGGGTTTAAAATTAGTTCAAAGGAGTATTTTGGATGTTAGAGTGATTTTGGAAGTGGATGACTTCAAAAATAAATGAAGAGTAAAACTTTTGGCTTATAGGAAAAGAAAACCATCCACAATTCACGATGTTCCCTCATGGTGAAAAAAAAAACCCTTAAAATAAGGTTTCAAACAATTAGTTTAATACTTCGTATACCTAATCACTTAGAATAATAACAAGTTAAAGTAGAATACTATATGCTAAAATATAGGAATACAAAGTGAGTTTTAAAATAATTTATTATAATATATTGAGTGTAAGAGTGATTTTGGAAGTGGGCGGGCTTAAAAATAAATGGGTAATTTCACAAAATCGCACTGAATTTTGGAGGGTTTTTCACAGAACCCCCTAAACTTTGTTTCTCTCACATACCCCCCACCCCCCCTCCAAAAACTTTGAACTTTTCTCACCGTACACCCTATATGTAATTTGCATATAAATAAAAATTTCATTGAGAAAAAAAAATTTAGAGAAGGGGCATGTTGTCTATAAGTGATAAATGGTAAAATTAAGAACTTTTTACCCTCAAGAATGTTTTAGTTATTTTTCAAACAACATATAGAGGGTCCAGTGAGAAATGATTAAAGGTCAGGGGGTTTTGTGAATCCCCAAACTTTAGGGGGTTTTGTAAGGGAAACAAAGTTCAAAGGTGTTATGTGAAAAATACCCAAAGTTTAGGGGTTTATGTGAAATTAACCCAAAGATAAATGCATCTCACACTTCGGATTTATATGCAAAAAAACCTTTCTAAAAGTCGGTAGGTTTGAAAATTAAAAAGAGATAAGACATTGGAGTTATAGATAAAATACCTTTTCTACGTTGCAAGTTACAGTGTATGTCAAATTCATGAAATATATAGTAGGTTTATAAATAATTCATAGAAATATTTTGGAGAATGGTTCTGAAAGTGGGTCTATTCACAATTAACTGTTAAAAATAAATGGGGAAACTTTTGATTTGTTGGTAAAAAAACAACTCTCTATATTGTTTGCTATTATGTTATTGTATTATTATATTGGGGTTGATGGAGCATTTTCTGCTGAAGATTGACGTTTGAACTGGGTGGGCTGAAAAGTAAATTGGTTTATAACATTGGGCTTAAAGATAAATTAGGTTACAACATTATTGTTATAGATAAACAGCCATCAATATATATATATACTTACTATACCAATAAACCAATAACCTCTCGCCCATGTTTTTGCGACCTTTCATGTTTTGAAGCAATCTTGGGTTAAATTTTGCATTTTAAGCCTTCATATTTTTATTTTACACGCAGTACAATTCCAGTCTCAATTAATATTCAAGAGGTCCCTCTGATCTCTACCACTCTCATGTTGTGAAGCCATTTTGTGTTAAATTTTGCATTTTAACTCTTAATATTTATATATTACACGCAGTACAAATTCCAATCTCAATTAATATTCAAGAGTCCCTCTGATCTCTATCCACCGCTTATCATATCTCAACCCAACACTTTGGCTTTCGCTTCTCTCTCCTCTCTCTCGCTCTTCTAAGGTAATTTCCAATTTTAACATTAAAGTTTAAATCTTCGGTAATATACTCTTTCATCTTTCATTACTTTTACGAGGCTTTAATCCCACTTAGAATGACCTTTCAAATCTCTTCATCTATTATTATTTTCACAAGGCCTTCCTCAAAAGATTTTCCCTCTTCAGGAAAGCATTTCCTTTCTCTTAAATTAAAACTCCCATCTTGGTTTGTTCAATATCTTATTGCAAGAATTTTGATATTTGAAATCTTTATCTTGATGTTAATGTTAATTTAATGTCTAAATTTGATGGTGAAGTTCAACGTTTGAAGAATTTTCTCCCAAATTCTTTATTTATTACAAGATGTGATCAGTGGCATTAGTAAGTTGATCCTGATGCTCTTACAGAAGCTTAATTGCTTGGAGTTTGTGATCACGTCGTTAGACTATCTTTGTCAGATTAGATTTCGTCCCCTCTCAGTCATCTCGATATTTTCTTTTTTTTACCGAATATTATAATTATATAATTAATTTAAAAGTAAAGATTGTATCAATCCATAATTTATTAAATAATTAAATTAAGAGATGAGGGAAAGAGATCTTGGGGAGCAAAAATGAAGGAAAATATGAAAAACTTTTTAGACTTGTATTATAATAATAAGTAAAAATAAAAAGCTATGACATATGTTATAATAATAATTGTCAATAACTTATAGTCTAACCAAAAGTTATTTATGGTAAATAACATTCTCGTAAATAATTATCAATCAATAATAGTAAGTTTAAAATGCATGTATAGCACAGTTCCACCTAATAACACATATTGGTTAACTATTAAATCATACTTTAGAAGACATTCCAACTGCAGGTATCACATTTTGCTATCCCTTTTGTTCTCTACATTAGCTTTATTATTTCTAAGAAAATTTGTAGGATTATCATAATTCTATTTTCATTCATAATTATCTTGATGGATCGAGAAATATATATTTTATTTATTTATTTTATTTTATTTTTTTTGTCTGTAGTGTTCTGAGGTAGTTTATTTCTAAATTATCAGGGAACTTCATGGTTTTGTATGAAAGAAGGAGAAAGGGGCATAAAAGGCTTCATACTTTTAATTCAAATTTGTAATCTTTTTTTTCAAGTCTTCATATGTGTATTTAGTATGTTTATGTTTGTGTTGTCATGATTCTTAATGTATGTTTGTATTTGTGTTATCCTGTTTCTTTATAGTACAATATCTTTATCATGTCTTTTTGTGTTAATGTAACTCATTTGAAAATGATGTTGTAAACATGTGTATGCTTGCACATTTTGTTAAGCTTGTTTAAAAATTTGTCTAAGAGACTTCTTTGGGTCAATAGGCAGACCAAGTTGAGACGAATACTATTATTTCATTAAATTATTTTGCATCAAAAACTAGAATGACGTCGACTAAAATTTGCATAGACCGGTCGTATTTTTTCACCATGTCTTGATTCATTATCTTGGCTACTTATTAGAAGAAGAAAAAAAAACAAATGTCAATAAGCTCTCTATTGGGTACCGACTTAAACTCCAAGTTGGATGCGAATATGAAGGCTAGGCCCAGTCCTAGTAGTTTTCTTAGAGACCAAGTTAACTTGGTGGGTAAGTCAGGGGTGTCTTTAAATAAGACGTCCTACTCTAGGATTTTAATGTAGAGAGAGGGAGAGAGACAATATTCTTGTAATCAGGGTTTAATAGAGGGTGTAACCGGGTTCAAGGGTATTGTGAGAGAGAGGGTTTGGCAGTCTTTGTTCGTGCAAAAGATTGTAATTTGGAGGTGATAGTGGATTGTTTTCGATCCCGTAATTTTTCTGCTGAGGGTTTTCCACGCTAAATCTTGTGTGATTCTATTTCTTTGCGTTTGGTGGTTTTCGAGATTTTGTGATATCTAAAATCCCAACAAGTGGTATCGAGCGGGTTCGACGGTTCCCGAGGATCGAGCGTGTGTGATTGGTGAAGGCGTCGATGTCAGTAGCGGTGATCGACATCGAGCGAATGAGAGAACCGGACACCGTTGGAGGAGAGGAATCTCGTGAACAACACGCGGGAAAGGTACTGTAGTGGAACGTATTGTAGCCTAGGAAGGAATGCTATGCGAGAAAAGTCTTGTAGCGGAAGTATGGCAGGTTAGGTTTGGTTAAAAGTTATTAAACCAAATCCAACGGTGCAAATTTAATTGTCTTCTGATCGAGGATTTGGAGGCGGATTTTGGTGATCCAGGAGTCGTTCTTAGGGTTTTCGGCGTCTTTGAGTTCTTTTTGACGTCGGTTTTATCAAATTCAATCTCTATAGTGATTGATTTGAATTTTGATTGTGGTTAGAGGATGATGACTTCTTCGGGTCCGAAGTTCGATATTCCGCTATTCAACGAATCAACGGCAAGATAAATTTTGCAGTGTGGCAGTGCACGGTTCAAGATATTCTTGTGTAGCAAGGTGTTGATCAAGCTTTGGAGGAGAAGAAACCTGAAGGGTTGAAGGATGCTGAATGGAGTTCCATGCAAAAGAGGGCGGTTAGCACAATTCGTTTGGCACTCGCCTCCGAGATCAAGTACAATGTTATGCAGGAGACCACGCCGAGAGGATTGTGGGAAAGGCTTGAGGGGATTTATGCATCGAAGTCAATGACCAACCGATTGTGTTTAAGGATAGAGCTTTATTCATTGAAGATGGAAGAAGGTACTGCAATTCAAGACCACATCAATGCCTTTAATCGGCAAGTTTGCCAACTTATGAATATTGATGAGGAGATTAAAGAAGAAGAGCAAGCGCTACTCCTACTTGTCTTCCTTGCCGAAGTCGTACAAGCCGTTAGTTCAGACCATGGTTTTAAATGTCGGCCGACATGTCGGACATGTCGGCCGACATGTCGGATTAGAGGCTAGAGCGACATGGATATGGCCATTTCAAGTCGGATATTGATTTTGGGGTCCATGTCGGACATGTCGGGGGATATTGCGGACATATCGGCCGATTTTCAGACTTGAAAAATCGGAAATCTACTGCTTTTTTTGTTTTGTTTTATATTTTTATTTTACACGCAGTACAAATTCCAATCTCAATTAATATTCAAGAGTCCCTCTGATCTCTACCACTCTCATGTTGTGAAGCCATTTTGTGTTAAATTTTGCATTTTAAGCCTTCATATTTTTATTTTACACGCAGTACAAATTCCAATCTCAATTAATATTCAAGAGTCCCTCTGATCTCTACCACTCTCATGTTGTGAAGCCATTTTGTGTTAAATTTTGCATTTTAAGCCTTCATATTTTTATTTTACACGCAGTACAAATTCCAATCTCAATTAATATTCAAGAGTCCCTCTGATCTCTATCCACCGCTTATCATATCTCAACCCAACACTTTGGCTTTCGCTTCTCTCTCTCTCTCGCTCTTCTAAGGTAATTTCCAATTTTAACATTAAAGTTTAAATCTTCGGTAATATACTCTTTCATCTTTCATTACTTTTACGAGGCTTTAATCCCACTTAGAATGACCTTTCAAATCTCTTCATCTATTATTATTTTCACAAGGCCTTCCTCAAAAGATTTTCCCTCTTCAGGAAAGCATTTTCTCTTAAATTAAAACTCCCATCTTGGTTTGTTCAATATCTTATTGCAAGAATTTTGATATTTGAAATCTTTATCTTGATGTTAATGTTAATTTAATGTCTAAATTTGATGGTGAAGTTCAACGTTTGAAGAATTTTCTCCCAAATTCTTTATTTATTACAAGATGTGATCAGTGGCATTAGTAAGTTGATCCTGATGCTCTTACAGAAGCTTAATTGCTTGAGTTTGTGATCACGTCGTTAGACTATGCCGATTAGATTTCGCCCTCTCACCATCTCTCGATATTTTCTTTTTACCGAATATTATAATTATATAATTAATTTAAAAGTAAAGATTGTATCAATCCATAATTTATTAAATAATTAAATTAAGAGATGAGGGAAAGAGATCTTGGGAGCAAAAATGAAGGAAAATATGAAAAACTTTTTAGACTTGTATTATAATAATAAGTAAAAAATAAAAAGCTATGACATATGTTATAATAATAATTGTCAATAACTTATAGTCTAACCAAAAGTTATTTACTGGTAAATAACATTCTCAAATAATTATCAATCAATAATAGTAAGTTTAAAATGCATGTATAGCACAGTTCCACCTAATAACACATATTGGTTAACTATTAAATCATACTTTCTGAAGACATTCCAACTGCAGGTATCACATTTTGCTATCCCTTTTGTTCTCTACATTAGCTTTATTATTTCTAAGAAAATTTGTAGGATTATCATAATTCTATTTTCATTCATAATTATCTTGATGGATCGAGAAATATATATTTTATTTATTTGTTGGCATAATATTTCACTGTTTCCCTTCAAGAAATGGAAAACAACTCGTGTCTTGATGATGAATACTCAACTCAAGTAGGATAAGCTATAACAAGACAAGTGCATTCCATCTTGATGACCAAAATTGAGTAGAAATCCATCCGATATGGCAATCCGATATTTAGTACATGTCCCCCGACATATCCCCGATTTCCGCTATCCGACATAAATTTCAGCTGTCCGACATGAACCCGACATCCGATATTTAAAACCTTGGTTCAGACGATAATTGCGGGGAAGCAGACTTTGAAGTTCGATGATGTGACAGCACTCCTACGTGAGAATGAAAGAATGATGGGGAAGGAGAGCGCATCTAATAGTGGTGAGAGTACACTAGCTTTTGAAGGTTCTAATCGAGGGAGGAGTAAGGGGAGATGTGACAGTTATCGAGGAAGGTCAAAGTCTCGGGCCCGAGACGACAGCGAAAGGGAATGCTATTATTGCGGAGAGAAGGGTCAAATTCAGTTCAGATGTTCCCAGATGCGAGATGATTTGAAGAGTATTAGACAGATGAAGCTTTAAGAAAATGGGAAGAAGGTGGACTCCTCGGTAGTTGTGTGTGATGAAGATGTGGTGTTGTTGATGGAGAGTACTGTGTTCGATGCAAGTTAACTTGGTGGGTAAGTCGGGTGTCTTTAAATAAGACGTCCTACTCTAGGATTTTAATGTAGAGAGAGGGAGAGAGACAATATTCTTGTAATCAGGGTTTAATAGAGGGTGTAACCGGGTTCAAGGGTATTGTGAGAGAGAGGGTTTGGCAGTCTTTGTTCGTGCAAAAGATTGTAATTTGGAGGTGATAGTGGATTGTTTTCGATCCCGTAATTTTTTCCTGTTGAGGGTTTTCCACGTTAAATCTTGTGTGATTCTATTTGCTGCGTTTGGTGGTTTTCGAGATTTTTGTGATATCTAAAAATCCCAACAAGTGGTATCAGAGCGGGGTTCGACGGTTCCTGGAGGATCGAGCGGTGTGTGATTGGTGAAGGCGTCAGTAATCGAGGCGCGGTGATCGACATCGAGCGAATGAGAGAACCGGACACCGTTGGAGGAGAGGAATCTCGTGAACAACACGCGGGAAAGGTACTGTAGTGGAACGTATTGTAGCCTAAGGTACCGTGAGCGTTAGGTTTGGTTAAAAGTTATTAAACCAAATCCAACGGTGCAAATTTAATTGTCTTCTGATCGAGGATTTGGAGGCGGATTTTGGTGATCCAGGAGTCGTTCTTAGGGTTTTTCGACGTGCTGAGTTCTTTTTTGACGTCGGTTTTATCAAATTCAATCTCTATAGTGATTGATTTGAATTTTGATTGTGGTTAGAGGATGATGACTTCTTCGGGTCCGAAGTTCGATATTCCGCTATTCAACGAATCAACGGCAAGATAAATTTTGCAGTGTGGCAGTGCACGGTTCAAGATATTCTTGTGTAGCAAGGTGTTGATCAAGCTTTGGAGGAGAAGAAACCTGAAGGGTTGAAGGATGCTGAATGGAGTTCCATGCAAAAGAGGGCGGTTAGCACAATTCGTTTGGCACTCGCCTCCGAGATCAAGTACAATGTTATGCAGGAGACCACGCCGAGAGGATTGTGGGAAAGGCTTGAGGGGATTTATGCATCGAAGTCAATGACCAACCGATTGTGTTTAAGGATAGAGCTTTATTCATTGAAGATGGAAGAAGGTACTGCAATTCAAGACCACATCAATGCCTTTAATCAGCAAGTTTGCCAACTTATGAATATTGATGAGGAGATTAAAGAAGAAGAGCAAGCGCTACTCCTACTGTCTTCCTTGCCGAAGTCGTACAAGCCGTTAGTTCAGACCATGGTTTTAAATGTCGGCCGACATGTCGGACATGTCGGCCGACATGTCGGATTAGAGGCTAGAGCGACATGGATATGGCCATTTCAAGTCGGATATTGATTTTGGGGTCCATGTCGGACATGTCGGGGGATATTGCGGACATATCGGCCGATTTTCAGACTTGAAAAATCGGAAATCGGCTGTTTTTTTTGTTTTGTTTTATTTTTTTTATTTTTTTTTTGAGTTGCTAAGTATTGGGTTTGGGTTTAGTACTCAAAACCCAAACCCGATTAATTCTTTTTTTAGCCTTTTGTTCCCATAGTAACTCGATAGCATATAATACAGATTAGGGCAAAGAAAAAAATATTGCTCTCTTTTCCATCGTGATCTCCTCTCGTCCGTCTTCATCTCTACAAATTGAAATTGTGAATTCATAAAAGTGTGATGTAAACAATAAGTTTGAACCATAGCTTGAAATTAATCCAAAGTCTAACACTTTATGTCAATTTTATGCAAGGCACTTTACTTTATGTTAATTTTATGCAACGTATTTCAAAAGTTTTAGTTTGACAATGTGTATTTTATTTATTTGTTGGCATAATATTTCACTGTTTCCCTTCAAGAAATGGAAAACAACTCGTGTCTTGATGATGAATACTCAACTCAAGTAGGATAAGCTATAACAAGACAAGTGCATTCCATCTTGATGACCAAAATTGAGTAGAAATCCATCCGATATGGCAATCCGATATTTAGTACATGTCCCCCGACATATCCCCGATTTCCGCTATCCGACATAAATTTCAGCTGTCCGACATGAACCCGACATCCGATATTTAAAACCTTGGTTCAGACGATAATTGCGGGGAAGCAGACTTTGAAGTTCGATGATGTGACAGCACTCCTACGTGAGAATGAAAGAATGATGGGGAAGGAGAGCGCATCTAATAGTGGTGAGAGTACACTAGCTTTTGAAGGTTCTAATCGAGGGAGGAGTAAGGGGAGATGTGACAGTTATCGAGGAAGGTCAAAGTCTCGGCCCGACGACAAATAAAGGGAATGCTATTATTATGAGAGAAGGGTCAAATTCAGTTCGATGTTCCCGTGATGCGAGATGATTTGAAGAGTATTAGACAGATGAAGCTTTAAGAAAATGGGAAGAAGGTGGACTCCTCGGTAGTTGTGTGTGATGAAGATGTGGTGTTGTTGATGGAGAGTACAGGTTCTGATGCGAGTAACACTTGGGTGTTAGATTCTGCAGCCTCTATGTACGTTTGCAACAATAAAAATTATTTTGACACATTGAAGACGGATGAAGAATTTGGCGACGTGATCGTTGGAAATAACGAGAAGATGAATGTTGAAGGCGTTGGGAGTGTTCGCCTCAAGCTTCACACTGGGAAGGTTCGAATTCTTCGTCATGTGAGATATGTGCCGTCATGTGGTGCTAATTTAATTTCGTTGGGTGAGATGGCATCGCGTGGGTATAAGTATGTGGGTAAAGGAGAGTGGTGCAAAGTGTATAAAGATGGTGATTTGATTTTGCGAGGGAGGAAGAATAGCAACCATATTTGCTATTTAGATGGGCGATCTGTTAATGGTGTAGATGACTCTTCTCAGACTCTTGTCCACAAGGGAGATGTGAAGAACAAGAAGAAGAGAGTGAGTTTTCCTGAAGCAGTTGAGACACTTGGAGATTTTCTGTCGAGGGAGGATATGTTGGGTACCGACTTAAACTCCAAGTTGGATGCGAATATGAAGGCTAGGCCCAGTCCTAGTAGTATTCTTAGAGACCAAGTTAACTTGATGGGCAAGTCAGGGGTGTCTTTAAATAAGACGTCCTATTCTAGGATTTTGATGTAGAGAGAGGGAGAGAGACAATATTCTTGTAATCAGGGTTTAATAGAGGGTGTAACCGAGTTCAAGGGTATTGTGAGAGAGAGGGTTTGGTAGTCTTTGTCCGTGTAAAAGATTATAATTTGGAGGCGATAGTGGATTGTTTTCGATTCCGTGGTTTTTCCCTGTTGAGGGTTTTCCACGTTAAATCTTGTATGATTTTATTTGCTGCGTTTGGTGGTTTACGGAGTTTTTGTGAGATCTAAAAATCCCAACACTCTCAGCATCTATTCTCATGGAACTTGTTTCACTATTCTTTATAATCCCTGACTATTTGCATGACTAAGTAATATAGCTGAACTTTTCTGTTGTATTGTAAGGTGTCCAAGAATAATAAATCAGGACTGTTTTTACCATTATCTTTTATTTCAGCAGAACATATTCACCTCGATTATCATACCGCTCCTTCATACTTTTAATTTTCAGATGTTTCCAGTTTAGACTAAATGCCGTCTTCCATCAAAAGCAAAATGTTTGCTAAAGAAACATAACATCCTCCTCCTTCACATTATCTCCTGAAGTAAGCTATATCCAACTCCTATATTGCCGACATTCCAAGCTACTACCCATATATTGAGGAGGGAGAACTAAATTCTCTATTTGTTAATCAAAAACTTCTTAAATCCCTATATGTTGTCCAGTATCTAGAGCATAAAAAAGTTTGCACTAAACAGAGCAAGGACTGGAGAGGAACAAATCAAAGGGAAGACTGAGGAGAGAAGTGTACTGAGATGCATGCTATTCTTACATAATTCCCATGGAGGAGGCGAGGGTAGAGAGGAAGCGAAGGTTGGAGTTGAGACATGAAACTTCTGATGCAATCAAGTTCCAGGTTAGCATTACTAGGTTGGTTTCTTTTGTTTACATTATTGATTTTATCGAGATATTATACATAGTTAATCTTAATAATTTCTCTTATTAAGATATTTAGTTGCATATTGACAAGTTAATCAGAAAACACTATTGGAATGTTTGGCTACTATGATTCATGTATCTTTTTTTTTTCCTTTGCAGGTGGCTCATTGCACTTGCTTTAGTTTCAGATCAGAGGAAAATAAACTTAATCTCTTGTTTAAAGACCAGAAAGTAATGGATTAGCAGCATCAATGAATTTTTGTTATAGTTCAGACTACTGCATGTAGGGGTGCATTGCATGTAGGGTGCATTCGGTCCGATATGGCTCGCTTATGATACTTACCATATCCATATCCGCTTACCCATCTCGGATATAGATACAGATACGGATATACCTCGGTAAGAAAATTTCATATCCATGTTCGCTAAAATCGGATACGGATACAGATATACATCTGAATAAATAAGCGGATATGCATGCGGATACAAAACGGATATAAGAAAACTAGATAATATTGAAAAAATATATAGTTCATGTGATACAAAAGAGTTCATTAATATGTTCATTATATCTGAAAACCTAAGATTAGACATCTTGATCATCAAGATTAACCTTAAATCCATAATCTAAGGATTAAAACTATCGTAACAATATGACTAATATGTATTCGGATATTTCGGATACGAATCCGGATATTTCACTACAAAACCATATCCGTAACTATATCCTATCGCTTATAGATTTGAATAACCATATTCAGATCCTACCGTGATATGGTTATGGATATTTCTGATACGGCTACGCTTTAGCACCCCTAATTGATTGTAGTGGATAAAGTTCAAGGACATAAAGCTCACATATGAGAATCAAAGTGGAATACCCTTTTGCATATATGCAACTGTAATTGCTTCTAAATCACTGATTATGCACCAAGTTGCCTACGTTAGTTTCTTATATTTATACCGATGACTTTAAAAATTGAAGGAGTTCTCAACTTGGCTAACTTTAACTTTGTCGTTCTCTCTAAGTGGGATTGGAAAGTGTTGAGAGTCAATCCCTTTTAGGCAATACTCTTTCTTCTCTGTATGGTCTCCATAATTCTCTTTTCAATTGCACACCCACCTCTAGATCGGTCTTCAAATTTTGGTATGATGTCGTTTCTTAGTCCGCTTTGAGGAGTATGGTTAGATGAAACTTAGGTGAGGATTCTAGAATCAAGTTCCAGGTTAGCATTACTAGGTTGGTTTCTTTTGTTTACATTATTGATTTTATCGAGATATTATACATAGTTAATCTTAATAATTTCTCTTATTAAGATATTTAGTTGCATATTGACAAGTTAATCAGAAAACACTATTGGAATGTTTGGCTACTATGATTCATGTATCTTTTTTTTTTCCTTTGCAGGTGGCTCATTGCACTTGCTTTAGTTTCAGATCAGAGGAAAATAAACTTAATCTCTTGTTTAAAGACCAGAAAGTAATGGATTAGCAGCATCAATGAATTTTTGTTATAGTTCAGACTACTGCATGTAGGGGTGCATTGCATGTAGGGGTGCATTCGGTCCAGATATGGCTCAGTTATGATACTTACCATATCCATATCCGCTTACCCATCTCGGATATAGATACAGATACGGATATACCTCGGTAAGAAAATTTCATATCCATGTTCGCTAAAATCGGATACGGATACAGATATACATCTGAATAAATAAGCGGATATGCATGCGGATACAAAACGGATATAAGAAAACTAGATAATATTGAAAAAATATATAGTTCATGTGATACAAAAGAGTTCATTAATATGTTCATTATATCTGAAAACCTAAGATTAGACATCTTGATCATCAAGATTAACCTTAAATCCATAATCTAAGGATTAAAACTATCGTAACAATATGACTAATATGTATTCGGATATTTCGGATACGAATCCGGATATTTCACTACAAAACCATATCCGTAACTATATCCTATCAGTTATAGATTTGAATAACCATATTCGTATCCTACCAGATATGGTTATGGATATTTCCTCGGATACGGCTACGCTTTAGCACCCCTAATTGATTGTAGTGGATAAAGTTCGAAGGACATAAAGCTCACATATGAGAATCAAAGTGGAATACCCTTTTGCATATATGCAACTGTAATTGCTTCTAAATCACTGATTATGCACCAAGTTGCCTACGTTAGTTTCTTATATTTGCGCTGATGACTTTAAAAAATTGAAGGAGTTCTCAACTTGGCTAACTTTAACTTTGCTGTTCTCTCTAAGTGGGATTGGAAAGTGTTGAGAGCTGAATCCCTTTTAGGCAATACTCTTTCTTCTCTGTATGGTCTCCATAATTCTCTTTTCAATTGCACACCCACCTCTAGATCAGTCTTCAAATTTTGGTATGATGCTGTTTCTGTTAGTCTGGCTTTGAGGAGTATGGTTAGATGAAACTTAGGTGAGGATTCTAGAATCAAGTTTTGGGAAGATAAATGGTTAGGGCTCTTCTCCTTAGCTAGTCTTTGTCCTGCTGCATACTAGTTTGCATTCTCTTGCAACGTCTCTGTGTCTTCTCAAGGTATGTGGAGGGGAAACATATGGACTTGGAAACCTATTTTAGAAGAGCTATCTCTCCTATTGAAAAACAGCAAGTTGAAGTTCTGTTTGATATCTTATCCTCTGCTCCTTCACCATCTGATGCCCAAGATTTTCCTTCATGGCCTCTTACCAAGTCAACTATTTTTTCGATGAATTCTCTTTACTGCTTCTTAATTTATGGAGGTGTTTCATGTGATTAATTTATGGAGGTGTTTCATGTGATTTATATAATTTTTCTGGAGCTCATGTATTCCTCTCAAAGTTAAGTTTTTTCTTTGGACGTTGTCTAAGAACAAATTGCGTACCAAAGATAACTTGATCAAGAAAGGTTGGTTAGGAGATCCTCAATGCCCTATTTGTCATGAAGTTGCCGAATCTGCAGATCATCTTTTCATTCAGTGCTGTTATGCTCAGTCTATTTGGCAATTCTATATGCCGAAGTTGGGTATTCATACTTTTCAGTATGATCTGTTCCATATGATGACCTCTAAGGGTCAGTTTCTCGTGGATAAGCAAAGTCGTTTGTTGTGGACCATTCCTCTTCCCTATTTTGTGCTAGTGTATATGGAGAGAGAAAAAACAAGGTTTTTAATGATGAGTTGCGCACTCCCTCTAAGCTGGCTGCTAATATAGTCTTTTTCTTGTTATTCAGGACATGATGTAATCGTCATAAGAAGGTTGCCAAGCTGAAAACAATTCTTCAAGATAAGAGGATCGATGACCTTCTGAGCAGCAGTGAAGACAATGGTTGATCTCAACAGGAAACTTGATTTTTTGGATGTATATTCTGATACTATTTAGTTTGGTACAATGGGTGATTTTTTCCTTTGTTTGAGCTGGTGTTTTTAGCTCTTTGATATGTACTTCTCTTTTCGATGTTTTTCTCTACCCTTTTGTTTGGATTTTGCCCTTTAGTTTGCTGGAAGGGGTGACGGCTATGGTCCTCTCCCTCTTTCCACTCTATTTGTCCAGCATCCTTCTTTTGGTGTAGTCATGTATATACCAAGTTCTATATATAATATATCTTTTGAATAGGGCATCTTACCCTATTTTTACTTCAAAAATTTTTTTTTTTGAAGGAGTTGTTTGTCAATGAGCTAACAACTTTAATTTGACTTGTGCTTGTGCTTTATAGTTACTATGAATAAATACAAGTTTCTTAATTTGGCATGTTCTTGTTCTTTATAGATGACAAACTTAATATTCACAAAATATAATTGATTGATATGTAGCTTGCATAAAACTACATTGTTGGATTTGGAGATGAACATGAATGCGCTGGTGTTTGAATATCATAATCTATTATCCATATTTGCCAAAAAAAATTAAACATGATCCGTATTACGTGTTGGTAAGAAATCATATGACTTTTAACACAAAAAATATATTAAATTAATTGAATCTTTAATTTCTAAGAATGGCAAAAATAACATTATGACTGATCTTTAATTTACTCAAAACAATAACGCCTCGTTTGGTATGCGGGAATGGAGTCAAGTGAGAATGAAATGAAAATAGGAATGGAATAGAATTGATGTGGGAATAGAATGCTCATTCTCATTTTCATGTTTGGGTGCGATTAGAGAATTAAGTGGGAATATCTTTAAGAAAGGTATATCTGAAATTTATTTTATTATTTTTAATTTTACTTAAGTGGGAATATCAATTCAATTCATTGATAACTCATTGGGAATAACAATTCCCACATTTAGTGGGAATTGAGGAGAAGTGGGAATGACATTTCTAGCATTAAAAAATACATCATGTTTGGTAAGCATGAATGAGAAGTTAAAATTGCATTTCATTCTCACTCATTCCCGCGTACCAAACGAGGCATAAGGGTATCAGACTTATGGAGGCCTTTAAATGGAAGATATACATTATCTACAAATCCTGGCTCTTTGGAATAATGTTTTGTTCATATTTCTAATTTATGTATAAGTTTAAAGTTTAAGGAAAAAAGCATTCTATATTACAATGTTATGAGTACAATAACGTTTTAACAACTAATCCCGTGCATTGCACGGATTAAAAACTAGTATTTTATTATTTCTTTTAGGGAAAAATGTGTCAAGGCCCCAAAATAAAGAAGCTGATGTGGCCCAGGCCCATCAACTTTTTCCCTTACTCTTTAGCCCCAAAAGAGCCAAAAAAATGTGGTCCAGCCCTTTATCACACTCTCCCAAAAATTAACCCAAAAAATTCTGAAAATACCCTCTCCTTTTCTTCTTCTTCTTCTTCTTCTTCTTCTTCCTTCCTCCACCAACCTTTCTTTCTCCTTCAACCTCATCTTCCTTTCACGACAGCCATCTCCGCCTTTCCTTCTTTGCACGCTTGTCGTCACTACTGATCTCGGCAGAGTTTGAAGGCCAGAGAATGAGGAGAGGCGGACATGGATGGAAAGTATGGAGAAGAAGTAGAGAGAATGAGGGAGAGGTCAAACTCATCGAAATGAGATCCATTGTGATGGGAGGTAAAGCGAGATTGGGAGGGTATGGATGGATTTATTGATGAAGCGTGGTCACAAGAGGCTTAGAATATGATAGAGATGAAGGTTAGGGCTAGGGCACGTATCTATTGGGTAATGAAGGAGGAGGAGGATAATGAAGAATCGGGACATATGTGTTGTTTGTCGAAATGGTTGTGAACAGAAAACCCAAAAGTTAATAGTTTCGTAAAAGTTAATAGCAAATGAAGATAATTAATAACTTCCAAAGGAAAGTTAACAGAAAACCCAAAAGTTAATAGTTTCGTAAAAGTTAATAGCAAATGAAGATAATTAATAACTTCCAAAGGAAAGTTAACAGAAAACCCAAAAGTTAACAGCTTTAGAGAAAAGTTAACAACAAACCGAGATAGATAACATGAAAAGGAATAGCCAATATACGGTAAACATGTACTTTATATTGATTAGTCTTACATTCTTATAGCCGATATAGCAAGTATTTCATAGTTTGATTAGTCTTACATTCTTATAGCCGATATAGCAAGTATTTCATAGTTTGATTAGTCTTACATTCTTATAGCCGATATAGCAAGTATTTCATAGTTTGATTAGTCTTACATTCTTATAGCCGATATAGCAAGTATTTCATAGTTTGATTAGTCTTACATTCTTATAGCCGATATAGCAAGTATTTCATAGTTTGATTAGTCTTACATTCTTATAGCCGATATAGCAAGTATTTCATAGTTTGATTAGTCTTACATTCTTATAGCCGATATAGCAAGTATTTCATAGTTTGATTAGTCTTACATTCTTATAGCCGATATAGCAAGTATTTCATAGTTTGATTAGTCTTACATTCTTATAGCCGATATAGCAAGTATTTCATAGTTTGATTAGTCTTACATTCTTATAGCCGATATAGCAAGTATTTCATAGTTTGATTAGTCTTACATTCTTATAGCCGATATAGCAAGTATTTCATAGTTTGATTAGTCTTACATTCTTATAGCCGATATAGCAAGTATTTCATAGTTTGATTAGTCTTACATTCTTATAGCCGATATAGCAAGTATTTCATAGTTTGATTAGTCTTACATTCTTATAGCCGATATAGCAAGTATTTCATAGTTTGATTAGTCTTACATTCTTATAGCCGATATAGCAAGTATTTCATAGTTTGATTAGTCTTACATTCTTATAGCCGATATAGCAAGTATTTCATAGTTTGATTAGTCTTACATTCTTATAGCCGATATAGCAAGTATTTCATAGTTTGATTAGTCTTACATTCTTATAGCCGATATAGCAAGTATTTCATAGTTTGATTAGTCTTACATTCTTATAGCCGATATAGCAAGTATTTCATAGTTTGATTAGTCTTACATTCTTATAGCCGATATAGCAAGTATTTCATAGTTTGATTAGTCTTACATTCTTATAGCCGATATAGCAAGTATTTCATAGTTTGATTAGTCTTACATTCTTATAGCCGATATAGCAAGTATTTCATAGTTTGATTAGTCTTACATTCTTATAGCCGATATAGCAAGTATTTCATAGTTTGATTAGTCTTACATTCTTATAGCCGATATAGCAAGTATTTCATAGTTTGATTAGTCTTACATTCTTATAGCCGATATAGCAAGTATTTCATAGTTTGATTAGTCTTACATTCTTATAGCCGATATAGCAAGTATTTCATAGTTTGATTAGTCTTACATTCTTATAGCCGATATAGCAAGTATTTCATAGTTTGATTAGTCTTACATTCTTATAGCCGATATAGCAAGTATTTCATAGTTTGATTAGTCTTACATTCTTATAGCCGATATAGCAAGTATTTCATAGTTTGATTAGTCTTACATTCTTATAGCCGATATAGCAAGTATTTCATAGTTTGATTAGTCTTACATTCTTATAGCCGATATAGCAAGTATTTCATAGTTTGATTAGTCTTACATTCTTATAGCCGATATAGCAAGTATTTCATAGTTTGATTAGTCTTACATTCTTATAGCCGATATAGCAAGTATTTCATAGTTGATCGCCTATAAGAATGTAAGACTAATCAAACTATGAAATACTTGCTATATCGCTATAAAAATGTAAGACTAATACATTCTTATAGCCGATATAGCAAGTATTTCATAGTTTGATTAGTCTTACATTCTTATAGCCGATATAGCAAGTATTTCATAGTTTGATTAGTCTTACATTCTTATAGCCGATATAGCAAGTATTTCATAGTTTGATTAGTCTTACATTCTTATAGCCGATATAGCAAGTATTTCATAGTTTGATTAGTCTTACATTCTTATAGCCGATATAGCAAGTATTTCATAGTTTGATTAGTCTTACATTCTTATAGCCGATATAGCAAGTATTTCATAGTTTGATTAGTCTTACATTCTTATAGCCGATATAGCAAGTATTTCATAGTTTGATTAGTCTTACATTCTTATAGCCGATATAGCAAGTATTTCATAGTTTGATTAGTCTTACATTCTTATAGCCGATATAGCAAGTATTTCATAGTTTGATTAGTCTTACATTCTTATAGCCGATATAGCAAGTATTTCATAGTTTGATTAGTCTTACATTCTTATAGCCGATATAGCAAGTATTTCATAGTTTGATTAGTCTTACATTCTTATAGCCGATATAGCAAGTATTTCATAGTTTGATTAGTCTTACATTCTTATAGCCGATATAGCAAGTATTTCATAGTTTGATTAGTCTTACATTCTTATAGCCGATATAGCAAGTATTTCATAGTTTGATTAGTCTTACATTCTTATAGCCGATATAGCAAGTATTTCATAGTTTGATTAGTCTTACATTCTTATAGCCGATATAGCAAGTATTTCATAGTTTGATTAGTCTTACATTCTTATAGCCGATATAGCAAGTATTTCATAGTTGATCGCCTATAAGAATGTAAGACTAATCAAACTATGAAATACTTGCTATATCGCTATAAAAATGTAAGACTAATACATTCTTATAGCCGATATAGCAAGTATTTCATAGTTTGATTAGTCTTACATTCTTATAGCCGATATAGCAAGTATTTCATAGTTGATCGCCTATAAGAATGTAAGACTAATACATTCTTATAGTCAGAAGAAATACTTGCTATATTAGTCGTAAGTCTTACATTCTTATAGCCGATATAGCAAGTATTTCACAATTTGATTAGCCTTAAATTCTTAAGCCTACAAAATTCTTCCATAATGTGTTACAAAAGTCTTGAAAACATATATCGCTCTATCAAAAATATAGTTCTGCATAGCAATCCACACTAATCACCAATTATATATTTTTTGCTATCACTTGATAATGCTATTGTTAATACCATTTATACTTAACATGTAACACCCATAGTTAACAGCTTCCAGTGAAAGTTAACAGGAAAACCCAAAAGTTGACAGTTTAAGGTAAAAGTTAACAGCAAATGGAAATAGTTAACAACTTTCAGTGAAAGTTGACAGGAAAACCCAAAAGTTAATAGTTTCGGGTAAAAGTTAATAGCAAATGAAGATAATTAATAACTTCCAGTGAAAGTTAACAGGAAAACCCAAAAGTTAACAGTTTTAGAGAAAAGTTAACAACAAACTGAGATAGATAACATGAAAAGGAATAGCCAATATACGGTAAACATGTACTTTATATTGATTAGTCTTACATTCTTACAGCTGATATAGCAAGTATTTCATAGTTTGATTAGTCTTACATCACAATTTAATATCTCTATAACATTTTCTTTGTACACGACTTGTTACTATCACATTCTAAGAATCCACATCTCTCTTTGGTATTTCATCAAAGACCCTATAGGCATTCATGAATTTTTAGCCTAACTAAAATCATTTTAACTTGCAAGCCAACTCATCCACCTCACAACCATTTCGACAAACAACACATATGTCCCAGATTCTTCATTATCCTCCTCCTCCTTCATTACCCAATAGATACGAGCCCTAGCCCTAACCTTCATCTCCTACCATCTTCTACGCCTCTTGTAGACGACGCTTCATCAATAAATCCATCCATACCCCCTCCCAATCTCGCTTTACCTCCCATCACAATGGATCTCATTTCGATGAGTTTGACCTCTCCCTCATTCTCTCCTACTTCTTCTCCATACTTCTCTCGATCCATCTTGCCGACCGCCTCTCCTCATTCTCTAAGCCTTCTCAGCACTTGCCTGAGATGGCAGGCTCGGTGGTGGCGGGCTCGGTGGTGGCAAAGGAGGAGGCGGAAGAGGGAGATGGCGGGGTCGAGGGCAAGAGGAGTAAGAGGGAGAGAGAGAGAGGAGGAAGGTAGGGTTAGGGCAGAGGAGGAGGAGAGAAGAAGAGGAGAAAGGAGTAGTTAGTGGAGAGTAGGAAGAGAAAGACATAGAGAAGAAGAAGAAGAAGAAAAGGGGAGGGGGTATTTTCGAAATTTTTTGAGTTAATTTTTGGGAGAGTGTGAAAAGGGGCTGGACCATATTTTTTTAGCTCTTTTGGGGCTAAAGAGTAAGGAAAAAAGTTGATGGGTTGGGCCACATCAACTTCTTTATTTTGGGGCCTTGACACATTTTTCTCTTTCTTTTAACCAAAGTTAGGTTGGACTGTAGAATCCACGTGGCGGAGCTACAATACACTCCCTGATCATTTTGTGCTTAAGATAGAGTTTTGAAGTGGGCGAGCTTTAACGTAAAATGTATTACAACATCGGGTATGTAGATAAAAAGCCTTTTATTTATTATTAGTCTTAACTCTTAACCATAAGCCATTGGGAGTGTAGTGTAGCATAAACAGTGACTTGCTACAGTACCAACCCCAATAGCTTATGGTAATAATAAAATAAAATTATAGTTAGGTATTTGGAAATTATTTATGTCAGTTATCAAATAGGGGATTTATTGGTGGGTTATGGTGGTGTTAGGGTCCTCAAGCTTCTTCAGATGGCCGGTTCTGAAGCCTGATATTCTCTCCTACACATAAAAAGCTCATGAGAGGCCGGAGTTGGGTTCTCCGATTGTTCCTCCAACGATCAAGTCAGAAATTGGACTTGAGTGAGAAATAGAAGATAAGTAGTGAAGGGTTATTCAAAGTTGCATGAAGGCAGAAGAAATTACCCCCATGCAGTGCAGCTTCCTTTTATAGTAGTAGATCGGAAGGGCATATGTGTAATTTTGACCGAGTCTTAGACAGGTAGCTGGGTCGGCAGATACCTTACAGGTGTCGGCCACTGTGGAGGGTGAGTCATCCAGGCGTTTAATGTGAGGACGACAGCAGGTGCTTGGTGCTGACTAGGTCCAATGAGTCATAAAGACTATGGGGGTTGGAGAAATGATGACTCTGACAGCGCAGTTAATGTGAGGGTAGTCGGCTATTGGCTGGAATTTTATGGATACACCGTCTTTGTAGTCGTCTGTCTGAGGGCCGACAAATACCGCCGGCTATGCGAGTTTTCGACTGGAATAATAGGCCGAGTGCGGGTGCGTGTAGGGTTGATCTGGGGGTTAGGTCGACAAGTACCTCCTTTTTAGTCGGCTACGCAAGTTGTCGGCCTATTGGGTCGGCCGCAGGGACAGCTCTCTGAATATGTTTGATCAAGCGCAAGACGGGACACGTGTGGGCCTCTCAAGGAGGATTAACACTTAGCTTATTTGCAGGCTATAACAGAAATAAAATTTGGGGTAAAGCAGTTATTACAATGATTTGTGGTGTATATCTCAAAATTTATGTAGTTTATGTTTGGCAATAAGTAAAAACTCAAGTTTAGTTTTTTTTCTTAATCAGATGAGAATTAGTTTGAGAGGGAGTGGACCAATTCAGTCCTGGTTTTTTAAGATCTAAATTGAACTAAGAAAAATTGTGGGAGTTAGTATAGCTTTTCCAAATAAAAAGAGCACTAAAGTTAAGCCATGGCTAGTCCTCTCCAAATTTGGTTGTCAAATAGGGGCCCTTGATCATTTTCCTTTAAGGAAGTCCAAAAAAGTTTGATTGAAAGCATTTTGGGAAACTTTAGATTATAGTCTGCTAATCTCGAGTGTTTAGTAAATTTAATGTATTGTAATCTATTTTCTATAAAGTGTGATGGCATTGCTTCTTCTAAAGATTGTCCTGGACATAATAGGAAATTGCTCAATAAAGATAACACATAAATGAATATATATCATACTTCTAGCTATGGAATAACCTATTTTAACGAAACTAAAAGTTGAAACTTGAAAATTAGTTGTAATCCTTACAAAAAGTTAAGACGGTGGACAATATTAGACTAGGCATATGTACAGAGTTAATCAACTAATACCAGTGTTCAGAAATAAACTTAGACAGTGAATTAGAAGTATTTTAAAAAAATTAAATTAAACGTGGAGATAGGGAATAATATTGGACTTTGAATTGGACCTAGGAAGAAGTATTTATTTGAAATTTATATTTATATTTTAATCACTTTTAAAATTTTGGATTTATATCCTTTCTTTTTAAGCTATAAAATACTATAAAATAAGATATATTAGTCATAAAATACACGGTTAATTACACTTAAATATCATATATCCTACTGTTTGCCCAATGTTGCACATAACTACCCCTCTGTTATGCAAATGTGATTATTTTCCTACAAAAATTCTCATGCGACACTCCCATATTATTTTTAGACTATTTCAAACTTTATTGTTTGTTAAATCTATTGTTAAATGGTTAAACCTATCAAAATTCTATTTAAATCTATCCTTACTTTGTCTTAAATAGGTTTTGGTAGGGTTAAGACAAATTAAGAAAATAAGCGTCAAAATTTTCTAAAAATAGCATGTGAGTCTTACACGAGAATTATTTTAAAAAATTCTCACGTTACCTATAATACCCTCCTTTGGAGACAAAGAAACAAACGTGTCCTAAAAGATTTGAAATGATAATGGACCTTTAAATAATAAATATATTAATATAAAAATACAAAGTTACCTATAGAACACATAAACCCTATAATCAACCTCAACGAAAATCTCCAATACCTATGAAGGTCCGTTATTATAACTTTACACTAGTACAAAATCGACTTGTCCAAACGGTTAAAACCGTTTGGGCAATTTAGGTCCCAAACGGTTAAAACCGTTTGGGCAAAGTCCCAAACGGTTAAAACCGTTTGGGCAAAGTCCCAAACGGTTAAAACCGTTTGGGCAAAGTCCCAAACGGTTAAAACCGTTTGGGCAAAGTCCCAAACGGTTAAAACCGTTTGGGCAAAGTCCCAAACGGTTGAAACCGTTTGGGCAAAGTCCCAAACGGTTGGACCCGTTTGGGCTAACATTTTTAATTTAAAATGTAAAAATAATCGTACAAACGGTTAAAACCGTTTGGGCGGGAATATGCCCAAACGGTTTGAACTGTTTGGGCGGGAATATGCCCAAACGGCTTGAACCGTTTGGCCAAAGCCCGTTCCAAATGGTTTAAACCGTTTGGGCGGATTTACCAATATTTTTTTAAAAATAGTTTGCCCTGTTTTGCATAGCTCCCTGTTTACAATTCAAAATATACATCGCACACGCTAGTTTAAAGTCTCACAATAAAATAAAAAATAATCATATATATCATCAAACGCATTCAACCCAACAATTAGCCAAATTAAAATACATTAAGTGGAAAGTCTCCACTAGTCTCAAATAACCAACACAAACTAAAACAAAACACATATAATATATCTATGCATCGAATATCCAAAATGTATACTATCCAAAATATAAAAGAGACTGGTTTAATCTGGTCACATAACTATAGAAATTCCCCGGAAAATGTCCTCCGATAGGTCCAATGTCTCAATTTTGCAAATATCCTAGTAATATCCTCCTGTGATAAGCCCCGAAATAATCGGATCTGAACCCGAGTGAACCTTGAGCACTAGAAGAAGGGCGATTAGCGCTTCGTGGATGAGAAGAAATCAATGCATTAGTTCGAGGCTAAGAAACCGGAGCATGACAAGTGAAAGGCGGATCGGTGCAAGGTTGAGAAGATGGAATAGGACGAGTACTTTAAGAGCTCACCTGTAACATAATACCAATCGATGTATGAGTGTGCATGTATATGTATACATATGTAGTGTGTATACGTGCATGTATGTAAGATGCCATGCAGCCACTTATATACTTGGTCACATCAGTAATGAACTGAAAAAGAACAGAAAATTTGAGTTCTCCAGTTGAGGGTTGAGAAACAAGTAAAGGGAAACAACCGCATACGTGCTTGAAACATACCCGTGAATCCAAAGAAATAAACACAACAAACTTTGAAGTTCTTCCACAGAATGTTCCACAAAGTTCTTCAAAACAGGAACATGCGAAAATAGCTCTATTTGACCTGTATCGGGACAAAGTTAATAAAGAATTTGTAGCATCTACTTATTATAGTAACATTCCTACGAAAGTGCATACGTGTATAATAAACTTTGTCATATCGCCTACACTAAAACACACCACAAGTACCATTCTTAGAACTACTAAGTAATTGGTTCAATACATTCTCCATATGAGCTTACTCCAATCGCGACAAGATTAAATTAATGAGTTCAAAATAAGTATAATTTTTTATCATATTTTCATGGCTGTCTATTACAAAGAGGAACAAGATCATTGAAGCCGAGAAAATATGAATAACATGAAACGTAAGATAATAGGAAGTTGAAAGCGAATACGGACATCAAATACAAGATAATCATCCTCCAAGTAATTCTCAAGTTCATCTTCCAGCCAGTCGTCCAAACTTTCTTGAAGGTGTCTACAAATGACTTAAGGAATTTTTTTTGGGCCTGAATTGTACACATCAAAAGTAGCATTACATATTTGTCCTGTAGCAAAAACTTGGCTATTGACAATGTTAAGAATAATATCCTGTGGTGTCTAAGCAAGTTTGCGCCTACAAACCGGCATTGAAAATTATGAAAGTGACATGGCTAATCGAATGTAAAGCAAACCGAGTAATCGAGAACTTTCACACACGGATCAAGATTCATTTGGCTAATCGAAAAATAATGTTCATTATACCCACTTGTGAGAGTAACCTTTAGTCATCTTTGTGTCAAGAAAATAGTAATTGATTCAAGCACCAACTAAAGTAATATAAGAATAAATTCTCTCAATAATCAATTTGTACATATGGATTCTTTTATAAACTTTTAAGTACAACAATAACAAACAACTTTCACCAAGAAGCACAAAGAATTCTCAAGAGCAAAGAACTTCAATAAAAATCGTCATTGTTCTTAGAAAAGTTGCTAGATAATATCAAAAATTCTACCTCTACTTTCATGATGTTCATGCACAAGGAGTCCTCTGAGCAGAATCAAGAGATCACTAGAAAATAAACAAACCAAGTAAAGGATACTCCATACAATAAATCAGACCCCCATTTGGTCCAAATCCAAGTTCTTCCATGACATCATCCAAAGATATGAGTTCCCTGATATCTATATAAAGGTAGCAACACAACAACAATCATCTGACTAATTCACCTACTAAAATCAAATACATCAACTAGAAAGAAAAATAATTTTATACCCATGGCTACGGGGTAGTCAAAGTTCTCAGCAGCCGGGTCTAGGTTCACGATATGAATAGTTCTCCGAAGAGCTTCACAGTGTTGATACAAGCTAGAGCAGTAAGTAGACTGCATTACCAGAAGCAAAAAACTTATTGCACAAATAAATCAAACAAATATGAAATGAAAAAGATAAATTTCAAGAAAACCCCATGAACTTAGGGTGCATTACACAAAACCCCCAGAATGTTAACCTAAACTTTAGGGGTGCTCACAAAAAATCAAAACTGAAACAAAATCCAAACATGAAAACAACCTAAGCTCTAATCTTTGCATGTAGCACTCCCAATCTAGAAAAAAATTCCAAAGGAAATAACAATGTACCAAAATTTATCCCTATTCGCTGCTCATCAACGCAATGAACAACTAGTAATCAGTGAAAACCCTAAAACTCCAAAACCATAGAAACAAAAAAAAAGTACTCATTTTGAGCAAAGAATTTAGTACCAAGGAAAAGAAAGAAAACAAAACCCTAACTAATCAGATTGGAGATCAAGCGAGAGAGAATTACCAAATCCGAACCTCGAGGTGGCCGGCGAGGAGCGAGACCCCCGTCAGGAGAAGGAGGTGAGGCCGTCAAAGAAGACGCCGCCGTGAACGATATGTTGAAGATACGGTTGTGGCAGTTGAAGACCTGGCGGAGGTTGGCGGTCGCGGTCGGACCTCGAGGTGGTCGATGAGGAAGATGGAGCGGAGGAAATTTTTGGGAGTCTTGTGGGGTTAGGGATTTGAGAAGCGGGGTTTTTTCATTTTGGGGAAATTTTTGGGGGGAAGCGGGTTTAGTACAGGGAGAGAACGGAGTATTTTATTTTTAAAAAAATCAACTAAAAGTCCCAAACGGTTTAACCCGTTTGGGCTTACCATCCCAAACGGTTCAAACCGTTTGGGCAAACCGTTTGGGATACTTTTGTGGCCCAAATGGTTGTAACCGTTTGGGTATTATTTACTCCTAACGGTGACAACCGTTTGGGCTATTTTCACTTGCCCAAACGGTTCTAAGAACCGTTTGGACAAGTCAGTTTTGTACTAGTGTTACCGGATCTTTGTCCTGATTAATACACTATGAAATGGCCAAAATCGGATAATTGTACAAACTATAGCCTTTTTTTTCTTCTCCCTATCTTCTTCTTTCTCTTTATGGCCGCAAAAGTCACAAACATCAGTAGAGTTTTTTCCCTGCCTTTGGTTCCAAAGGGCATCTCACGTGATGCCCTAATCATCAAATGTGTTATAGGTTGCCTCAAATACTCAAATCCATATTATTTTGGGAATTCTTTTTTGACTTGGCTTGTTTTGATCAAGAGTCCTACTTACATTAGACTTTGTACAACCAATCAAATTAGAAGTTTATTCCTACTTGGACTCTTGTTGGGGTCTTCAAGGCTATATAAGAACAGTCTTTCAAGCCAATTAGATCATCAATTTTCAGAGCACCAATCAAGAAGAGAGAGTTCTTTTGTGAAGCCTATTTGGTATTTTCTCTTTTGTTCCTTTATTTGAGAGTGATTGTATTAGGTTTTTGGGGTGTGGTTTAGGATTGAGTGATTGAGAGATCTCCACATTGTATTCCTCACAATTAGTAAAGCTATTCTCATCATTCGCCCGTGGACGTAGGCTACAAGCCGAACCACGTATATCTTTGTGTTCATGTGTTCTCGATATTTTCCTACTTTCGTTTGATTGATATTAGTTTATTCCTGGGATTTGTCATAACAAAAAGTAATAACCTAATCCCGTTAAAATATACGGTGGGTTTCACTTCCTTTTGTTACTCTTTTTTGGTAACAGAATTTAAGCTATCCCACTCATATTGACGTAACCTTAGTCATTTAGGTAATAATTTTAAAATTTTGAGGGGGTCTATCGATAGTAAAGTACAGCTTGTTAGAAGCTTTAAGATATTCAAGTACAACCATTTACAACTGGGAATATTTATACGCAACATGGAGTCAACAGTAAGGTATTTACATATAGATTGCCCGAAAATATAGGGATAATTGCATATTAGTCTCTTAAATCATACTTCATTGTCAAAACGTCTCTCAAATCTCAGTATTTGTCAAAAAGTTTCTCAAATCTTTAATTTTATTACAAATCCATCCCTCTTGTTAGGTGATGTTATTAATGTGGGTGGTTGTTAGGTGATGTTATTAATGTGGGTGAAATTCCATTAATTCAAATGGAAATGTATAATATTTCCATCATGCACCCCAAAAAAACAAAAAACAAAAAACAAAAAACGAAAACAAAAAAGTCATATTAACACTAACATTAAAAATTTCACCTACCCAATTTATAATGGGTTTATACCCACAATCAAAATCCACCAAACCCTTCTTCCTCAACAATCAGAACTTCCCCTAAACCCAACCAGAGTTGTTTCAACGGTGTTTCAATTGCTTGGGAGGGGGTAATGTGTACCCAGGGGCACTCGGATAATTTCACGTGTTTAGTTAAGGATTAACCCAACTGCAGTTAGAAAATTGAGGGCTTTTTGGCAACTAAGATTGATTTAAGAAACTAATATGCAACTACCCCTAGAATATATTATCACAAAGCGAAAAATGCTCATTGCCCCCAAGATCCAAAAGCAAATTCGCCCCACCCCAAGACTATGTCAATAAGCTCAAAACCCCCAAAATCAATTTTTTATGCTCCTAGTCCCCCTTTAAATACTGTGTCATGTCACCAGTAATTCAGAAAAAAAACATAATGCACTTGAATACATCATTAACACCCCCCCTCCCCCCCTTCTTAGATCGTGTCTGCTCCCCCCTCCCAAAAAAAAACTCAACCTCTGCAGTTATGCTCAACAGTCTTTGATATACCTGGACGTTAACTATTGAACTTAGCATCTGACTCTTATGTTTAACAACTAATATTTGAATCTAACATATAACTCATAAGTTTAACAACCAATTCTTGAGTTTTAACAATTGGCGAACAACATTAACAATTAATACTTAAATCTAACAACTATATCTTAAGTTTAATAGCCAATCATTAAGTTTAACAACTGACGAACAATATTAACAACAAATATTTAAATCTAACAACAAACTCTTAAGTTTAACAACTAATCCTTAAGTTTAAGAACTAAGGAACAACATTAACAACCAATACTTAAATCTAACAACTAACTCTTAAGTTTAACAACCAATCCTTAAGTTTAATAACCGATGAATAACATTAATAACCAATACTTAAATCTAATAACTAACTCTTAAGTTAAATATCCCATCCTTAAGTTTAACAATTGACGAACAACATTAACAATAAATACTTAAATCTAACAATCAACTTTTAAGTTTAACAACTCAAAGGGGAGCTTAACCTTGTTTGATCTCTTCAGTGCCGATGACACGTTACTTTTTTGCAAAGCTTCCCGTAGAGATATGTCTACTCTCAAAATCATCCTCTATTTCTTTGAAGAAATATCAGGATTGGGAATTAACTATTCAAAGACATCCCTTGTTTATTTTGGCTATTTTTCAAATAGAGGATCATTGCTAGCCGAGGGCTTCAATTGTTCTTTGCAATCTCTTCCCATCAAGTACCTTGGCCTTCCGGTTAAAACGGGCAAATTATCAAGAGATGATTGGCAACTCCTTTTTGATAAAATCAAAAAGCAATTATCAACCGGGAAGAGTCATCACTTATCCTATGGGGGTAGAATCACTCTCTTAAACTCAATGCTCTTGGCCATCCCACTTTATTACATGTCTTTCTATAAGTTACCTTCATATATAGTTCTGGAGAGAGATCAACATTTGCAGGAGAAATTTTCTTTGGGGTGGTAGTCAAGAAAATTCCTTTAAAACTTAGTGAGTTGGAAGGTGGTATGCATAAGCAAACAAGAAGGGGGTCTTGGTGTGATTGATCTCAATGCCTTTAATACCGCCTTATTATCCAAGTAGACATAGAAGGTTGTGACTAAATCAAATTTGACGAGCAAGGTTCTAAATTCCCTTTACTCCACATCAAATAAACCCTTACATAGTATGTCCACCAATCAGTCTTGTTCTTTCTTTTGGCGCAATATCCTCTCCATTAGAGAATATCTCCGATATGGCCCGATATATTCCTCGATATATCCTTTTACAGGGCTTGTTGCAACTGATATGGTCTCTAAATATCCTTTACCGCCTTTTGGGTATTTTGGGCGATATATCCCCGATACGATCGATATATCAGCCAATATGTTGGCCGATATATTCTTTTATATGGTTTTTCACAAAATAATATATCGCGTTTGCTAATTTTTGGGCGAGATATCATAATTTTCCTATTATATCAAATGACATTTTGGCCAAAAAAATCAGACCAAATGTTCCAACGTTGATTTGTACTTTTATTTATTTTACGAGGCTGATTAGTGATCCTAAATATATATTATTTATATTTTGTATGCTTAGATTTTCATAAGTATGTTGAGATTACATTTTGGGGCATTATACTATATATCAAAACATCCGCTATGGCATTCCGATATTTACCACATATCCCCGATATATCCTTAATATCCGCAATCCGATATGAATTTTCGCCATCCAATATTTCCCCGATATCCGATATTTAAAACCTTGATTAGAGAACCTTTCAATACTTGCTCTCTTTGGAATTTGAGCTCTGGTACTTTTTTTTTGTTTTTTGGGAAGACAAGTGGGTGGGCAATAGTACTCTTGCTAGTCTTTACCCTTTATTGTATGACCGTACCTGGTCAGTTAACTATATTGTTTGATCCCAGGGATGTTTCCGATCTGGTGATTCGTGTTGGCAGCCATTTCTAAGAAGACTACCCTCTCAACCTGTCAAGGCCAAAAAACGAGCTATTGCTCGTGACCCTTCAACAATTCACCCCCTCTTTCTTAAATGATGAGCCTTCCTGGATCCTCAATGCTAATGGTGATTTTTCTATTAATTCACTATACAAATTCATCAATGCTGAGGGAGTTTTATGTCCTCTTCAGAAGTGCACCTGGAAATCTATTTTACCCTCTAAAGTGAATTTTTTTTTTGGTTGCTCGTCAAGGGCAAATTCAAATGAAATCTCATTTAGCCAAGAAAGGTTGGATCGGGGATACCTCTTGCGTATGGTGCGTCGCCTCATCCAAATCAATTGACCATCTCTTTCTTAGTTGTCCTATGGCTATGAGTGTCTGAAACTTCTGTTGGGGCCTTTTAAATTTATCAATACATCTTGATAGTGTTAACTTCCTCCTCAGAAGTAATGGCCATTTTTTGGCTCAAGGATCTTCTAGAAAGCTCTGAAATATTCTTATTCCTACTGTGTGTTGTTGTATTTGGAATGCTAGGAACAATCAAATCTTCAATGAGGCTATAGCAAAGAAGTCAAATATTATCTCTAATTGTTTGCACTTTTTACACTTTTGGACAGGCTCCTCGTTGAAAAGTCGACAAAATAAATTTGAGATGCAATGGTTGCTCACAAGTTTCCTATTTTCTTCAAGGAAGATGTTAATTAAAGTTAGCTCTTCGTCAACACTATGTAATGTATCTATTTTGATCACAAGGAGCAAAGGGAAGAAACTTGAAAAGCTTAAAAAGACAGTTGTAGATCAAAGTTTGCCAAATATCACAACGATCCTGCTGAAGAAGAATCCCAAGCTACAGCTAGAGAATCTAGCTAAGCATCCATGCAAGTCTTGTAAAGGTTGTACTTACTGGTTTTGGGTGATTTTTTTGGTTGTTACTTAAGTTGACAAAACAAGTAATTGTCAGGTTCATGTGCCTATTAGGCTTGTTTTTGTCGTTTAGGATTAAGTTATGAGCAAATGACTCCTTTAGTTTTGAGAGGGTATGATATCCACTTAACTAATCCATACTTGTAGTGAATGACGACAATGGTCCTCTCCTCACTTTCATGAATCACTTCGTGTAAATTATCCTCTCTTTTGTAACTATTGGATCAATTTTCACTAGTAGAAAATTGATCAATCTAGACGGAAAAAACCGTCTAGTTTGATCACATTTCCGTCTAGTTTGACCAAACTAGACGGAATTCCGTCTAGAAAATTCCGTTTAGAATATTTCCGTCTAGATTGCGTCAATCTAGACGGAAATTCCGTCTAGGTTGATCAAACGAGACGGAAATCAACCTAGACGGTTTATTTTTCCGTCTAGATTACAACCTAGACGGAAAAACCGTCTAGAATGACTAACCTAGACGGTTTTTCCGTCTAGGTACAACCTAGACGGAAATTCCATCTAGTTTACAATCTAGACGGAAAACCGTCTAGGTTGATCAACCTAGACGGTTTTTCCGCCTAGGTTGCTATTATAGCAACTTAGACGAAAAACCGTCTAGGTTGATCAACCTAGACGGTTTTTCCGCCTAGGTTGCTATTATTTCCAAAAAATATGTCAAATGTGGTTTATTCCGATTTTACATTTACCGATATACAAATCAATATATATATACAATCGAAACAAAATGTAATACACATCCAACCATATTCCAATCCAATCCAATAATACGCATCCAACAATCCAATCCAATCCAATAATATGCATCCAACAATCCAATAATATGCATCCAACAATCCAATAAACTGTTTCAACAATCCAATCCACCACAACCAACAATCCAATCCACGCCCACAACCAACAATCCAATGCACACATTCAGGAATCATTTATTTACAACAAATATACAAAGAATACTGAGTACAAATAACATAAAGTATTCTTGCAAATAAATACTGTTTAGTGTATAAAATTCCCAAAAAAATTCAAACCTCACATCTTGTCACTGGCAACGGGTCAATTATCGTCATCTCCAGCCTGAAAGTCAAATTAATTTTGTTATAGAATCATGTGAATTTGACATTATATCAAATCTAAATATTTTCTTTATGTATTAGTCCCTAAATATTCAATTTAGCATTAGTTCCTTATGTTTTCACTTTAAAGAAAATAATAAGCAATTATTGAATTTTTCGTGGAACTGATATGCAATAGAAATATTTTCTACATAGTATGTAACTATTAAATATTATGGAGACCAATATATAATTATATGGACATTTTCTGCATTTAAAGGAGTCATGTAATTATAATAGAATTTATGAACTCATTTTGAAATTGGATTAACACGGAAATAAAATACCTGCGCGCTGCTTCTTTCAGAACCGGTACTACCCGCACCTGATGTTATAAGTCCTATAACATCTCCAACAGATCGCCAGGTATCACACCGCCAAGCAACCTACAATGTAAGACATGACCTCGCCCATCGTATGGCCCTCAACACAACAAGACTCATCTCCTTAGTCACCGAACGAGCAATTCGTGGTCCACCCTTCCACGAAAGCGGAGACTCGTGAGAACAAGTGGCATAGCGTAAATACCGATGGTGCCGCTGACGCCAGATGACATGGAGGATGCAAGGAATGATCTAATGCCCGAGTAGCTCCAACACCGCAATGGATATCTTCCTCTCCTATTATTATGGGTGAAAAGGAACCACATAAGTTTTATGTTCAATTTAATAAATTAAATACTCTTATTATGTTTATTATTCAAAATATGTTAATATTCACTAAGTACTCATGAATTTTTATCAAATAGCAAGGTTATATCAATATTTAGTATTCGCTTTGATTGTTTACCTATTATATCCCAACACGCTCGAGTAAGATTGATATTATCCTCATCGATAGCATGTGAGGATCGGGCTCTCCTTCGCTCCCTCTTGAGACATATGCATTGTCGCCTCCTTTGTTGCAAGTTCAAACCCTCCTACATAAATTATCAAGATTAAACGCCAATTGCAACTTTGAGAAAAGATCTAAAAAATTTAAAGAAAATTCGAATAAATTGATTAACAATTCTAAATAAGTTATAATTAAGTCTTACCACCAACTCGAGGTTTGCCTTCATCTTATCCTTATTTTTCTCATTAGCTTTATACCGATCACCGGTTAGCATATGCCAACTTTGCCTTTATGTTCATCGGCATTATTGATTTTCCCTGTAATTTTATAAATTTATGAGACTTTGTCGTCATATTAAGCACTAAGATCTTTAAATATTTAAAATAATATATACCCGCCTCGACAATAATCATCCTCCAAGATAGCATAGGAGTGTGAACCCAAATGGTGGTCATGTAACTTTTTCCTCTATTTATCGACCCTTCGTTGATTTGTTCTTTAAAAATTAAATATCAAGAAAGTTACAATGAATGAAAATATCATGACATGTATATAGTATATCATAAAACTAACTCAGGCGGCCTCGTCCCAATACATGAGGAGAGCTGTGAAATGAAGCTTGTCAACCCTTTCATCAATGTTCAAAAATCACGCCACCCTCAAGATACTTGTCATATGTTTCGTCTTAATTTGATGTCTCCACTGCTTGAGGATGGTTTCAACCTTAACATTAAAAACATAGTTCCAAGCCCCCGAAAGTCCTCAAGACAAAAATATTCCTGTAAAATAGGAAGGCATATTTTAATTATATATACAATATCTATTGCTATTCAAAAATAAATGAATAACATGAATAATTACCATAAGGTCCTTCCATATCCGCCATATGTCAGCCCACGGTAGTTCCTTAAAATTGAAATACGGATTGACAATGCTTGCTCTACGCACGAGAACCCCGATGTAACTATTAAATTTCGCTACTAAGCACCAATAGGCAATGCTTCATTATTCCAAATAATAATGGCTCTCATGCCCTTGGTGGTTGTTTGACTCTGCTTGCCCCCGACGCCGATTCGCTATCCGATCCGCATAGCACCTATAATAATAACAATATGATAATATATCATGTAACTAGATAACACGTAACCACATTATAATAAAATTAAAAGTCCTTACTATAGGACACCTATAAAATTTACCTTTATCTTCCTCCCTTTTTAGCTTCGAAAGAACGGTCATTCTAACCTCCATTATAGGCATGATCTCATTATACCTTTTATCCGCTAAAGGGTGGTGCTTCATTGCTACTTTTCCGAGGTAATCGCCCCGAGGTAGGGTAGACGGCGATACTCATCCTGCCTTGGACCGCAAATCAAGATAAAATGTTGGAGAAGAGAAGGAGGGTGTCCATGAGTCCGCAATCAATTAATAAAGAGGATAATTAATACTTTCGATAATTATTAAATCACACCTATAAATGATAACTGAGTATTAATACCTGTCTCATGTGATTGTTCTGGTGGTGCACCGGATGGCCCGGGTGTCGAAAAACCCAAGTCTGCATTCAAAAAACAATATGAGCTTCATTACTAATTTTTTTTCAAAAATTTATGCAACCATTAAATCAATTGTACCCGCATAAGGCGATATTGGTGTTGCACCAGGTTGGTCTGGTGTTGAAAATCCCCAATCTGCAACCAAGAAACGATATAAGTTAGAGGACTAATTTTTATTTAAAAATTTATTAATATATTAAATAATTTATACCAGTATGAGGATGTGGTGGTGGTGGTGGTGCACCAGGTTGGTCTGGTGTTGAAAATCCCCAATCTGCAACCAAGAAACGATATAAGTTAGATGACTAATTTTTATTTAAAAATTTATTAATATATTAAATAATTTATACCAGTATGAGGATGTGGTGGTGGTGGTGGTGCACCAGGTTGGTATGGTGTGGAAAAACCCAAGTCTGCAACCAAAAAATAATATAAGTTAGATGACTAATTTGAGAATAAAAATTAGTTAATATGTTAAATAATTGATACCCTCATGCGGAGGTGGTGGTGGTGGGGCACTAGAGGGTCCTGATGTATGCTCATTGTGACCGGAGCCGGGGGTGGTACTCCGGGTCTTATCACGCTTCTTACCGAATAGCCTCATATTCCTCATATTCCTCATCTGCAAAAATAAATTATCAAGAAACTCAACAATTAATATCATAAATGCATTGAAAATTTTGGAAGTCTATTATCATATCCTAATTACATAATATTATTAATCCTTATTTTGAAAATAATAATGCATTGGAACGTAGCTCATACCTATCATCATTAATTTGCAATAAGATTCTGAATGTCGGTTTGATTACCATGATCTTCCATATCAAGCCACATTTTATGCGGTAATGAAAATTCTTGCCAAACATCATCGATGACTCAAGTGGTTCATCACAATTATCTTCACTTTCCTCATCATTTATTTCATTGTTATTAGGAAGAACAATGGATCTTGGCTCCTTGTACAAAACCACCCATTCAAAGAAAAACATTTGGATCTTTCACATAGAAGCACCGATCCGCTTGTTCTCATGAAAATAAATTTCTCATCTCGATATATTTCTCGGTCAAGATTGACAAGTGTAAACCCGTAATGATCCTTTTGCATTTTTGCAGACACCACCGAACCTTGAACATCATGTAACTACATTGTTCGAAGCTTACCAAAACCATAGATTACCTCCACAATATCTTCTAATTGGCCATAATATATGATGTCACTAGAACTGGTTCTCGATCTCTTGTACTTGAAAACATTCCCGAGCAAAACAACCCATGACTCACTGCTTTGGGTTACCCTCCTATCATCGGTCTTTAGCGCTCTAATTTATACCCATTGACAATATGTTCATTATAACGCCTTACTGTAGTAAGGACGCTGTGCATGAATAATAATTTCTTCAGATAATGTAGTGCCCTCAAAAGTGATGTTTCAACCTAAGCAAAACAATATTAGTGAATATTAAAGACAATATTACCTTAAAGTTCGCTAGAATCATACAACACTTACATCAATTCGAACCAACTGCAAATTCGCTCTTATGCTTTTTGAATAGTATGCCGTGATTCCTACCGGTTATTTCATTCCTAAGCTTCTCCGTGTGTCGCTTATTAATACAATATATAAGATTATATTGATGAGTTAAAAGTAAATTATTATATAACATCCATATTACTTTTTTATTTGTTACCTTCGATAGGATCCGAAAATATCAAGATTTTCTAATACATATGCATGAATTTGATCTAAGTCGAACTTGAATACTTTTCACGCTTCTTATCCTTAGGTGGATTCGATATGCGGTTTTCTTCTTACGCATGTAACGTGATGCAAACACAAAGCATTCGTTGGCCACATATCCTTCACTATCGAACCCTCCTCGATGAGCTCGACATAACATAGTGTTTCATGCAACCCAAATATCTACGATAATTTGAAAATAAGCAATTATTATATGGAGTCAATATAAGAAATGCATACAAAAGTAAAGAAAGGTCATGAAATGCCTAACCTTTCAATCGGATACATCCAACGATAAGTAACAGACTCGCAATCATAGCCTCTCTTGCAAGATGTTGGGTAAGATGGACCATGATCGTAAAAAGAAGGCGGAAATATCACTTCCATATTGCATAAAGTAACTCGGATATCCGCTTCAAGCTTATTAAATTCACCCACATCTATAACTTTAGAGCATAATTTTCTCAAGAATCCACAATACTCAATAATAATCTTCGACGCTTCTTTATCCATATTGTTACGAGTGCAACCGAGCAATTGATGAAGAAGGACGGTAATCATGGGTCTTCAAACCTAAGAGTTTCCTCTCTTGCACCTGGACATTATTTGATATGTTAGATGAGTAACCATCCGCGACTTTACCGATTTGAGAATTTCACAAAATCTCAGATCCGCCACGACATTGTAACACGAGACGGAGGTAACTTCATTCTTTTTGACCAACGCCTTGTGCATGCAAATCATTCGAATATTCAACGCCAAGTCTTGGCGAGCCCGTAGGCCATCCTTCGACTTATTGGCATCCCGTAAGAGAGTTGACACTATATTATCGCAAACATTTTTCTCAATATGCATCACATCTAAGTTGTGCCGGATTTTAAGCTTTTGCTAGTAAGGTAGCCGAAAGAAGATACTAAATTTAGTCCATCCTCTAGGCAATTTTTGGCTTCATCCTCACTTGCAATCTCCTGACAGCTTCTTTTACGCTTCATTGATTTTTTCTCCTAAAGGAGTCTCTTACTCCGAGCCCGGCGATTTAGAATAACGGTTTTACCAAACCTTACTTTCGGATACCCTCAAGCAACTGTACAATCTCATCTCCAAATATCCGACGCGCCATCCTCTTCTCAACTTTGCCATCAAACATAGCGACATTTTTCAAACTTATGACTCAAGGGTAACCACCTTCTATTAAACCAATAGCGCTCTTTCGGCTATGTGCTAATTGAACGACTTCAAATTCGGACCACATACCGGACAAGCAAACTTGCCCTTCAGAGACCAACCGGACAGATTAGCATAAGCAGAAAATCATTAATCGCCCACATTAAAATAGCACGTAATCTAAACGACTCTTTAAGATGAACATCATACGCCATTACACCCTCATGCCACAACCGCTTCACCATCAATTAGTGGCTCCAAATAAACGCCAATATCATTCCCGGTGCGTGCTTGCCGTGTATCAAGAACGAGTATCATATACTACTGTTTCATACAAAGCAATGGAGGTAAATTATATGGCATTAATACTACCGCCAAGTAGACCAAATGTAACTCATTACCCCAAACGGATTGAATCCGCCGCTAGATAAGCCCAACCCGATATTTCTACAATCATCAAGAAAACGGGATAGATTTTATCAATATGCTTCCAAGCTAAAGCATCGCCAGGATGTCTCAATTTACCATCATCTATTCGATCATCTTTATGCCACCTCATGTTCTTTGCGGTCTCTTTGTTCATATACAATCGCTGCAATCTAGGGACCAATGGAAAATGACGAAGCACCTTTGTCGAATCTTCTTCGCATCCCTCTACTTCGGTGTCCTCCCCGTTGAAGAGTTTTTGCGTTGTTTCCACCGAAACTCCACACGCCGGACACTCAAGGTCTTTATTGGCTTTATAGTATAGCATACAATCGTTCGGACATGCATCGATTTTATTATAATCAAGACCCGTGAGCGGAAACAATCTTTTCACCGATAAGTTGTTCGGTATGCTAGCCTCTCCTCCAGAATAACCGTCCAAGCAAATCTAGAAGCATTTCAAAATAATTATCACCATTCCACTCGGTGTCTTAATATGCGGAGTTTCAAAGATAAAAGAAAATCTGAGTAATCGGTACAACCCTCATATAGCTCCTTTTCATGATCTTCTACTAGCTTCATTATCTCCTCTACATCCGCTGAAGGCGCATATCTTCAAGATTTTCCTCACCTTCGACATCTACGACCTTTTTAGCATCATTTCGATATCATCTTCAATGTCATCTCCGTATCATCTTCCCCATTGTCATCGATATTATTTTCGACGGACGTGAAACCATGTCATTGAACATTCTCTCTGTGTCATCTAACCGTAGCCACCGGACGTACCAACATGCACATTCGCTCCTCATCTTCAATACAATCTTCTCCGTGATATGACCAATATTTATAGTTCTCATCAAAGCCCGATTTAATTAGATGGAGCCAGATATCATTTCTATCCAAGAGCTTCATATTCCTACACCTACAACATGGACAATACATAGCACCGCTCTTTAGATTTCTGATTCATTTCGCATATCGCATGAATGCGCCACATCCCTCCTTATATCGCGTGTCACGAAATCTTTCAAGTCGAGGGATATCTATCCACGATTTGTCGAATTACCCTCATCTCAGAATTTTATACAATTATTAACTTCAATTATTCTCACTACTTTCATGTAAATTTATGAATCGTCTGTAATAATATACGCACAACTCACATCCTACCTCTCATACATACATCATTTAATAATTTAAAAAATTTCTCTTAGATTAAATTTAAAATGTATATAGGAAATAATTACCACAATCTACCGGCTGTCATAGGAAGGCTTCTATCCCATTAAGAATATAGTAGTGTTTACATTCATTCAGATACTTTGTATGTTTTCATTTCTTGTAAATTTCGGCAGCACCTACCCGCTGTTCTCCCTGTACACTGTGCGGATGTTATAATGCGTATTGGCAGTAGACCGAAACGCAGAACAACATACGCTTATTGTACACGGAGAACAACGAATACGCTACCAAACTTTCAAGAAATGAAAACATACAAAGTATACAAAGTTGAATGTATGCACTACTATATTCCTAACCCGTCCAAGAATGGAATGGAATGGAATGGAATGGAATGGAATGGAATGGAATGGAATGGAATGGAATGGAATGGAATGGAATGGAATGGAATGGAATGGAATGGAATGGAATGGAATGGAATGGAATGGAATGGAATGGAATGGAATGGAATGGAATGGAATGGAATGGAATGGAATGGAATGGAATGGAATGGAATGGAATGGAATGGAATGGAATGGAATGGAATGGAATGGAATGGAATGGAATGGAATGGAATGGAATGGAATGGAATGGAATGGAATGGAATGGAATGGAATGGAATGGAATGGAATGGAATGGAATGGAATGGAATGGAATGGAATGGAATGGAATGGAATGGAATGGAATGGAATGGAATGGAATGGAATGGAATGGAATGGAATGGAATGGAATGGAATGGAATGGAATGGAATGGAATGGAATGGAATGGAATGGAATGGAATGGAATGGAATGGAATGGAATGGAATGGAATGGAATGGAATGGAATGGAATGGAATGGAATGGAATGGAATGGAATGGAATGGAATGGAATGGAATGGAATGGAATGGAATGGAATGGAATGGAATGGAATGGAATGGAATGGAATGGAATGGAATGGAATGGAATGGAATGGAATGGAATGGAATGGAATGGAATGGAATGGAATGGAATGGAATGGAATGGAATGGAATGGAATGGAATGGAATGGAATGGAATGGAATGGAATGGAATGGAATGGAATGGAATGGAATGGAATGGAATGGAATGGAATGGAATGGAATGGAATGGAATGGAATGGAATGGAATGGAATGGAATGGAATGGAATGGAATGGAATGGAATGGAATGGAATGGAATGGAATGGAATGGAATGGAATGGAATGGAATGGAATGGAATGGAATGGAATGGAATGGAATGGAATGGAATGGAATGGAATGGAATGGAATGGAATGGAATGGAATGGAATGGAATGGAATGGAATGGAATGGAATGGAATGGAATGGAATGGAATGGAATGGAATGGAATGGAATGGAATGGAATGGAATGGAATGGAATGGAATGGAATGGAATGGAATGGAATGGAATGGAATGGAATGGAATGGAATGGAATGGAATGGAATGGAATGGAATGGAATGGAATGGAATGGAATGGAATGGAATGGAATGGAATGGAATGGAATGGAATGGAATGGAATGGAATGGAATGGAATGGAATGGAATGGAATGGAATGGAATGGAATGGAATGGAATGGAATGGAATGGAATGGAATGGAATGGAATGGAATGGAATGGAATGGAATGGAATGGAATGGAATGGAATGGAATGGAATGGAATGGAATGGAATGGAATGGAATGGAATGGAATGGAATGGAATGGAATGGAATGGAATGGAATGGAATGGAATGGAATGGAATGGAATGGAATGGAATGGAATGGAATGGAATGGAATGGAATGGAATGGAATGGAATGGAATGGAATGGAATGGAATGGAATGGAATGGAATGGAATGGAATGGAATGGAATGGAATGGAATGGAATGGAATGGAATGGAATGGAATGGAATGGAATGGAATGGAATGGAATGGAATGGAATGGAATGGAATGGAATGGAATGGAATGGAATGGAATGGAATGGAATGGAATGGAATGGAATGGAATGGAATGGAATGGAATGGAATGGAATGGAATGGAATGGAATGGAATGGAATGGAATGGAATGGAATGGAATGGAATGGAATGGAATGGAATGGAATGGAATGGAATGGAATGGAATGGAATGGAATGGAATGGAATGGAATGGAATGGAATGGAATGGAATGGAATGGAATGGAATGGAATGGAATGGAATGGAATGGAATGGAATGGAATGGAATGGAATGGAATGGAATGGAATGGAATGGAATGGAATGGAATGGAATGGAATGGAATGGAATGGAATGGAATGGAATGGAATGGAATGGAATGGAATGGAATGGAATGGAATGGAATGGAATGGAATGGAATGGAATGGAATGGAATGGAATGGAATGGAATGGAATGGAATGGAATGGAATGGAATGGAATGGAATGGAATGGAATGGAATGGAATGGAATGGAATGGAATGGAATGGAATGGAATGGAATGGAATGGAATGGAATGGAATGGAATGGAATGGAATGGAATGGAATGGAATGGAATGGAATGGAATGGAATGGAATGGAATGGAATGGAATGGAATGGAATGGAATGGAATGGAATGGAATGGAATGGAATGGAATGGAATGGAATGGAATGGAATGGAATGGAATGGAATGGAATGGAATGGAATGGAATGGAATGGAATGGAATGGAATGGAATGGAATGGAATGGAATGGAATGGAATGGAATGGAATGGAATGGAATGGAATGGAATGGAATGGAATGGAATGGAATGGAATGGAATGGAATGGAATGGAATGGAAGGGAAGGGAGAGGTTAGGGTTTGGTTTTAAATTTTTTTGGGTGGGGTCCACCAAACTAGACGGAAAATTTCCGCCTAGGTTGATAAACTAGACGGAAAATTTCCGCCTAGGTTGATAAACTAGACGGAAAATTTCCGCCTAGGTTGATTTTTAAAAATTAAAAATTAAAAATGATCAAACTAGACGGAAAATTTCCGCCTAGTTTGATCCGCCTAGTTAGGTCAATTTTCTACTTGTGTTTGTTCATAAGTTCCTCACTTGAGAGAGAGAGAGAGAGAGAGAGAGAGAGAGAGAGAGAGAGAGAGAGAGAGAGAGAGAGAGAGAGAGAGAGAGAGAGAGAGAGAGAGAGAGAGAGAGAGAGAGAGAGAGAGAGAGAGAGAGAGAGAGAGAGAGAGAGAGAGAGAGAGAGAGAGAGAGAGAGAGAGAGAGAGAGAGAGAGAGAGAGAGAGAGAGAGAGAGAGAGAGAGAGAGAGAGAGAGAGAGAGAGAGAGAGAGAGAGAGAGAGAGAGAGAGAGAGAGAGAGAGAGAGAGAGAGAGAGAGAGAGAGAGAGAGAGAGAGAGAGAGAGAGAGAGAGAGAGAGAGAGAGAGAGAGAGAGAGAGAGAGAGAGAGAGAGAGAGAGAGAGAGAGAGAGAGAGAGAGAGAGAGAGAGAGAGAGAGAGAGAGAGAGAGAGAGAGAGAGAGAGAGAGAGAGAGAGAGAGAGAGAGAGAGAGAGAGAGAGAGAGAGAGAGAGAGAGAGAGAGAGAGAGAGAGAGAGAGAGAGAGAGAGAGAGAGAGAGAGAGAGAGAGAGAGAGAGAGAGAGAGAGAGAGAGAGAGAGAGAGAGAGAGAGAGAGAGAGAGAGAGAGAGAGAGAGAGAGAGAGAGAGAGAGAGAGAGAGAGAGAGAGAGAGAGAGAGAGAGAGAGAGAGAGAGAGAGAGAGAGAGAGAGAGAGAGAGAGAGAGAGAGAGAGAGAGAGAGAGAGAGAGAGAGAGAGAGAGAGAGAGAGAGAGAGAGAGAGAGAGAGAGAGAGAGAGAGAGAGAGAGAGAGAGAGAGAGAGAGAGAGAGAGAGAGAGAGAGAGAGAGAGAGAGAGAGAGAGAGAGAGAGAGAGAGAGAGAGAGAGAGAGAGAGAGAGAGAGAGAGAGAGAGAGAGAGAGAGAGAGAGAGAGAGAGAGAGAGAGAGAGAGAGAGAGAGAGAGAGAGAGAGAGAGAGAGAGAGAGAGAGAGAGAGAGAGAGAGAGAGAGAGAGAGAGAGAGAGAGAGAGAGAGAGAGAGAGAGAGAGAGAGAGAGAGAGAGAGAGAGAGAGAGAGAGAGAGAGAGAGAGAGAGAGAGAGAGAGAGAGAGAGAGAGAGAGAGAGAGAGAGAGAGAGAGAGAGAGAGAGAGAGAGAGAGAGAGAGAGAGAGAGAGAGAGAGAGAGAGAGAGAGAGAGAGAGAGAGAGAGAGAGAGAGAGAGAGAGAGAGAGAGAGAGAGAGAGAGAGAGAGAGAGAGAGAGAGAGAGAGAGAGAGAGAGAGAGAGAGAGAGAGAGAATTATTTTTTAAAGTTACATGTGTGGGCTAGAATTGTCCACTCACTTTCTGATTCCTTTGAGGAGCTTGGTACCAAGTTTTTCCATTTTTCAATATATATATATATATATATATATATATATATATATATATATATATATATATATATATATATATATATATATATATATATATATATATATATGGAGAAACTTGGTACCAAGTTCCTTAAAGGAACTTGAGTGAGGTGAACAATCGTCCACACCTCAAGGGAGAAATAGAGAGGAGAGAGAAAGAGGAGAGAGAAAGATTTTTTAAAAGCTAGATTATATATATATATATATATATATATATATATATATATATATATATATATATATATATATATATATATATATATATATATATATATATATATATATATATATATATATATATTTTGAAGTAGGGCATCTTGCTCTATTTTTTCCTTTAAAAAACTCTTAAGTTTAACAACCAATCCTTATGCTTAACAACCGAGAGACAATATTAACAATCATACTTTAATGGCTAATTCTTTAACTTTAAATGTTCAAATAAAATACATCATAATATTCTCTCACAGTAGTTGTGATTAACTCGATACTTAGCTATTTTTTAAAACACTTTGTTACTTGTGATTAACTTGGGTTAAAATAGTTATTTATTTTATTTAAAGTTATAATGTAATTTTCTCTGCATCATATGATATAATTCTAACACCTAACTCATATGATTAACAACTAACTCATAACTTTAATAGCTAACTCATAACTTTAACAACTAACTCATAAGATTAACAACTAACTCACAAAATTAATAGTTGGTTCTTTAATTTTTAATGTTCAACTAAAATACTTCAAAATGTTGAAACTCATAAATTGAAAAGAACTAACTAGCAATGGAAAGAGGAGGAGGAACAGAGGAAATAGTTGAAAACATTCCTTTGTTCAACAAAAAGAAAAGATGCTTACGCGAAATTAATAAAAGGCATGACATAACATTCCACTAACATATTTCACAACCACCCATTACACTATAAACCCACAATAGATAATAAATCTAGTGTTAACCCACAGCATATTTCACAGGCACCACTCTCTCCCTCTTTATTTCCTCTGTTGCTGCTGCTGTTAGTGATTGCACTGGTAATGATCAATATTGAGAATGCAGAGAAATGAATTCAATGACAAGGGCATTCCAAACTGCTCGAAGGTCGAGCTTGGTGATCGAGCTCTAAGGATGAGGGGTTAACAATGGCTGACTACTCAACGAAGGAAGAGGGGGCAGTGATGTCAGACGTTAGCTCGAGCTCGAAGGAGGAAGGGGGTGGGGCGGCTCGAAATTAAAGGGTCGGTCGTCATTTGGGGAGGGGAGGGTGCAGGAGGCTGTGAGAGGTTTGAGGGAGCGAGGAGCAAAAGGGGAGTCAAAGCTTCGCCGCATGAAGTTTGAGCAAAGGAGGGGACTGAGTTCAATGGGGAGGGAGGAGCTCCGGTGTCGCCAATCAGAGATGAGGGTTAGAGCAAAGAAAAGCAATTGAGATCACAAAAGAAGGAAAAGCTTTGGGAGCGAAATTCTTTAGGGCATGGATTGGTTGGGTGTATGAGGGTTGAGTAGCTACCGACCTCGACGTGGCGACAACAAGGAGAGCTTGTGGAGGTGGGCATTTGTTGATGTCAGAAGTTAAGTTGTGGGATTTGGAGTAGATTTCGATGAGGTTAGGGTCTCTTAATCTCCTTTGATGGCTGATTGCTAAGTGGAAAAGAGTTCTGCACACACGCAACACATTAGAGGAGCGCAGTTGGGTCCTCCGGTGGTTCCACCGACGATCATGTCAGTAATGGTTTGAAGTGGAGGAAAAAATGATTCTGGTGTAGAAATTGCGTAACTTTGGGCAATAAGTGCCAAAATTACATAAATGCCCTCATGGGTTCGGTATAAATAGGCATATCACTTATTGCCCAAAGGTACACAATTTCTGCACCAGAATCATTTTTTCCTCCACTTCAAACCATTATTGACTTGATAATTGGAGGAATCACCGGAGAACCCAACTCCGGTCCTCTAACGTGTTGCTTGTGTGCAAGACTCTTCTTTTCCATTTAGCAATCAGCCATCAAAGGAGATTAAGGGACCTAAACTCATCGAAATCTACCCCCAAATCCCACATCTTAACTTCTGCCATCAACAACATTTTTGAGAGAGGAACGCCATTGAACTTGTGGTTTTGTTGAAAAGAGGAGGAGAGAGATAGAGAGACTTTGTTTAGGGAAGCATTTTCGGCTTTTTGAAAATACAACATACTAATAATATACTGAATCGGTTTTGGGTGATAAAAGCATGAAAAGGTGATTTTGAGGGTTATAAGCTGGTTGACTTAGTCTTGGGGTTGGGTAAATTTACTTTTAGATTTTAGGGGATGGGAGCATTTGTCCCCGATCACATATCCCACACCGAGGAAAAGAAAGGAGAAAGAAAAACGTGCTTAAAACTCTTTAAAATCCATCTCTCACGTGATTTCCGCATGCCTATAAATTAAAGCCCAAATTCTCCCCCTCAAAACCCTAGCCCCCGAGTCAAATCCACAGTACAAAGACCACAGCTTTGATCCGAAACCCTAATGGCCGGGGTGGGACCGATCTCTCAGGACTGGGCCCCCGTCGTGGTCCGCAAGAAAGCCCCAAACGCTGCCGCCAAAAAGGACGAGAAGGCAGTCAACGCCGCTCGCCGGAGCGGCGCCGAGATCGAAACCCTAAAGAAATGTAAGAGGTCCAAGAATAACTCTACCCCTTAATTTTTAGGGTTAATTTTACCTAGATTTTTATATTCCTGAATGATAACTGAATATCTTTTTTGTTTAAATTACTGAAAATACCCATGAATATTGTTGCTTCGCACATAATATGCATTAAGTGGACAAGTAGGGTTTTCCGATGACAAAAGCACCATATTTGTAGGAAGTCATAGTTAAAACTGTGCGATAAACGCCTATACGATTGTTTAGGGGTTATCAGAACCCCCCACCCCCACTTTTAAGATTTTTTTCATAAAACCCTCCTTTACAGAGTTAAGTGCAAATTTCACGTGGGTGGGTAAAATTACTGAGGGGCATATTTTGCCCAGTGAAAATTACGGTTCACGCCTTTAGGGTCTTCTTTTATTTACTAGTATAGTGCACGTGCGTTGCATGTGTATGTGTACATACCTATTAAATATTAGAAATAAGTTTTAAGTACTAATAATATTTTAATGTATCAATTTATAATTTATATATTAATATCTATAAATTATTATGGTGTTTATATGTATCCCTAAAATCATGCATATAAATTACCCCAACTTATCAATTTGGAAAAAGAATACCCATTAAATCAACAAATTTATCAAATTTATTAGATAAAGTAAAATATTAATTTGATCAACTTTAATCCTATCTCAAAAATTAATCATTTAATAAAGTATTCTAATTTTTCCTTTTAAAAGTTAGATGAATGATAAAACCCAAGTATAGCTAACTTGAAGGGCAGAGCAACAGTTATTATGACTTATATATAGTTTCCAAAATATATAACGTTCAAAGAGTATACATAAAATAAAACTTTTGAAGAAAAAGCAAGCAACCAAATGAAAAAGGGATAAATATGATATGTAAAAGAAAAGTATTCCAAGTCTAAGAAGCCCCATAACAAAAATAATGCTCCTCCTCCCCAACAAATCAAAATAACTCATCTAGCTTTATTTCACCAAGAAAAAATATAATATTCTTCATTGCTCCATGTGCATTCAATTTTCATTTTAATAATTATGAAGTATCATGAGGATAGCGGATAATATACTTATAGCAATGGTACAAATTCACTATATGAGAGTAATTTTGAGAGAATTAAATACATGATTATTTACATAGAGAAATCCTCACGATTTGGATATATAGAGTAATTTAGAGAGGATAAAAGCCCTCCTCTTGATCTCCATATGTATAGTTTTGATTTGTTTGACACCATGTGAATGATACTTAATGCAAATAGGCAATATTTATTACACCACTTTCTTCATAACTTCTCTTTCTTCAAGAATAAAATCACTCTCCTAGATCTTCACATTTGTAATTATAATTTATTTAACACCTCATGAATAATACTTAATGCAAATAGGCAATATTTATTACACCACTTTCTTCATAACTTCTCTTTCTTCAAGGGTTGAATCTCAAGGACCAAGAGATTATAATTATAAGTAAAATAGTGCATATAAATATGAGTATTATATTAAATATATGATAAATAATTATATGATAATATAATTATATAATATTATAATATTGTAAGGAATTAAACTAAATTATAATATTGAATTATATTAAATCACTATTTGTAATTATGATAAGTAATTATATTAATTCTTGTAATAATTATATAATGTATTTCATTTATAAAAATTGGATTAGATAAGAATTTTTATAATTATAATAGATAATACAAAGCAACAAAGAATTCCATAATTGATTTGTATAATTCATGTACATAATCAATCAATCAAACAAACAAAAAAGAGTATTGTGGGCACGAAAAACTACACAAGCGCATATAAATCAAAAGTACATACTGAATTCATAACATCAAAACTTTCAAATTCATATAATGATACCCATTGTCAATAGTACTACACCATCATCAGATTTCTCACTTTGCACAAGAGAATTGTTGGATCCAATTCATACCAAAATGGTATATATATTCGTTCTAACCTTCTTTATAATAAAGAATCTCGACATCAATCTCCTACTCTTACTGTTACAACCGTCCCTTCCAATTGATGGAAGCTTAAATTCCAACATCATCGATCCAACCTAATACACGATAGACCGATCCAATGCACACCTTAGGTTTCTTGACATATGTTGGCACTATTGAGTCAGTTCTTGAGGTCGTTCACAGCCCTATCAAGGTCATTGAGCTGATAGTTTCGAACATGGTCGATGGCGTTTTTGAGGTCGCAGACTGCATAATTGAAAATGTTCCTCGGCGGTGGCGTAGAGGATGGTTGATCGGTTGATGGCATCTCTAATGTGGGTAATGGTGACATCTAAGAGGTCTTAGTTAGGGATTTGATGTTGGTGTTGTTGGCTTTGTCTTTTGGCTAAATATATAAAGGAAAGAAGGATGAGTTGTTACCGATAATAGAAGCTTAAAGGTTGGAGGGATTAATTTCTGATTAATGGAGGTATTAAGCAGATTAGTGATGAGGTTATAATGGTGATTAAATGGTCACTCTTGTGTATTTAATAGGATTGATTAATGGTGAGATTGTGATAGTGATGGGTGTTTAATGTTGACGTTAGAGAATTTAAATGGGTAATAGGTAATGAATTTTGACGTTATATATATATATATATATATATATATATATATATATATATATATATATATATATATATATATATATATATATATATATATATATATATATATATATATATATATATATATATATATATATATAAGATTAGATTAGATATGATTTATAGTGGTTTAGTAAGAAGATGAATGGTTGTAACATTGTTTTTAATTATAATAGTGATAATTAGTGAGAATTATAAGAGAGTAATATGTTAATGGGAGGTTACAAAAATATAAACAACTTAGTCATGGTGAAATTATTTGGGGTTATGAATAATAATGCATTTAATTGGGGTTATGAATGTATGTATGGGGTATGGTTATGTCTGGATGCATGTGTTTTATGTATGCATGTATGTGTTTTCAAGGGCATTTTCGGAAGAAATGTTTTAACATACCAACACACTTTTATAATAGTATTAGATTTATTTATTTATTTATTTATTTTTGTTGGTGAAGAAAATTTGAAAATTGAAGGGGGTTTCCTGGTAACCCCTCAACTTTAGGGGGTTTTGATATTTTGAAAGTTATGGGGGTATCTGATAATCATCCAAAGTTTTGGGGGTTTCTGAAATTCGGCACTTGGTTTATTGGCTGTGGAGAAAGTTTCCTAAGGCTGCGTTTGGATTTGAGGATTTGATTTGATGTCAAATTCTAGAATTGAATTCTAGAATTTGAAATTTTGTAATTTCAATTCCAATTCCATTGCTTGGGATTCCTTGTAATTTCAAATCTAGAATTCTCAATTCCAAATTCATTGTTTGGGAAGTGTTAGAATTTTCAATTCATTTTTTTGCAAAAAAAGATCTAATTGCCAAACTAGAGTTGCCGATCAAAGGCAGTTTAAAAACAAAAATGTATGTATTTAATTTACATAAGTTACGCATCAAGATCCACAGAATTTAATTTCTAAACAAGATTTGATTTGATTTTCCCTCATGCACAGCCCGATAATTTAGGGACCAAGACAATCATGCAAATTTTGCTATGCTCTTCAACTCAATGCAACCATCCATATAAATGTGTATGAATTCTACCTGGTTGACAAAGAAATTTTAGCCAATAGGAAACTTGCAAGCTTGGTAGGCATACAGTAACTAGAAAAGTAAAATAGTAGTCTCAACCATTATCAATATGACTGTTGCTAATAGGAAAGATACAATTGTCACAAAATGTAAAGAAATACAAGTTAAAGCACCCTAACAGTGTAGCTTATTAAAAAAATTTTGAATCTCCAATTTGATTCATATGGAAATCGACCTGGTTGTCACTTTTGTCTCAGACAATATAATTAGAACTCAAAATATGGAGGTATAAAAACCTCTTCATTGAAGAATTATCACATTTATTCAAATCCTACAATAACTTTGTAGTTTCTACAGTCTTCGAATTTCTTGAAGCTGCAACTCGTGCATTTAGAGCTTCAAAAACGTCCCTCGCGAGATTCATAGCTATCCTTAACCTGAAAAAAGAGATGAAAATTGTGTAACATACCAATGACATGAAAGAAAACTATTCGAAAGATTCAAGATCATGATTATATGAATAATTGACCAATTACTTTGATAAGGTATATTAAACATTCACAGTTGACCAAGTGCTATGAGATTGGAAAAAGAAAATTATATATTCTATGTGCTCATAAATACATGCATAACCCTTCATTAGAAAATAACAACAAACTCTGCTAGTATTTTTAGTTCAATAAGAAAAACTGAACTATTGTTGTTCAAAAGAAACAGCTAAATTTAGATACATGTAAAGGAGAGTCTGACATATTAAGAAACAAACATATAGCTACTTCTAGTAAAATAAGGAGTGCAAGGGTTAGCAAAGTTTAGAAAGTATCAGCTTCTTGTTCATCAAAATAACCTTTCAGCTTGCTAAGCTAAAACAATATACCAAGTTTGATATGTATATCGAAAAATTTTGTACTTGATATGGGCTGAATGATTAAATGATATGTATATCAATAAAATTCAAGAATGTTCGACCACTATACCAAGTTTGACAGAAAGTTCAATATTTCATATTTTTCAGCACTATCATTAACCACCACCTCCACTATAATCTAAGGTTTCTCCCATCAAAACAAGCTACTACCCAAGGACTATAAGATAAAACTAATGTATGAGATCAAACCATATATATAACTCATAGTCTCATGTGACAACCATCTGCCATGCTGACATCAAACCTAGAAAGCAAGTTGTGTGGTAAGGTTACAGTCAATTTTGCATAGCTAAGTTCTCATGAGAAAGTAGCAGTTACAAACTGTAAACATGTTAGTTTCGTGAATTCAATTTGTGCTAGACAAAGATACTATGTAGATTGTTGCGTTTGGATGTAACATCAAATTTATTTCAGTCTGTACTAGGCATGCTATCATAAGAACCTATGTATATTAGTATCAACTTGAATCTCCTCTATTGAATATTTTCATAACATCATATGATATTGAGTGATAAAGACATACAGGATTCATATGATTTTGAGTGCTAGAGACATAAAGGATTGCTCACATGCATGACTCAACATGATTTTAGACTTGTTATTTATGATCATCATCTTAGTAAAAAGAAAATACTTAGGCACGCCATGCACTTTATTTTCATTGTTGAATGCATCATTTTTTAATAGTGCCAAAGATATAGATGTCACGAGGAAAGATAAATTATGCATCAAATTGTCACTGAAGTGCTTCTAGAATAATGAATTAACATATAAACAATAAAATTTACCTTGATGGTGTGTTATTGCATGGATTTGAATTGAAGATCAAAATGATTTTAAGAGTGTAGATATCAAAGATGTAGAATTACAACATAGACTCTCTTCAATATGCCAAGAGACATAAATCTCAATCTATTGAAATGAAGTCACCACTTCTAGATTATCTCCAAGGTTAGCCCCAATTATCATTAACCTAATTTTAGTTACATCAACTTTGCTTTTTGTTCTTCAAGGAACAAATTCTCAAACATAGCAAATTAAACTTACTAAAAAAACTACAGATCCAATCGAAATACATAAGACAGTTAACAAGCCTAATAATCAACTCAAGCTTGACACTTCCACAATCCTGCATACTTTTGTACTTACCAAAAATCAGAATACTGATTTTTCCTTTTTTTTCATTTTTTTTATTTTTTTTATTTTTTTTTGGGTATGAAAATGATCTAACTACAAATTGTCTGAGCAATTCGTATGCATTGCAGGCTATACACATTGTCTACTCAAGATATAAACTATTTATCAAGCAATCTCAGTACAATAAAGCGAAATACAGATAAATCCAATAAAAGAAATGACATTTTTTATGATATAGAAAAGGCAAAGCAAAACATCACAAATTTTACCTCAATTGAAACTCTTCGAAAGAGAATCGAGCTTCCAGATTCTGAGTCAAAGTAGAGACCTTGGCTGAGAAAAAAACCCTAGAACAATAAATTGAACTATTGAGATTTTCAGAGATCGAGTTCGGATTTTGAGAGATTAAGTATGCTGATGAATCCTAGAGAGAATCATCTCCCGTGTTTGTCCTCTTTCAGAAACCCTAGCAGCACTTTGATGTTATCTTCAACTAAGAGTGGAGGAGGAGGGACGAGTTGAGATCAATATCAGAAGTCGAGACCAAAATCCCAAACTCTAGATCAGAAGTCAAGATCGAGAGAGAGGAGAGGGATGAGTCTGGAGACAGAAATAAAATTTTGAAATGACATGGGTTTAGGAGTCATTTAGAAATTCTAGGCCCAACATGCTGTTACGATTTAAATGGAATTGGGCCAATTCCAGAGCCCCAAATTATTTTGTATCCGAACACCGGAATTGGCCCAATTTCTGAATTTGAAATGAACTTCTAGTTTCCAAATAGGCCATAAAAGAATTAGCAAAGTGTAACTGGATGGCATCAATGCTCTCTTAACTATATAACCAAATTCCTGGTAAAAGGCTTGAAGGGGAGGAAATATAAGATCTTTTAGGGGAAATTGCATTCAATTCTGAGGCATAATCTAAAACCAAAAACCAAATAAAAATGCATTTTCAGAAACACATAGCTTGTTTTTTCTTTCTAGTTTCTAATTTGAACATGGTTAGCAACCTTCTCAAGATGTGCATATTGATGACTTGAGATTCCAAGGGGTAAGAATAAATCCAGTCAATCAGAAACTTGCATATCCTGAGTTGGTCCAATAGTATCTATTAACATTTAAGGGAATCAAGTATCACACTAAACCAAGTTGAGCCAACAGGAGAGCATTCCCACATCATAGGATAAAAAGTGCCTAAAATTAGTTAGAAGCTAAAACATGAAAAAGGGCTATCCATATTTAGAGAAATCACTATATCTAATTAAAAAGTAGATGCGTCACACCATTGTGCGCTGATAAGATAGCTGCATTTTGCATTCTGCTTCTGTATATTCTGTTGAGCTTCAAAATCTTATCTTGCTTTAGTCTTTGAACCTTATCTTTACTAACTCAAGTTCTATAGTGCCTTCTCAATTAGTGAAGAGCTCTGTTGTTTGTTAATCACCTATACTTACAGTCTCGTTGTTTTTTCTAACTGAAATTTTATAATTCCTTATCAATTCATGAAGAGAGCTATTGGTTAGCAAAACCAAATTCTATATTAAGGCTCTGACATCTTTTCTTTGGCTTAGTATTTATTCATGCATCTTTTATCCAAAATCTTATCTTTTCTTTGGCTGAGTATTTATTCATGCATCTTTTATCAAATTACTATCATTAATCGTGCATATTTTATTAAACTGCTACCATTATTCAATGTTATGAATTAGAATATTGTTGCATGAATTACATCTCTGGTTGTGATATTACTTGGTAGCGACCCATATTTTCTAGGTTTATATTATGTTGCTGTTTATGCTTGTAGTTTTGGTAGCATGATGATTACCATGATATTTGGACTTTATTCCTAAACTTTTTTTTCCCGACTTTTACCTAAAATTTGCAGCTACTGCTGGTACAAATAAAGCTGCTTCTAGCAGCACATCACTGAATACGAGAAAGCTTGATGAGGAAACAGAGAATCTTGCTCGTAAGTTACTTTTCTTTTTCTTTATACTCGTATTGTTTGCAATATTTTATTTAATTTTGTTTTCAAAAATTTTCTACCTGGTTAAGCTTTTTGGATGGTCACCTAAACATAGTCTTTTGTATTGAGATCAACATATGGAGGGGAGTCGAGCGAGAACAGATCTCTCACTTAATTTTTGTTGTGCGTGTGCATTTAGTGCAAGATTGCTGGCTCTTCACATTGTTGGAGGATTTTGCATTCTCATGGAATGTAGTCTTTAAGAGTTGTCAGGGATCGGGGACAAGACTCAATATGTGCATTTCAAGTTCTGTTTCTACTTCAAAATTTTGCTTGCTATCTGTATATTAGCAGGATATGACCTCATCATCTCCTAATCAGAAGTTTCAGAACTTAATCATCTAAAAAGGTTAAAATTAACTGTTGAATCGAAAAGTGGTCCCGTTGTCATTGATTTATGCATTTGCGCTCAAACGGGTTTTAAGATTAGAAATAAGCATTTGAAAATCCATCTTCTCTACTATCTAGTTACTCTTTATCTATTTTGTTAGATACTTAATGGATGTTGTGTTTTCGTTTCCTGACATCTGAATTCTATATTTAACAAGATGAACGGGTGCCAACTGAATTGAAGAAGAACATCATGCAAGCACGAATGGATAAAAAATATACCCAGGCACAGCTTGCCCAGGTATTTTCTTCTCTTCTTTGAGCCCTATAACTTGATTTATAGCAATTAATCTTATGCTTATGGGTATCTATCTATCTTGTCTCAGCTGATCAATGAGAAACCTCAAGTGATCCAAGAGTACGAATCAGGAAAGGCCATTCCAAACCAGCAAATCATTGTCAAACTGGAAAGAGTTCTCGGAGTGAAACTGCGAGGAAAAAAGTGAGCTTGTACAAACTTGAACAGAGTTGGAGCTTTGTCACCAAAGAAAAAAAAAAAAAAAAAAAAAAGAAGAAGAAGGGAACTCCCCACTACAAAGAATAAATGTTGCATTATGGCCGATAGTGTATTTGGAGTTTGAAAAATACTTGCCCTGCGTCAATGGATCCTATCTTTTTTATTTTATTGTTTGTTGAACTAGTCATATGTAATTTATGTGCTTGAATATCAAATACTATGTCTGAGCAAGCAGATAGTGTGGATATGGAAACCTGCAAATCGGTGGCAAATGCATTGTACTTTAATTGGTTGTTGGTCCTAACATATGTCCCCTCACACTTTTGTGTGTGCGTGTGGAGGAATAAGATGATATATATATATATATCGAAACCATTCCAGTTCATTCAGTCCACCCTATAATTGCTCATGTCAAAAAAAGCAGCGAGTGGAAATTTATATTCCTGAAAATTTCAAGAAATAGAACAGAAAAGAATATCGGTAATGCAACTGATCAGTTTTTTTATAGCAATATGTCAATATCTATACATAAAGCAAACCACTTGAAAGTCATACGTACTCCAGACCCAAGGCCATGCTTGCTTTATAATACATCAGAAATGTCAAACAGAAACAATGATGCCAGTAGCTGCTTCATCGTATCTCTGGTTGATCCAAAAGCAACAACGTTCATACATTGGAAATATACAACATGCTTGCCCAATTTATGTCCACCAACATAACTGCAGCATTAACTTATGAGCTAAACATTTCTATTCACATGCAAACTTTGTACCAAAGCTAGTGAGGCAAATGGCAAAAGCCTGAAAAGCCGAGAGTGGTTGCCTATAGTCCATTGTGAACATATCATCTCCAACTTTCCCAAATTGGAGCAGCACTGTCTCATCATCTCCAACCCCACTCACTTGACATGGATCCGGAGCTGCAACAAGCTGAAAATTCTTCACAGAAGCAACGGTTACCCTCCCGTGAAAATTCAAGCACCAGCATTGAAGATGCTCGTGCCATCGAGGAGCTTTGTTCCTCAATACCACAGATTGAGGTTGAGATGATTCTTCTCCTTTGGTGGATTCTTCGGTCGGAGGGAATTGTAATCTGCTGAACATTCTTCTTGGCCCTCGAGATTTGAGAAGGTTGAATTTGTATGAGACATGGCCAATCTCGAAATTACCAACTGGAACTTGTGGGCTGATTTGCTTGCTGGTGAAGCGACGGCTCCTTCGTCTGCTTGATGCCTTTGCACCAGTGAAAGGTGGGCAGCTGTCGTATATTGTGAACTTAGTGCCCACGAAATCAGATCTGCAATAAGATTAGAAACAAAACAGTATCCAGAGAATGAGGGAATCAGAAAACATCATTGCACAAAGCAAACTTGCAAACCAATTCCCACAGATTTGTTTTTAGCCAAGCAGCACAATTCCGTACTGCAAAAGTTCTTCCCCCACAAAAAATAAAAGGCAGACTCAGAAGTTGCAAGGAAAATGGGTCTAAGGGGAAGGCTTTCCACTTGCACATCAGAGGTGGAGCAGTTGACTGAAGATAAGGGGTATATGAGACTTTATCCAATGAAAGAATCACATATGAATTCATAACATAATCATGTCCAGGACAGAGAAACTATTGCCCCCAGAAAACTATGATTAACAGAGTGGTCTCAAATAAGGCTAGTTGACAATAGGAAAATCTAGCAAGTCTGTCGTATTGGTCATGCAATTTAAGCTCCTGCACATGGATACAAGCTTATGAACTATCCTATTGAGAAAAAGTCAATTGGAAAAAGGCTGAAAGTTACTTCTATTATATTAAAAACATGGAAACTTCTATGATTTGCATTAGCCTCTGAGCACGCAGGGTGTGAACAACATGCAAAGAATTGAAATAACAAAATATCTAAACAAGGAAATAACAAAATCGTTTCTACTTGCTTTGTGAATGAGGCCAGAAACTTTCACAAATAATCCTTAAGGCGTTTGAATGGGTTTATAAGAGGTAAACACAAAATTTAACAAAGTATAATTAAATATAGTTGCAGACTAGAATGGATTTTAAAAAATATATATATGTCCATAAATTACCTCAACTTTCCTACGTATGCATTACTTCCTTGGGACAGGTCATCAGCATCAAGTGTGATGATATATTCCGTGTGGGCACCACGCCTTACCCGTCTAGCTGCCAATAGAAACTTTCCTTTATCCATAAAGGCTGCAAGAGTAAATTGTGTGAGTTCTTAGCTGATGTTAAAGGACTAAGGTTACAACCTGAACTGCAAAATGTTGAAACATATAAATTTGTTGAATCAGACCTTGGAAAAGGTCTGCAAGGTGAAATATGGTTCAAAAGAAAACCATCTTGGCGTTTGCCTGAACATCACAAATTATTCAATGACATAGCTGATGTTTATGCCTTTATGGTAACAGGATGTTCAATGAGTTATGAGATCTTACATAGTAACTATTAGATCTCTAGTTGAACAATGAAGCATAATGCCTGATTCGAAATTTCATCCTAACAGATAGAAGACCTACAATATCAGAAAGGAGAAAACTCCACAAAATGTTCAAATCACTGCCAGAGATTACTTTTCAAGAGAAGACATTTCCATCCTTGGGTGCATCAATTGAGGTAAGTGTGTGAATTTACACCATGACAATGACAGTGCTAATAGTATTTTTGGTGTGCACTTCATAATTGCATAGCCTACAAACTCAAAACTTCATGCAGATCTCAGACACTATCAATTTTTAACTCCCCTATTGCTCAACTAAGTCGATTATAAAAGTCAAGAGATATACTCAAATACTTCATTCAAATCTTAGGAACTATCAATTTTTGACTCATTCTATCGCTCAACTAACTCGATTATAAAAGTCAAGAGACAAAAGTTCAAGTTTTCTTTTCTCAAAAAGTGTGGGTGAGAAACCAGGACCTGCTCCTCCTAGTACTATTCAAAAGCAAACTCTCTCCATCACCCAACACCCACCATAAATTATTAAAACAAATAAATAACCAAAGGCGGGCACTTTGGAACAAGAAAATGAATCATGGTAAATAGGTCAAATTGCAATTAACCTCCCTTATTAACACTTAGCATCCTTCAACTCATGTATAAGCAAGCCCTTGGTGTCCTGGACGAGTTTTAGAAGGACAATTGTAGATAACACCCGTTTCCTCAAGAATTGAGGGGTGCAAAGTGAATAATAAATGAGTTGAGACAAGTTAAGTGCTAGTAAAGGTATAAATGAGGGGGTTATCTGCAACTAAACCTAGAAAATGTTTTAAGTCTTCTAAGAGCGTCATCTTACTTTGGGTCAAGCTGAGATAAAGATAGAATGTAGAGTTCTTCTTGTTCCTCTTGATAAAGCACTGCATTGGAAGCTCCTTCGGCCCTGGCTGCACTCGACACATCAATTAAAATAACCCAAATTCAGATACTTTCTATAGGTAGAAAATAATATAAGCAATAGTCAATGAATAATAATAGCACTAGCGGATCCTCCAACAATAATATCTCAGTCAAAAAGAAACTTTTTTCATTAATTAAATCAGGGACAGAACACCAAATATTAAGAATCATAATGCTTCATGTATTCCTAAAATTTTCAGAATACTTCTGAATCTAAATCAGGAAAGAATGAAAAGAAACGAAAATAACTTTCACAAGGCAGACACAAATCTAAAACTCTCCATACTATCTTAAAAATCACACAAGAAACGGTAAAAAAATTCTTTTTGTTAATAAAATAAGGGTAGGATTCCAAATATCCAGAAAATAAGGGTAGGATTCCAAATATCCAGAATTCATACTTTCATAGGGGAAATTTCAAAAAAATTCCACAAATAAAAGAGAACATGTATATCAGCATCATTCTCATTAACAACACCCCAAAAAAAAAATCACTCTTTTCCAGTTAATAATTGGGGAAAACTAATCTAAAATGTATCGAATACCAAAAAGGGTAAACAAACTAAGTAAAACCTAATCTAACAAAAAAGAAACCCTAGAAAACATCAAATCAAGCAACCTGCTTTAGCGACGAAGGGAAAGTGATCTTTCCGGTGTCCCTCGGCGATCCAACCATCGCCGTCGTGATTTCCCGCCAACGGCGGCAAACGCAAGCGCAAGAAACCACGTTCTTCCTCAACGGCCATCGATCCTCGCTCGACTCGACCCTGCGAATGATTTCTCCGAGGAGCTCCGGCAGTAACCGGGACCACCGGTCATCTGACGGATCGGTGACCGGATCCGAATCCTCCGCCGTTGAATCTTGCTGGAGTTGAGGCTGGATCCGGCGATCGTTGAAATGGGAAGAGGATGAGGTCCTCAGTGAAAGAAAAGATTTGCGCAGGGACATTTTTGAGTATTTTGGATTGAGACTGGAGAGAGCAGGGAAAGAGGTATATAAAGATTGGATAGGGGTTTGCATTTAAGGACCCGACAAATTGGTCATTTCTTAGTTATAAAGAAAATATTTGTGTTTGTAAATCATAACCGTCAAATATTGAATAACGATTATATATAAATAAAGAGTATAATAAACATAAGATAATATTTTCTAGCTAGATTCTTAATCATTCATAATCATATTTTTTGTCTTAATTATATTCATCTTTTTCACATCAAATTGTAAAATTATAAATTTTTTGTTTGACTTCAAATCATGTGTTATTCAAAGAACTAAAACTGATTCTCAGCTGCAGAAAATCACTAGAATGTAGAGCGATATGTGATGAAACACTTTGATCAATAACTTATTAGAAACTTTGTAAGACATCAAATATGAAAAAAATATTATTGGAATAAAATCTAAGATTATGTAATGCACTATTCAAAGATAAAAGTTTTTTGACACAAAGAACTTTGTCACATTGACTTTCATTTTCAGAACGAAAATGTTAATATTTAATTTTGTTTAAATCTTTGTAGAAAATTCTTCAGGCAAGCGAAGGAGAATGAGACTATGTAACAAAATTAAAAAGGCAAAAGGCAATTGATTGAGAATAGGAAAGGGAATACAATAGAGCAAGCAGGAGAAATAAACATGCAATAACAGAAATTCATAGGGACAATTTTAAAAAGAACTATTAGCACTCTATTGCTATTTTATATGCTAATGTGTAAAATACAAAATTTGTACAGACCTATGGAAAAGACCAAGTAGAGGAGAGGGGGACCGCAACCTGGGTTCTAGTAGTCAAAATAAAGTAGGAAAAATACTTTCTTAACGCGTACAAGATCTAACGCGTACAAATTTGTAGTTTAATGACTATCATTTATCTTATTAAGAGCACAATTAATTTTCTATTAAAGTTAGTGAGAGTCATGATGATGCTGCCTCTCTTCCATCTTTGAACAAATCATTGAATTTTGCAAAAAAATAAATTTTAAAATTTGTGATTGTGACATTGTTGCTGAGGACGTGTGTATGTAATTTGCCACGAAGAAGCAGGCTTCATAAATTGGATAATTTTGTCTCTTAGATTTTTAATACTAGATCTATCTATCTATAATTTAAAACTTAAAAAAGATTGGATTTGATTTTTCTTTACTTCTTATTTGGTACGAGAGTGCCTATTTCCTGGGGGTGTTTGTTTACATGTAAATGAAAAATAAAAGTGAGAAATTTACTTATTTTTAATATTTTAGAGCGTTTATTTGTATGTAAGTGATTTGAAAAATGAGATACAAGAAAGTTGCCACATAAAATTTAGTACAAATTTGACTTTCCTTAAAAAAATGGTGAAGTCACATGGAAGTGAAAAAATATCAACCAATTCTAATTAAATAATTTAATTCTATTTACTAACTAATCTTATTTTGACACATCATCTTCAAATTGCACTTTTAACAATAATTTATTTTTCAAACAAACATAATATTTCACTTGTATGTTGATATGAATGTGAATGTCATTTGCAAATAATAATAATAATAATGATAACAATTTATTCATTTTCATTTCACTTTCGAACTGTCAAACACCTCCAAAGTATGACCATTCATCTATGTTTAGAATGATTATAATTAGAAATTTTGCTTTCCCACTAGGAGTTTCCGTTTACGTGTCATTTGCCTTGCCTATGGATTAACTAGCTAATAATGAAAAGTTTCCTACTTCTTCAAACACATTGGATCTGACCCTTTATTTGGTACCTTCAAACATATCGGATCTGACCCTTTATTTGGTACCTTAAAACTATGGGGTAAATTGTGCATAAACTGAGAGGTGTTAAATGCAATTGAAGGTGTGGTTGACAAAGTATTGCACTAGTAGAAGATATTATCGGCAATTTATGCTTTTATATTTTGAGGTAATGGACATTTACATAGGTCTTTAGAGTCTAATAATGTTGGGCTGAAATGTGGGGTGCTGTTTCAAACTAATTCACTGTGTAATTTGATCTGGTGTCCCTTTCAAAATCACTGTCATTAGCAATACCTTTGGATATGGTTTATGACAAAATCCAAGAAACTAATCTTTACTAATTAGGTCCGAAAGTCTCACCAACCATTATTGACTACCTCATCATTTCTAGTGTCATCTGTTTGCTTGCACTTTAGTCGTAGTCACACGTCGCTAAAATCTTGTGTTTTATGTGTTAAATGACGAAATTTATGCCTAGCTTTAAGGCTAAGTCTAGTTTCACTAAGGTAAATAATATATACGTATGGTTGGTAAATGATAATATAAGATAACAAACACGTGGGGAAAAGAGAAATTAAAACAAGAAGCCACCTCTATTAAGTTGTGATAGAATCTACGTTTGCTTGATCATCATAAAAGTTTAACTTATAGTTGTGATTGTAGAGGTTGTAGGTTCAAGTAAAGGCTACTAAGAGTATCTACCTGCACAAAACATAGCCATGCATTTTAAATTCGGAATGAGCCATACATTTAATATTTTGGTATTTCTTTTTTGAGGGGGGGGAATTTTCAAGGTGTCAAGCGACATTCACTATGCAAATTTGAGACTCGTGATCCATGTGCTTCCCTGCAAAAGCAAATAAATGTACACGAGGAACCTCTCCAGCTCCGCAAGAAGCTCAATCGGAGTTCCCTATGCAAATTTGTGTGCTCTTTGGTTCTCACGGTGATACACGTATCAATCAAAATCGTCAGGTCTAGGTTCGATGAATAACGATGATAACACCCACCTCTGTCTGTTCTCCCGCGCAAAGGCGTGGGGAGCTTCTCGATTGATTTGACTCTTTGTCCCTCTCCTCACTTCTCTGGTCCCACTCCGAGCATTTTCTTATGATGGTACTTGGATAATAGTCAATAGTAACATAACTTAAACAATAAGTCAGCGTAACAAGAAAAGATATTTTTCTTGAATGGCTCTGTTCCTGCGTTCATCCTAGTGTAGACAATGTCTGGATTGCAACATGTAATAGCTGATCAAAGGACTGAGGCACATAGTTCGTGCTCCTTTGAGTAAACTTTCTATCAGAACCCCCCACTACGTTGGGGTTCTGAACAGTACAGGGGTAGTTAGATTACCAAACTGTTCCCATGTTCTGAACCGTACAAGAGGGCAGTTAGATTGCCAAACTGTTCCCATGAGTTCACATGTGCGGTAGGTTCTGAGAAGATGTGCACATGTCTCCTTTGTGCTTCCGTTAGTCGTTAATATCGACGGGATAGTAAGAGTATCAATAGAAAAATAACCCTTTGCATGAATTTCTCAACACTTAAATTCCGTATTAGTACTGATTTAAGTATAAATAGTACTTAGTATAATCACTAATAATCAGTGAGCATGCACAAATGCAAAAATTTTTTTTCCTTGAAAGAATAGTGGGCACCATCATGAAACAGGGGCTCGTGGCTTCGTTGCACTCCCACTAGGTGATGATTATATGTGGTCGCGAGTGAAGGGAGCCACTTGAGAGGTCCCAATTCCGTAGCCATAGGGCCACATACGATTCATTAGTAGACAACTACTTGGAACCAAGAAAAAAGAAAAGTAGAAAAGTTGAAAATTTTGTGGAGGACAATACATGTGCTCAAACTTGAAAGATTTATTTAGAAGGGGTTTTTGTTTTTAGGCTTAAAGGCGTGTTTGGATTTCAATGAGGGTTAAGGGAAGTTAAGAGAAACTAGGTGAGAGAAGAGAAGGGAAGGGAATGGAATTTCCTTCCACTTGGTTACACCCTAATTTTGGGGTAACAAATTTTATATTATTAGGGGGCAACTAAGGGAAACTAGGGTGAATAACTTCACCTCTTAAATGTTCCTAAACAACTTGAATGGTTCTCCTAACTTCTCTTCTCCTTTATTCCCCTCAATCCAAACAAGTCCTAAAAGTTTACCTTAGTTTATCTTTAAACCCAACTAATTTATTTTGTATCATTGAACCCACTTATCTTTATGTATTTATCTCTAGACCCAAATTTTAAACTACAATACATATATATGTGGGCCCCCCTAAATTTTTAAAAAAAATCCAATTATACCCTTCCCCAACCCCCCATTGTTCCTGTGTTCTTTCTCTTTCGTGCCTTCACATCGCATTAAATGCAATGTTAGGCGCGGGAGAGGGAGAAACGGCGGGACCCCCCTCGTTTCTCTCTCTCTCCCTCTCTCTCCCTCTCTCTCTCTCTCTCCATTTCTCAATTCATTCTCCTCTCTCTTCCATTACTCTCTTTTTTTCATTTTTTCATTCTTATGAACCCATCAATTAATTCTCAGCCTCATTAATGCTTAGGGTGTGTTTGCTTGATTTTGGTGGAGATTCATCACTTTCTTAGTAATTTAAGGTATAAGTTTGTCTTTTATTCAACTCCTAAATTTATAGCATTAATTTCCCATATTATTCATGAAAATTATTTCACATTATTATTCATGAATTCATGAAAATTATGTCACATTTTATAGTTAGTTAAATTTAATTTTAGTTGACTATCTTTGATGAAATTTGCACAAATTTGTTTATTTTTTGTGACAAATATAGATGGATGGAGATTTGTATTGTGCATTGATGGACTTTAGAGGAAATAATTATTTTTTTAAATTGAATGTCAATAGGAGTTACAATGATTTGGCAGTTGCGGTGCAAAGTTTAATATGTTGATTCAGCCGCCAACAACAACAATTCTTTGTGGAAGACCAAGAACTAAGCGCATTCCTTCAGGATTGAATCCCCATAAAGAGTAGAAGTGTAGTAGATGTCAGCAGTATGGCCACACCTGTAGAACATGTAGACAGCCTATTGCAGACTAAATTGGCATTATTTTCTAACTTTTGGATTATGTAAGGAATATATTGTAAACATGTATGAGTTTTTATACTCTACTTTTGTGTAAGTGTCATACACTATATATTGTAAGATATGACTATTTTTGTTATGTGTTAAGTATGATTGTATTTTTTTTCTAATTATAACACTCGCTATACGTTTAGAATAACACATTACACTTTCAACAGAACACGCTATACTTTCACCATATCTCAATATACTTTCACAATAACACACTATACTTCTAATAACACACTATATATTTAGAATAACACGCTATACTTTCAGAATAACAAGTTATATTTTCGGAATAACACGCTATACTTTCAGACTAACACGCTATATCTTCAGAATAAAATGCTATACATTTAGATTAACACGTTATACCTTCAGAATAACACGCTATACTTTCAGAATAACAGCTATACCGTAAATAATTTATATTCGAAGTTATATATTATTTATTCAATTTAATTTTTCTAAACTGTAAATAATTTATATTTATAAAAATTATAATATCTTATTTACCTTTCTTCTACATATTTGATTTCCTTTTTATGACGATTGCAGTAAAGAACCCCATTGATCTCTTTCAACTTGTTATTGCAATCAGCGTGAGAAGGATATTGCCAACCTGACATCTCCTCAATTCCCATGATTTGAGCGTTGCAAAAAAATATTTCTCCTAAAAATAGTATAGATAAACAATATATTCATCATCAAGTGAATTTGAAAGAAAAAATATAAAGTGTATGATAAATGAATTAAAGTATTAACCTTTGAAGGTCTATGTATATATGGGAATGATGGATATGAAGGTGTAATATTTATTAATGAAGCTACAAGAGATCATGTGGTTTCCACCTCAGCAATACATCAAAAGCTGTGTGCACTCACCATTTGTCTTTCTAGAAATTATTTAATAAAACGGTAGCCACCTCATATACATTATTTCATATATATATATATATATATATATATATATATATATATATATATATATATATATATATATATATATATATATATATATATATATATATATATATATATATATATATATATATATATATATATATATATATATATATATATATATATATATATATATATAGTACAACAAATCGGTCACAATAATAACTATTGAGCTTTGATTCTCCGTTTTAATTTTCCTTCAGAGCACATGCTAAATCTTCCCACAAAGTGATAGCTATGATGTTGAACCTGATAAAAGAATAAAATATATATTTAATATTTATGTTATAAAATATATTTCTCTATATTTCATATAAATAATAATAAAATCATAACTTACTCATTATCATGCATTATAAAGCTTCTAAACAAAACTTTTTTTTTCCATTCCTGTCCATGCAATCAATAGCATAAATTTCATCAACTATTCCAATCACATCTATATAAGAAAATAATTAAAATTTAGTATAATTTGACATACATGATAATCTATTAGGAATATAAATTTAATACATGCCTATAAGAAATTCTTTTGAATCGATTCGATTCAATCTCTACATAAGGAAGAAATTCAAATTTGTATTTTTCTATATCATCGTCAACCTCCTTTAAAACCTTGATGTTTATAATGATAACATAAATGAATAGATACTAGAGTGCTTACTGATTTGTACATCTTATTTACAGTAACAATCTTTACATTTGAGAAAATATGAAAATTTTCTTCTTGTATTAATTTTCTCGGTTGTAATGCATCATTCTTACGGTAAAACTATGTACATGAGTGTTCTGTTAAAAATTAAATAAAACACGTCATAATTAAAGTAAATTTGTATTATTTAAAACTATAATTATCAGTATATATAAAATTTTAAATGTACCTCGTTATCAAGGAGAATAAAGTTAATTCCACATGATATTCGGTGTTTGCGTTTTATCCTTCCCATGTTCGAGTGATTCTTCCTTTCAAGATGACATCATTTTCATCTACTCAAAGCTCATTTAATGCGTGTATGTTGCAATTTTATTATTTTGTCGACATCGATAAAATATCCACAAATTAATTTAATATGAATCTAATTTTAAATCATCTAGATAATGAGAATTAATAAAATTAGTGACCATAATTAATAAAATATCATAATATAATTTTATAAAATCTTATTAATTATTAATAATTAGCAAAAATAGTATGTCAGTCACTCAAGTTATAAAAATTCCATATCAATAATCGATTTAGTTTTTCCCTAGATTAACAATTGATAAATGATAATAAAAAATAATAAATAATTTATAATACTGCCTAAACTTAGCCTAATTTATACGAAGATTTTATCTGCAATTATGATAATTGAAAATATGTAGTTAATTTATTACATGTTGAAAAAATATTATCTAGGTAAATCTGATTACCTTCAAAATTGTTTATATATAATGTACATATTTTTGGTTAATATAGTTTTCGATCAATATAAGATTCATTTAATATAAACTTTTGTTTAATATAATAATATTTTATTGAAATATGGTTTAAATGCTAATTTTAACAGTTGGAAAATATAAAATAATTCTTGATTTAATTTTACTGTAATTATCCATATTATTATATGTAATTATTCTCTATAAAATCCAACCAACATATATTTTATTTAATTAGTTAAAATAATTAAATAAAATATTATTATAACAAAACCAAAAATAAATACTTAAATTTAAACCACTTAAATTCAGTTATATAATAATATATTTAAGAAGTAAATAAATAATAATTTAATAAATCAGTAACTAGATAGTTATTTTAGTTAATAATAATAATGTAAATAAATAAATAAATATAAATACAATAAATCTATAAAAATATTTAATTTTAAATACTGTAAATTATATTTGCATGAAACAATAAATAAATTCATAAATAAGTAATAAATAATATAATTTTATTTTCATAATAATATATTAATTAATAATATCATTATGAAAATAATAAACATTAAATACACTAAATTATTTCGTAAAATTTTAATTTCAGAAATATTTTTAAAAATACGAATTAAATTTTCAAAATTATATAAAACAAAAAGTAAAAATTTTAATTATAGAAAAGCAACATTAAATACACTGTTGATTTATATATTCTCAAGATTATATTTTGATGATAACAATATGTGTTCTATATATATGTTTTGTGTGGTATAACTTGTTGATGCAGATATCATATATATATCAAATTTGGACTCAAGGCATTATGGAGTATTGAAGATGAAAAGCAAGATGAAATACAAAGAACAATGTAATTTTCTCTTCTTTACTTAGAATATATTGTACAAGCCTTGATCACACACACACATGCATATTTAGAACACACTAACACATGCTTAGTGTGTTGGTTAATTATAGAAATCCCTATATTAACCATTAGAGTTTTAAGTTTAAAACAATTCATTTATAAACTTTTAAATCCGAGTAGTCGACCAATTCAAACTATAGTCGACTAATTACATAATTTAATGAATATATAAGTTTACGTAAGTTTACAGTTAGTGACCAATATCTTTGTTAATAATCGACTAATGAAAACTTAAACAATCTTCGAGAATCGTAAGTTTACAGTTAGTCGACTCTTGTGCATATATAGTCGACTACCCGATTTAAAACATACACCCGGACTTTTCGTCATTGCATTAGTCGACTAATAAAAATAGTAGTCGACTACTAATGCTTGAATTGCATTTACGTAACTGTAAACATGCATTAGTCGACTAATCTTATATAGTAGTCGACTATAATACGCTTTTATGACTGCTCGTAATTTGAATCTTTAAACGTTTTTAACAGCTTTTCATTGTTTTGAATGGGTGTCTTTCAAGACATATAAATGGTAAAACTGCAGAAAAGTAATCTGAAATTCTCATATACATTAACTTGAACTTTTGAAAAGAAAAGTGTGTTCAAAGATTCAAAAGCAAAAGCGTTCTTGACATTCAAAAGAGAAAATATTTTTGAGATTAAAGAAATTCCTAAGCCACTCGCATATCATCTACACATCAAGGCTTATAGGATCTTGTGCGTTGTTGTTTTCAAAGGAGATTCTCGGTGTGAGAATTGTGAATCTCAGTTTGAGATTGTTGCAATTTGCATGGTCTTGCAAATTGGTCGGGTTTGATTCTTTGATTTTGTAAGGGTATTTCAAAATCATAGTGGAAACTCTCAAGCGGGATTTGCTTGGGAATTTGGATGTACAGGGAGGTGGAACCAAGATAAATATCGTGTTTGCGATTATGAATTTTACGTATTTGTGCTATCTTTTGCAATTTATAATCTATCTTGCATAAAATTTTATAAAACACTATTCACCCCCCCTCTAGTGTTTAAGTGTGATGAGATCTACGATCCTACAACAACTATTAGATATAAAAAATAATAATTAATTAAACATATAAAATTAGAAATAACTAATCGAGGGTTGCATAATAAATACCGAAAAATATTTCTCGAAGAAAAAGTGCCTTGGGTCATAGATAAAATTATATATGAATTAAAACCGACGATCCGAAAAACAAATTTCGACAACAATTAAAATAGGAAAAAAATAATACACAAATTAAATTAAAATAAATATTGGATGGGGATAGATTAAATACCTGATGTATTTTTTAGAGATCGAAAATAAATTCGGAGTTCGGGGAAAAAAATTTCGGCGTGAAACTACAAAACCGAAATTTGTTTTTTTCCATTTTGAAAAGAAACGCCTAAATGAGATTATTGGGATTTGATATTATTTGTGATTTGAATTAGTTACTAAAGATATTGCAAAAGATACACTAATTTATTATAAATTGGTTTTTTACTATATATATATTTTTGTTTGAATTAAAGGTTGAGATATTATAGCAATTTAAATGGACGGATTAGATGATATGACACTTGTCAAAAAAATTTGAGAAGGAGGAGGATGAGGTGGTATCCTCTGGTGAGTTTTTTAGCCTTTTGGTTTTGCTTTAATATATACCCTAGTAAATACAGATTGTTTTGTTGGAATCTAAAAATCTTATGTGTTACTACATTTATATTGATTGTTATAATACTATGTGACGACTCCCTGCTTTTCAGTTCGGTTCTTGTTTGATAGCATGTATTGTCACGCCCATGATTAGCAATGTCTCGTAAAAGGGTATTATATGCAAGGCAAATCAACATACTCATGGTCTTTTTTGCATGCTAGTTTTCCACTATTCTTTACTTCCTATCGTTTGTTAATATTTTGATAATATTATCATATTATCATATTCTTTACTTCCTACCGTTTGTAATTAGCAGTACAATTTTCCTTTCGATATGGTTTATGTCAAAATCCAAGAAATTAAGTGTCTCAAATAACTCCCATATACTTTAAAATTTCCCACTTTAACTTCCAAAACTCCAAAGTGTCTCAAATAACCATATATACTTTTGACTTTTCACACAAAACTTTTCTAGGATGAGACACGTCGAAATCTTAGGGGTTTAGTGGCAAAAAATGAAGAATATTTTGGGGTTATCTGAGAAACTTAAAGAGTTCGGAGGTTAAGTGGGAAAAGTTATTGGGGGGGAAAACAAACTTTTAGAGGGTACTTTAGGAACACCCCAAAGTATATTTTAGAGGCTTTGCTGAGTTTGCTCCATCTAAAAAGGATCTTATACACATTTGAAAGCAGATAAAATAATAGATAAGGTTTGGGTCCACATCAAAAGAATTCTATATACATTTAGAAGCAGATTAGAATAAGTACCAGATTAAATTTGATCCATACATAAAACGGATCATCCAACTGTACAAACGTGTTAAGCTTTAAAATTATAATCAAGAGAGTATAATGTGGTAATGAGAGTAGTTTGTTTCTTTCTTTTTTATTTATTTATCATTATCTTGTGGTGAAATGCAATGAGCAAAATGTTTCATTAGACAACTTGAATATTTTTGTGAAGTGGAAGAGAAATGAATAATAATTTTTTATGAGAACTACCAACAAAATCAGATTTTACTATTAACAGCACTTCACTAATTAACATCGTATCTCTCTTAAAACAAGACAAAGCAAAACAAAATACTCAACTAAAATACACCCTCCGCAGCTGGAGCCTGGCAGAGTGCAGCCGCCCTGTGTCTTAGTATCACAAAACTCATGAAGAATATTCCCTTCTAATTAATCGTTGATGGTGTGTACTAAATGAAACGTTTCATAATTTAATCTTGTCTAATGTCCGGAGGGAGTTATAACTTATTCCCATTTTTGCCATATATGTATGTATTGTAGTCTGTAGAAGTGTGTATTCAAGGGATATAAGAATATAGTAATGATTTCTATGCAACACATTGAATGAAAGGAAAATTTCTCCATATCACATTGACATCGCATGAGAAGTGTTTGAAAATAATTCTTGATATCTATGTATAAATAAATTTAATTATTCATTACTACCACTTATTTCTCTGGACGTTTATACTTTCTACGTAGTGAGACAATGACATGAAACTCTCTGAACCAATGTCAAAATTTTTCAGTGCCTCATAATGTCCACTTTCGATCATTGATAAGGAGGAAAATATTTTTGTGGTGAATAGAGTTGATTGTTAAAGAAGAGCAACCTTGCAATGAAATCCAAGAGACCACGAAGAGTAGGGCTTCATTCTCAGCAAAGTATAAATATGCTGAAAATAAAATAAAAAATTAACCAATATTACCAAGCTATATGCAAGTAAATGAGTCTGCAAGTAAAAAACAAATTCTCCTGATCAATTAATATTCCCAAATATGTATGAAAGAAAATATGGAATCACATTAGGTTATTTTCTGAATAGTGGAAGATTTAGATATGAACTTAGAACTATAAATTTACTTGACCATGGTTCACCTAGTGCAAGCAAGGCCATCTACTATTTTCAGAATGATATGAAGTTATATAGCCTAATGAATGGCCTTGCTCGCAATAGGTACACTATACGTCTATGTAAATAGTGTGAATTGCATACAAGAAAATTTATAGTTCTAATTTCATATCTAAGTTCGTATAAGAATAATGAGAATAATGAGCATAATTAACGAATCTCCAAGCAATTCAATGGTTAAAAAACTGAGATGTGGCAATTTGGTTCATAATAACAATTATTCATGACAAAATTAATGTGAGTAAATAAAGTCAATAAATTAGGAGGAATATATAATTATATTAAAATCAATGAAAATTTGAAACTCAATCTTTTATATTTCAAGTAAAATATACAACAATATAAAACAGTTTCAAACTCTATGTTGCGTGCAACAATTCATCACAAAGGAGATCCACAGGATTATTGTGATTCCACACCAGAAATTTCAACTTGTGAAAATGAAATATCTTTTTCCAGGTTAGTTATTTCTATTTTCTAACATTTGGTAGATATTAATGCTCTATTCATTATGCAGTTAATGCGCAACTAATCTTAATCTTAGTATGCAAAATAAGTTCCAATTTTTTTCTCCATTGTGCAAACCTCATCTGTATGGAAGAACTTTCTCCGTTTAGTATATGATATCTGAAACAGATCGCATACTTCTCACTTTGGTTAATTGTTAGCCTGATATTGGGGCTAAATGATCTATTGAATCTTTAGATAATGATTTTAATCAGTCCAAATACCCAAAACTTCTGCAATATCAAATATTGGTAGAGAGAAAAAGCCATGCTTGACATTCAATCTGTTTACAAGACAACAAAGGTACAAAAATTACCGAATATTATGAAATATGCAATGGAAGCCTTGAGTGTTATCATGAAGCAATGAACTTTTGGAAATTCTATTTAAGCAGCTTATTACCCCATATTCACATTCGATATAAAGTAATAAGTTTAAATTTAGCAAGTAGGAATAAGTGGCAAGGGGATCAAACCTCAATATTAGAGGGTGTAAACTTCAAGCTATTTAATTTTATATATTTGTACATATAAGAATAATGAGCATAACTAAAATTCAAGAAAGCCCAAAATAATATATGAACAAGATATCACAAGTATTGAGACCATATAGCATGACTGAAACTCTAAAAATTCTCATAGTTTATCAGAAAAGACAGAGTTATATGATTAGATATTGTGAGCCACATTCATTCGTGCAGCATAACATAAGCATTTGAAACTCCAATGTTAATTGCAATTTGTTTAAAATTCAATATTGGATCCCACACTCTACCAGTGAACAAACCCATATTACCTAAAATATATATAAAAAAAAATAAAGCCAGAAAAAATGGTCAAAAACAAAAATGAAAGAGCATATTGAAATGTCTTATGTACAAAAAGCAATGTATGATTCTTTCTGGAGAAAGGAAAAAAGAAGGCAGAGTTTAATTGCGGGTCTATGACATGAAAAATTATTAATTTGGATCACTTACCTTAAATATTCATATCTATTTAAAGCCAGAAAAGCCAAGACATGCTACATGCAGACATATGGTGCACATATAAGAAAAGATTGTGTTCTGTCAGGTAGATATGAAGATCAATTCTTTCATCATAAAAGTTCGCAATTAGCACACATGAGAGCCACAGTTAAAATATATTACAAAAAAAAAAAAAATAGAAATTAAATTTACCTTGATAGCTGGGTACTCCTATCAACCTCAGATCCCTGACATCAAAACAAAAAGAAGGTAAAAATTAAATTAAATATATAAATTATAGTCAGAACTAATTATGTGTAATCCAAATCTAATCCAAAGAACTAAGAATAAGAAAATAATAATAAGAAAATAATAATAAGAATAAGAATAATCAATACTTATACTTACAATTGAAAAAAAAATATCTTCTTTACTCCATCAAACTTTAGGCAGTAAGTAATTTATAGAACCACAAAATAACCTAAATTTAATACTTTCAATTAAGAAATGTTGGGAATTGAAAAACCTAGCAATTTGTGCCAATTATATTAACCTAGTAATGGATTGAGAGATGTGAAACGTGATTGAGTGGGGAGGTAAACGATTTGGATCTGGTTGCTAATGGATGGAACTGAGGGGAGGAGAGAGAGCATCACATAATTTAGAGAGAGGGGGTGAGGGGCGGAGGAGAGAGCGACTAAGAGGGGGGAGGGAGAGAGATAAAGAAATCGTTATAAAATAGGCTTATTGATTTCCTTTAATTAATTAATTAATTAATTTCTAATTTTTAATAAACACTAATTAATTTAAATTATCAGATCAGATAAATTCAGAAATTAGGGATTAGGGAATTATTAGGATAGGGATATAGGATAAAATAGGAATAAGAAATTTGAAAGGGCAAAATGGGCATTCAAAAGTTTTGACAATTGTTTTCTCTTTTATAAGTAGTATAGATATATATACTAAAGTTATCGGGTTACTATCGTACCTACTGTAGGAATAAATGGTAAAACTTCAAATAAAACCAACAATTTCGGATGGAAGTGACAAAGACAATGTAGCACAATGGTTACAGTATTAACTTTTATAATTGATGGCGGCCTATTCAAATATCTTTAGAAGCATTATTATTCTTCTATACTCAAAATTTAACCTCATTTATTTTAAAACCCACCTATTTATTATAAAGTCAATTTTGGCTATTAGTCCCTTACATCTTTCATATTTTAAAATTTGTCCCTTAAATCAATGCGATTGAAATTGCTACTAGGTCCTCATATTGTTCTCCTTTTCGTCTACACTCAAAGTTTACTTTATTTATTTAAAACCTACCCATTTATTAGAAAAAGGATTTTTTTTTTGATATTAGTCTTTTACATCTTTCATATTTTAAAATTAGTCCCTCAAATCACTGAAATTACTATTAGACCGCTTAATTCTTACGTTGTTTTGAAATTAGCCCCTCAAATCATTGAAATTTCTACTGGATCCCCATATTTTTAGATATTTTAAAATTATCTCTCCAATCAAGAGTAAAATTATTAATTACAGTGATTAAAATAAAATAAATAATGAGAATTTGGAGAATTAAACAAAACATCAATGAACTCAGGGACTAATTTATATCTGATTACTATATTACTTCTAAGGGTTTTGATACTAGTCCGTTAAATCTTCCATATTTTGAAATTAATAACTCAAGTCGTTGAAGTAGCTATTATATCCCTTAATTCTTAAGCTATTTTGAAATAGTCCCTCAAATTATAGAAACTAATATTGAGTCCCTAACTCTTAAGTTATTTTGAAACTAGTCCCTCCAATCATAAGTAAAATAGAAATTAGAGAGAAATTAGTCTCTGAAATCATCAAAATTTTTATTATGTGCCCTAATTCTTATAAGTCATTTCAATTCAATTTCTTTAATTGTTAATTCTATTATTGATTTAATAGACTATTTCTGAGAAAAACTTAAGATTGGGGATCTAATAACAATTTTATTGATTGACGGACTAACTCCAAAATAGCTTAAGGATTGGAAGACCTTACGGGACTAATTCAAATATAAAAGATTTAAGGGCTAATATAAAACCCTATTTACCCTATTTTTATACTCATTTTGTATTTTAACATTTAGGTATACAGTCTAAATCGCAAAAGTTTTGCTGTAACTTTCTATATTTTTGTTCCAAGTCATCAAATACATGTATATGTTTAGAGCAAACATATACGATATAAATTGCTACATTTTTGTAACTTACTACGGTTTTGCTAAGTGCTTAAGTAATAATTTATTTTTAAATGAAGTTCTTAAATAATTAATTTTTACTTTATCGCGTTAATGTTGGGGGCATCGCGAATCGTAAATTATTTTTAGCCTATAAACATTTTTGACTATTTTTAAACACATTCACTTTCTAAAAGTTAATATTGTATGTAATCACAAAGTTATACCCCAATTTACTTTCAAACCCTTCCGCTTCCAAACTCAATCTTAAATTCACTCTCCAACAAACTAATTTTAGAGCGAATTTGTATTGAGATAGTTTAATAGACGGTGTTCGTTGCTATATTTTGTTGTAGCTTCTTATATTTTTGTTGTAGTGTTTAAGTCCTCTGTTATTTTCAAACCAAATACCTAAACATTATTTTCAAAGTTTTTTCACGCTACTGTTGCGGCATCACGTTGATCAATTTTGCTCGATCTATACTAAAATAATTGGGGTTAGTATTGTAGCTTTACACAATTCATAGCTGCAGTACACCCATAAATCCATAATTTGTTTTTGTATTTTTCCTCTAAGTCTAAAGTTTCCTTCTATTTATTTTTGAGCCCACTCACCTTCATAGTTGTGATTCTTGCTTATAAACCCAAGGTTCTACTCTATTTATTTTTAAACAAACCACTTCCAAACTTTTACTATGATTTGTCGCCTATATATTCAAAGTCTTACCCTCTATTTATTTTTAAACCTACACACTTCCAAAATCACTCTTAGATCCGAAATACAAAGTGAGGTTGTTTTTTGTGTTTTTTCAAATCAATATCGCGAGACTGTCGAAATTGTGAATTGTAGATGAGCTTTATTTAAAAACCAAAATCTTAGTGCCATTTATTTTTATACACACTTGCTTCACTAAAGTTTTTTTATAAACAAAAGATACTCCATTGTACTATTCATACTGCAGTACATCTACATTAACCCAAAGGGGTCCCCTCCCCTCTCCGCCCCCTCCCCAAAACCCGCAAAGCTTAAAGTCTTCCTCCATTTATGTTTGAACCCACCCACATTCAAAGTTGCGATTCCTTCTTATATACCCAAAGTTCTACACCATTTGTTTTTAGAGCCACCCACTTCTAAACTTTTACGATGATTATTCATCTATAAATCTAAAATTTTACCCTCATTTATTTATAAACTCACCCACTTTAAAAAGCGTCTTAGATCTGAAATACAATGTGGTATTATTTTTGCATTTTTTCACATCAATATCATGACATTACTAATTGTAGGTGAAGTTTTAGCCTATAAACCAAAATCTTAAGGCGATTTATTCTAAATCTACTCACATCAAAGGTATTTTCTTCTATAAACCAAAAATACTTCATTGAACTAATTTTGAACTAATTTTCAAATATTTTTATATAATATATTATTTGTGATTATTAATTACTAACATTATGATTAATTAATTAATTTCATTTTATTAAAATATTATTATTAATAAAATAATTAATTAATACATAAATATTAGTTATCTCATAGTAAGAAATATACTTTATCAGAATATTTTTATATATTACATTATTTGTTATTATTAATTAGTAATATTGAGATTAATTAATTTTATATTAATAAAATAATAAGTATTACTAAATTATTAATAATTAATTAATGAATAATTAATTAATGAATATTAATAATTAATTAACTAATTAATTAATAATGTTAATCACTTTATAAGAAAATATTTAACTAAGTAAAGAAAATATGAGGGTATTTTTGTCTTTTGGCCGGATAAGGAAAGTTCCTTATAAATAGAGAAAAATAAGTTAGGAAATCTCAACTTATTTTTCCTACTTATGAGTAACAAATAAGTAAAATAACTGACTCTTAGCAAACACTATGTTGGCACCTTATAAGTAAAAGTCACTTATAAAGAGAAATAAGTAAGTTGCCAAACATACTCTTAGACTGTAAATCCCTCATCTAAGATACAGATCTTGCATGTGAAAGAAAATTCAATATTAGTAGATGAACAGATTAATTATTGACAAAGATCTTTTCCTGTCCCAAATTTAATTTTTGGAAAGAATATGACGTCTGCTTCAAAGGGTTAATCCTCAAATAGAAGACTCCTCCTATGCAAAGATGGATAACTTGAAGTAAAGAAGGAAAAGATTTCCACATAGGAAATCAGCAAAAATTGGTCTAGTTATTCATAATTACTAAAGACAACCTTAAATCTTGCAGTGAGAATGAAATTACGATGTAGAAGCATTTGAATAGGTTATTGATGAGGATATCAAACTTTGAAAATGTTTGCTTCTACAGAAAAACTGAAAATGACAGGAGAAATTGCTAATGCTAATTTAGTTACTGAATCTTCTTACACGTTGAAAGAAAGGAGAAATAGAAAAAAATAAAAATAATAATAAGGTTAGCAGAAAACTCAAGAAATTGAATTCTTCCTGGTCAAAATCCAATTCTTTTAGATTACTCTTCTTGTTTCTATTTTCTTTTCCATCTCATACTTCCTTCGCAACCAAAAGCACTTCCAAAGATCAATAGTAGGACTTGTACAGGTAAATTTATTTTATCAAAAACATACAATGACCTCACACAAAATTCCAGCAGAGTGGCATAGTATAACCTTGTGTGGAATAGCTTTTCCATCCCCAAACATGTATACATCTTATAGATCGTGCAGATTTCGAGTTGTGAGCTCTAATTCTTGTGTTTCCTGTTAACAACACGAGAGCCATGAGCATTTATTTTTCTCATGGCCATTTTCCTATTTTATGGACTGCACTTATGGTATGGATGGGCTTGAATGAGAGATGTTTTGATTTGTAGAGGTACTGACTATGTTTGTTCAACGCCTAAGAGGGAAATTGACGCAGCGCGGAAGTTGAAATCTCGGAATCCACCGAGGGTTGATCTCCGAATCCACGAAGAGCTTCGAATCCACGAAGAAAATATATTAAACGCAAATTTTATTGATGAAAAGATATGCCTCTAGGGCTTACAAGACTCTGTTTAAATAGAAAACAAATAAGAATCCTACAAGGACTCGAACTCCTACTAAAAATAGAAATAAGAACTCTAATTGACCCGAACTTTGCCAAAATAGAAATAAGAAAACTATCTTCAAAAGACTCCCTATGATTAGGGAAGTAAGTCGGTCAAATTTGGAATCAAACCGGATTTGCTTCCTAATCCAAACAGACTCCTAAAACATTACTAAAAATAGTAAAAAATCGACGAAAACGCTGATATCTCTCAATCCGGAAGGAATTTGGCGAAACGAACGGTGAGCAAACCGAACGTAGGTCGGTTTGGTTGGCTCCGTCTCGAAAAAATACGCGATTTAAAAAAAAATCGTCCAAATCCGACTTACGGATTGAAAGTTACGACCCGTTCTTCATTGCAACCTATTTTCTTCGACCGGGTCCGCGTTTGGGTTTGTTACGATCCCGTTTCTCCATGAAGGTATCCGCAATGTGTTCTACATCAGAAATTGTATTGTAAAAAGATCAAAAAATCAGTTTTGACTGCTGCAGTATATAACATCTAGACTGAAAGGAATCGAAGAATGTATTTGCATCAGTTTAAATCTACAGATTGGTTGGTTCGTCAAGTTAAACTTGCAGTGCTTTCCATTGTTTATAATGCGCCAATACCGATACTCTATAATCGAGTTTTGTTCTTGAAGAACTTTTAGTTAGTTCTGATGCTTTGGAGAGAGGTATATAGCTGGGTCTTTGTATCTAGTATAAGAATTTTTGTTAATCTCAGGTATGCCTGAGTATGAGTCCTGTACCTAAGTTTCATATGGTTAACGAAATTTTTATTTACCTTGAAAAAAATTTAAAAAAAGCACTTTCAAAGAAGTTATTTTAAGAAAAGTTAAAGAAATCCTACATTGTCTAAGATCTATAAAAGCTGCTACAATTAACTTATTTGATGATGGAGTGAGGTACTCAATAGTTATATAGCTTCAAATTCCAATGAGGATAAGTGATTAGGCCACGACTTGATTGAAGCATTATACATACTTGAAGGGAGGAAAACCTCCCCCATGTGAGCAATTTCTTTCACCGTTTCCAAACTTTGATCTCTGCTACACTTCAACGAAGAAGTGTAAACACTAACTTTTTAAACTGAGGCACGCATACAGAAACAATTCAGCAATGCTTATCTGGATTAATGTTGGAATGAAAATCCATAGGATTTTATTTGGTGGGAAATGCATTAGACTTTGTTAGATGAGGAAATCAAACAGATTAAAGAGTTTATTTACCTCTCACAGACTTCACGCTTTTTCCAAACTGTAGAAATCTATAGTGGAAACAAAGTGAGTTAGTTTCTCCAATTAAGGATTTAATCAAAACTTGACAGCCCAACTAGCCATTAATCTAGTTTCTTCAAATGCATTAAGTGGAATCTGGAAGAAATTACACTACAAGAAAAAGGTACAATTGCGACGGAAATTTTGTGACGAAAATAATTCTGTCGCAAGTGATAGTTATCTGCGACGGAATCTGCTACAGAAGTAAAAGTAGTCGCTCTTAGCAATGAAAATCAATAGCGACGGATGTTCTCTCGCAAATCCGTCGCAATTGGGTTTTTATTCTGTCGCTGCTCACATAAATCTGTCATAGAGGTTTTTATTTTCTGAAAAGAAGCATTTGTGACAGGTTTGTGACGGAATATTCCGTCGCAAGTGATGAAAAATTAAAAAACAAAGTACAAGAATACCTGATCCAACCTGTTAACAGAGCTTTGCCAATTCCCTCCCGGCTCAAACAGCGGATGTAGGCAGGGGGTCTCGAACTCCCGACTTCGGGCCACTAACCCTCGAGGTGCAGGCCGAACATGGGCTAGACCAAAAACAATAACGTAAAGAGGATACTCTCTCTCTCTCTCTCTCTCTCTCTCTCTCTCTCTCTCTCTCTCTCTCTCTCTCTCCTCACGCCCTCTCACACACACTCTCTCTCTCTCTCTCGTGATCAAACCCTAGCGATCTCCTCCGCTGCCTCCTTCACTCTCAACGCCTCCATCATCAGAGTAAGTTCTCGCCGAGGAAAACCCTAAACCCTAATTTTCACCCAATTGCACTCAATTCGTTTTGTTTTGGCCAGATCGTGAAGGCAAGAGGGTCATCAACTGCTTTTAGGGTTATCGAATGCTTTTGGCGTCGCTGTTTGCTACTGTTTTCAGGTAATTATTCTATAACTTACATTTTAGGGCTTTTAATTTTGTGATTTGAATAATAAAATAGGAATTAATGTGATGTTGTGAATTGTGAATCTTGCATTAGATAGTTATTTAGGTTCTTTGAGATCAATTCTTTTGATTAGTTTAGATTTTGTTTAAAAATTGTATTGGTTTGTAAGCTTTTAGGTTTTGAGTGCTTATGTGCTAAAAAAATTCACATTTGGGCTCCGTCATTGTATTCCCTGCTGTTGGCATCATTGTATTCCCTGCTGTTGGCAATGCTAGTTGAAGGGCGTTTAATGTAAGTTTAGTTTTAGTACAGATAAGAGAGGAGGAAATATATTTCTTATAATTGCAGCCGGAGGGAGGGAGAGATAGAATTTTTTATGTATAGTTTGTAACCAAGTTTTTTTTTAATTATGGTTTTAATTTATTACTATTCCTTATAAAGTTGAGCCTTGAAATTTCGGCATCATCATCAGATATATACCTAGCTGAAGAAATCAATTGAGCACTTGCTGCTCTTCATTCTAGCAAACACAATTGTGCACAAACCACTATTTACAACTTGTTTTGTTCATTGAGATTAGCAAAGTGCTCTATTACTTGGATATAGGGCAAATTTAATCTGGCCTGATTTTGGCCAACAATCAGACTAGAAATCCAAGATAGTGTTGGTCTGAAATAAACCAGATTATGTATTGTCCGAAAAATATTATGAGAATGAAACATGAAAGGCAACCAAATTCAATCTAGATTAAACTTAAATTAGATAACAATAGCCAAACATTTAGTTCTAAATCAGTTGTAATTGCAAATAGCTGAGCATTTAAACAGAGCTAAAAATAGTTGGATTATGAAATCCATTTTCTTTCTATTTGCGATTATTATTTAACTTGTTGGTTTATAGGTTTCACCTTTGGGCTGCGGGAATATGTTTAATTCCAATTCATGTTGTTACTCAACTTTCTAAAGACTTATATTACTGCATGTTGGTAGTTTCATTTTATTATCATGAAATCATTTTTGTGATAAAAGGAATTTGACTTGACAGCTATGGTATGTAGATCACTTCCCTCTGCCTAAACTTAGCATACTCCTGAACATGGCACGTGTGTCCATCTGCATCAAATGTTTTAGCTGTGCAAACTATTGTTGACCTTATAAATGTGTAATAGATTATGTTTTGCTCTCTTTTGACTGAATAATAGTTTTATATATCACTTTATCTGCAATCCATTAAATTAAATTACAAGAGATGCATTAAATTACAAGAGATGCATTCCATTACATTGCAATTTGTTATCAGACTCGACATCATCACAGCCTACAATTATCAGTTCCATCTTTTTTCTTTTTTGAAAATCGGCAATTTTTATCTGTTCCATACATGAGCAAACCTTATAATATGTACATTTGTTTGGGTGTACATGCACATTTTAGAATATGACAAGGTTGAAAACAAGCAGATAAGGAGACAAAGTTGACCTTCCGCTGTCATAGAACTAAATTTTCCTCCTACTATAGTTGATATCCATTAATCTCTAAAGCAAACACATTGGCTAATAGACTAAAGTATGATTAGTCAATAATCTGAGAGAAAATGCCAAATTAGATATAACTTGAATTTATGCTCTGGGAAGGAGCTACAGTGTCACATAAAGGAAGAGAGAGGGAGAGAACAATTCATCATATAGGGAAAAATAAAAAAAACAAAATACTTAGATGTAATCTGACTTTTTGTGCAAACATAAATGCATGAATGTTGCCAAAATGATATATTCTACTTGCTTCAGGTTAGCAGTTTGGATCAAGAAACAGAAAATCTTGCATTTGGAGCTGGTTATTAGGAATTTGATAGTTTTCCTTGATAGAATGACTATATCTCATGGATTTTGTTTAAGTAAATTTTTTTTTCTTGATAGAATGTCAGTTCATCGGAGTTGGATGGACAGTCGGGTTGTGCACAATGCATTGTCAGATAAATTTAGGGATGGTATTGAGGAGTTTCTTAACTTTGCATATGGAAATCCAATATTTGTTTACAATAGAACGATCCGGTGCCCCTGCTCTATTTGTAAGAGCTGTAAATTTCTAAGCTGTGATGAGATTACTATACATCTATGGAGAAAAGGGTTTTTACATCACTACAAAAAGTGGATCCTACACGGGGAGGTTGATTTTCCTACTGAACAATTTTCGGACTTAGGTGATAATGTTGAAGAAGGTGTTGAAGAAATAGATAGAATGAATGAGATGATAATGGATGCTGCTGGATCAGAGTTCAATTGGGATTTGGAAGAGGATCCGAACCCCGATGCTACAAATTTTTACAAGATGTTGAGAGATGTTGACGAACCATTATGGCCGGGTTGTGAACAACATACCATACTTTCAGCTGTTTCAGAGCTACTCAATCTGAAATCCGAGTTCAACATGTCTGAGAATTGTTATGATCGAATGATGTTAATTATCAAAAGTATGTTGCTGAAGGGTGAAAAGTTGACTGAAAGCTTTTACGCTTCCAAGAATATAGTATAATGGTTGGGATTGGGGTATGAAAAGATACACGCTTGTCCGAATGATTGTATGTTGTATTACAAGGAAGACAAATTTGAAATTATGTGTGATGTTTGTGGGCATCCTCGATTTAAACCCAAATAAATGGGTAACAAGAAACAAAAAGACATACCATATAAGGTATTATGTTATCTTCCACTCACACCGAGACTTAAAAGACTTTATATGTCCAAGAACACTGCCAAATACATGACATGGCACAAGAAAGGGAGACGTAGTAACCTAGACTTGGTTACCCATCCATCAGATGCTGAAGCATGGAAACACTTTAATAATACCCATCAGTCATTTACCTACGAACCACAAAATGTTAGGCTTGGGCTTTCCACTGACGGATTCACCTCGTTTAGTTATTCAGCTGTTGTGCGCAGCGGAGAAATCTCGGCAGCACCTCTGGTGCACAACCACAACAAAAGAGTAAGATCACAACTAAATCCCCGTTTCACTAAGTGATGGGTAATTTTGAGTGATTACCTTAGTTGCAAGTATACAACCCTTATCAAGTTATAGTATAAAAGATTATCGATCTCACGAGGAACGGGAAAGTAGGGAGAGTTTTGCTCAAGTTTTGGTTCTCAAATTATGCGCGACAATTAGGAGTTTATTCAAATATAATGAAAACGATAAAATGGTGAAAGTGGATGTGGAGAGGTTAAAGAGAGTGGATTGTGGATTATGTGCAAAGGAGGAGAAAAATAAAGTTGAGAGTGTGGTGGTGGTTATATGCACATAATAACAAAACTAGGTTTGAGATTATATGCACATGGAGGAAAATGAGATTGAGAGAAAATAAGTGCAAAATAAAAGAAAACAAGATTGAGAGAGAGAGGAGAGAGTAAAGGAAAATCAAAATCAAGAATAAAGGAAAATAGCAAACAAATGGAAAACAAGGATAAGTGCAAAATCAAGAATGTAAAGTATGGAGGATTAATTAAAGATATGAGGAATCTAGAGTAGATCCACTTAGCTTATCTCAATCTCATGAAAATGAGTTGGATTTGTTAGCTAGTTTCAAACAATCTCTAGGGATCCCACAAATATTGGCTCCACACTTAGAAAAGGGTAATTCCCTAGAGGGTTCTAGCCTCAAGGTGAATTAAAGAAAAGGAAAATCTATTCTAGAAAGTAAATACATTGCATGAAAGTAAATTGCATGAAAGTAAATTGCATGAAATTAAATTGCATGAAAGTAAATCTAAGCTACAAAGCAATAAATGAACAAGAAAGAAAATGAAAAGAAATAAAATAGAAACCAACAACTCCTGATCTTAATCTAATCCTCCTTTTGGTCCTTGGATTAGAAGAAGAGAAAGGAAATTGAAGGGGTGAAAAATTTCATTTATTGTGTAACAAAAGTTACAATTTTGGAAGGTCTCCTCAATTAAGAGTGACCCTCCTCTCCAAATGGAGTTTTACAAAATATTTCACACTCAAACCTCTCCCCCTCAACCCCTATTTATAGCCTACAGCAATGCACATGAACCATTGGATGAAACTTGGGCTCCAAGGATCAAATCTTAGCCACAAATCGAGTTAGTTACGGACCAATCGGTTGGCCAATCGGTTGGCCAACCGATTGGCCAACCGGTTGGTGAACCGATTGGAATTTGAAAAACTAAAATGCAGTTAGCTCCGTCTCGTCGAGATAGGCGATTTTCATATATTATATGTTAAATTCGCCTTCGGATTGAGAGATATCGTCATTTCTTTGTGGCTAACATCTTGAACATTATTTTTATTTGATTTCTTTTTATATTTGATCCTTGCATCTTGACACGTAGATTGCTCGGCTTGATCTCGGCTTCAGTAAAATGTTGACAAATGAGGAAATTTGAGTTCTCTTTTTAGCTTTTATTCATTAATACTTTATTAACCTGCAAATTAAGATAAAAACGATTATTAGTGATATCTTTATTCATATAAAATAGGTAATGAGGGTATAAAATGTAATTAAAATGTGATAATCAAATACCCCCACACCTAAACTTTTGCTAGTCCTCTAGCAAATAAAATAAAAAACTTAACACACTTTCAAGGAATCGCGGTTGTATTTAGCGATACAACAAGCCTTTAAACCCTAGGTTACCCTAGTGGACGAGTTGTAGTCTCGTGAGGGTTTGCAGTGAATATACCCACAAAATTCATCAACTTGCCAATTTAAAGAAGTTAATGAAATAATTAATTCATTTGATTTCTTCAAACATTCCAATTGAAGTTGGTTAATACTCAAGAAAATATTTTTATCATAACTCCAATGTAATTTTCTTAAAAATCCTTCCATTATAGTTATACAAAACCAAGTTTAACTCAAAATTTAATTTAAAAGTTTTGAAAAGAACATGCTAACTCTTTGTTTTAAACAAACTTCAAGTCTTTTAATCCATTTAATTCTTCAAGAACATATACAAATATAACTATATATAAAAACATGGTTAGTATGATTTTTTAAAATTTTTATTTTATTTTATTTACTCTTTATTCCTTGGTGGTTTTGTTCTTTTAATCGGCTTTCTAAGTGACCATTTAGCGAGTTTGGGCCAATGAATCCCAACCCATTGGGCTTAGGTCATTAAGCATAGAAATACTCCTCGGCTTAATTACTCACCAACTTAGGCTTAGTAAAATAGAACCACCAATGATTTTAAGAGAAATTTTTCTTCTTTTGTTAAGTTAGTATAATATATATGTGTATATGTATATATATTCTGAACAATATTTGGATCAAGACAACTTGAAAAATTATTTTCAACTCTAAGTTAGGCATGCAAAAATTTCATTACTTTAATTAAAAATCTAAGTTAAAACTTAAGTAAAGTATACTACTTTGAAAATCATTTCTTAAGAAATTTATTTGGAGTTATCATAAAAGGTAAACTTGAGTATAGAACTAACTAAGGATTAGAAGACTTTAAATTCTATTAAATAGATCAATTATTAATCAACTCTATTAAGTTGGCAAGTGACTTTTTTTATGAAAAGAGGAAAAATGACATAAAAAGAAAAAAATGGTAAGAAAAAGAGGAAAAAAAATGACTAAGATAAAGATAAAATGACTAATCCCCACCCCACACCTAAATTTTGCATTGTCCTCAATGCAAATTCTATTATGCACAAAGTAAAACAGATAATAATTGAAGCACTTACATTTGTTCGATTAGACTTGAACAATGATAAAAATTCGCAAATACCTTCAAGATAAGGGGTGAAGCCAAAATTTATTCTCTTTTTTTAAATTATTTTTTTATTTTTTATTTTTTAATAAAGAACAATAAGAAACTCTCACATGAGAGAAGAATAAATCCTTTTATTATTATGAGACAAAAATAAAAATGTAGAATAAAAGATGAAACATGAGAAGCTCACATTCTACATTAAATCCTACCTTATTGCTGAAAATTCTACCCGAAATTTAAAGAATTTCAAAATGATATAATCATCGATGTGCTTAAATTCTAAGAATTTCGGGTTTTTAGTGATGTTTGCGACAATGGAAGGTAGGTATTAATGGTTGTATGCTTTTTGAACTTAGATTCGTTATTAACAAAAATTTCATCAAAAATGAAATCTTGTTGTTTCTATTTTCTAAAATCTAAGTTCATTGACAAAGGGTTCTTCAAATGTTGGCTTCAAGATGCATGTATTCAACATAATTCTCTCGCTCAAGGACTTGATTATTAACACAGTTACTTGTTGTGAATGGATTGCATTCACTTGATCTTGAAAAGTTGAACTTGACCCGCGTTCCTTGGATTGGTCACGGGTTGACTCGAAATGATCCTTTCTCTCTCACTTATAGCTAGCTAGTTGACCAAGCTGGGTTTCTAATCTAGCTATGGCTTGAGTGTTGGAGTTGAGAATTTGTCCTGTTGATTGCATAAAGGAGTTCATCGTGCTAGATGTTTGAGTCAACAAGTTCGTGGTCTGTGTAGAGGTTTTAATCAAGGCTTCCAAACCCCTTTCCAAAACATTAAGGCGTTTCTCAACATTTGAAGGAATATGATTTGTAGATTGATGATGAGGAAACCGATTTGGAAATTCTGATTTGGTTGTGGAAAATTGGTTTGAGCTGAAAAGCTGCGTTGCCCTAGGGAATTGTTGGTTTGAAGAGGAGTGAAATTTTGATTTCCAGAAATTGCCACGATTCCATGCAAAATTGGATGATTTCTCCAACCCGGATTATAGGTTGGAGAAAATGGATCATGTCGGATCTTTGGAATCAGACATTCATCATTCTAGAGATTGAGTATTTCCTAAGAGTGGACATTGCTCAAGCATGGGTCGTAGAAAACGATTATGACAACCGAGGCGAAACTTGATTGATTTGAGCCGGAGCTCGTTCTTTGGTTTCTAAAGTTTCTAACCTGCGTAGAATTGTAGCCATCTTAGCTTCAGAGGCTATGTTTGACTCTAAGGAAGGACCTCTAGAACTGGATTGGGTAACTGATGAATCACAGTATTCCCACTGCATGGTTTTCTCGGATAAATTCTCTAAAAAGTTCCAAGCTTCGTCAGCGTTTTTTTTCATGAAATTCCCTTGACACATTGACTCTAAGGAAGTTTTTGAAGAATAATCTAATCCTTCATAAATGATTTGGCATAATCGCCACTTTTCAAGACCATGGTGAGGACATTGGATAAGAAGATCTTTGAATTTATCAAAATACTTCCAAAAAGGTTCTCCCGGGACAATTTTAAAATTTTGAATGTTGTTTCTAAGCTTGATTGTTTTGTGGATAGGAAAGAATTTTTTCAGAAAAATTGTTACAAATTCACCCCAAGTTGAGATGGAATCTGTGGGCAAGCTATCTGACCATTTTTGGCTTTGTCCTTAAGGGCAAATGGAATAAATCGGAGTTTGATCGCATCTTCAGTTAAGTCCCTCATCTTAATCATGAGGCAAACTTCTTCAAATTCGGAGATAAAGATGTATGCGTCTTCGGTTTCGACTCCTAAGAATTTGGGAAGCATGTTTATGAAATGCGGTCGAAGTTCAAAATTGGTTCCATTTACCTCGGGAAGTTTTATGCAAGAGGGGATTGCATTTCTAGTGGGGTAACAAACATCTTGAAGAACAGGTGGGTTGGTATTAGCCATTTCGTTTGGTTCAAGAGATGGATCAAAAGCGAATTAAGCGATTAGTATTATCCCTAACCCAAGTTTGCATACACCAAAATCAAATTTTTTTTTTTATTTGAAAAAGGATAAGAGAAAAAGTTAAGAAGATGATGAGAAAAAAAAAGGAAAAACTAACTAAAAATAAATCAAGGCAATCACTTTCCAATCACCCTAACTCTAGGGTTAAGCCTAAAGTTGACTTAGACCGACTCCTAACCAAAATTCCCTTAGTGAAAAGATCAAAGTTTACTTGGGTAATTAGCCAGGTAAGGATAGTACTAGAGGAGATCAAAGATCAATTAAGTACCTCTTTCCTTCGGAGCTTTACGAACCCCTAAACCTTGCCTTAGACACCAATTAATCCAAATAAACTTGGACGGTTCACTTAAGAAATTATTGTTCCTTAATGAGCTCGAATCCTTAGGGGCCAACGTCTAATCAATTTTAAGAGGCTTGGTATGTGTAATGAGGAATTAGTGATTTTGGGCTAAGGAAAGGGTGATGAAATCCCTACCTTATCTTGATTAATGGGTTTTGCCCTTAAGATATTTTCAAGTGTGTGCCAAATCAAGATGCTCAAATCACTTGGTGAATTCCTACTATTATATGAAATGCAACCCTAAGAATTAAAAGCAACTAAAAAGGATGCAAAAAAAAAAAACAAAAATCTTTTATTTTTTTTTTTTATTATGGTCGACAAAAAAAAATGAAGTTTATTAGGGTCGACAAGGGAAAAAAATCCTTTTATTTTTTATTTTTTTTTTTTTATCCTAATTGTCTCTAATGTATATGAACTATCTAAAGGGTGGAATTGAAAATACTAGATGGAGAAGTTACCCACGCAAAAGCAATGCAAAGCCTCGTTGGAGGCAATTCTTCAATCTTGAATCTTCAACTCTTGATCTTCAAGCTCCAAGTTCCTACACAAAAGAAAACACACAAAATAAAAACCAAACTTAATGAAAATCCTACTTATAACCGAATCCAAGCGCCAAAAACTTGATGGGTAATTTTGAGTGATTACCTTAGTTGCAAGTATACAACCCTTATCAAGTTATAGTATAAAGATTATCGATCCCACGAGGAACGGAAAGTAGGAGAGTTTTGCTCAAGTTTTGGTTCTCAAATTATCTTGACAATTAGGAGTTTATTCAAATAAAACTAAAATGAGAAAATGGTGAATGTGGATGTGGAGAGGTTAAAGAGAGTGGATTGTGGATTATGTGCAAAGGAGGAGAAAAATAAAGTTGAGAGTGGTGGTTATATGCACATAATAACAAAACTAGGTTTGAGATTATATGCACATGGAGGGAAAATGAGATTATGAGAAAATAAGTACAAAATAAAAGAAAACAAGATTGAGAGAGAGATGAGAGTAAAGGAAAATCAAAATCAAGAATAAAGGAAAATAGCAACAAATGGAAAACAAGGATAAGTGGAAAATGAAGAAGGTAAAGTATGGAGGATTAATTAAAGATATGAGGAATCTAGAGTAGATCCACTTAGCTTATCTCAATCTCATGAGAATGAGTTGGATTTGTTAGCTAGTTTCAAACAATCTCTAGGATCCCACAAATATTGGCTCCACACTTAGAAAGGGTAATCCCTAGAGGGTTCTAGCCTCAAGGTGAATTAAAGAAAAGGAAAATCTATTCTAGAAAGTAAATACAAGAATTAAATACATTGCATGAAAGTAAATTGCATGGAATTAAATTGCATGAAAGTAAATTGCAAGAAAGTAAATTGCAAGAAATTAAATTGCATGAAAGTAAATCTAAGCTACAAAGCAAAAAGAAAATGAAAAAAAAAAAAATTATTTTTTTTTTTTTTTTTTTTTTATTTTTATATATATATATATATATATATATATATATTTTTGAAAAGAACAAGAAACTCTCACATGAGAGAAGAATAAATTCTTTTATTATTATTGTGGGACAAAAATAAAAATGTAGAATAAAAGATAAAACATGAGAAGCTCATATTCTACATTAAATCCTACCTTATTCTTTGAAAATTCTACCGAAATTTAAAGAATTTCAAGATGATATAATCAATGATGTTCTCAAATTGAAAATTCCAAGGTTTGCAATGTGTTTTGCAGCAAATTAAGGTAGGTCTTATTGGTGTTATGCATTTTGAACTTAGATTTTTGATTAATGACAATTTGACATTTTGGTTGCTCTTTCAAAAATCTAAGCTCATCAGAAAAGAGTTCTTCGAATGTTGCATTCAAGAGGCATGTATTCAACACAGTTTCCTCATTTTGAAAAATAAAACCTGAATTTTTTAGGATTTCCAGTTCCTCATGAAAGATTTCCTCAAAACTAATGTCAGATTCATTCTCTACTTCTGTTAAACTTTCTTGGATGTAATTGATTTCGAAAGGCTGCTTATCAATATTATTTCCTGGATTGAAAATATTAAGTTCAGCAGTCAGATTCCCAAAAGACAGCTTCATGTGACCAGTTCTACAGTTGATGAGAGCATTAGAAGTGGCTAAGAACGGTCTTCCTAAGATCACGGGTATCTGTCCTTTGGGATTGGAAACGGGTTGTGTTTCCAGGACTACGAAATCAACAGGAAAAATGAAGTCTCCAACCTTTATCAATACATCTGTTATTTCACCCATAGGGACCTTAACAGATCTATCAGCTAACTGAAGTGTACATCTAGTTGGCTTGAGTTCCCCGACACCTAGTTGTTGGTAGATTGAATATGGAAGCAAGTTGACACTGGCCCCTAAGTCTAAAAGCCTTATCGATCTGAGTATTACCAATGATACATGGAATGGTAGGACATCACGGATCCTTATGTTTCAATGGTACGCACCTTGAGAGGACTTCACCGATATTGGCGAGAAAGACTTTCTTTGGAACATTTATTTGCCTCTTTTGGTACATAATTCCTTTAAAAATTTGGCATAAGAAGGAATTTGTTCAATGACATCTAAAGAGGAATGTTGACCTTAACACGCTTGAAAGTCTCTAGAATTTTCTCCTCCGAGAGGAGTGCTTCTTAGGCCCGAGTCTATCCTGTAAGGAGCAACCGGTTTAAATTGATTAGACTCGTTCAGTTCGGGTTCGGGTCATCGAAGGGTGTGAATTCTAAGGAGAGAATTTGTTACGGTTCGGGGTTTCACTTAGAGGCATTCTAACCGATTATCGACTGTCTACGACCGTAGTGAATGGATTGCATTCACTTCAGCTTGGTAGGTTGAACTTGATCCCGTGTCCTTCGGGTTGGGCACGGGTTGACTCGGAAAAGTTCCTTTCTCTCTCTCACTCATGGCATTAGCTAGTTGACCAAGTTGGGTTTCTAACCTAGCTATGGCTTGAGTGTTGGAGGTGAGGATTTGACCGGTTGATTGCATGAAGGAATTGGCGTGTTTGATGTTTGAGTCAATAAGTTAGGTAGTGCGTGTAGAGGTTTTAATCAAAGTATCTAGACCCTTTTCGAGAACATTAAGGCGTTTATCATGATCCGCAATTTGAGGAGTGTGATTTGCAGATTGGTAATGAGGAGACTGGTTTTGAAATGACAGATTTGGTTGTTGAAAATTGAGAGGAACTGTATTGCCCCTAGAGAATTGTTGGGTTGAAGAGGGAGTGAAATTTTGATTTCCGGAGTAGTTTCCCTGGTTCCATGCAAAATTTGGATGATTTCTCCAACCTGGATTGTAGGTTGGAGAAAATGGATCATTCACCGGACGGAAATCACGGCGTTTATCGACCTAGTGGTGGCCGGATCCTAAAGAGGACATTCCTCTCAAACATGAGATGGAGATAGGCAGTTATGACAACTGAGAAACTTGGTTGATTTGAGCCGAGCTCGTTCTTTGACTTCTAAAGCTTCTAACCTACGCATGTTTGTCGCCATCTTTGCTTGAGGCTATGTTTGTTTCTAGGACAGACCACCGGTTTTGGTTGGGAAACCGATGAAACACGGTCATCACAATGTTCCCCTTGCATGGTTTTCTCGGATAAACTCTCTAAAAATCCCAAGCTTCATCGCATTTTTCTTCATGAAATCCCCTTGACACATTGACTCTAAGGAAGTTTTTGAAGAATAATCCAATCCTTCATAAATGATTTGGCATAATCGCCACTTTTCAAGACCATGGTGAGGACATTGGATAAGAAGATCTTTGAATTTGTCAAAATACTTCCAAAAGGTTCTCCGGACAATTTTAAAATTTTGAATGCTGTTTCTAAGCTTGATTGTTTTATGGATAGGAAAGAATTTTTCAAAAACTGTCACAAATTCACCCCAAGTTGAGATGGAATCGTGGGCAAGCTATACTGACCATTTTTGGCTTTGTCCTTAAGGGCAAATGGAATAAATCGAGTTTGATCGCATCTTCTGTTAAGTCCCTCATCTTGATCATGAGGCAAACTTCTTCAAATTAGGAGATAAAGATGTATGCGTCTTCGGTTTCGACTCCTAAGAATTTGGGAAGCATGTTTATGAAATGCGGTCGAAGTTCAAAATTGGTTCCATTTACCTCGGGGAGTTTTATGCAAGAGGGGATTGCATTTCTAGTGGGGTAACAAACATCTTGAAGAACAGTGGGTTGGTATTAGCCATTTCGTTTGGTTCAAGAGATGAATCAAAACGAATTAAACGATTAGTATTATCCCTAACCCAAGTTTGCATACACCAAAATCAAAATTTTTTTTATTTGAAAAAGGATAAGAGAAAAGTTAAGAAGATGAGAAAACTAACTAAAAATAAATCAAAGCAATCACTTTTCAATCACCCTAACTCTAGGGTTAAGCCTAAACTTGACTTAGACCAGCTCTAACCAAGAATTCCCTTAATGAAAAGATCAAAGTTTACTTGGGTAATTAGCCGTAAGGATAGTACTAGAGGGAGATCAAAGATCAATTAAGTACCTCTTTCCTTTCAGAGCTTCACGCAACCCCTAAACCTTGCCTTAGACACCAATTAATCCAAATAAACTTGGACCGTTCACTTAAGGAATTATTGTTCCTTAATGAGCTCGAATCCTTAGGGGCCAACGTCTAATCAAATTTTAACATGCTTGAGTAAGTGTAGTGAGGAATTAGTGATTTTGGGCTAAGGAAAGGGTGATGAAATCCCTCACCTTATCTTGATTAGTGGGTTTTGCCCTTAAGATATTTTCAAGTGTGCCAAATCAAGATGCTCAAATCACTTGGTGAATTCCTACTATTATATGAAATGCAACCCTAAGAATTAAAAGCAACTAAAAGGATGCAAAAAAAACAAAATCTTTTTATTTTTTATTATGGTCGACAATAAAACTTATTTTTGAGTAATTACCTAATTGAGAAGACCTTCCAAAATTGTAACTTTTGTTACACAATAAATGAAATTTTTCACCCCTTCAATTTCCTTTCTCTTCTTCTAATCCAAGGACCAAAAGGAGGATTAGATTAAGATCAGGAGTTGTTGGTTTCTATTTTATTTCTTTTTCATTTTCTTCTTTATTTTCTTGTTTGTAGAATAGATTTACTTTCATGCAATTTACTTTCTTACAATTTACTTTCATGCAATTTAATTCCTTGCAATTTACTTTCATGCAATGTATTTACTTTCTAGAATAGATTTTTCTTTCCTTTAATTCACCTTGAGGCTAGAACCCTTTTGGGAATTACCCTTTTCTAAGTGTGGAGCCAATATTCGTGGGATCCCTAGAGATTGTTTGAAACTAGCTAACAAATCCAACTCATTTTCATGAGATTGAGATAAGCTAAGTGGATCTACTCTAGATTCCTCATATCTTTAACTAATCCTCCATATTAAAGAGAGTGGATTGTGGATTATGTGCAAAGGAGGAGAAAAATAAAGTTGAGAGTTTGGTGGTGGTTATATGCACATAATAACAAAACTAGGTTTGAGATTATATGCACATGGAGGGAAAATGAGATTGAGAGAAAATAAGTGCAAAATAAAAGAAAACAAGATTGAGAGAGAGAGAGAGAGTAAAGGAAAATCAAAATCAAGAATAAAGGAAAATAGCAAACAAATGGAAAATAAGGATAAGAGAAAAAGTTAAGAAGATGAGAAAAACTAACTAAAATAAATCAAAGCAATCACTTTTCAATCACCCTAACTCTAGGGTTAAGCCTAAACTTGACTTAGACCAGCTCCTAACCAAGAATTCCCTTAATGAAAAGATCAAAGTTTACTTGGGTAATTAGCCAGGTAAGGATAGTACTAGAGGGAGATCAAAGATCAATTAAGTACCTCTTTCCTTTCAGGCTTACATAACCCCTAAACCTTGCCTTAGACACCAATTAATCCAAATAAACTTGGACCGGTTCACTTAAGGAATTATTGTTCCTTAATGAGCTCGAATCCTTAGGGGCCAACGTCTAATCAAATTTTAACATGCTTGAGTAAGTGTAGTGAGGAATTAGTGATTTTTGGGCTAAGGAAAGGGTGATGAAATCCCTCACCTTATCTTGATTAGTGGGTTTTGCCCTTAAGATATTTTCAAGTGTGTGCCAAATCAAGATGCTCAAATCACTTGGTGAATTCCTACTATTATATGAAATGCAACCCTAAGAATTAAAAGCAACTAAAAGGATGCAAAAAAAACAAAATCTTTTTATTTTTTATTATGGTCGACAATAAAACTTATTTTTGAGTAATTACCTAATTGAGAAGACCTTCCAAAATTGTAACTTTTGTTACACAATAAATGAAATTTTCACCCTTCAATTTCCTTTCTCTTCTTCTAATCCAAGGACCAAAAGGAGGATTAGATTAAGATCGAGTTGTTGGTTTCTATTTTATTTCTTTTCATTTTCTTCTTTATTTTCTTGTTTGTAGAATAGATTTACTTTCATGCAATTTACTTTCTTACAATTTACTTTCATGCAATTTAATTCCTTGCAATTTACTTTCATGCAATGTATTTACTTTCTAGAATAGATTTTTCTTTCCTTTAATTCACCTTGAGGCTAGAACCCTTTTGGGAATTACCCTTTTCTAAGTGTGGAGCCAATATTCGTGGGATCCCTAGAGATTGTTTGAAACTAGCTAACAAATCCAACTCATTTTCATGAGATTGAGATAAGCTAAGTGGATCTACTCTAGATTCCTCATATCTTTAACTAATCCTCCATATTAAAGAGAGTGGATTGTGGATTATGTGCAAAGGAGGAGAAAAATAAAGTTGAGAGTTTGGTGGTGGTTATATGCACATAATAACAAAACTAGGTTTGAGATTATATGCACATGGAGGGAAAATGAGATTGAGAGAAAATAAGTGCAAAATAAAAGAAAACAAGATTGAGAGAGAGAGGAGAGAGTAAAGGAAAATCAAAATCAAGAATAAAGGAAAATAGCAAACAAATGGAAAATAAGGATAAGTGCAAAATCAAGAATGTAAAGTATGGAGGATTAATTAAAGATATGAGGAATCTAGAGTAGATCCACTTAGCTTATCTCAATCTCATGAAAATGAGTTGGATTTGTTAGCTAGTTTCAAACAATCTCTAGGGATCCCACAAATATTGGCTCCACACTTAGAAAAGGGTAATTCCCTAGAGGGTTCTAGCCTCAAGGTGAATTAAAGAAAAGGAAAATCTATTCTAGAAAGTAAATACATTGCATGAAAGTAAATTGCATGAAAGTAAATTGCATGAAATTAAATTGCATGAAAGTAAATCTAAGCTACAAAGCAATAAATGAACAAGAAAGGAAATGAAAAAGAAATAAAATAGAAACCAACAAGTCCTGATCTTAATCTAATCCTCCTTTTGGTCCTTGGATTAGAAGAAGAGAAAGGAAATTGAAGGGGTGAAAAATTTCATTTATTGTGTAACAAAAGTTACAATTTTGGAAGGTCTCCTCAATTAAGAGTGACCCTCCTCTCCAAATGGAGTTTTTACAAAATATTTCACACTCAAACCTCTCCCCCTCAACCCCTATTTATAGCCTACAGCAATGCACATGAACCATTGGATGAAACTTGGGCTCCAAGGATCAAATCTTAGCCACAAATCGAGTTAGTTACGGACCAATCGGTTGGCCAATCGGTTGGCCAACCGATTGGCCAACCGGTTGGTGAACCGATTGGAATTTGAAAAAACTAAAAATGCAGTTAGCTCCGTCTCGTCGAGATAGGCGATTTTCATATATTATATGTTAAATTCACCGGATTGAGAGATATCGTCATTTCTTTGTGGCTAACATCTTGAACATTATTTTTATTTGATTTCTTTTTATATTTGATCCTTGCATCTTCGGCTTCTGTAGATTGCTCGGCTTGATCTCCGGTTTCAGTAAAATGTTGACAAATGAGGAAATTTGAGTTCTCTTTTTAGCTTTTATTCATTAATACTTTATTAACCTGCAAATTAAGATAAAAATGATTATTAGTGATATCTTTATTCATATAAAATAGGTAATGAGGGTATAAAATGTAATTAAAATGTGATAATCACTAAGGAAACAAGAATCAACAGTGAATATCTCAGCAAAGTGGGATATACACTTTTTCTCTCTTCAGTTCTAGGACTGAGTCGAGGGAACCTAACAAGCTATTACAAATCTCAACAAAGAAGACAATCGAATTTACGTGGTTCTAAGTTGCCTACGCCCACGGGCAAGGAGGGGGAGGGAGATTTTACTATTTGAGAGAAAGAGAATACAAATAGGGTTTACAATCCCACAAAATCTCACAAATAAAACCCTCAAACAAACTCTCAAATCTCTCACAATTTCTCTCTCAAAGGATGCTCAAAACCCTTCTCTCTTCTTTCGGGCCACACCGTGCTCAAAACCCTAACGCCAAAAAACGAACGGTATTTATAATGCATTCCCAAACCGTCTCGATCAGGAGATGCGGACTGCCTCATACCGGCAGAGCAGCTTGCATCGCCTCGCCAACAGGAGCTAAGTGGATCTACTCTAGATTCCTCATATCTTTAACTAATCCTCCATATTAAAGAGAGTGGATTGTGGATTATGTGCAAAGGAGGAGAAAATAAAGTTGAGAGTTTGGTGGTGGTTATATGCACATAATAACAAAACTAGGTTTGAGATTATATGCACATGGAGGGAAATGAGATTGAGAGAAAATAAGTGCAAAATAAAAGAAAACAAGATTGAGAGAGAGAGGAGAGAGTAAAGGAAAATCAAAATCAAGAATAAAGGAAAATAGCAAACAAATGGAAAATAAGGATAAGTGCAAAATCAAGAATGTAAAGTATGGAGGATTAATTAAAGATATGAGGAATCTAGAGTAGATCCACTTAGCTTATCTCAATCTCATGAAAATGAGTTGGATTTGTTAGCTAGTTTCAAACAATCTCTAGGGATCCCACAAATATTGGCTCCACACTTAGAAAGGGTAATTCCCAGAGGGTTCTAGCCTCAAGGTGAATTAAAGAAAAGGAAAATCTATTCTAGAAAGTAAATACATTGCATGAAAGTAAATTGCATGAAAGTAAATTGCATGAAATTAAATTGCATGAAAGTAAATCTAAGCTACAAAGCAATAAATGAACAAGAAAGGAAATGAAAAGAAATAAAATAGAAACCAACAAGTCCTGATCTTAATCTAATCCTCCTTTTGGTCCTTGGATTAGAAGAAGAGAAAGGAAATTGAAGGTGAAAAATTTCATTTATTGTGTAACAAAAGTTACAATTTTGGAAGGTCTCCTCAATTAAGAGTGACCCTCCTCTCCAAATGGAGTTTTTACAAAATATTTCACACTCAAACCTCTCCCCCTCAACCCCTATTTATAGCCTACAGCAATGCACATGAACCATTGGATGAAACTTGGGCTCCAAGGATCAAATCTTAGCCACAAATCGAGTTAGTTACGGACCAATCGGTTGGCCAACCGATTGGCCAACCGGTTGGTGAACCGATTGGAATTTGAAAAAACTAAAAATGCAGTTAGCTCCGTCTCGTCGAGATAGGCGATTTTCATATATTATATGTTAAATTCCGCCTTCCGGATTGAGAGATATCGTCATTTCTTTGTGGCTAACATCTTGAACATTATTTTTATTTGATTTCTTTTTATATTTGATCCTTGCATCTTCGGCTTCTGTAGATTGCTCGGCTTGATCTCCGGTTTCAGTAAAATGTTGACAAATGAGGAAATTTGAGTTCTCTTTTTAGCTTTTATTCATTAATACTTTATTAACCTGCAAATTAAGATAAAAAATGATTATTAGTGATATCTTTATTCATATAAAATAGGTAATGAGGGTATAAAAATGTAATTAAAATGTGATAATCACTAAGGAAACAAGAATCAACAGTGAATATCTCAGCAAAGTGGGATATACACTTTTTCTCTCTTCAGTTCTAGGACTGAGTCGAGGGAACCTAACAAGCTATTACAAATCTCAACAGCAAGACAATCGAATTTACGTGGTTCGGCAAGTTGCCTACGTCCACGGGGCAAGGAGGGGGGGGAGGGGAGATTTTACTATTTGAGAGAAAGAGAATACAAATAGGGTTTACAATCCCACAAAATCTCACAAATAAAACCCTCAAACAAACTCTCAAATCTCTCACAATTTCTCTCTCAAAAGGATGCTCAAAACCCTCTGTTTTCTCTCTTCTTTCTGCCGTCACCTGTGCTCAAAACCCTAACGCCAAAAAAAAAAAAAAAACGGAACGGGTATTTATAACAGACCCCTAAAAAACTGTCTCGACCACAGAGATACCGGATCGCTCACAGATAGCTTCGCATCGCTCGCCAAACAGATACTTGAACTGCTCGGCGAGACAGCCAGGTGTTCCTACCTAACCGAAGTTCGCGGGTGTTCCCATGAACTAAGTTTGTGGGGTGGTCCCACGTCACACGTGGGTGGTCCCACGTCGCACGTGGGTGGTCCCACGTCTACTCACATCAGCCACCCCTTACTCTTGTTGGCCGGTTTTCATCACTCCATACAACCTACCTCCAGGGCTGTGTATGAAGGAGCAAAATATTTTCTTAACATTGGTCATTCCTGATCCAAGTCACCCGGGCAAGAGTGTAGATGTCTATTTAAGCCCATTGGTGGATGAGTTAAAAATATTGTGGTTGGACGGAGTTACTACTTACGACGCATCAAAGAAACAAAAGTTCACCATGAAAGCTGCATTGTTATGGACAATAAGTGATTTTCCTGCATATGGTAAATTTTGATCCTTGCTCAATTTTCTAGTTCAAAATTGGATTTTGATGATATCTAGAGCCTCTTATTGCTTTTCTAGTTCAAAATTGAATTCACGTAAGTATGTTAATTTGTTGTGTCTGGTATGTATGCATAAGTTTATTTACTCATGTATTAATTTATAAATTACATGTTTTAATCATCGTATGCTTCAGATGCTGCCGATACTTCACATACAATAATTGAAACTCTTTGCACAAATTGAGTTCATTTTAGCTCGTCCCTAGTTTAGAACAATTTAGAGGATCTTTTGGATATCGGGTCTTGAAAATGAGCAAATTTTCTAACTTATAGATCAATATAATAAAAGAAGATTGAAAATGTTATACGAATTATTGTTTTCATAACATGATGAAAATATAGTATTGATCTCATGCAAATTATGTATATATGTTTATATGCATGTATAGTCGTTTCTCTATAGCATAGTTTTTACAAATTTCCCGTGTCCCATATCCGCACCCGCACCCGCATCCGCATCCAAGTAACTTAGGTTAGTTTCTATTCCATAATATTTGTCTAAATTAGTCGTTGTTAGCCATTATCTACAATATCAGTTAGTTTTGATTAAATCTAGCACTAGTGGAGATTAGATCAACTTAGACGGCACATCCTAGACGGCTACAAATCCGTCTAGGATGATTCATCGTAGACGGATTTAAGCCGTCTAGGATGTGCCGTCTGTGATGATCACATCCTAGACGGCTTATCCGTCTAGGATGTCATTGCAGACGAACAGTTTTAAAAAAAATACTGGGTCCCACTATCCTAGACGGCTAATCCGTCTAGGATGTGGAAATAAAAATTTGGGCGGGCGACAAATTTTCGCCCGCTGTTTTTTTTTTCACCCGAACTCACTTTTTATCCTTTTACCTTATCTTTTTACCATACCCACTCGTTTTACCCTAGCCGCCACTCTTCCGGTGCGCCGCCGTGCGTCGTTCTTCGCGTGCTTGCCTGCGTCGTCATTTGTTCTCGGCTTGCCTCGTCCGGCCTTTCGTCGAAGAAGGTCGTCGTTGTTCTACGCAATACCCCCACACCTAAATTTTTGCTAGTCCTCTAGCAAAGAAAATAAAAAAAAAACCTAACTCACTTTCGCAGGAATCGCGGTTGTATTTAGAGTATACAACAAGCCTTTAAACCCCTAGGTTACCCTATTGGACGAGTTGTAGTCTCGTGAAGGTTTGCAGTGAATATACCCACAAAATTCAGTCAACTTGCCAATTTAAAGAAGTTAATGAAATAATTAATTCATTTGATATCTTCAAACATTCCAATTGAAGTTGGTTAATACTCAAGAAAATATTTTTATCATAACTCCAATGTAATTTTCTTAAGAAAATCCTTCCATTATAGTTATACAAAACTAAGTTTAACTCAAAAATTTAATTTAAAAGTTTTGAAAAGAACATGCAAACTCTTTGTTTTAAACAAACTTCAAGTCTTTTAATCCATTTAATTTTTCAAGAACATATACAAATATAACTATATATAAAAACATGGTTAGTATGATATTTTTTAACTCTTTATTCCTTGGTGGTTTTGTTCTTTTAATCGGCTTTCTAAGTGACCATTTAGCGAGTTTTGGGCCAATGAATCCCAACCCAATTGGGTTTAGGTCATTAAGCATAGAAATACTCCTGCTTAATTACTCACCAACTTAGGCTTAGTAAAATAGAACCACCAATGATTTTAAGAGAAATTTTTCCTCTTTTGTTAAGTTAGTATAATATATATATGTGTATATGTATATATATATTCGAAAAATATTTGGATCAAGACAACTTGAAAAATTATTTTCAACTATAAGTTAGGCATGCAAAAATTTCATTACTTTAATTAAAAATCTAAGTTATAACTTAAGTAAAGTATACTACTTTGAAAATCATTTCTTGAGAAATTTATTTAGAGTTATCATAAAAGGTAAACTTGAGTATAGAACTAACTAAGGATTAGAAGACTTAAATTCTATCAAATTAATCAATTATTAATCAACTCTTTTAAGTTGGCAAGTGACAATATTTTTTTTTTTTTTGAAAAGAGAAGAAGAAAAAATGACATAAAAAGAAAAAATGACTAAGATAAAGTGCAAAATGACTAATTCCCACCCCACACCTAAATTTTGCATTGTCCTCAATGCAAATTCTATTATGCACAAAGTAAAACAGATAAGAATGGAAGCACTTACATTTGTTCGGTCGACTTCAACAATGATAAAATTCTGTAATTACCTTTGGTATGAGAAGGTGAAGTCAAAATTTTATTCTCTTTTTTTTTTTTTTTTCTTTTTTTTCATATGTTTTTTTTTGAAAAGAACAAGAAACTCTCACATGAGAGAAGAATAAATTCTTTTATTATTATTGTGGGACAAAAATAAAAATGTAGAATAAAAGATAAAACATGAGAACCTCACATTCTACATTAAATCCTACCTTATTGTGAAAATTCTACCCGAAATTTAAAGAATTTCAAGATGATATAATCAATGATGTTCTCAAATTCTAAAAATTCCAAGGTTTGCAATGTGTTTTGCAAAGAAATTAAGGTAGGTCTTATTGTGTTATGCATTTTGATCTTAGATTTTTGATTAATGAAAATTTGACATTTTGATTGCTCTTTCAAAAATCTAAGCTCATCGAAAAGAGTTCTTCAATGTTGCATTCAAGAGGCATGTATTCAACACGCTTCCTCATTTTGAAAAATAAAACCTGAATTTTTAAGATTTCCAGCCTCATGAAAGATTTCCTCAAAACTAATGTCGATTCATTCTCTACTGCTAAACTTTCTTGGATGTAATTGATTTCGAAGGTCGATTATCAATATTATTTCCTGGATTGAAAATATTAAGTTCAGCAATGATTCCCAAAAGACGACTTCATGTGACCAGTTCTACAGTTGATGAGAGCATTAGAAGTGGCTAAGAACGGTCTTCCTAAGATCACGGTATCGTCCTTTGGGATTGGAAGCGGGTTGCGTTTCGGGACTACAAAATCAACGAAAAATAAAGTCTCCAACCTTTATCAATACATCTTATTTCACCCATAGGGACCTTAATGATCTATCGGCTAACTGAAGTGTGCATCTAGTTGGCTTGAGTTCCCCGACACCTAGTTGTTGGTAGATCGAATCTGGAAGCAAGTTGACACCGCCCCTAAGTCTAAAAGCCTTATCGATCTGAGTATTACCAATGATACATGGGATGGTAGGACAACCAGATCCTTATGTTTCAATGGTACGGACTTTGAGAGGACTTCACCGATATTGGCGTGAGAAAAACTTTCTTTGGAACATTTATTTGCCTCTTTTTGGTACATAATTCCTTTAAAAATTTGGCATAAGAAGGAATTTGTTCAATGACATCTAAAAGAGGAATGTTGACCTTAACTCGCTTGAAAGTCTCTAGAATTTTCTCCTCCGAGAGGAGTGCTTCTTAGGCCCGAGTCTATCCTGTAAGGAGCAACTGGTTTAAACCGATCAAAATTAGACTCTGGTTCTGGTTCGGGTTCTGGGTCATCAGAAGCGTGTGATTTCTGCGTAGAGACATCAGAAAGAGAGAGAATTTATTCTGATTTAAGGGTTTCACTTAGAGGCATTCTAACCTGATTATTGACCTGCCTACCTGACCGTAGTGAATGGATTGCATTCACTTCAGCTTGGTAGGTTGAACTTGATCCCGTGTCCTTCGGGTTGGGCACGGGTTGACTCGGAAAAGTTCCTTTCTCTCTCTCACTTATGGAATTAGCTAGTTGACCAAGTTGGGTTTCTAACCTAGCTATGGCTTGAGTGTTGGAAGAGAGGATTTGCGGTTGATTGCATGAAGGAATTCAACGTGTTTGATGTTTGAGTCAACAAGTTAGGTAGTGCGTGTAGAGGTTTTAATCAAAGTTTCTAGACCCTTTCCGAACATTAAGACGCTTATCATGATCGCAATTTGAGGAGTGTGATTTGCAGATTGGTGATGAGGAGATTGATTTTGAAATAACAGATTTGGTTGTTGAAAATTGAGAGGAACTGCATTGCCCCTAGGGAATTGTTGGGTTGAAGAGGGAGTGAAATTTTGATTTCCGGAGTAGTTTCCCTGGTTCCATGCAAAATTCGGATGATTTCTCCAACCTGGATTGTAGGTTGGAGAAAATAGATCATTCACCGGACGCTGGAATGCAGCGTTTATCTGACCTAGTGGCTGACCGGATCCTAAAAGAGGACATTCCTCTGAAACATGAGATGGAGACAGACAGTTATGACAATCTGAGGCAGAAACTTGGTTGATTTGAGCTGGAGCTCGTTCTTTAACTTCTAAAGCTTCTAACCTACGCATGATTGTAGCCATCTTTGCTTCAGAGGCTATGTTCGTTTCTAAGGAAAGACCACTGGTTTTGGGTTGGGAAACTGATGAAACACGGTCATCACAATGTTCCCACTGCATGGTTTTCTCGGATAAACTCTCTAAAAAATCCCAAGCTTCATCGACATTTTTCTTCATGAAATCCCCTTGACACATTGATTCTAAGGAAGTTTTTGAAGAATAATCCAATCATTCATAAATGATTTGGCATAATCACCACTTTTCAAGACCATGGTGAGGACATTGGATAAGAAGATCTTTGAATTTGTCAAAATACTTCCAAAAAGGTTCTCCTGGGATAATTTTAAAATTTTGAATGCTATTTCTAAGCTTGACCGTTTTGTGGATGGGAAAGAATTTTTTCAGAAAAACTTTTACAAATTCACCCCAAGTTGAGATGGAATCTGTGGGCAAGCTATACAGCCATTTTTCGGCTTTGTCCTTAAGGGCAAATGGAATAAATCGGAGTTTGATCGCATCTTCGGTTAAGTCCCTCATCTTGATCATGAGGCAAACTTCTTCAAATTCGGAGATGAAAATGTAAGTGTCTTCGGTTTCTACTCCAAGGAATTTGGGAAGCATGTTAATAAAATGCGGTCTAAGTTCAAAATTTGCTCCATTGACCTCAGGGAGTTTTATGCAAGAGAGGATTGCATTTCTAGTGGGGTAACAAACATCTTGAAGAACAGGTGGGTTGGTATTGGACATTTCGTTTGGTTCAAGAGATGGATCAAAACGAATTAAACGATTGGTATTATCTCTAACCCAAGTTTGCACACACCAAAATCAATTTTATTTTTATTTTTATTTTTTATTTGAAAAAGGACAAGAGAAAAAGTTAAGAAGATGATGAAAAAAAAAAAAAGGAAAACTAACTAAAAGCAAATCAAGACAATCACTTTTCAATCACCCTAACTCTAGGGTTAAGCCTAAACTTGACTTAGACCAGCTCCTAACCAAAAATTCCCTTAATGAAAAGATCAAAGTTTACTTGGATAATTAGCCAGGTAAGGATAGTACTAGAGGGAGATCAAAGATCAATTAAGTACCTCTTTCCTTGCGGGCCTATACATAACCCTAAACCTTGCCTTAGACACCAATTAATCCAAATAAACTTGGACCGGTTTACTTAAGGATTTCTTGTTCCTTAATGAGCTTGAATCCTTAGGGGCCAACGTCTAATCAGTTTTAAGAGGCTTGGGTATGTGTAGTGAGGAATTAGTGATTTTGGGCTAAGAAAGGGTGATGAAATCCCTCACCTTATCTTGATTAATGGGTTTTGCCCTTAAAATATTTTCAAGTGTGTGCCAAATCAAGATGCTCAAATCACTTTGGTGAATTCCTACTATTATATGAAATGCAACCCTAGAAATTAAAAGCAACTAAAAGGATGCAAAAATAAAAATTTTTTATTTTTTTTTTATTATAATTAGACAATCAAAGAAATAAAGTTTATTAGAGATTCGACAAAGGTAAAATCTTTTTTTTTTATTTTTTTTATCCTAATTGTCTCTAATGTGAATGAACTATCTAAAGGGTGGAATTGAGAATACTAGAAAGAAGAGTTACCCACGCAATCGCTATCCAAAGCCTCGTTAGAGGCAAATCTTCAATCTTGATTCTTCAACTCTTAATCTTCAAGTTTCAAATTCCTTCACAAAAGAAAAACACACAAGTTAAGGAACCAAAGTTAATCAAAATCCTACTTATGCACCGTTCCCCGTTAACGGCGCCAAAAACTTGATGGGAAATAAATGATTACCTCCTAAGTTGTAAGTATACAACCTTGATCAAGTTATAGTATATAAGATTATCGATCCCACGAGGAACGGGAAGTAGGAAGAGTTTTGTTCAAGTTTTGGTTCTCAAATTATGCGCAAGACAATTAGGAGTTTATGTACATGGTGAAAGTGGTCATGAAAAGAGTAGAGAGTGGGTTGTGGATTATGCGCAAATAAAAGAAAAACGAGGAAGAAAATGTGTTGTGGAGAGATTGAGATTGTGAAGGTGAATGAGTGTAAATAAAGGCAAAATGAAAGTGAGAAAATGGGGAGATTAGAGAATGGAAACGGATGTATGTAAATAAACCAAAATGAGGATGAGAGAATGTGAGAAGTAAAAAGGAAAAGAAATCAAGAGAGGAGAAAGACAATTAAAGAAAAATAAACAAATGAAAAACAAGGATAAGTGCAAAATCAAGAATGTAAAGTATGGAGGATTAGTTAAAGATATGAGGAATCTAGAGTAGATCCACTTAGCTTATCTCAATCTCACATGAATGAGTTGGATTTGTTAGCTAGTTTCAAACAATCTCTAGGATCCCACAAGTATTAGCTCCACACTTAGAAGAGGGTAATTCCCTAGAGGGTTCTAGCCTCAAGGTGAATTAAAGAAAAGAAAAATCTATTCTAGAAAGTAAATACAAGAATTAAATACATTGCATGAAAGTAAATTGCATGAAAGTAAATTGCATGAATTTAAATTGCATGAAAGTAAATCTAAGCTACAAAGCAATTAAATGAACAAGAAAGAAAAAGAAGAAATAAAAGGAAAACCAACAACTCGATCTTAATCTAATCCTCCTTTTGGTCCTTGGATTAGAAGAAGAGAAAGAAAATTGAAGGGGTGAAAATTTTCATTTATTGTGTAACAAAAGTTATAATTTTGGAAGGTCTTCTCAATTAAGAGTAACCCTCCTCTCCAAATGGAGTTTTACAAAATATTTCACAATCTCAAGCCCTCACTCTACCCTCTATTTATAGATAACAAGAATCTCTCACAACCTTTGGATTTGCCTTGGCCCCAAGTAACACTCACAACCATAGGATTTAGGTTTGCCCTAAACAACCCTCATAGCCATAGGATCTCCAAATAATCTAGACTATTGATTTAATCCTTGAGAGATGGGCTTTGTGGGCTTTATTTCTTTATATTTAATTCCTTTAAGACTCTTGGGCTTCTCTTAAATGCTCTTGGGCTTCTTAGAATTTAACTTGGCCTTCAAATAATTGAATATACATCACTTAAATTCGGATTTCTGTCATAACCCACTGCTGCTGATGGAATTTTGAGAATCTGGTAATTTGTATGGCTCGCCTCGTCGAGATAGGCGATTTTCATATATAATATGTTGAATTCGCCTGATTGAGAGATATCGCTTTTCTTTAGGTCGACAAAGGTAAAATCTTTTTTTTATTTTTTTTATCCTAATTGTCTCTAATGTGAATGAACTATCTAAAGGGTGGAATTGAGAATACTAGAAAGAAGAGTTACCCACATGTCGCTATCCAAAGCCTCGTTAGAGGCAAATCTTCAATCTTGATTCTTCAACTCTTAATCTTCAAGTTTCAAATTCCTTCACAAAAGAAAAACACACAAGTTAAGGAACCAAAGTTAATCAAAATCCTACTTATGCACCGTTCCCGTTAGCAGCCAAAAACTTGATGGGAAATAAATGATTACCTCCTAAGTTGTAAGTATACAACCTTGATCAAGTTATAGTATATAAGATTATCGATCCCACGAGGAACGGGAAGTAGGAAGAGTTTTGTTCAAGTTTTGGTTCTCAAATTATCATAAGACAATTAGGAGTTTATGTACATGGTGAAAGTGGTCATGAAAAGAGTAGAGAGTGGGTTGTGGATTATGCGCAAATAAAAGAAAAACGAGGAAGAAAATGTGTTGTGGAGAGATTGAGATTGTGAAGGTGAATGAGTGTAAATAAAGGCAAAATGAAAGTGAAAAATGGGGAGATTAGAGAATGGAAACTGATGTATGTAAATAAACCAAAATGAGGATGAGAGAATGTGAGAAGTAAAAGGAAAAGAAATCAAGAGAGGAGAAAGACAATTAAAGAAAAATAAACAAATGAAAAACAAGGATAAGTGCAAAATCAAGAATGTAAAGTATGGAGGATTAGTTAAAGATATGAGGAATCTAGAGTAGATCCACTTAGCTTATCTCAATCTCACATGAATGAGTTGGATTTGTTAGCTAGTTTCAAACAATCTCTAGGGATCCCACAAGTATTAGCTCCACACTTAGAAGAGGGTAATTCCCTAGAGGTTCTAGCCTCAAGGTGAATTAAAGAAAAGAAAAATCTATTCTAGAAAGTAAATACAAAATTAAATACATTGCATGAAAGTAAATTGCATGAAAGTAAATTGCATGAATTTAAATTGCATGAAAGTAAATCTAAGCTACAAAGCAATTAAATGAACAAGAAAGAAAAAGAAGAAATAAAAGGAAAACCAACAACTCCTGATCTTAATCTAATCCTCCTTTTGGTCCTTGGATTAGAAGAAGAGAAAGAAAATTGAAGGGGTGAAAATTTTCATTTATTGTGTAACAAAAGTTATAATTTTTGGAAGGTCTTCTCAATTAAGAGTAACCCTCCTCTCCAAATGGAGTTTTTACAAAATATTTCACAATCTCAAGCCCTCACTCTACCCCTCTATTTATAGATAACAAGAATCTCTCACAACCTTTGGATTTGCCTTGGCCCCCAAGTAACACTCACAACCATAGGATTTAGGTTTGCCCCTAAACAACCCTCATAGCCATAGGATCTCTCCAAATAATCTAGACTATTGATTTAATCCTTGAGAGATGGGCTTTGTGGGCTTTATTTCTTTTATATTTAATTCCTTTAAGACTCTTGGGCTTCTCTTAAATGCTCTTGGGCTTCTTAGAATTTAACTTGGCCTTCAAATAATTGAATATACATCACTTAAATTCGGATTTCTGTCATAACCCACTGCTGCTGATGGAATTTTGAGAATCTGGTAATTTGTATGGCTCCGTCTCGTCGAGATAGGCGATTTTCATATATAATATGTTGAATTCTGCTTCCCGGATTGAGAGATATCGCCTTTTCTTTGCGGTTGACCATCCTGAGCACGAATTTGACTTTATTTTTTTCATATTTGATTTGATTCTCAATTGTAAGCCAAGTTATTAATAATTCTTGACCAAAAAAGTAATGTGTGTTGAGATTTTTCTTCTAAACTTAGTCGTGGGCTTTGGATTTAGGCATTCTGGCTTCATTAGAGATCTTTTGGGCTTGAAATAATCTTCATTTGGGCTCTTATTCAATAATACTCCATTAGCCTGCAAATTAAGATAAAAATAGTTATTAGCAGGATATTTATTCATATAACATAGGTAATGAGGGTATAAAAATGTAATTAAAATGTGATAATCATACGCGCCTCGTCGAAGCCGCTCGTCGAAGAAGGTCGCCGTCGAACTTCTTTGGTCTCGTCGTCGAACTCCGTTTGGTCTCATCGTCGTCGAAGTTACAGCTGCTGGTCGGAGTTCTCGTCGTCGTCAAAGCTTATCGTCACTGCGTGGAATTTGGTGGGGTTCTCGCTGTTCGCCCGGAAGAGGTAAGCTTCATGCAATCCTTCTTCTTCCCCCCATTCGCCCCCCCTCCCCCCCAAAACACCCAAAACCCCTAATTTTTCAGCAATAAACACCCAAAACAGCCCTAATTAATCATCAATATTAAACCTAAATGAGTAATCCTTAACCAAGATCTAACCCTAATCAGCTATTGACTAATCCTTGCAGAAATCTAACCTAACATAAATTACCCTAAAAATAATTTAGATTTAGCAAATCTAGTCCTAATTAATTTAATTAGGCAAATTTTGTAATAACCCTAACCCTAAGTGGACTAATCCTTAACCAAGATCTAACCCTAATCAATGCTATTTACTAAATCTAACCCTAAATAGACTAATCCTTACCCAAAATCTAAACCTAACATTAATTACCTCTAATATTTTAAAAGTCACAAACCTAGCCTAATTATTGTAATTAGCGTAATTATGTAATAACCCTAACCTTAGACATTGCAACATTAATTAATATATATTGTTAATCTTAACTCTAAACAGTAATTAATAAACCTATGTATCTTGCAATAGGGCTAATTACCCTAAGCCTACCCTAAACCTTAAATAACTAATTACATATCATTTTAATTCTAAATTTAAACTTTAATTCATGGAAACACTAATTATATTAACCTAACTCTAATTAATTCGATGAACCTAACCTAATTAATCAACAAACCTAACCTTAATTAATCGAACAAACCTAACACTAATTATGCTAGGCTTAGGCTAATTACCCTAGTCCTACCCTTAATCATTGAAACACTATAGTTACATATAATTCTAATTCCAAATTTAAAAATTAATTCATTTAATGGACCTAACCCTAACCCTAGCTAAGTCTAACTAATTACATATATTTTCCGATTAGGATAATAAGTCTAATATTTGCTTAGCCCTAATCTATTAGTCCTAATTACCCAAAATATGCTAATTATCCTTCTAAGCCTAGCATCAATAATTACTCTAGACCTAGTTAATCAAATTAGGCTAATTACCATAACAATCCTTATAACATTAGACTAATTACTCTAGTAATACTAATAATATTATTAAGACCAACTTTGGCCCTAATAACTATATTAGCACTTATGACACCGACATAAAACTAACATTAACCGTACTTACCCAATCAACTATATATATGTGCTATACGTGTGTTTTATAAATTTGTTTGTGATGTGTAAAAGTGTGATTTAATCAAACAATGTTTTTCAAAATTAGTGTGATATATAACACAACAATGCGTTATATATATCCGATGTAGGGGAATAAAAAATTAACGTTATCCGTAGACTCCCGTCCAATAATTACTGTCAATAGTTTGGACTTATAATATAAGATACATGACTTCATCACTAAATGCAATAGAAAGCGAGGGCATGAAGAGTAAGATTGCAGCAAAGACGCTTCGTCATTTTCCCTTGGTCCCTAAATTGCAGCGACTTTATATGAACAAAGACACAGCTAAGAATATGAGGTGGCATAAGGACGGTCGCGTCGATGATGGTAAGCTAAGACATCATGCTGATGCAAAGGCTTGGAAGCATGTTGATAAAATATTTCCTTGGTTTTCGCGTGAATGCAGAAATATCAGATTGGGTCTGTCTAGTGACGGTTTTAATCCGTTTGGGCTTATAAGTTCGGGTTGGTCTACGTGGCCAGTTATATTAATGCCTTACAATTTACCTCCATTGCTCTGCATGAAACAATCGTATATGATACTCTCATTATTGATACCATGCAAGCACGCCCCGGGAAACGATATTGATGTTTACTTGGAGCCACTTATTGATGAGCTAAAACAGTTATGATCAGAGGGTGTATTGACCTATGATGCCTATTCTAAGGAGTCATTTAGATTACGTGCTATTCTCATGTGGACAATTAATGATTTTCCAGCTTATGGTAATCAATCCGGATGGTCTACAAAAGGCACATATGCTTGTCCAGTATGTGGTCCAGAATTCAAAGCGATTCACTTACCGCATAGCCGAAAGTATTGCTATTGGTTTAATAGACGATGGTTGCCCTTGGGACACAGATACAGAAAATTACCTAATAAGTTTGATGGCACGGCGGAGAAGAGGAAGGCGCCACGTATATTGAAAGGGGATGATGTTGTGAAATTGCTTGAGAAGTTTCAAAAGGTCAGGTTCGAAAAGAATCGGTATTCAAAGACTATTCTATTGGGAGTAAAGAATAGAAAGACTTTGAAGCGTAAGAGATCGATTCGAGAGGGTTGAAGATGAAACCGAAAAATTACCCAAGGTTGGACGAAATTTAGTATCTTCTTCCAGCTACCTTATTGGCAAAAGCTTAAAATCCGACACAACTTAGATGTCATGCATATTGAGAAAAATATTTGCGACAATCTAGTGTCAACACTCCTACAAGATGCCAACAAATCGAAGGATGACCTTCGGGCTCGTCGCGACCTAGTTGCATTGAATATCCGGGAAGATTTACAGCCACGTGTAATTGGACCTAACAAATATGAGTTGCCTTCTTCTCGATTAAGATGTCAAAAGAGCAGAGCGATGCAAGTTTTGTGAATTGAGGGAATAATTTCAAAATACTTAAGGTGTGAGCGACCCCAATATCACTTGTCAATCCATTAGCAAAAGGGTTGAGATTCATAAACAACATAGTGCTCGAAAATTTATTATTCTCCTGAATTTGTATAATTGTTGTTCCTATCCTATTTCTTGTCCTTTTTGTCATATATTAGCTATGTCGCATTGTCAACTAAGCATGCCTTAATATTTTTTGGCTAATCACTAACTAACTTTGGTTGGGCAACTTCTTAATTTAAATTTTTTTCTTGATATTGAAATTTCTTATTATTGGTTGTGATTTTAGGCGAGCTTTAACATGGAGACAACCCGGACAATACTACAAGTGACACAGGGTGAAGTGGAAGGTGATCCGGACCCACACATTTTTTCTATGGAGGACAATGACAGGATCATCACAACTATTACCGAAAATAAGCATAAGAGCATATATCCATTACAGGGGGTTCGGGCTCGACGGTGCTATCACACTTCATCCTCCACAACATCTTCGGCGACACCTTCGACTTCGATGGGACCTATGACACCGACATAAAACTAACATTAACCGTACTTACCCAATCAACTATATATATGTGCTATAATGTGTTTTATAAATTTGTTTGTGATGTGTAAAAGTGTGATTTAATCAAACAATGTTTTTCAAAATTAGTGTGATATATAACACAACAATGCTATATATATCCGATGTAGGGAATAAAAATTAACGTTATCCGTAGACTCATCCAATAATCGCCAATAGTTTGGACTTATAATATAAGATACATGACTTCATCACTAAATGCAATAGAAAGCGAGGGCATGAAGAGTAAGATTAAAGAAAGACGCTTCATTTTCCTTGGTCCCTAAATTGCAGCGACTTTATATGAACAAAGACACGCCTAAGAATATGAGGTGGCATAAGGACGGTCGGCCGATGATGGTAAGCTAAGACATCATGCGATGCAAAGGCTTGGAAGCATGTTGATAAAATATTTCCTTGGTTTTCGTGAATGCGAAATATCGATTGGTCCGTCTAGTGACGGTTTTAACCGTTTGGGCTTATAAGTTCGGGTTGGTCTACGTGGCCGCTTATATTAATGCCTTACAATTTACCTCCATTGCGATGAAACAATCGATATGATACTCTCATTATTGATACCATGCAAGCACGCCCCGGGAAACGATATTGATGTTTACTTGGAGCCACTTATTGATGAGCTAAAACAGTTATGATCAGAGGGTGTATTGACCTATGATGCCTATTCTAAGGAGTCATTTAGATTACGTGCTATTCTCATGTGGACAATTAATGATTTTCCAGCTTATGGTAATCAATCCGGATGGTCTACAAAAGGCACATATGCTTGTCCAGTATGTGGTCCAGAATTCAAAGCGATTCACTTACCGCATAGCCGAAAGTATTGCTATTGGTTTAATAGACGATGGTTGCCCTTGGGACACAGATACAGAAAATTACCTAATAAGTTTGATGGCACGGCGGAGAAGAGGAAGGCGCCACGTATATTGAAAGGGGATGATGTTGTGAAATTGCTTGAGAAGTTTCAAAAGGTCAGGTTCGAAAAGAATCGGTATTCAAAGACTATTCTATTGGGAGTAAAGAATAGAAAGACTTTGAAGCGTAAGAGATCAGTTCAGAGGGTTGAAGATGAAACCGAAAAATTACCCACAGGTTGGACGAAATTTAGTATCTTCTTCCAGCTACCTTATTGGCAAAAGCTTAAAATCCGACACAACTTAGATGTCATGCATATTGAGAAAAATATTTGCGACAATCTAGTGTCAACACTCCTACAAGATGCCAACAAATCGAAGGATGACCTTCGGGCTCGTCGCGACCTAGTTGCATTGAATATCCGGGAAGATTTACAGCCACGTGTAATTGGACCTAACAAATATGAGTTGCCTTCTTCTCGTATTAAGATGTCAAAAGAGCAGAGCAGATGCAAGTTTTGTGAATTGAGGGAATAATTTCAAAATACTTAAGGTGTGAGCGCGACCCCAATATCACTTGTCAATCCATTAGCAAAAGGGTTGAGATTCATAAACAACATAGTGCTCGAAAATTTATTATTCTCCTGAATTTGTATAATTGTTGTTCCTATCCTATTTCTTGTCCTTTTTGTCATATATTAGCTATGTCGCATTGTCAACTAAGCATGCCTTAATATTTTTTGGCTAATCACTAACTAACTTTGGTTGGGCAACTTCTTAATTTAAATTTTTTTCTTGATATTGAAATTTCTTATTATTGGTTGTGATTTTAGGCGAGCTTTAACATGGAGACAACCCGGACAATACTACAAGTGACACAGGGTGAAGTGGAAGGTGATCCGGACCCACACATTTTTTCTATGGAGGACAATGACAGGATCATCACAACTATTACCGAAAATAAGCATAAGAGCATATATCCATTACAGGGGGTTCGGGCTCGACGGTGCTATCACACTTCATCCTCCACAACATCTTCGGCGACACCTTCGACTTCGATGGGACCTATGACACCGACATCAGCGCCACCTTTAGTTGTGCAGCCACCTGTCGTGTCTCCAGGCTTGGATCTCATTAATCGTGTCACATGCTATTTAGTTGGTAAGATTGATCCCACACTTTATCGCCAGGTGACGACGAAGCTATATTCCATTTTGCCTCAGTCACAGTTAGAGATTGTTCTACCTCACATCATATCTTCCTTGTCCGGCACGATTCCTGATGATTTATTTGTGGAGATTGTACCTCAGTTGAGCATGGGATCCGGATTTATGCAGATTAGTGCACATGTATGTTTACATAAGCTTTCATTGAGTTTGATAATTGCTTTAGTGTAGGTCACTATTCTTTAGTAAAGAATGTATACAATTGATATATTAGCTTCAAATTTAAAAAACTAAGTATAGTTTCCATATTTGACATATAGGATGAGGGTATAAAAGCATGAATAACACGGGTTTGATTGATTTTTTAGGGAGGTTGTTTAACACGGGTAAAACACAAAAAAGGTCTTTCTTAAAAAATATTATATATCATAATATTTAGCTAAATTTTGTGTGCTTCTAATATATTAATTGTTTTATGTTAAGGCTACGGATGCTATGGGGAGCAATAGTGGCATGAATGAGAGGCACGCATCCGGCGACGATGATCAGGAAGAGGAGGTTGAGCTCGGTATCTAAGTGCTTATTTTCTTTCTTATCTATCTTGCGTGTACGGTATATTACATTTGCTTGACTATGATGGATTTCTTATTTCATGACTTATATTATCTATGTATGGATGATGAGACTATGTGTGAGGACTTATATTATCTATGTGTGGATGATGAGACTATGTGCGAGATTGTGAATATGTGGGATGTCAAATTTGATATTATTCGATATTGTTGGATTTGAATGTGGATATTGTTCGATTTGGATGTGTATGTTGTTGAATTTGGATGTGTATGTTGTTTAATTTGGATGTGGATGGAAATATATAATATGAATGCGATGGATATACAGGAAATATTTGATATGAATGTGATTTGTTATTATTCGATATGTATTTATACAGGACAAAAGCGTGGTAGGAAAAATGCAAACCTGCTGCTGTAACATAACTTCCTAGACGGCTAAACCGTCTAGGATGTGATCCTAGACGGCAAGACCGTCTAGGATGTACAAAAACATCCTAGACGGCTAAACCGTCTAGGATGTTATCCTAGACGGTTTAGCCGCCTAGGATGTTTTTGTACATCCTAGACGGCCATACCGTCTAAGATGTTTTTTTACATCCTAGACGGCCATGTTGTCTAGGATGTGACGCCGTCCGCGATGCCTACCCTAGACGGCTATGCCGTCTGCAATGTAGCATCCTAGACGGATTTATCGCCGACGGCGTATCCAAGACGGCTGTCCGTCTACGATACGCATCCTAGACGGTTTTGGACCGCATCCTAGACGGTTTGGCCGTCAAGGATGCGTTGTTCTGCACTAGTGTAGTTGATGTGTTTTATCCAATATGATGAATAATGTACATACTTGCAACTTCTAAAGTCAAAGTTCCCTCAAATTTTGAGCCTAAGCACCAAACTGTTAAGTTCAATGTGGGTTGATTTTCAGAACCACAATAACTATCTTAATAACTCTGAAATTTAGGTGATTACTCTGGAAAGTACACTGATTTTCATTCTAGAACATTGTTCATTCATGCATATATTTATTCAAACATGTACTCAATTACATGATAATTGTTTTAATTTTAAAATACTTTTCATACACTTCTTGCACGTATGTCATCCATTTCACATCCATTTTTTGAAACTCGTTAGACACAGGCCGAGTTTGTTTCAATCCGTACCAAAGTTCAAAACTATGCAAAGGCCGTTTAGCTGTCTAGTTCAAAAATGAATAGTTTACAATTCTAATAATTAACAGTATTTTGTTCAAAGTAGAGCTTACTTTTTTTATTCTATTGAGTTTTTTTAAATTCAAACTGATCCAAATAAGAGAATTAGATCTAACTGATTTTTCTACTCATGTATAGGGTCCTACTGGTTTTTCAAGGGCCAGAACAGAACAAGATGATGACGAGGAAGGCAACATTGATGGTGAATGAATGATTTTTATGCTTTTCAGATGTGGAGTTGCAAGGAGTGATTCTGCATGAAAAAATGCTAAATAGGATGAGATTTTTGGAAATGCTAGCATTGTACTGCATTAATATGGGTTATAACTTGCTTTTTGGTCAGTAATGATATATATACATAACGTGTCTTTCTCTCTGGAGTTCAAGCATGGGAGAAGTATAAACTGGGCCATGTTTTGTGTTTTGATAGTGTAAGTTGTAAAGAATTTTCAGTTAACTATTATCTTATGAAAGTGGTTAGGATCTTTTATTGCTTATGTGCGACACATTTCCGTCTTGAATGGTTGTGATAGAAATATTGTCCCTATAATATTTTTTGTGAATGTCAATTGCGACGGAAATTTTGTCTCTAATTTTTGCGAATAAATCTGTGATGGATTTACAATGGAAAATCTGTCGCAGTTGATGTCTAATAGTAAAGGCAACTGCAACAAGCTTCTGTCGCAGGATTCCGTCGCAGTTCATCAGTGACGGAATTCTGTCGCTAATATCAGTCGCAAATAGTTAGCTATAGAATTTTGGAATCGAAATCTGCGACGGAATGTTCCCTCGCTTTTCCGTCGCTGAGTGTAGAAATAGCAACAGATTCATTTTCCGTCGCTGAGTGTAGATTTTGCGATGGAAATCCGTCGATGTTTAGTTTTGCGACGGAATTCTAACTATTTGCGACGGAAATTTTCCATCGCATATACCCTTTTTTCCTATAGTGAAAAGCCTTAGGACAGTTTATGCAAACAAGCCTCTAATTACAAAAGAAGAATTAGTATTGTTGCCTAGAACTTGTTGTCCGTCTAGTTTTATTTTGGGTAAATATCGAGCACCCCCACCCCCTCTCTCCTTTTACCCCAAAAAAAAAAAAAAAAAAAAAGAAAAAGAGAAAACCCACCCGCACACATACACCCCAAACCCAAGCCACAAAAGAATTTTTTTTTATGATTATCAGAACCTTTCATGACACCTTTCATGACTTTCAAAATATCAAAAAGCCACCCATAATGTTGGGGGTTATCAGAAAACACCCTTTAAGATTAAGATTTTGATTTTATCAGAAAATTCCCTAGTAGGCTCAATATCATAAAACCACAATTTTCACATGCATGAGCGAGTAAAATTACACACGGGGATATTCTTGCCAGTAAAAATTATGATCAACACTGTTAGGGGGGTTTTCCGATAAAATCTTAATCTTCAAGGGGTTTTCCAGATATCCCCTAATTTAAGGGGGTTTCTAAAATTTTGAAAGTTATAGGAGGTTATCTGATAATCATCTAAAGTTAAGAGGAGTTTTCTAATACTTAGCGCCTTTTATTTTTATATTTTCCTTGTTACATAATATAGATACTGCATATATAATTCCATGTGATTGTGCCACTGTTTTTGCTTAATCTTGGTTGTTCTACTCTATGCTCTACCACGTCTCTTGTTAATAATCCACTCATCTTGACCTTCATGGACTTTTCAAGTACTCCAATTTGTACTGCTCATCAATCATTACTGATTACTACTTGGTTCTCCCAAATTTTAGTCTCATAAAAAATAAAAATATATTGCTATAACCTAATCAATATCCAAGAGCAACGAGAGACCATGTTTCGTATCTTCAGGTGTGACAAAATTAAACCGCTCAGAATTGGAAGCAGCTTGTGAAGAGCTCAGCAACATCATCAATTCTTTTGCACCAGTAGAAAATCGGATTTTGGCGACGGGGTATTGGTGACGGATTCCGAATCCGTCACCAATGTATGCATTGGCGACGGGTTAAGGTCCGTCGTCAATACCCCGTCGCCAATGTTCGCATTGGCGACGGGGCAACACCCGTCGCCAATGCTTTCCCGTCGCCAATGTGCTTTGGCGATGGGTAAACATTGTCGACGGGTGTTGCCCCGTCGTCAATGACCATTGATGACGGGTATAGTTCCGTCGTCAATGAACATTGGCGACGGATGGCTACCACTCGCCAATGCCCCGTCGCCAATGTGCATTGGCGACGGGTTAAGGTCCGTCGTCAATACCGCCGCCAAGTCTTATTAGCGACGGGTAACCATTGGCGACGGTTGTTACTCGTTGCCATTGACCATTGATGACGGGTATCGTTCCGTTGCCAATGAACATTGGTGACGGATGGCTAGCCGTCACCAATGCCCCGTCGCCAATGTTTTTTGGCGACGGATCTACAGCCGTCGCCAAGTCTTATTAGCGACGGGTAACCATTGGTGATATACAGGCGGCGCTAGAAGCTTCTCAAAATGTTGTCTTGACCCAGGTCATGCAGTCTCAGGGTACAGAGGACACTCTTGTAGAGCCTAACCGCATGACGAGAGACGATTGGATGGAAGTCATTGACGGAGTTTACGGTTTAAAACCAAGAAAGAAAGGAAGAGTGCCTTTGTCAAGTGCTAGAGTTAAGACATTCACCACCACCATTAAGCCTAGCAGCCCATCTGTGACCTCGACGCGACCATGTGACACATCATACGTCGTGGGTAAGATTGGAAAATACTTGATGAAGAATGTTGAACTTCCTTTGGCTTTAAGTTTTCTTCCCACTATTAAGCAAGAGTTAGGCGGTACACAAACGACTTGGGATGTCGTTCAGCGACTCATCGATTCTCAACCCTTAAAGGAGTTAATTCCGCAGCCTATATACGGGGATATCATGGAGTTGGCATTTGATGAGCACTCAGCTGCAAGTGGTGGAGAGGTATATATGTCATATTATTTTTGTATTTATTATGAATATTTTGGAATATATTCTCATATTGATTTACATTCTTTTCAGGCTAGAGGAGGTACTCTCGTAGGAAGCAGCAGTACGGTACGTCATTCTGATGCAGCCGCCATCGACGATAGGGATCATGATGATAGGGACCAGGACGAGTGAGTTGTGAGTTAGACTTTTGTGTTACTTTTGTGAACTTCTGGATTGTGTTGAACATATTACGACCTCTGGATTATATATATGTTTTATATTTCTGATTTCTAGTTTTATTGATTTGTGGATGAATATGTACAAATATTGTTTGAGGATGGACATGTATTGTGTTTGAATTGATTTGGATTACTGGATGAATATGAATCGATGAGTGTGAATATTGTTGAATGTGAATTGATAAATGTGAATATTGGTATCAACAGGTATATATTCCCAATTGGGGGGGCTCAAAAAGCAGCAATTTTTTTTTGAATTACAATCATTGGCGACAGATTGCCCCGTCGCTAATGAACATTGGTGATGGGGCCATCCGTCGCCAATGTACATACATTTGCGACGAACGACGCCGTCGTCAATGTGCATTGGCGACGGCGACGTAGCCGTCACCAATGTTGTCCGTCGCCAATGCTCATTGGCGATGGCGTCATAGGCGTCGCCAATGTGCATTGGGGACGGCGTCGGGCCCGTCGTCAATGATCATTGGTGAAGGAGACATAGCCGCCGCCAATGATCATTGGTGAAGGAGACATAGCCGCCGCCAATGATCATTGGTGAAGGAGACATAGCCGCCGCCAATGATCATTGGTGAAGGAGACATAGCCGCCGCCAATGATCATTGACGACGAGGCGACACCGTCGTCAATGCGCATTGGCGACGGCGACGTAGCCGTCACCAATGTTGTCCGTCGCCAATGAGCATTGGCGACGGACGACCCCGCGACGGGATTATTGGCGACGGGCTCGTAGGCGCCACAAGTGTTTATTCGTGACGAATTTGACCACATTGGTGACGGATTACCTCGTCACTAAAAGTTGATTTTCTACTAGATTGTGCACTGTATATAAAGGAACACTATCCAGTACTGGCGTTGAGATCGCGGTTGTGTCAACTGCACTTTAATCAGAAAATTGGTCAAAGCAATCACAGGCACAATTCAAAAAAAAGGTTTATGGGTCCTATTGTTCTCAATTATCAATTATATTCATGGCATTTTGAACTATTAAGAGCTTTCATTTTCATTTGCATTTGTAGGTGGATATGCTATCACGAATAAATCATAAGAATTTTATGAATCTTCTGGGTTATTGTGAGGAGAATGAGCCGTTTATGAGGATGATAACATTTGAATATGCCTCTAATGCAACGATATACGAGCATCTTCATGGTAAGAATATTAGGTATCAAAAGTTATTTCTTTTGGTGTTCTTTTGTATATATACACCCTCACGTCGTGTATTTGCATAGCTACCCCTCAAATCTTAACATTTGCAGAAGTACCCCCGGATCATCAAGTTTGGAATGAAATGAAAAATGCCCCCAAAATTATCCTATTGGTCAACATTGATTGGCCAATTTGTAACTGAAATGTGAAAATATCACAAAATAGTCAAATTTTTACTCACATATCAAACAAAGTTGATGATTTGTGGTATTTTATTTCAAAATTGATGATCCAAATATCAATTAATTAAACATCAAAGACATTTTTAACCTCCACCTACAAGAAAATAGCAATTTGCAAATAAGTGCCAGTATTCTTGACAATGGATCAAGCGAAGCAACTTAAGGCTTACGTCCTAGTCTAACTACTTGGCTTTTAGCCAGTTCGATAAGGCACGGGCTAAAATCTCATCCTGTTATATTTTAGAATAATTGATGGTTGGATTTAATTCATGATGAGATTAGTTTGGTGATTATTTGATAAATGTACATTTTTGGAGAAAGATTTTAATAGGTTTAGTCCAGCTCCAATATTCCTTCGAGTTTCGGAAATTGGGGTCATGACGACAGTTCCTCTGCAGGTAAAGAAAATGATCATCTCTACTGGAGTTCTAGAACGAGGATTATTATGGGCACTGCTTATTGTCTTCAATATATATACATCATGAACTCAATCCACCAATTGGCCTTGCTAATATGATCTCAAAATCAATTTATTTGACAAATGATTATTCCGCCAAGGTACATGCAGTTCTTTCTTGCTTTTCGAGCACCTGCTTAATTAAGCTACAATTATAATGAAAGTATTTAATGAAAAACAATTAACCTACTGATGAAGTGAAGGATTCTCCTGAATCCCCAAGTGCTAAGATGGAAAGCAGCATTTATGATTTTGGAATAATAATGTTAGAAGCTATTTCTGGAAACCTTCCACATTCAGAAGAACAAGGTTTCTTCCTAAATTGGCCAAGTCCCAAACATCTTATGCCATTTTTTTTCTGCACTAAAGTTAACGAGAATTTTGTGTGTTTTGCACAGCCCATCCTTCTCAGTTTTTGTAAATTGTAGAAACCCCCTGAATTTTAAAAATGTCACAAAATCCTCCCAAACTATTGGAAATTATCGTAACCCACAATCAGCATTAACATGATGAGTAAAAGGTCTAAACTACGTACAAAGAGGCAAGATTTTCTAAGACATATCACAAGCAAGCACTTGACAGCTTAAACTAACAGCTGCCTGCCATGGTATTTTAGCAAGACAAGTTGAGTTGACTTATAAAATATAACGGGGTTTTGTGCACAACATCACAAAGTTTAGAGGGGTATTATGAAATTTACCCCGAAAAACTATTTATCCATGTGCCATCTTCAGTTTTCATATATATTCATACTGATCATTCTATAAACAACTTGAAATGGTTTTTTCGATTTTTGTCCCTAAACTCTTTCATATTTTGAATTAGTCCTCACAATCTTCATATTTTGAAGTAGTCCCTCAAAATCTTTTAGGTGTTTTGTAATTAGTCCCTCCCTCACATTTATCATCTAAATTGTTAATCATGATTGTATTGCTGGTTACCAGGGATGGGTAATTACCAAATACACTTCACGAAAATAAATCACCCCACCAATTTCAGTTTCAATTTCTGAGAAAGAGGAATGCTTTTTCCCCAAAAATCAACGCCAAAATCAACCAAAATGTTTTACTGCATAAATTAAGATGATGGAATATTTCCTCAACCTCAGCCAGCTGTTAACCAGGGGGGCTAATTTAAAACACCTACAATATTTAAGGGACTAATTTCAAAATATAAAAGATTTGGGGACTAATATCGAAATAAAAACACTACTTGAAAAGCATTGCATGTCTATTTTTAATGTTTCAGACCTCTTTCTCGTTAATGTGATAATAGGCTACTTAATATCTCAATGAATTAGAAATAGTAAGTGAGGTAACACAAGAGTACTGCATTCATGGGGATCCAAAGCAGAGATCAAGGATGAAGGAAATTGCTGCTGGCTTGAAAGAGGCTACAGGGATCTCTGCTGAAACAGCTCAACCACCGCTTTATCCTTGCATTGACTTATTTATTAGACAGATTAAGACGGTTTGACTCGATTAGACTCATACCCATTTTATATAAGACTCTAGTTTCATGTTGGGTTTGGGTCAACTTTATCTTGTTGAATTGAGATACGCATCTTTAAGTAGTTCAATCAAAGTTTAGTTTTCCTTAGAATGACCCACTTACGAGTTGGCAATCTGAACCGCACAAGGAAATCATTGCAGCATTGTTTGGGAATTTAATTGCCCTCCATGTGTGTTTCAGAATGCTCGCTTGTGTGCGGGTCGTTCTGAGAGGATCCATAGTCATTCAACCACTGGTGGTTTCTTTCCATATAGAGCATGGCAAGATTGCTTCTGTTGTAGTCGTCAGCCTGTAACTGCTAACATTATAGTAGTATTGGGCCATAAGAAATGGATAAGAATCCTCTAAATCCTTGACTGTATAGAAACCCTGCAAATTATTTAAATGAACTAATGATATCTCTTTATCATATGATCCCCATATGATAATATTACTTGTTTTTTGCGTGACTTACATTAAAAAAAATTATAATTGCAAAGTCCGCTATCAGAAGAGTTACTATTCGTCCTTACAGATTGTAGGATCTCTCTACAATTAAGAATGTAGAGAATCCGAAGCCCAAGAAACCTAGTTCCATTTTGTTTGTGAACGCAAAAGTAGGCGAGTCTCCACCCACTTGCCGACTATGTTAACTTGTCCATTAGATTGGAGATGGTAGGCTACAGAGAAATCGCTTGGTTCCTTGCAAACTTCAAGTACTTGTCATGAGAGAAATTACAAATGTTGTCTCTTATATCGGACCCCGTATTGCTGAAGATAGACTAGGCTGAAATCGATTCAGGATACGTCAATCAAATTTCACAGAGATAAACATGACTCAATATAAAGAAAATGACAACAAAATCCCACAATCAAACGGCCAAACTAGATGGAGATAACATAGACTGAGGAATGAGAGGAGACGACATAAACTATAAAGTAACTTGAGGTTTTCCGTAGCTACTTTCTTATCTAAATCGGTAAGTTTGATGCCAAACATGTGGTCTCATGCTCCTAAGCCTGTCATTATCGTCAATTTCACCATTGAGAATTTTGCTTGGATCAGCTGCAGCTTGTTGACTAAATGCCACTGTATGATATCTACTCTTGTATGCTGCATTAAAAACAAAAAAAAAGGATGCATGAGAGAGACCGACAACAAAAATAATCATGATCAGGAAAAAATAGCAAAGAAAATAGAATTGGATAGAAGATAATAGACACGGATTTTTTTTATTTAAATACAACTAAGAAATTAGTTATATAGCTGGGAAAATGGATGAAAATCCTTTGTTTCAAGGAAAACAGGCAGTAGACTAATACAAAATCAACTTGATTTCGTGTATTCCAAATCATATGGATACGAATGATATTGGTGAAGCAGAAACAAAAGTGATAGCTTCTTTTACGCTCTTCATTAAATAATTGATCAAAAGCCTAAATTATATTCACAATTTGGAAAACAAAAGCACAATAACAAAAAATAACATCCCCATAACATAGATAACAGCCACCAGAAAAGGTCATTGATAATAACCTAGAATAAGAGTCTAAATCTAGTGTTTTAGCTTTTAAAGAATTTGGATCATGTAACAGTTGTATAATTAATTCACATGCCCATTGATGATATCTCCAAGAGGGAAAAGGTCTAAGTTTGATGCCAGGGATGTCATTCTCACCCTTTCTCTTCAAATTTCATCACTGAATATTTTGTTTGGATCAGCTATAGTTTATTGATTCAATTCCAATGTCTATTCTCGTATGAATTATTAAAGCATGAAAGGATGGAAAAAGATGTCACATGCCTAAGTGATATCATCAACAAAAATAACCATGATCACAAAAGAATAGTAAAAAAAGAATAGAATAGAAAATAATAGATATGGAGTTTTTTTTTCCTTTTAATACAATTCATAAATTGGTTAGATGGCTGTCAGAATGGGGTGAAAATCCTTGTTTCCAGGTGTAGGATCCGGATGACTACACGCGTGCAATAGTCTGCGCAAATAAAGGAACGGTGGAATGCATCTAAAGGAACGGTGGAATGCATCTGGTAATTGTAAACAATGAGTTTAGGGTTTACCAAACGGATCTTTATATGTAGAATCGGCACGTTCATCTTGATCAAACGCCAAGAGGGTAACCCCACCGTTGATACGGTGAGAAGCCCCCGCACATCACTTCGCAACTAACCCGTTAATCACGAACCGAAAAAGGAGATGACGACTAGTACTGTTTATTTTCTGTAATTCTTAATGAAAAACCCTCACTTATATATATAAGGTAAGGGAGAATATTATCTCTAATCAAATTAGAGATATATCCTATCTATATAGAATTAAGAAGAGATTGGATCCTTGAACCAATCTGGGTCAATTCGCCCACACATTTGGGCAGACCCTACTATTTAAACCAGCACCAGGAAAACAAGCATTGAATTCATCTAAGCTACTCTAAGATAACAAACCAAAAACGATTTAAAAGTAATTTGAATCATGTAAATGTCGTCTACTTTGAGTCACACATGTAGGCGTTGAAAATTGCCTATAAGCTCCCGAACACAGCTTGTGATAAAGAGTTGACGATCGGCGAGCCGTCCGATGACATAATGGCGAACCGTCGATAATCCAACAATAAGTTACCGCGACGCCAACGCATAAAGCGAGTCGGCACCAGTGCATAAAGCGAGTCGGCGAAGCGTCCAGGTCAATAAACCGAGTCGACGAGGTGCATAGAGCAAGTTGACAAAGCATCCAAGTGGCCGTCACCTCCAAGTGGCCGTCGCCTCCAAGTGGCTGTCACCTCCAAGTGGCTGTCGCCTCCAAGTGGCCGTCGCCTCCAAGTGGCCGTCGCCTCCAAGTGGTCGTCACCTCCAAGTGGTCGTCACCTCCAGTGGTCGCCGCCTCCAAGTGGTCGTCACCTCCAAGTGGTCGTCACCTCCAAGTGGTCGTCACCTCCAAGTGGTCGCCGCCTCCAAGTGGTCGCCGCCTCCAAGTGGTCGTCACCTCCAAGTGGTCGCCGCCTCCAAGTGGTCGCCGCCTCCAAGTGGTCGCCGCCTCCAAGTAGCTATCACCTCCAAGTGGTCGTCACCTCCAAGTGGTCGTCGCCTCCAAGTGGCTCTCGCCTGTCTTCTCCAAATGGCTATCACCTCCAAGTGGCTGCCGCCCCCAAGTGGCTGTCACCTCCAAGTGGCTGTCGCCTGTCTTCTCCAAATGGCTATCACCTCCAGTGGTCGCTGTCTTCTCCAAATGGCTGTCACCTCCAAGTGGCTATCGCCTCCAAGTGGTCGCCGCCTCCAAGTGGTCGCCGCCTCCAAGTGGTCGTCACCTCCAAGTGGTCGCCGCCTCCAAGTGGTCGTCACCTCCAAGTGGTCGCCGCCTCCAAGTGGTCGCCGCCTCCAAGTGGTCGCCGCCTCCAAGTAGCTATCACCTCCAAGTGGTCGTCACCTCCAAGTGGTCGTCACCTCCAAGTGGTTGCCGCCGTCTTCTCCAAATGGCTATCACCTCCAAGTGGTCGCCGCCTCCAAGTGGTCGTCACCTCCAAGTGGTTGCCGCCGTCTTCTCCAAATGGCTATCACCTCCAAGTGGTTGCCGCCGTCTTCTCCAAATGGCTATCACCTCCAAGTGGCTATCGCCTCCAAGTGGTCGCCGCCTCCAAGTGGTCGCCGCCTCCAAGTGGTCGTCACCTCCAAGTGGTCGTCACCTCCAAGTGGTCGTCACCTCCAAGTGGTCGTCACCTCCAAGTGGTCGCCGCCTCCAAGTGGTCGCCGCCTCCAAGTAGCTATCACCTCCAAGTGGTCGTCACCTCCAAGTGGTCGTCACCTCCAAGTGGTTGCCGCCGTCTTCTCCAAATGGCTATCACCTCCAAGTGGCTGCCGCCCCCAAGTGGCTGTCACCTCCAAGTGGCTGTCGCCTGTCTTCTCCAAATGGCTGTCACCTCCAAGTGGCTGTCGCCCCCAAGTGGCCGTCGCCTCCAAGTGGTCGTCGCCTCCAAGTGGCCGTCGCCTCCAAGTGGTCGTCACCTCCAAGTGGTCGTCGCCTCCAAGTGGTCGCCGCCTCCAAGTGGTCGTCACCTCCAAGTGGCTATCGCCTCCAAGTGGTCGCCGCCTCCAAGTGGTCGCCGCCTCCAAGTAGCTATCACCTCCAAGTGGTCGTCACCTCCAAGTGGTCGTCACCTCCAAGTGGTCGCCGCCTCCAAGTGGCTATCGCCTCCAAGTGGCTATCGCCTCCAAGTGGTCGCCGCCTCCAAGTGGTCGTCACCTCCAAGTGGTTGCCGCCGTCTTCTCCAAATGGCTATCACCTCCAGTGGTCGCCGCCTCCAAGTGGTCGCCGCCTCAAGTGGCCGCCGCCTCCAAGTGGTCGCCGCCTCCAAGTGGCTATCGCCTCCAAGTGGTCGTCACCTCCAAGTGGCTATCGCCTCCAAGTGGTTGCCGCCGTCTTCTCCAAATGGCTATCACCTCCAAGTGGCTATCGCCTCCAAGTGGTCGTCACCTCCAAGTGGTCGTCACCTCCAAGTGGTCGTCACCTCCAAGTGGTTGCCGCCGTCTTCTCCAAATGGCTATCACCTCCAGTGGTCGCCGCCTCCAAGTGGTCGCCGCCTCCAAGTGGTCGCCGCCTCCAAGTGGTCGTCACCTCCAAGTGGTCGTCGCCTCCAAGTGGCCGTCACCTCCAAGTGGTCGTCGCCTCCAAGTGGCCGTCGCCTCCAAGTGGCCGTCGCCTCCAAGTGGCCGTCGCCCCCAAGTGGTCGTCGCCTCCAAGTGGCTGGCGGGCTTTTGGGCCCAGTTTTGACCCGCTATTCACTTTGAGGCTATAAATATGAGGTGCAAGGCTCATTTGCACAGATCCGGAAATTTTGGGAGGACGAGGAAGCTCTGCCGGATCAAGATCTGAATTTTGGCGATAAAGGCGACGTCTTTGAAGATCCAGATCTAGCTTTTGGGGGAGGCGAGCAACTTCGACATCAGATCCACATCAATTCCTTGAGATTAAACTTGGTTTTGATCTCGAGAATAGCTTTGATTTCGCTTGGTCGATTTCATTTGCTTCGGGCTCTTGTTTCCTTTGTGAAACGACCCCTTTTGATCATGTAGACTCGTACCGGATCCGGATTACGCGGTGGTCCACGGACGGAAAAGAAGTCCCCGGCGCAGGCAAAGACACCCACGCAAGCGAGGACCCCGGAAAATAGAGATCCTCGTGTTTGTTTAGGGTTTAAGTTGTAACCGTTAATTGATTCTTTCATTGTAAGCCTTAAATAAAAGGCGATCTTTTTTTTATTCTTGAATTTGTTTGTAATTCCATAAAAGTGTAACAGATTCAATTGCAATGGAAAAATCAGCAACTTTCCCCGCGAACAACACACCCATTGATAAATCTCCAAGAAAAAGCATAAAATGTCTAAATTGGCACAACATAAGATGAGGGAAACTTCAAATGTCCAACTGCTTTGTATCAGCTCCAGATGACTCACAAGTCACAACCAAGAATACATGCATGCATAGTTATCTATATGTAGATGTCTATATATAGGACTGCAAGATTATGTAACGTGTTACTTATACCCATCAACATGCATGAATCCACACTTATCTATATCATTGATGTGATATGAATGCAAAGGACCAGCATGTATAATTTTATGTACCCAATAATCATTGCTTTTACAGTAAAGTATACACTCCATATCCAAGATAGAACATTATGCCTTATTGCATTCTGGTTAGAAATTAAATAAGTTAACCAATTTCATCGAAAAGAAAATTAGGCTTTTTAGGGTCCAAAATTACCTAAGTTAGGAACCCATTACAAAAAAAAAAAAAAAACAAAAAAAACAAAAAAAAAATCTTATCTATTCTGGTAGGCAGTATACCTTGAAAAGCAAAAACAGAAAGAGGCAGAAAGAAAAAGTCTATAAATTGCATCACAAAAGCCACTATTTTCAGAAACCTAATTTCCCCACTCCTATTGCCAAGGAGGTCAAAATCTCTACAGCCTCATATTTGACAAACAGATTAAACAAACTTTGAATCCCTCCCACTCCTCTCCTCCATACAAACATCATTGAGGGGGCATAGACATTATTGGTTCTGCCCCTTCTCCCTTGAAAACAAACGCAGAATCATGCAACCCCAAAAACCCAAATCCTGATTCTAAACCAGCCTCAACAAAATCACAAAAACATGGAGAAGAAAGGGACAATACTAATGCAGAGGTTCGAGCTTGGCCGAGTCCTCGGTCAAGGGACCTTCGCAAAAGTGTACCATGCCCGTAAACTATCATCAGGCCAAAGCGTGGCCATCAAGGTTATCGACAAGGAGAAAATTCTACGAGTCGGAATGATTGACCAAATCAAGCGAGAAATCTCGGTAATGCGATTAGTACGTCATCCTAATGTTGTCCAGCTCTACGAGGTGATGGCGAGCAAAACCAAGATCTATTTTGTCATGGAGTATGTTCGAGGAGGCGAGCTTTTCAATAAAGTTGCTCGGGGTCGCCTCAAAGAGGATGCTGCCCGAAAATATTTTCAGCAGTTGATTGGCGCCGTTGATTTCTGCCATAGTCGCGGTGTTTATCACCGTGATCTTAAGCCTGAGAACCTCCTTCTTGACGAGAACGGTAATCTCAAGGTGTCAGATTTTGGATTGAGTGCTCTTGGTGAATCTCGACGCCATGACGGGCTCCTACATACTACTTGCGGGACCCCTGCCTATGTGGCGCCAGAGGTTATTAACAAAAAAGGTTATGATGGTGCTAAGGCTGATATGTGGTCTTGTGGTGTTGTTCTTTTTGTTCTGATGGCGGGTTTTTTACCTTTTCATGACTCGAATCTGATGGAGATGTATAGAAAGATAAGCAAAGGAGATTTCCGATGCCCCCAATGGTTTGCTCCTGAAGTCCGAAGACTTCTCATCAGAGTACTTGATCCAAACCCCAACACAAGGATCACTATTGCCAAGCTAGTAGAGAATCCATGGTTTAAAAAGGGATTTAAACCAGCAGAACCACCACCAATACAACCTGTTGATAGCTTGGGAGATATCAGAAGGGTTTTCCCTGAAATTTCTGATGACGAAGGAAGTAGTCATAGCAAGGAGGAAGAGCCTAACACGACGATGAAACACACAAACTACAATGCATTTGACATCATCTCCCTTTCTCAAGGGTTTGATTTGTCAGGACTTTTTGAGAAGAATGGGGAAAAGTCAGAGTCTAGGTTTACAACACAGAAGTCTGCATCTGATATAGTGTCGAAATTGGAGCAGATTGCAGAGCATGAGAAGTTCAAGGTGAAGAAGGAGGATGGAATGGTGAAGCTTCAAGGGAGCAAGGAAGGAAGAAAAGGGCAACTGGGGATCGATGCCGAGATTTTCGAGGTTACTCCGTCATTTTATGTGGTGGAGGTGACAAAATCTTCAGGAGATACTTTGGAGTATCAACAGTTCTGCAAAAAGGAACTGAAACCTTCTCTTAAGGATATTGTTTGGGCTTGGCAAGGTGGGGAGCAGGAACAATTCTCATCTGAATCACAGAATACTCAACCTTGATCTCTAGAGAGCAAAAGGAGAAAAAAAAAACAGAAAGTTTCCATTGTATTGTGGTTCGTTCTAATTTTTTTTAGTCTTCTTTATGTTTTTTCTTATTCCATTTTAACTGTCTTCCCTTCTGTCGTCCATTTGTTTTCTTGCTAAAGAGGTATATATATGTTTCTTTCAGTTTCTTGCCATCATGATACATAGTTTTTCTTCTTCTTTTTCTTTTGTTTCCTTTACACTCGTACTTTTGATCATTTTACCATTAGTTTGTGCTTGGGCCTGGCAAATGTAGAGGTTGATTGCAAAAGTAATATCTTTCAGGACAAAATCATGTGTTACTATATAACTCTGATAACCTTGGAAGGTGTGGCTAAATGTTTCAACGTTTCTTCCTAATTTCCAGAGCACATGCAAATTTGGAGCATTGTTTGATGTATATTGTTGAGATTAGTTGTCATATAAGCATTAATTTGTAATAGCACCCAGATCATGTGCAGTCATATTGCATAAAAAGAAAAAAATGGTGCAAGACTATAAACACAAGTGCTGTATGCACACAAGCACAGAGACATATTTAAGAAGGAAAGATAGCAAGGTCTTTCACTCTCTGAGCCTCTTGTGCCCTAAATGGTATACCCTATATCATAACATCCTAATTGCAAATATGCCAAATACCGAAGTTATTACTGCTCAAATGGAACCTCAATCTCACATCAGAAGGTCAATTTGTGGATCGAAGGAAAACCACACTTCCTTTATAATATAATTAGGACATTGACAGCCCCAAAACCAGAGTATACAACTATTCTTGTTCTTCTATGTATGAAGAGTACCACATATCCACTAGCGAAAAGTTTAAAATATTTCTACTGACAACGGATCATATATGATCTACTCCCCACAAACAAAATCCTTAGCTCCAAAATGAAGATGAATTCCAATAATGCCGTTGTATAAACACAAGTACTTCTACGGCAGATCCTGTCAAAACTGATAAGTTCTCCTACTATTCCAAAGAAAACTGTACACTGCTGTATTACTTGAATGTATCATCTCTTACATTGAATTGAGGCCAACCCTTGGAACAATCTTTTAAACCAAAATTAGCATTCAGTCTAATACCCTGGATATCTAGAAAGATAAGCAAAGGAGATTTCGATGCCCCCAATGGTTTGCTCCTGAAGTCCGAAGACTTCTCATCAGAGTACTTGATCCAAACCCCAACACAAGGATCACTATTGCCAAGCTAGTAGAGAATCCATGGTTTAAAAAGGGATTTAAACCAGCAGAACCACCACCAATACAACCTGTTGATAGCTTGGGAGATATCAGAAGGGTTTTCCCTGAAATTTCTGATGACGAAGGAAGTAGTCATAGCAAGGAGGAAGAGCCTAACACGACGATGAAACACACAAACTACAATGCATTTGACATCATCTCCCTTTCTCAAGGGTTTGATTTGTCAGGACTTTTTGAGAAGAATGGGGAAAAGTCAGAGTCTAGGTTTACAACACAGAAGTCTGCATCTGATATAGTGTCGAAATTGGAGCAGATTGCAGAGCATGAGAAGTTCAAGGTGAAGAAGGAGGATGGAATGGTGAAGCTTCAAGGGAGCAAGGAAGGAAGAAAAGGGCAACTGGGGATCGATGCCGAGATTTTCGAGGTTACTCCGTCATTTTATGTGGTGGAGGTGACAAAATCTTCAGGAGATACTTTGGAGTATCAACAGTTCTGCAAAAAGGAACTGAAACCTTCTCTTAAGGATATTGTTTGGGCTTGGCAAGGTGGGGAGCAGGAACAATTCTCATCTGAATCACAGAATACTCAACCTTGATCTCTAGAGAGCAAAAGGAGAAAAAAAAAACAGAAAGTTTCCATTGTATTGTGGTTCGTTCTAATTTTTTTTAGTCTTCTTTATGTTTTTCTTATTCCATTTTAACTGTCTTCCTTCTGTCGTCCATTTGTTTTCTTGCTAAAGAGGTATATATATGTTTCTTTCAGTTTCTTGCCATCATGATACATAGTTTTTCTTCTTCTTTTTCTTTTGTTTCCTTTACACTCGTACTTTTGATCATTTTACCATTAGTTTGTGCTTGGGCCTGGCAAATGTAGAGGTTGATTGCAAAAGTAATATCTTTCAGGACAAAATCATGTGTTACTATATAACTCTGATAACCTTGGAAGGTGTGGCTAAATGTTTCAACGTTTCTTCCTAATTTCCAGAGCACATGCAAATTTGGAGCATTGTTTGATGTATATTGTTGAGATTAGTTGTCATATAAGCATTAATTTGTAATAGCACCCAGATCATGTGCAGTCATATTGCATAAAAAGAAAAAAATGGTGCAAGACTATAAACACAAGTGCTGTATGCACACAAGCACAGAGACATATTTAAGAAGGAAAGATAGCAAGGTCTTTCACTCTCTGAGCCTCTTGTGCCCTAAATGGTATACCCTATATCATAACATCCTAATTGCAAATATGCCAAATACCGAAGTTATTACTGCTCAAATGGAACCTCAATCTCACATCAGAAGGTCAATTTGTGGATCGAAGGAAAACCACACTTCCTTTATAATATAATTAGGACATTGACAGCCCCAAAACCAGAGTATACAACTATTCTTGTTCTTCTATGTATGAAGAGTACCACATATCCACTAGCGAAAAGTTTAAAATATTTCTACTGACAACGGATCATATATGATCTACTCCCCACAAACAAAATCCTTAGCTCCGCAAATGAAGATGAATTCCAATAATGCCGTTGTATAAACACAAGTACTTCTACGGCAGATCCTGTCAAAACTGATAAGTTCTCCTACTATTCCAAAGAAAACTGTACACTGCTGTATTACTTGAATGTATCATCTCTTACATTGAATTGAGGCCAACCCTTGGAACAATCTTTTAAACCAAAAATTAGCATTCAGTCTAATACCCTGGATATCTACAAAGATTAACTAGCTAATCATAGTAATTTATTCAAACCATAATGTTTAACAACTAGACAAGATACCCATAATGTTATCAATGATGCAAAATCCCAAGTTCGATTCGAATTGTTCGATTCATCAACAAGTATAACAAATGTGCATAAACTTACATTCACTCAATTGACAATTACACGCCATTGAAGAGCAAAAAGATTAAATTTTTAGAACAGGAACGGAAACCCTAACCTAAAATTTGCAAGTTCTTTTTTACTTGGCGATTGCTCCATTGATTCTTTCGGCAGCGGCTGAAGGGTTCTGAGCTTCTTCGGCCGCCTTGATTGCGGCCTTGCGCTCGTAATCTCGATACAAATTAATACCTTTTGTGCAAATCACTGAAGGAGGAAAAGGGAGCAAAATTAGATGAAAATTGCATCAAATTTCTTGGTGTTTTTTTTTTAGGGTCAAGTTAGAAAGAGTACCTCCAGCGCCGACGAAGTAGAGGAAGCGGACGAGCTTTGATCCCACTTCTTCGTTCACCATGGCGATAGATTGATGATGATGATGATGATCAGATACTGGAATCGGAGTTCGGTTGAGAGATGAACAAAGTGGGGGAAAAGACTAAATATCAAAGACCTCCCTAACTTTGCACGATTATCAGATAAACCCTCATAACTTTCAAAATATCAGCAAACCTCCCTTTACATTAGAAACCACATTTAAAGTTGGGTCATTCCATAGAAACCACATTTGATTCTTAATTTATAGGGTTTTTACATCAAAACTATCTTAACTTTGTGCCAAATTGATGGTTACCATTTACATTTTTTTTTGATGTAAACCACCTTAACTTGCTAACATGTTTGCAATGTCACACTTTTTTTACTATTCACCCACGAAAAAAATCTGATATTCCTATTTTACCCCCATCTTCTTCCTCACAAACCCTAACCTAACACTAGCCTTCTTCATCCTCCTCTTCTACAAACCCTAATCATAAACTATAGCCACTACCTCCCTCAAAATCCTAACCCATGGTCGCCATCTCCTCCAAAATACTAACTCTAACCCATGACCATCACCTCCCCAAATCCTAATCCTAATCCTAGTTTCTATTTGGGAAAGAATGGGAGAGTGGGAGGTGGGGAGGAAGAGGGAGAACGAGAAAGAGGGGGGGAGGGGAGTTGGGGGATGAGGGAGAGGGAAGATGGGGAGAAGAGGAGGATGAGGAGGATAGGGTTAGGGTTTGTGAGGAAGGAGATGGAAAAAAAAATGGTGAGGGTAAAATGGTCATTTCGTGTATTTTTTGGCTGAAAACTGGATTAGATGTGATATTGCAAACATGTTAGCAAGTTAAGGTGGTTTACATCAAAAAAAAAATGTAGGTGGTAACCATTAATTTGGGACAAAGTTAAGATGGTTTTGATGTAAAAACCCAAATTTATATATAAACCATATTTAAAGAGTTTTTTTTATTGCAATCAACAATCTGGACCTACTTTTCAATTAACTCTTTTTTTTGTTATTGTAATTAATCTCATCCAACCTCCACGAAGAATCATCTCTCTAATATACTTGGCATTTGATAACTAATTATTACAATACCATAAAAAATAAACTTGACTAAAATGTAACTCAAGGTGGTATATTGCAATAAAAACCGTTTAAAGATGGTTTATGTATAATTGACAATCAAAGATGGTTTGTGTACAATGATCCTATTTTAAAGGTGGTTTCTAAAAGGAAAAAAACACTCTCTAACTTTTTAATATTTTATCAGAAACCCTCCTAATCAATGTTAATCACAATTTTCACAGATGGATGAAATTACACTGGGAAATTTTTGCTTGTGAAAATTGAGGTCCACACTTTTAGGGGATTTCTGAAAAGTCTTAAAGTTAAAGAAGTTTTCTAGTAACCCCTAAACATAAGGGGGTTTTCTAATATTTTGAAAGTTATAGGGGTTATCTGATAATTGTATAACGTTAGGGGTTTTCTGATATTTAACCGAAGAAAAATCATCGGCGACGGTGATTATTGTATAAGGGTTGTAAAGGGTCGGGTTTAGGTTGGATTCTATAAGATCCAATTGAGGATTAAGGGCCACTATAAAATCTAGCCCATTAGGTTTTCCTCAAGTAAGGGCCAAATAGAAATACACAAGATTTTCTTATTATTATTATTATTGTTTAAACAACAACAGTGGAAATTTAAATAAAGTATAGTTAGACAGAAAAGGGATGGTTAAGTTACAAATACTTATCAAGTAATGTGTTTGAATCTTTAAAGATAAGACATTATCAAATAACAAATCAGATATATAGATATATATCCAACAAGAGTTTCTATGATGTAAGTTTAAGAGAATTTTTCACACATTTAAAAACATCATCATATTTCTCTGTAATGCCCACTTAACATAGCTCGAGAATACTCATGTTACACTGTAATCATTTGCGATTTATCAAAAATCTCCTTACCTAAGGGGTAGAAATTTTCCTACAAAGGAACTTACAAGTTGCATAAAGAAAATTTTCCCAGAAAATTTAGGCCGAGCACATTTACTCAATTTCATAACATTTGTGAGTGTTAGACTTAATATAAAACTATAATCCTCGATCCTCACCATAACTTGAGTTTTGGTATAATTGTTAGATGGACTAAAATTAAGATGGTATCGAGCAACAGGTTCAAATTGTCACCGAGAACTAATTCTCATTTAGACCTCGAGTTCTGCATTTCAGTCGCGATCGATCATAAAATTTTCAATAATTAATTTGTGCCAAATTGATGGTTACCATTTACATTTTTTTGATGTAAACCACCTAACTTCTAACATGTTTGCAATGTCACACTTTTTTACTATTCACCCACGAAAAAATCGATATTCCTATTTTACCCCCATCTTCTTCCTCACAAACCCTAACCTAACACTAGCCTTCTTCATCCTCCTCTTCTACAAACCCTAATCATAAACTATAGCCACTACCTCCCTCAAAATCCTAACCCATGGTCGCCATCTCCTCCAAAATACTAACTCTAACCCATGACCATCACCTCCCAAATCCTAATCCTAGTTTCTATTTGGGAAAGAATGGGAGAGTGGGAGGTGGGGAGGAAGAGGGAGAACGAGAAAGAGGGGAGGGGAGTTGGGGATGAGGGAGAGGGAAGATGGGGAGAAGAGGAGGATGAGGAGGATAGGGTTAGGGTTTGTGAGGAAGGAGATGGAAAAAAATGGTGAGGGTAAAATGGTCATTTCGTATTTTTGGTCGAAAACCTGATTAGATGTGATATTGCAAACATGTTAGCAAGTTAAGGTGGTTTACATCAAAAAAAATGTAGGTGGTAACCATTAATTTGGGACAAAGTTAAGATGGTTTTGATGTAAAACCCAAATTTATATATAAACCATATTTAAAGAGTTTTTTATTGCAATCAACAACTGACCTACTTTTCAATTAACTCTTTTTTGTTATTGTAATTAATCTCATCCAACCTCCACGAAGAATCATCTCTAATATACTTGGCATTTGATAACTAATTATTACAATACCATAAAAAATAAACTTGACTAAAATGTAACTCAAGGTGGTATATTGCAATAAAAACCGTTTAAAGATGGTTTATGTATAATTGACAATCAAAGATGGTTTGTGTACAATGATCCTATTTTAAAGGTGGTTTCTAAAAGGAAAAACACTCTCTAACTTTTTAATATTTTATCAGAAACCCTCCTAATCAATGTTAATCACAATTTTCACAGATGGATGAAATTACACTGGGAAATTTTTGCTTGTGAAAATTGAGGTCCACACTTTTAGGGGATTTCTGAAAAGTCTTAAAGTTAAAGAAGTTTTCTAGTAACCCCTAAACATAAGGGGGTTTTCTAATATTTTGAAAGTTATAGGGGTTATCTGATAATTGTATAACGTTAGGGGTTTTCTGATATTTAACCGAAGAAAAATCATCGGCGACGGTGATTATTGTATAAGGGTTGTAAAGGGTCGGGTTTAGGTTGGATTCTATAAGATCCAATTGAGGATTAAGGGCCACTATAAAATCTAGCCCATTAGGTTTTCCTCAAGTAAGGGCCAAATAGAAATACACAAGATTTTCTTATTATTATTATTATTGTTTAAACAACAACAGTGGAAATTTAAATAAAGTATAGTTAGACAGAAAAGGGATGGTTAAGTTACAAATACTTATCAAGTAATGTGTTTGAATCTTTAAAGATAAGACATTATCAAATAACAAATCAGATATATAGATATATATCCAACAAGAGTTTCTATGATGTAAGTTTAAGAGAATTTTTCACACATTTAAAAACATCATCATATTTCTCTGTAATGCCCACTTAACATAGCTCGAGAATACTCATGTTACACTGTAATCATTTGCGATTTATCAAAAATCTCCTTACCTAAGGGGTAGAAATTTTCCTACAAAGGAACTTACAAGTTGCATAAAGAAAATTTTCCCCAGAAAATTTAGGCCAGAGCACATTTACTCAATTTCATAACATTTGTGAGTGTTAGACTTAATATAAAACTATAATCCTCGATCCTCACCATAACTTCGGAGTTTTGGTATAATTGTTAGATGGACTAAAATTAAGATGGTATCAGAGCAACACCGGTTCAAATTGTCACGCCCCGAGAACTAATTCTCATTTAGACCTCGAGTTCGCTTTCAGTCGCGATCGATCATAAAATTTTCAATAATTAATTTCAGAGCAGTATATCAATAGTCAAATTTTCTCAATTAACACATATGTCCAAAAGTATTGCTCAAATCTTTGTACTGTAACTCATGAAAATGCTACTAGTTCAACATTTTACACATAGTCCATCTTGTACATGGTGGACATGCCTACAATCCAAAATACAGCTTAGAGTCCCTATTCACATACAACCATATATGTATACATAACTTACCAGTATCTACTATTAACTCCAGTCAACAATGAAGGCTTTTATCTGATTGTGTTGACTAGCAAAATTTCTGCTTCCAAAAGCTTAACCTTCAGACATGCACATTCTACTCTCGTCTTTCTTCTGAAAAAGGGGTAATAATGAATGGAATGAGTACGACGACTCAGTAAGTAATCCAACCACTTCTTAAATTCTAGATTTACACCAATTCATACCATAGATATCAATAACATATAAATGACTATGGTAAGATAATTCCACAATAAAAGATGACTTAAGAAATCAAAATAAAACTTGTCCAGTTAAGAGAGCAATAAAACTATGCCATTCAGAAATGTACATTCGACAATTAACTTGTCCAGTTAAGAGAGCGTATTAGCTTCACAGTGATTCATGTAAGGTGTTATCTTTTTCAGTAAACACTTTTCATTGTTATTCTTATGTTCTACCATCTAGCCAAGGGTTCAGAAATCCCTGATGGTTTTACCCACCAGTCCAAGAATGCGACAATACAAGAATGATTCAAGAATCCCCATGAGTCCGGTAATCTCGGGGGCGTCTCGGAGGAGCGGTAAAATCTCCTTGAACGTCTTCAAGGAGTCAGTAAAATACCATTCGAACGTCTCCGAGTGGTTCAGTAATAACTCAGGGGTTCAGTATCTTTTGCTTAGCCAAAGCTTCTCAATCAGTATAACCACACCGGTGGGTCCAATAACAGCAATAGTAACAGTAATTCCCAATGGCTAGTGGCTTTATTTTTTTTTACAGTTATATTTTCAACTTTAATCGTTACAGCTGCACGTGTTCAACAATGGCCTCTTAAGCATTCTTTAACATATTTTATAATATTGTGATTATGTATAGATCTCTATAGTTTTGAACTTTCATTTTGACATGTCTCTGCTCGTTTCCTATTCATGTTTGGTATATCAGGACCAAAATATTTATGTATCTTCGCATGTGTGACAACACTATTTCTTTAGGATAACGCTGTCTACTAGGTTCTGTCATAGTAATGTCCAACTTTCAATTGATTTCATTTGTCTACTAGTATTCTTTTACCTTTTTATGTATTATCTTTTTGTTAAGTCATTAACGACTATGTGCATGTGTTTAAGGATTTATGTAATTACCATTTTATTTCTTTAGAACATAGACTTTCCTTATCCTCATATATATCACTACGTGAATTAGTACCCAAAACTACAGTGGATTCCCAGAATTCATCTGCACTTGAATAAATATATATATATATATATATATATATATATATATATATATATATATATATATATATATATATATATATATAGAGAGAGAGAGAGAGAGAGAGAGAGAGAGAGAGAGCTCTATGAACTTAAGTTCATATGAATATGGTGCACCAACTTTTCTAACCACTCATCTTGCTTTGGGATCCGTGAAAGATATAAAGCCACTTTGAGATTTGTGCATCACAAATCTCAAGGCAATATGAGTGGATAAAAAGTTGGTGCACCACTATTCATTATGAACTTAAGTTCATAGGAGCCTTCTCTATATATATATATATATATATATATATATATATATATATATATATATATATATATATATATATATATATATATATATATATATATATATATATATATATAGGTTAAAAGATAAATTCATGATGTGATTACTTCTTTGCTTCTTAACCAATATCGTATGATAATTAATAATTAGATGTATGCTTCATGGAAACTTTATGTGCGAACCATCATATCCATTTCATATGAAGTCGTAAAATGATCATATGCTTTACTTCCCTGAACTAACATAAGATTGTGTTAACACTTCAACTCCCTGTAACTGTATATAGTTTTAAACAAGTTGTATAAAATTAGTCTAAAATTTAAGAATGGATAGAATACTTACAATTCGTAGCTCTTGCTTTATTCTCTACATGATCCAGTACTAAAAGCTCCTGACTTTTAGAAATTCCTCGCACATCCTTCCAACCTTTGCACGTTCTTCCAACCTCGCACATCCCAGTAACAGTACAATACAGTAATGATTCAGTAATCCCCATGAGTCTAGTAATCTCCAGGGACGTCTCCAGAGGAGCCAGTAAAATCTCCTTGAACGTCTTCAAGGAGTCAGTAAAATACCATTCGAACGTCTCCGAGTGGTTCAGTAATAACTCAGGGGTTCAGTATCTTTTGCTTAGCCAAAGCTTCTCAATCAGTATAACCACACCGGTGGGTCCAATAACAGCAATAGTAACAGTAATTCCCAATGGCTAGTGGCTTTATTTTTTTTTACAGTTATATTTTCAACTTTAATCGTTACAGCTGCACGTGTTCAACAATGGCCTCTTAAGCATTCTTTAACATATTTTATAATATTGTGATTATGTATAGATCTCTATAGTTTTGAACTTTCATTTTGACATGTCTCTGCTCGTTTCCTATTCATGTTTGGTATATCAGGACCAAAATATTTATGTATCTTCGCATGTGTGACAACACTATTTCTTTAGGATAACGCTGTCTACTAGGTTCTGTCATAGTAATGTCCAACTTTCAATTGATTTCATTTGTCTACTAGTATTCTTTTACCTTTTTATGTATTATCTTTTTGTTAAGTCATTAACGACTATGTGCATGTTGTTCGCGAGGAAATTTAAAGCTGTAAAATAAAGATTATCCCTTCCAATTGATTTTAAAGAAAGAATAAATACAACTCTCGAATGCAATCTCTCTCTCTAACTGACTTAGATAAAAAGAAATTACAAATTCCTCGATCGGTTGCCCGATTTACAAAAGAGGGAATGATCAACGGAGACCCTTCCCTTTATTTAATCTGGGTTCTTCACGGTAGCGGTGGGAGCTTGAATCTTGTATCCCGTTGACGATCCGACCGTCTTGACTCGTGGGACGAGGTTGAAAACAAACTCGCAGCAGCAGGTTTAGGAACCCGCAAAGCAAGTTTATAACTCTAACGAGTTTGATAACTCAAGGGATGAGTTTTGTAACTCTGGATGAGTTTGTATGCCTAGCCAAGCCAAGGGAAAGCCAATCCAAAGAAGCCTCCTCTAAGCCAACCCAACTTCCCTCCAAAAAGCCGCGCCAAGCGAGAGAGAAAAGCCCGCAATTTATAGGGGTTAAAGGGGTGCTCTTGCCTTGAATTGCTCCTCAATGGGTTTAGTGGGTGTAACCACCCCTTAAATCTCTCAAACGGTTTATGAACCGCTCAACTCATGTTTGAATGAGTCAAAACGCCGGTTCGCTCGAGCAAGCCTCGCTCGCTGCTTTGAGCTTCAACGCGGGCCATGTGCGCCGCGCTTTTGAGCTTCAACGCGGCCGTGTGCTCTGCGTTTTGGGTTGAAACGCGGCCACGGTTCGCGATTTTGAAATGAAACGCGGGCCATGTGCTCCGCGTTTTGGGCTTCGAGCAGCGGGCCATGTGCTCCGCGTTTTGGGCTTCGAGCAGCGGGCCATGTGCTCCGCGTTTGGAGCTTGAGCGGGCCATGTGCTCCGCGTTTTGAATTGAAACGCGGATGAGCCCGCATTTTGAATTGAAGAGATCAAAACTTGTGATCTCTTTTCACAAGGATTGTCAACTTGTAATCCTTGTACTCGAGACATTAGCTTCGATTCTCCTTTGTCATCGCGGAAAGTCGCCGCCTTGTAACCTTCATCGATAGTGTTTCGCGGATATTGGTGCTCTCGCATTTTTACGACTTATGAACCCTCCAAAGTTTTCGAAAGTTTGCGGTTGGTAGGGACGAGCTTTGAATACTTTGATATCTTCTTTGCTTGATCCCGAAGGTATTGCTCCTCATTCGCCTTCAAAGAAGTTGTGTTCGCTTTTGTCCACGCTAATCATTCGCCTTGCATGGGTGAACTCCGGCGCACGTGAGGATCGCAATAGCTTTGAACTTTGCTACGCGGAGACCGATCCTCGCGATTTGAGGTTGTTGAAACACCTGAGCTAGCCATCGCTTCGGTTTAAACGCCGACTTCGTTTTGTGTTGAAATGCGGGGTGGTCCTTCGCTTTATGAGTAAAACGCGGGATGAACCCCACATTTCCAACTAAGTCTTCTAGACTTTTCTTTAAGGTGCCAAAAGTATAGTGTTAACTTGGCATGCCTTTCATACTTGTTGTTTGAACAAGCTTTTGGGGACTTATCACTCTATTGCAAAGAGTTGATAAATTGGTTTTATCATCAGAGGTGGAATTTTTAACTTGATGATGATTTTTGAGGACTTATCGCTCTATTGAAGAGAGTCGATAAGTTGATTTTATCAGAGGTGTGGGGTTAACTTGATAAAGTTGGGTATTTGTGATTTGAACAAGATTTTGAGGACCTATCGCTCTATTGAAGAGAGTCGATAAGTTGATTTTATCAGAGGTATGGAGTTAACTTGATAAAATTGGGTACTTGTGGTGTGAACAAGATTTTGAGGACCTATCGCTCTATTGATGAGAGTCGATAAGTTTAGATTTTGTCGGGGGATAAAATATGAAACCTGTGATTTGAACAAGGTTTAAGGCCTGTGATGTGAACAAGGCTTACATGGCTTGTGGTGTGAACAAGGCTTTGGGTTTGTGGTTTGAACAAGGATTTGGGCTTGTGGTTTAAACAAGGCTTTGGGCTTGTGGTTTGAACAAGGCTTTGGGCTTGTGGTTTAAACAAGGCTTTGGGCTTGTGGTTTAAACAAGGCTTTAGGCTTGTAATGTGAACAAGGCTTGGGGCTTATCATCCTATTGAGGAGGATTGACAAGGATACGTTGCGATTGGAGCAACTTTGTGGACTTATCATCCTATTGGAGAGGATTGATAAGTTGGTTATCAAACTCTGCTGAGGATGTGTACAGATTTTGATAGGATTGTGTTGTAATTTGAACAACTTTGTGGATCTATCATTCTATTGGAAAGGAATGATGAGTTGATTGACGGGGTTTAGTTGTGATTTGAACAATTTTGAGGAACTTATCTGCCGGGGAGGATTGATAAGTTGATTATATCATCGAGGTATAGTGTCGACTTGATGAAGATACGCTATGACGGAGCAACTTTGAGGACCTATCATCCTATTAAGGAGGATTGATAAGTTGATTGCGATTTAAGCAAATTTGAAGAGTTCGCCTCGCACGTGACGTTGTGCTACGATGTTGAATACGTAGACTTTGTCGTCTTTTACGGGTAAGAAACTAACCGCAACGCTGTTAGGCGTTGACTTTAGGGTTATTGGCCAACCCCCACCATCAACGGACTTGATGAGCCTTTACCGACACCGCTTGAATCGGCTAGCATGCGATTATCTAAACCGCTCGCGATGTGACGTTGTGCTAAAAGAATAAAACTCTTTTAGGCTTAATGCTACGATGTTGAATCGTGAAGCCGTCTTTCTCACGGGAATAGACTACCCTACCGCATGTATTAGATGCGGGCTTATCTCTTAGATTTCGAGATAAAATTCCCTGATTTGAATTCGGTGTCTTCTTTGATCGGTAAAAGACTAAACCGGCAACGTGTGTTAGACGTTGACTTATCCCTACTTAGGATTCGGGATAAAATTCCCCAGATTTGAATTCTGGTGTCTTCTTTGATCGGTAAAAGACTAAACCGCAACGGTGTTAGACGCTGACTTATCCCTACTTAGGATTCGGGATAAAATTCCCTGATTTGAATTCGGTGTCTTCTTTGATCGGTAAAAGACTAAACCGCAACGGTGTTAGACGCTGACTTATCCCTACTTAGGATTAGGGATAAAATATGAAACCCGTGATTTGAACAAGGTTTAAGGCCCGTGATGTGAACAAGGCTTTGGGCTTGTGGTTTAAACAAGGCTTTAGGCTTGTAATGTGAACAAGGCTTGGGGCTTATCATCCTATTGAGGAGGATTGATAAGTTGATTATATCATCGAGGTATAGTGTCGACTTGATGAAGATACGCTATGACGGAGCAACTTTGTGGACTTATCATCCTATTGAGGAGGATTGATAAGTTGGTTATCAAACTCACGAGGATGTGTACGATTTTGATAGGATTGTGTTGTAATTTGAACAACTTTGTGGATCTATCATTCTATTGGAAAGGAATGATGAGTTGATTGATCGGTTTAGTTGTGATTTGAACAATTTTGAGGAACTTATCCGCCGGGAGGATTGATAAGTTGATTATATCATCAGAGGTATAGTGTCGACTTGATGAAGATACGTTGCGATCGGAGCAACTTTGAGGACCTATCATCCTATTGAGGAGGATTGATAAGTTGATTGCGATTTAAGCAAATTTGAAGAGTTCGCCTCGCACGTGACGTTGTGCTACGATGTTGAATACGTAGACTTTGTCGTCTTTTACGGGTAAGAAACTAACCGGCAACGCGTGTTAGGCGTTGACTTTAGGGTTATTGGCCAACCCCCAGCCATCAACGGACTTGATGAGCCTTTACCGATTACCGTTTGAATCGGGCTAGCATGCAGATTATCTAAATCCGTTCTGCATGTGACGTTGTGCTAAAAGAATAAAACTCTTTTAGGCTTAATGCTACGATGTTGAATCGTGAAGCCGTCTTTCTCACGGGAATAGACTACCCTACCGCATGTATTAGATGCGGGCTTATCTCGCTAGATTTCGAGATAAAATTCCCGATTTGAATTCCGTGTCTTCTTTGATCGGTAAAAGACTAAACCGCAGCGTGTGTTAGGCGTTGACTTATCCCTACTTAGGATTAGGGATAAAATTCCCGATTTGAATTCGTGTCTTCTTTGATCTAAAGACTAAACCGCAACGGTGTTAGACGTTGACTTATCCCTACTTAGGATTCGGGATAAAATTTCCCAGCCCTGTGAGGCGTGGATTGTGGTGTTATTAATAACAACCTGGAGGATTTATCGCTCTATTGAAGAGAGTCGATAAGGTGATTGTCAGAGGTGTTAGGTTAACATGACAAGGATACGCTACATTGGAGCAACTTTGTGGACTTATCATCCTATTGGAGAGGACATGTTGCGATTGGAGCAACTTTGAGGACTTATCGCTCTATTGAAGAGAGTCAATAAGTTGATTGTCAGAGGTGTGAGGTTAACGTGACAAGGATATGTTGCGATTGGAACAACTTTGTGGACTTATCATCCTATTGGAGAGGATTGATAAGTTGATTGTCAGAGGTGTGAGGTTAACATGACAAGGGTATGTTGCGATTGGAGCAACTTTGTGGACTTATCGCTCTATTGAGGAGAGTCGATAAGTTGATTGTCAGAGGTGTTAGGTTAACATGACAAGGATACGTTGCGATTGGAACAACTTTGTGGACTTATCATCCTATTGGAGAGGATTGATAAGTTGATTGTCAGAGGTGCATTGTTAACCTGACGGGATTGTGTTACGATGTGAGCAACTTTGTGGGCTTATCATCCTATTGATAAGTTGATTGTGGTGGTGCTGCTGCACGTTGAAGTGCTTACATTGTCAAAAGTGTTTTGTTAACTTGACAATATTTGGAATTTATTATTCTACTCGGAAAATAACAAATAATCAACCCTCAGTCTGTAATTATTCTAGGTCGATATTAACTGAGTCTTCGGCCTCGCGATTCAGAGCCGGGTCACCAATAGCTAGGTCTTCGGAGTCGGTCTCCTCTTCTTCAGCTTCAATCCTAGCAATAATTACTTCACTGTCACTCGGGAGACTAGTTGTTTCGTGAACGACATTTGGCAACCCCATTCGAGCTAGGAGATTGGTTTGTAAATTGTGCCGGCTGTGTCAATCGAAAGCGCATCATATATACCGAGCATCGAAGAGCCATGCTTCGAACCGCTCGACGAAGACTTTGATAGGCTCTCCTCCTTTGCTTAAGGGCAAGGAGAGAAGTGATGATTTCGTGTCATCTTCAAAGAATCGTGACAGAAGAGTCTCTAAATCGCCCATTTCGATACATCCCGCAGCAGCCATGAACCATTCAAAGGCAACCCCTTGAGGGTGCCAATGAACAAACGAGATGTTATGGCATCGTTTGACATCCCATTCCCACCGTGACTTAAAATGGTAGATATGTTGGTTCGGTGATCCCGTCACGAAGCTTGTAGCGTAGGGACTTTGAATTTTGGAGGATAAGGAATCGTATCCCATTCTCGCAGATACGGCCCGACAACCCCCTGATCTTGGAGCTCGCACCTATTAACCATGGCATTGAGGCGGGCTTCCAGTTCTCGCATTTTTGCCGATTGAGGACTTTGCTCGTTTTCGGCCTCTCTCCCTTCTTTAGAGGAGGATTCTACGGGATGGGCTTCTTGATCGGGAGCTTCATTCACTTTTTCTTTCCGTTTTGAGGACCGACCCCTCCTCCGTGATGATTCCGGTTGAGGTGTTGAGCTAGCCATATGACCTTGAGCCCTATCCGCAACAAGTTGGGCTACCATTTCACGAAGTTGATCAATGGACTCTTGTTGTGATCGCAGGGCATCTTGTATCATAGCCTGATGCTCTTCGAGCCTCTTCTTGAAATCTTCAACATTCTCCGTCGTGTAGACAGTGCTCACATGCTCCACGAAAGAACTAGAGGATTGAGATTCTGCGATGGCTGAATGCTCATCATCAGACTCAATTCCTTTAGTCAACTTTTGATAGTTGACGGGATATGACCCTGTTGAGTCAGTATGTCGGTAAACTCCGTCGAGTCGCTCAAAGCCTCTTTCAAGCCGGGACCGATTTGCCTCGACTTCTGAGTTAGAGATTGATGGTCTCCCTATACCGATCATGTTGGAAGTGACTCCAAGGTATTCGACCTCTGAAGTCTCATTCCTGTGAAAATGCCGTCGTTCGGTCGACCAAATGACATTTGTCAATCGTTCAAACACCGACGGCTTGGCCGCATGTGAGCAGCGCCGATATGCCGATGATTTGGCACTTGGAACGCGAAGATCGCGTTTGAGCACTTGAACGCGAGGTTTAGACCCGCGTTTTGGATTGGGAACGCTAGGTCCGCGTTTGAATGCTTGGACGCGGGGTTGAGACCCGCGTCTCAGGATAGGGGCGCGAGGTTCGCGTTTGAGCAATTGAACGCGGGGTTGGGACCCGCGTTTTGGATTGGGGACGCGAGGCCCAATTTTGAATGCTTGAACGCGAGGTTGAAACCCGCGTTTTAGATTGGGGACGCGAGGATCGCGTGCAACCCTGGCGAGCGAGTTTCGCGTTTGAGCAATTGAACGCGGGGTTGGGACCCGCTTTGGATTGGGGACGCGAGGATCGCGTGCAACCCTGGCGAGCGAGTTTGGCGTTTGAGCAATTGAACGCGGGTTGTGACCCGCGCTTTGACCGTGAAACGCCATTGAGGGTTGCGTTTGGCCCGGCTTTGCGAGGCTCGTGTTCGGCACATAAGCGAGGCTTGCGTTACGTAAAAGCGGCTTCGGGATCGCGTTTTGGCTCACAAAGTTGCTCATATCACATCTAAACCCCATCAATCAACTCATCATTCCTTTCCAATAGGATGATAAGCCCACAAAGTTGCTCACATCGTAACACAATCCCGTCAGGTTAACAATGCACCTCTGACAATCAACTTATCAATCCTCTCCAATAGGATGATAAGTCCACAAAGTTGCTCCAATCGCAACGTATCCTTGTCATGTTAACCTAACACCTCTGACAATCAACTTATCGACTCTCCTCAATAGAGCGATAAGTCCACAAAGTTGCTCCAATCGCAACATACCCTTGTCATGTTAACCTCACACCTCTGACAATCAACTTATCAATCCTCTCCAATAGGATGATAAGTCCACAAAGTTGTTCCAATCGCAACATATCCTTGTCACGTTAACCTCACACCTCTGACAATCAACTTATTGACTCTCTTCAATAGAGCGATAAGTCCTCAAAGTTGCTCCAATCGCAACATGTCCTCTCCAATAGGATGATAAGTCCACAAAGTTGCTCCAATCGCAAACGTATCCTTGTCATGTTAACCTAACACCTCGACAATCACCTTATCGACTCTCTTCAATAGAGCGATAAATCCTCCAGGTTGTTATTAATAACACCACAATCCACGCCTCCGCGAGTGGAAATTTTATCCCTAATCCTAAGTAGGGATAAGTCAGCGTCTAACACGTTGCGGTTTAGTCTTTTACCGATCAAAGAAGACACATTCCTATCGCGTTAAGAACTTGTCGTGCAAGTTTGAAATCTAAAACGCAGAGTCGCCATCTTTTGTTTGCGAGGAAATTTAAAGCTGTAAAATAAAGATTATCCCTTCCAATTGATTTTAAAGAAAGAATAAATACAACTCTCGAATGCAATCTCTCTCTCTAACTGACTTAGATAAAAAGAAATTACAAATTCCTCGATCGGTTGCCCGATTTACAAAAGAGGGAATGATCAACGGAGACCCTTCCCTTTATTTAATCTGGGTTCTTCACGGTAGCGGTGGGAGCTTGAATCTTGTATCCCGTTGACGATCCGACCGTCTTGACTCGTGGGACGAGGTTGAAAAATAACTCGCAGGAGCAAGTTTAGAACTCTGGCCGAGTTAAGAACTCTTTGATAGAGTTGATTTTAGAAAAGGATTAATAATCCTTTTAGCCAAGAATGGCGGAGAAGAACTTGTCGTGCAAGTTTGAAAACTCTAATCGAGTTGAACTCTCTAGGAGAGTTGATTCCAGCAAAGGAGGTCTTCGGTAAAACCTCAATATCTCTAAATCCGACCGGTAGGATTCAATCTCCACCGTTCAGAATTAGGAACAATGAGTGTTGAGGCTTCCCTCCAAGTTTCACTCCGATCAGACCACGGATGAAGGTCCGATCGTCACGCCGATCACAGCTGCGCGGAAGAAGCCGTTCTCTGCGCAATTGGCTTCGGTAAAACCTCGATATCTCCAAATCCAACCGGTAGAAATCAATCTCCACCGTTCAGAATTAGGAACGACAAGTGTTGAGGCCGCCCTCCAAGTTTCACTCCGATCAGACCACGGATGAAGGTCCGATCTTCCCGCTGATCACAGCTGCGCAGCAGAAACTGTTCTCTCCCCTTTGTTAGTTCTCCGGCCAAAAACCTTTCAACCCCCCATTTGGCTGTGAAAACCCCCCATTTATATGGATTAAAGGGGTGTAACCACCCCCTAAAATTACTCCATAATGGGGGTTTAGTGGGGTGTAACCACCCCCCTTAAATCTCTCAAACGGTTGAGGAACCGTTCAACTCATGTTTGAATGAGTCAAAACGCGAACTTCGCGTTTTGGAGCAAGCCTCGCGTCTGCATTTAGTGCAGGAACGCGGGAATGAACCTCCGCGTCTACATTTTAACTAGGACGCGGGGTTGGAGGCCCTCGTTTTGAGCTTCGAACACGGGCCATGTGCTCCGCGTTTTAGCCTTCGAGCGCGGGTCATGTGCTTCGCTTTAGGCTTCAACGCGGCCATGTGCTCCGCTTTTGAATTGAAACGCGGGCCATGTGCTCCGCGTTTTGGGCTTCAACGCGGCCATGTGCTCGCGATTTTGAATTGAAACGCGGGCCATGTGCTCCGCGTTTTGAATTGAAACGCGGGCCATGTGCTCCGCGTTTTGGGCTTCAACGCGGCCATGTGCTCGCGATTTTGAATTGAAACGCGGGCCATGTGCTCCGCGTTTTGAATTGAGACGCGGGGGGTGAGCCCCGCATTTTGCTTTGAAGAGATCAATACTTATGATCTCTTTTCACAAGGATTGTCAACTTGTAATCCTTGTACTCTGGAGACATTAGCTTCTGATTCTCCTTTGTCATCGCGGAAAGTCGCCGCCTTGTAACCTTCATCGATAGTGTTTCGCGGATATTGGCGTCTTGATAATTTTTTCGACCTCTGAGAACCCCTCAAAGTTTTCGAAAGTTTGCGTTGATCGGGACGAGCTTTCGGAATACTTTGGATATCTTCTTTTGCTTGATCCTGAGAAGGTATTGCTCCTCATTCTGTCTTCAAAGAAGTTGTGTTCTGCTTTTGTCCACGCTAATCATTCGTCTTGCATGGGTGAACTCCGTTTTAATCGCGAGGGTGATTGGTATGAACTTTGCTACGTGAGACCGATCCTCGCGATTTGAGGTTGAAACACCTGAGCTAGCCATCGCTCGTTTAAAACGCCAAGGCCCTGCTTTTGTGTTGAAATGCGGGGTGGTCCTTCGCTTTATGAGTAAAACGCGGGATGAACCCCACATTTCCAACTAAGTCTTCTAGACTTTTCTTTAAGGTGCCAAAAGTATAGTGTTAACTTGGCATGCCTTTCATACTTGTTGTTTGAACAAGCTTTTGGGGACTTATCACTCTATTGCAAAGAGTTGATAAATTAGTTTTATCATCAGAGGTGGAATTTTTTAACTTGATGATGATTTTTGAGGACTTATCGCTCTATTGAAGAGAGTCGATAAGTTGATTTTATCAGAGGTGTGGAGTTAACTTGATAAAGTTGGTTACTTGTGGTTTGAACAAGATTTTGAGGACCTATCGCTCCATTGAAGAGAGTCGATAAATTGATTTTATCAGAGGCGTGGAGTTAACTTGATAAAATTGGGTACTTGTGGTTTGAACAAGATTTTGAGGACCTATCGCTCTATTGATGAGAGTCGATAAGTTTAGGCTTTGTCGGGGGGCAAAATATAAAACCTATGATTTGAACAAGGTTTAAGGCACGTGATGTGAACGACAAGTGTTGAGGCCGCCCTCCAAGTTTCACTCCGATCAGACCACGGATGAAGGTCCGATCTTCCCGCTGATCACAGCTGCGGCGAAACTGTTCTCTCCCTTTGTTAGTTCTCCGCCAAAACCTTTCAACCCCCATTTGTTGTGAAAACCCCCATTTATATGGATTAAAGGGGTGTAACCACCCCTTAAATCTCTCAAACGGTTGAGGAACCGCTCAACTCATGTTTGAATGAGTCAAAACGCGAACTTCGCTTTGGAGCAAGCCTCGATCTGCATTTAGTGCGGAACGCTGGAATGAACCTCCGCCTACATTTTAACTAGGACGGGTTGGAGGCCCTCGCTTTGAGCTTCAACACGGGCCATGTGCTCCGCGTTTGGGCTTCAACGCGGGCCATGTGCTCCGCGTTTTGAATTAAGCAGCGGGCCATGTGCTCGCATTTTGAATTGAAACGCGGGCCATGTGCTCCGCGTTTTGAATTAAGCAGCGGGCCATGTGCTCGCATTTTGAATTGAAACGCGGGCCATGTGCTCGCATTTTGAATTGAAACGCGGGCCATGTGCTCCGCGTTTTGAATTAAGCAGCGGGCCATGTGCTCCGCGTTTGGGCTTCGAGCGGGCCATGTGCTCCGCGTTTTGAATTAAGCAGCGGGCCATGTGCTCCGCGTTTTGAATTAAGCAGCGGGCCATGTGCTCCGCGTTTTGAATTAAGCAGCGGGCCATGTGCTCCGCGTTTTGAATTAAGCAGCGGGCCATGTGCTCCGCGTTTTGAATTAAGCAGCGGGCCATGTGCTCCGCGTTTTGAATTAAGCAGCGGGCCATGTGCTCCGCGTTTTGAATTAAGCAGCGGGCCATGTGCTCGCATTTTGAATTGAAACGCGGCCATGTGCTCCGCGTTTTGAATTAAGCAGCGGGCCATGTGCTCCGCGTTTGGGCTTCGAGCGGGCCATGTGCTCCGCGTTTGGGCTTCGAGCGGGCCATGTGCTCCGCGTTTTGAATTAAGCAGCGGGCCATGTGCTCCGCGTTTTGAATTAAGCAGCGGGCCATGTGCTCCGCGTTTTGAATTAAGCAGCGGGCCATGTGCTCCGCGTTTTGAATTAAGCAGCGGGCCATGTGCTTCGCTTTAGGCTTCAACGCGGGCCATGTGCTCGCATTTTGAATTGAAACGCGGGCCATGTGCTCCGCGTTTTGAATTAAGCAGCGGGCCATGTGCTCCGCGTTTGGGCTTCGAGCGGGCCATGTGCTCCGCGTTTTGAATTAAGCAGCGGGCCATGTGCTCCGCGTTTTGAATTAAGCAGCGGGCCATGTGCTCCGCGTTTTGAATTAAGCAGCGGGCCATGTGCTCGCATTTTGAATTGAAACGCGGGCCATGTGCTCCGCGTTTTGAATTAAGCAGCGGGCCATGTGCTCGCATTTTGAATTGAAACGCGGGCCATGTGCTCCGCGTTTTGAATTAAGCAGCGGGCCATGTGCTCCGCGTTTTGAATTAAGCAGCGGGCCATGTGCTCCGCGTTTGGGCTTCGAGCGGGCCATGTGCTCCGCGTTTTGAATTAAGCAGCGGGCCATGTGCTCCGCGTTTTGAATTAAGCAGCGGGCCATGTGCTCCGCGTTTTGAATTAAGCAGCGGGCCATGTGCTCCGCGTTTGGGCTTCGAGCGGGCCATGTGCTCCGCGTTTTGAATTAAGCAGCGGGCCATGTGCTCCGCGTTTTGAATTAAGCAGCGGGCCATGTGCTTCGCTTTAGGCTTCAACGCGGCCATGTGCTCCGCTTTTGGGCTTCAACGCGGGCCATGTGCTCCGCGTTTTGAATTAAGCAGCGGGCCATGTGCTCGCATTTTGAATTGAAACGCGGGCCATGTGCTCCGCGTTTTGAATTAAGCAGCGGGCCATGTGCTCCGCGTTTGGGCTTCAACGCGGGCCATGTGCTCGCATTTTGAATTGAAACGCGGGCCATGTGCTCCGCTTTTGGGCTTCAACGCGGGCCATGTGCTCCGCGTTTTGAATTAAGCAGCGGGCCATGTGCTCGCATTTTGAATTGAAACGCGGCCATGTGCTCCGCGTTTTGAATTAAGCAGCGGGCCATGTGCTCCGCGTTTTGAATTAAGCAGCGGGCCATGTGCTCCGCGTTTTGAATTAAGCAGCGGGCCATGTGCTCCGCGTTTTGAATTAAGCAGCGGGCCATGTGCTCCGCGTTTTGAATTAAGCAGCGGGCCATGTGCTCCGCGTTTTGAATTAAGCAGCGGGCCATGTGCTCGCATTTTGAATTGAAACGCGGGCCATGTGCTCCGCGTTTTGAATTAAGCAGCGGGCCATGTGCTCGCATTTTGAATTGAAACGCGGGCCATGTGCTCCGCGTTTTGAATTAAGCAGCGGGCCATGTGCTCCGCGTTTTGAATTAAGCAGCGGGCCATGTGCTCCGCGTTTTGAATTAAGCAGCGGGCCATGTGCTCCGCGTTTTGAATTAAGCAGCGGGCCATGTGCTCCGCGTTTTGAATTAAGCAGCGGGCCATGTGCTCCGCGTTTGGGCTTCGAGCGGGCCATGTGCTCCGCGTTTTGAATTAAGCAGCGGGCCATGTGCTCCGCGTTTGGGCTTCGAGCGGGCCATGTGCTCAGCGTTTTGAATTAAGCAGCGGGCCATGTGCTCCGCGTTTTGAATTAAGCAGCGGGCCATGTGCTCCGCGTTTTGAATTGAAAGCGGGCCATGTGCTCCGCGTTTTGAATTAAGCAGCGGGCCATGTGCTCCGCGTTTTGAATTAAGCAGCGGGCCATGTGCTCCGCGTTTTGAATTAAGCAGCGGGCCATGTGCTCCGCGTTTTGAATTAAGCAGCGGGCCATGTGCTCCGCGTTTTGAATTAAGCAGCGGGCCATGTGCTCCGCGTTTTGAATTAAGCAGCGGGCCATGTGCTCCGCGTTTTGAATTAAGCAGCGGGCCATGTGCTCCGCGTTTGGGCTTCGAGCGGGCCATGTGCTCCGCGTTTTGAATTAAGCAGCGGGCCATGTGCTCCGCGTTTTGAATTAAGCAGCGGGCCATGTGCTCAGCGTTTTGAATTAAGCAGCGGGCCATGTGCTCGCATTTTGAATTGAAACGCGGGCCATGTGCTCCGCGTTTTGAATTAAGCAGCGGGCCATGTGCTCCGCGTTTTGAATTAAGCAGCGGGCCATGTGCTCCGCGTTTGGGCTTCGAGCGGGCCATGTGCTCCGCGTTTGGGCTTCGAGCGGGCCATGTGCTCCGCGTTTTGAATTAAGCAGCGGGCCATGTGCTCCGCGTTTGGGCTTCGAGCGGGCCATGTGCTCCGCGTTTTGAATTAAGCAGCGGGCCATGTGCTCCGCGTTTTGAATTAAGCAGCGGGCCATGTGCTCCGCGTTTTGAATTAAGCAGCGGGCCATGTGCTCCGCGTTTGGGCTTCGAGCGGGCCATGTGCTCCGCGTTTTGAATTAAGCAGCGGGCCATGTGCTCCGCATTTTGAATTGAAACGCGGGAAGCGCCCCGCTTTGAATTGAAACGCGGGCCATGTGCTCCGCGTTTTGAATTAAGCAGCGGGCCATGTGCTCGCATTTTGAATTGAAACGCGGCCATGTGCTCCGCGTTTTGAATTAAGCAGCGGGCCATGTGCTCGCATTTTGAATTGAAACGCGGGCCATGTGCTCCGCGTTTGGGCTTCGAGCGGGCCATGTGCTCCGCTTTTGGGCTTCAACGCGGGCCATGTGCTCCGCGTTTTGAATTAAGCAGCGGGCCATGTGCTCCGCATTTTGAATTGAAACGCGGGCCATGTGCTCCGCGTTTGGGCTTCGAGCGGGCCATGTGCTCCGCGTTTTGAATTAAGCAGCGGGCCATGTGCTCCGCGTTTGGGCTTCGAGCGGGCCATGTGCTCGCATTTTGAATTGAAACGCGGGCCATGTGCTCCGCGTTTTGAATTAAGCAGCGGGCCATGTGCTCCGCTTTTGGGCTTCAACGCGGGCCATGTGCTCCGCGTTTGGGCTTCAACGCGGGCCATGTGCTCCGCGTTTGGGCTTCGAGCGGGCCATGTGCTCCGCGTTTGGGCTTCGAGCGGGCCATGTGCTCCGCGTTTGGGCTTCGAGCGGGCCATGTGCTCGCATTTTGAATTGAAACGCGGGCCATGTGCTCCGCGTTTGAATTAAGCAGCGGGCCATGTGCTCCGCGTTTGAATTAAGCAGCGGGCCATGTGCTCCGCGTTTGAATTAAGCAGCGGGCCATGTGCTCCGCGTTTGAATTAAGCAGCGGGCCATGTGCTCCGCGTTTGAATTAAGCAGCGGGCCATGTGCTCCGCATTTTGAATTGAAACGCGGGCCATGTGCTCCGCGTTTGGGCTTCGAGCGGGCCATGTGCTCCGCGTTTGAATTAAGCAGCGGGCCATGTGCTCCGCGTTTGAATTAAGCAGCGGGCCATGTGCTCCGCGTTTGGGCTTCGAGCGGGCCATGTGCTCCGCGTTTGGGCTTCGAGCGGGCCATGTGCTCGCATTTTGAATTGAAACGCGGGCCATGTGCTCCGCGTTTGGGCTTCGAGCGGGCCATGTGCTCGCATTTTGAATTGAAACGCGGGCCATGTGCTCCGCGTTTGGGCTTCGAGCGGGCCATGTGCTCCGCGTTTGGGCTTCGAGCGGGCCATGTGCTCCGCGTTTGGGCTTCGAGCGGGCCATGTGCTCCGCGTTTGAATTAAGCAGCGGGCCATGTGCTCAGCGTTTTGAATTAAGCAGCGGGCCATGTGCTCCGCGTTTGGGCTTCGAGCGGGCCATGTGCTCCGCGTTTGGGCTTCGAGCGGGCCATGTGCTCCGCGTTTGAATTAAGCAGCGGGCCATGTGCTCGCATTTTGAATTGAAACGCGGGCCATGTGCTCCGCGTTTGAATTAAGCAGCGGGCCATGTGCTCCGCGTTTGGGCTTCGAGCGGGCCATGTGCTCCGCGTTTGAATTAAGCAGCGGGCCATGTGCTCCGCGTTTGGGCTTCGAGCGGGCCATGTGCTCCGCGTTTGAATTGAGCGCGGGGTTGTGACCCGCGCTTTGACTGTGAAACGCGCCATTGAGGGTTGCGTTTGGCCTGGCTTTTGCGAGGCTCGTGTTCGGGCACATAAACGCGAGGCTTGCGTTCTGTAAAAGAAACGCGAAGCTCAGGATCGCGTTTTGGCTCACAAAGTTGCTCATATCACATCTAAACCCCATCAATCAACTCATCATTCCTTTCCAATAGGATGATAAGCCCACAAAGTTGCTCACATCGTAACACAATCCCGTCAGGTTAACAATGCACCTCTGACAATCAACTTATCAATCCTCTCCAATAGGATGATAAGTCCACAAAGTTGTTCCAATCGCAACGTATCCTTGTCATGTTAACCTAACACCTCTGACAATCAACTTATCGACTCTCCTCAATAGAGCGATAAGTCCACAAAGTTGCTCCAATCGCAACATACCCTTGTCATGTTAACCTCACACCTCTGACAATCAACTTATCAATCCTCTCCAATAGGATGATAAGTCCACAAAGTTGTTCCAATCGCAACATATCCTTGTCACGTTAACCTCACACCTCTGACAATCAACTTATTGACTCTCTTCAATAGAGCGATAAGTCCTCAAAGTTGCTCCAATCGCAACATGTCCTCTCCAATAGGATGATAAGTCCACAAAGTTGCTCCAATCGCAACGTATCCTTGTCATGTTAACCTAACACCTCTGACAATCACCTTATCGACTCTCTTCAATAGAGCGATAAATCCTCCAGGTTGTTATTAATAACACCACAATCCACGCCTCACAGGGCTGGGAAATTTTATCCCGAATCCTAAGTAGGGATAAGTCAACGTCTAACACACGTTGCCGGTTTAGTCTTTTACCGATCAAAGAAGACACATTCCTATCGCGTTAAGAACTTGTCGTGCAAGTTTGAAATCTAAAACGCAGAGTCGCCATCTTTTGTTTGCGAGGAAATTTAAAGCTGTAAAATAAAGATTATCCCTTCCAATTGATTTTAAAGAAAGAATAAATACAACTGTCGAATGCAATCTCTCTCTCTAACTGACTTAGATAAAAAGAAATTACAAATTCCTCGATCGGTTGCCCGATTTACAAAAGAGGGAATGATCAACGGAGACCCTTCCCTTTATTTAATCTGGGTTCTTCACGGTAGCGGTGGGAGCTTGAATCTTGTATCCCGCTGACGATTCGACCGCCTTGACTCGTGGGACGAGGTTGAAAAATAACTCGCAGGAGCAAGTTTAGAACTCGCCGAAGTTAAGAACTCTTTGATAGAGTTGATTTTAGAAAAGGATTAATAATCCTTTTAGCCAAGAATGGCGGAGAAGAACTTGTCGTGCAAGTTTGAAAACTCTAATCGAGTTGAACTCTCTAGGAGAGTTGATTCCAGCAAAGGAGGTCTTCGGTAAAACCTCAATATCTCTAAATCCGACCGGTAGGATTCAATCTCCACCGTTCAGAATTAGGAACAATGAGTGTTGAGGCTTCCCTCCAAGTTTCACTCCGATCAGACCACGGATGAAGGTCCGATCGTCACGCCGATCACAGCTGCGCGGAAGAAGCCGTTCTCTGCGCAATTGGCTTCGGTAAAACCTCGATATCTCCAAATCCAACCGGTAGAAATCAATCTCCACCGTTCAGAATTAGGAACGACAAGTGTTGAGGCCGCCCTCCAAGTTTCACTCCGATCAGACCACGGATGAAGGTCCGATCTTCCCGCTGATCACAGCTGCGCAGCAGAAACTGTTCTCTCCCTTTGTTAGTTCTCCGCCAAAACCTTTCAACCCCCATTTGTTGTGAAAACCCCCATTTATATGGATTAAAGGGTGTAACCACCCCTAAAATTACTCCATAATGGGGTTAGTGGGTGTAACCACCCCTTAAATCTCTCAAACGGTTGAGGAACCGCTCAACTCATGTTTGAATGAGTCAAAACGCGAACTTCGCTTTGGAGCAAGCCATCGCATTTAGTGCAGAACGGAATGAACCTCCGCCTACATTTTAACTAGGACGGGTTGGAGGCCCTCGCTTTGAGCTTCAACACGGGCCATGTGCCCGCATTTTGAATTGAAACGCGGCCATGTGCTCCGCTTTGGGCTTCAACGCGGGCCATGTGCTCCGCTTTTGAATTGAAACGCGGCCATGTGCTCCGCTTTGGGCTTCAACGCGGGCCATGTGCTCCGCTTTGGGCTTCAACGCGGGCCATGTGCTCCGCTTTTGAATTGAAACGCGGCCATGTGCTCCGCTTTGGGCTTCAACGCGGGCCATGTGCTCCGCTTTTGAATTGAAACGCGGCCATGTGCTCCGCTTTTGAATTGAGACGCGGGTGAGCCCCGCATTTTGCTTTGAAGAGATCAATACTTATGATCTCTTTTCACAAGGATTGTCAACTTGTAATCCTTGTACTCTGGAGACATTAACCGATTCTCCTTTGTCATCGCGGAAAGTCGCCGCTTGTAACCTTCATCGATAGTGTTTAGCGGATATTGGCGTCTTGATAATTTTTTCGACCTCTGAGAACCCCTCAAAGTTTTGAAAGTTTGCGGTTGGTAGGACGAGCTTTGAATACTTTTGATATCTTCTTTGCTTGATCCCGAGAAGGTATTGCTCCTCATTACGTCTTCAAAGAAGTTGTGTTCGCTTTTGTCCACGCTTAATCATTCGCCTTGCATGGGTGAACTCCGGCGTTTTTTAATGCGGGAATGGTGGCGCGCCTGAACTTTGCTACGTGAGGCCCGATCCTCGCGATTTGAGGTTGAAACACTGAGCTAGCCATCGCGTTACGTGTTTAAAAGCGGTAGCGACCCTCGCGTTTTGTGTTGAAATGCGGGGGTGGTCCTTCGCGTTTTATGAGTAAAACGCGGGGATGAACCCCACATTTCCAACTAAGTCTTCTAGACTTTTCTTTAAGGTGCCAAAAGTATAGTGTTAACTTGGCATGCCTTTCATACTTGTTGTTTGAACAAGCTTTTGGGGACTTATCACTCTATTGCAAAGAGTTGATAAATTAGTTTTATCATCAGAGGTGGAATTTTTTAACTTGATGATGATTTTTGAGGACTTATCGCTCTATTGAAGAGAGTCGATAAGTTGATTTTATCAGAGGTGTGGAGTTAACTTGATAAAGTTGGTTACTTGTGGTTTGAACAAGATTTTGAGGACCTATCGCTCCATTGAAGAGAGTCGATAAATTGATTTTATCAGAGGCGTGGAGTTAACTTGATAAAATTGGGTACTTGTGGTTTGAACAAGATTTTGAGGACCTATCGCTCTATTGATGAGAGTCGATAAGTTTAGGCTTTGTCGGGGGGCAAAATATAAAACCTATGATTTGAACAAGGTTTAAGGCCTGTGATGTGAACAAAGCTTACATGGCTTGTAGTGTGAACAAGGCTTTGGGCTTGTGGTTTGAACAAGGCTTTGGGCTTGTAATGCGAACAAGGCTTTAGGCTTGTGTTGTGAACAAGGCTTTAGGCTTGTGTTGTGAACAAGGCTTTGGGCTTGTAGTTTGAACAAGGCTTCAGGCTTGTAATGTGAACAAGGCTTGGGGCTTGCGGTGTGAACAAGGCTTGGGGCTTATCATCCTATTGAGGAGGATTGATAAGTTGACTGTCAGATGTGTGAGGTTAACATGACAAGATTGTGTTGCAATGTGAGCAACTTTGTGGACTTATCATCCTATTGAGGAGGATTGATAAGTTGGTTATCAAAACTCTGCTGAGGATGTGTACAGATTTTGATAGGATTGTGTTGTAATTTGAACAACTTTGTGGACTTATCATCCTATTGGAGAGGATTGATAAGTTGGTTATCAAAACTCACGAGGATGTGTACGATTTTGATAGGATTGTGTTGTAATTTGAACAACTTTGTGGACTTATCATCCTATTGAGGAGGATTGATAAGTTGATTATATCATCGAGGTATAGTGTTGACTTGATGAAGATACGCTATGACGGAGCAACTTTGAGGACCTATCATCCCGTTGAGGAGGATTGATAAGTTGATTGCGATTTAAGCAAATTTGAGGACTTATCGCTCTATTGAAGAGAGTCGATAAGTTGATGTTAGAGGAGTTCACCTCGCATGTGACGTTGTGCTACGATGTTGAATACGTAGACTTTGTTGTCTTTACGGGCAAGAGACTAGCAAACAGCGTGTTAGGCGCTGACTTTAGGGTTATTGGCCAACCCTCACCATCAACGGACTTGATGAGCCTTTACCGACACCGCTTGAATCGGGCTAGCATGCGATTATCTAAATCCGCTCGCATGTGACGTTGTGCTAAAAGAATAAAACTCTTTTAGGCTTAATGCTACGATGTTGAATACGTGACTTTGTTGTCTTTACGGGCAAGAGACTAACCGCAACGTGTGTTAGACGTTGACTTATCCCTACTTAGGATTCGAGATAAAATTCCCCAGATTTGAATTCTGGTGTCTTCTTTGATCGGTAAAAGACTAAACCGGCAACGTGTGTTAGACGTTGACTTATCCCTACTTAGGATTCGGGATAAAATTCCCCAGATTTGAATTCTGGTGTCTTCTTTGATCGGTAAAAGACTAAACCGGCAACGTGTGTTAGACGTTGACTTATCCCTACTTAGGATTCGGGATAAAATTTCCCAGCCCTGTGAGGCGTGGATTGTGGTGTTATTAATAACAACCTGGAGGATTTATCGCTCTATTGAAGAGAGTCGATAAGGTGATTGTCAGAGGTGTTAGGTTAACATGACAAGGATACGTTGCGATTGGAGCAACTTTGTGGACTTATCATCCTATTGGAGAGGACATGTTGCGATTGGAGCAACTTTGAGGACTTATCGCTCTATTGAAGAGAGTCAATAAGTTGATTGTCAGAGGTGTGAGGTTAACGTGACAAGGATATGTTGCGATTGGAACAACTTTGTGGACTTATCATCCTATTGAGGAGGATTGATAAGTTGATTGTCGAGGTGTGAGGTTAACATGACAAGGGTATGTTGCGATTGGAGCAACTTTGTGGACTTATCGCCTATTGAGGAGAGTCGATAAGTTGATTGTCGAGGTGTTAGGTTAACATGACAAGGATACGCTACATTGGAACAACTTTGTGGACTTATCATCCTATTGGAGAGGATTGATAAGTTGATTGTCAGAGGTGCATTGTTAACCTGACGGGATTGTGTTACGATGTGAGCAACTTTGTGGGCTTATCATCCTATTGGAGAGGATTGATAAGTTGATTGTGGTGGTGTCACTGACGTTGAAGTGCTTACATTGTCAAAAGTGTTTTGTTAACTTGACAATATTTGGAATTTATTATTCTACTCGGAAAATAACAAATAATCAACCCTCAGTCTGTAATTATTCTAGGTCGATATTAACCGAGTCTTCGGCCTCGCGATTTAGAGCCGGGTCACCAATAGCTAGGTCTTCGGAGTCGGTCTCCTCTTCTTCAGCTTCAATCCTAGCAATAATTACTTGACTGTTAATACAGGAGACTAGTTGTTTCGTGAACGACATTTGGCAACCCCATTCGAGCTAGGAGATTGGTTTGTAAATTGTGCCGCAGTGTCAATCGAGCGCATCGTGTCATACCCGCCGAGCATCGAAGAGCCATGCTTCGGAACCGTTCGACGAAGACTTTGATAGGCTCTCCCTCCTTTTGCTTAAGGGCAAGGAGAGAAGTGACAGTGATTTCCGTGTCATCTTCAAAGAATCGTGACAGAAGAGTCTCTAAATCGCCCATTTCGGATACATCCTGCGGCGGTTTCATGAACCATTCAAAGGCAACCCCTTGAGGGTGCCAATGAACAAACGAGATGTTATGGCATCGTTTGACATCCCATTCCCACCGTGACTTAAAATGGTAGATATGTTGGTTCGGTGATCCCGCGTCAGCCGAAAGCTTGTAGCGTAGGGACTTTGAATTTTGAGGATAAGGAATCGTATCCCATTCTCGCAGGATACGGTCTGACAACCCCCTGATCTTGGAGCTCGCACCTATTAATCATGGCATTGAGGCGGGCTTCCAGTTCTCGCATTTTTGCCGATTGAGGACTTTGCTCGTTTTCGGCCTCTCTCCCTTCTTTAGAGGAGGATTCTACGTGATGAGCTTCTTGATTGGGAGCTTCTTGATCGGGAGCTTCATTCACTTTTTCTTTCCGTTTTGAGGATCGACCCCTCCTCCGTGATGATTCCGCTGAGGTGTTGAGCTAGTCATATGACCTTGAGCCCTATCCGCGATAAGTTGGGCTACCATTTCACGGTTGATCAATGGACTCTTGTTGTGATCGCAGGACTTCTTGTATCATAGCCCGATACTCTTCGAGCCTCTTCTTGAAATCTTCAAGATTCTCCGTCATGTAGGCGGCTCCGTGCTCCAAGAAAGAACTAGAGGATTGAGATTCTCGATGGTGAATGCTCATCATCGACTCAATTCCTTTAGCCAACTTTTGGTAGTTGGCGGGGTATGACCCTGTTGAGTCAGTATGTCGGTAAACTCCGTCGAGTCATTCAAAGCCTCTTTCAAGGGAGGACCGATTTGCCTCGCTCATTGGAGCTAGAGATTGACGGTCCGCCTACTCCATCATATTAGAAGTGACTCCAAGGTATTCGACCTCAAGTCTCATTCTCGAGAATGCCGTCGTTCGGCGGACCAAATGATATTTGTCAATTGGTCAAACACCGACGGCTTGGCCGCATGTGAGCGCCGTTGATATGCCGATGATTTGGCACTTGGAACGCGAAGATCGCTTTGAGCATTTGAGCGAGGTTCGGACCGCGTTTTAGATTGTGAGCGCTAGGTCCGCGTTTGAATGCTTGGGCCGGGGTTGAGACCCGCTCGTGATAGGGGCGTGAGGTTCGCTTGCAACCCTCTGCCGAACGCGAAGTTCGCGTTTGAAAAATTGAACGCGGGTTGTGACCCGCTTTATAGTGGGGACGCGAGGATCGCTGCAACCTCACCAACGCGAGGTTCGCTTGAGCAATTGAACGCCGGGTTGTGACCCGCTTTATAGTGGGGACGAGGATCGCGTAACCTCACCGAACGCGAGGTTCGCTTGAGCAATTGAACGCCGGGTTGTGACCCGCTTATAGTGGGGACGCGAGGATCGCGCGGCAACCCCGCAACCGAACGCGAGGTTCGCTTGAGCAATTGAACGCTGGATTGGGACCCGCTTTTGACCGCGGAAACGCCATTGAGGGTTGCGCTCACCGCTTTTGCGAGGCTCGTATTCGGGCACATAAACGCGAGGCTTGCGTTCTGTAAAAGAAACGCGAAGCTCAGGATCGCGTTTTGGCTCACAAACGCAAAGTTTGGGTTGGTTGGTCGATTGGCCATCTCGGGGCTGTGTTCTTTGGCGAGCAGCGCTCCTTTTCGCCTGATTTGAGGCTTTTGCGGCGACATCACCATCTTTACTGATTAGGTTAGCCACGGCAACCGAAGGGACTTTGGTCTCCTTAGAGGCTTTGTGGATCTTGCGCATAGCCTTGGGGCTAAGGGATCCGGAGGAGAGTGCCTCCTCGAACTTGGCTTGATCGAACTCTACTGGCCGAGTTTCAACAGCCGTCCCAATGAGCTTGACGCCTGATTAGCGCCACCACTTCTTCATCTGTGAAGCTAGTCCCAGTAGTCGCCATCTTTGTTCGCGAGGAAATTTAAAGTCAGAAATAAAGATTATCCCTTCCAATTGATTTTAAAGAAAGAATAAATACAACTCTCGAATGCAATCTCTCTCTAACCGACTTAGATAAAAAGAAATTACAAATTCCTCGATCGGTTGCCGATTTACAAAAGAGGGAATGATCAACGGAGACCCTTCCCTTTATTTAATCGGGTTCTTCCGCGGTAGCGGTGGGAGCTTGAATCTTGTATCCGCTGACGATTCGACCGCCTTGACTCGTGGGACGAGGTTGAAAACAAACTTCGCGGCGGCGGGTTTAGGAACCCGCAAAGCAAGTTTATAACTCTAACGAGTTTGATAACTCAAGGGATGAGTTTTGTAACTCTGGATGAGTTTGTATGCCTAGCCAAGCCAAGGGAAAGCCAATCCAAAGAAGCCTCCTCTAAGCCAACCCAACTTCCCTCCAAAAAGCCGCGCCAAGCGAGAGAGAAAAGCCCGCAATTTATAGGGGTTAAAGGGGTGTAACTGCCCCCTTGAATTGCTCCTCAATGGAGGTTTAGTGGGGTGTAACCACCCCCCTTAAATCTCTCAAACGGTTTATGAACCGTTCAACTCATGTTTGAATGAGTCAAAACGCGAAGTTCGCGTTCTGGAGCAAGCCTCGCGTCTGCGTTTTGAGCTTCGAACGCGGGCCATGTGCTCCGCGTTTTGGGCTTCGAACGCGGGCCATGTGCTCCGCGTTTTGGGCTTCGAGCAGCGGGCCATGTGCTCCGCGTTTTGAATTGCAGCGGGCCATGTGCTCCGCGTTTTGAATTGAAAGCGCGGGCCATGTGCTCCGCGTTTTGGGCTTCGAGCGGGCCATGTGCTCCGCGTTTTGGCTGGGCGGACGCGGGCCATGTGCTCCGCGTTTTGGGCTTCGAGCGGGCCATGTGCTCCGCGTTTTGAATTGAAAGCGCGGGCCATGTGCTCCGCGTTTTGAATTGAAGAGATCAAAACTCGTGATCGCTTGGCTCACAAACGCAAAGTTTGGGTTGGTTGGTCGATTGGCCATCTCTCGGTGTTCTTTGGCGAAAGGCCTTTTCGCCGATTTGAGGCTTTTGCGGCGACATCACCATCTTTACTGATTAGGTTAGCCACGGCAACCGAAGGGACTTTGGTCTCCTTAGAGGCTTTGTGGATCTTGCGTATAGCCTTGGGGCTAAGGGATCCGGAGGAGAGTGCCTCCTCGAACTTGGCTTGATCGAACTCTACGGTCAGAGTTTCAACAGTCGTCCCAATGAGCTTGACGCCTGATTGCGCCACCACTTCTTCATCTGTGAAGCTAGTCCCCGGTAGTCGCCATCTTTGTTCGCGAGGAAATTTAAAGTCAGAAATAAAGATTATCCCTTCCAATTGATTTTAAAGAAAGAATAAATACAACTCTCGAATGCAATCTCTCTCTCTAACTGACTTAGATAAAAAGAAATTACAAATTCCTCGATCGGTTGCCCGATTTACAAAAGAGGGAATGATCAACGGAGACCCTTCCCTTTATTTAATCTGGGTTCTTCACGGTAGCGGTGGGAGCTTGAATCTTGTATCCCGTTGACGATTCGACCGTCTTGACTCGTGGGACGAGGTTGAAAACAAACTCGCAGCAGCAGGTTTAGGAACCCGCAAAGCAAGTTTATAACTCTAACGAGTTTGATAACTCAAGGGATGAGTTTTGTAACTCTGGATGAGTTTGTATGCCTAGCCAAGCCAAGGGAAAGCCAATCCAAAGAAGCCTCCTCTAAGCCAACCCAACTTCCCTCCAAAAAGCCGCGCCAAGCGAGAGAGAAAAGCCCGCAATTTATAGGGGTTAAAGGGGTGTAACTGCCCCCTTGAATTGCTCCTCAATGGAGGTTTAGTGGGGTGTAACCACCCCCCTTAAATCTCTCAAACGGTTTATGAACCGTTCAACTCATGTTTGAATGAGTCAAAACGCCGGTTCAGGCTCGAGCAAGCCTCGCCCGCTTTGAGCTTCGAACGCGGGCCATGTGCCGCTGAGCTTCGAACGCGGGCCATGTGTGCCGCTGCTTTTGCAGCTCAACGTGTGCTCGGTTGAAACGCGGCCACGCGGTTCGCATTTTGAAATGAAACGCGCCATGTGCTCCGTTTAGCTTCAACGCCGCCGGTGCCCAGGTTGCTTTGACGGGCTTGTGCCATGTGTTCAGGCTTAGCTGGAACGCGGCCATGTGCTCCGCGTTTTGAATTGAAACGCCGGATGAGCCCCATTTTGAATTGAAGAGATCAAAACTTGTGATCTCTTTTCACAAGGATTGTCAACTTGTAATCCTTGTACTCTGGAGACATTAGCCGATTCTCCTTTGTCATCGTGAAAGTCGTCGACTTGTAACCTTCATCGATAGTGTTTAGCGGATATTGGTGTCTTGATAATTTTTACGACCTACACATGTGTTTAAGGATTTATGTAATTACCATTTTATTTCTTTAGAACATAGACTTTCCTTATCCTCATATATATCACTACGTGAATTAGTACCCAAAACTACAGTGGATTCCCGAATTCATCTCAAGACTTGAATATATATATATATATATATATATATATATATATATATATATATATATATATATATATATATATATATATATATATATATATATATAGAGAGAGAGAGAGAGAGAGAGAGAGAGCCTTATGAACTTAAGTTCATAATGAATATGGTGCACCAACTTTTCTAACCACTCATCTTGCTTTGGGATCCGTGAAAGATATAGCCACTTTGAGATTTGTGCATCACAAATCTCAAGGCAAGATGAGTGGATAAAAAGTTGGTGCACCACTATTCATTATGAACTTAAGTTCATAGAGCTCTATATATATATATATATATATATATATATATATATATATATATATATATATAGGTTAAAAGATAAATTCATGATGTGATTACTTCTTTGCTTCTTAACCAATATCGTATGATAATTAATAATTAGATGTATGCTTCATGGAAACTTTATGTGCGAACCATCATATCCATTTCATATGAAGTCGTAAAATGATCATATGCTTTACTTCCCTGAACTAACATAAGATTGTGTTAACACTTCAACTCCCTGTAACTGTATATAGTTTTAAACAAGTTGTATAAAATTAGTCTAAAATTTAAGAATGGATAGAATACTTACAATTCGTAGCTCTTGCTTTATTCTCTACATGATCCAGTACTAAAAGCTCCTGACTTTTAGAAATTCCTCGCACATCCTTCCAACCTTTGCACGTTCTCTTTCCAAACTTAAGAGCTTTACAAACCGGCACATGATTCTGTAGTATTGTTCAACTAAAGCTTTCACTTATTTACACCTAATTGTATCAATGAGTGCCACGCTGTCATGTAATTCATTTGAGTCTGTAGAACTTGACACCTAGCCTCTTTAATTCATTTATGTCTGACACCTAGCCCATTGCACAACTTGTGTTGGCAGCTCTTCTAATATATATATATATATATATATATATATATATATATATATATATATATATATATATATATATATATATATATATATATATATATATATATATATATAGGTTAAAAGATAAATTCATGATGTGATTACTTCTTTGCTTCTTAACCAATATCGTATGATAATTAATAATTAGATGTATGCTTCATGGAAACTTTATGTGCGAACCATCATATCCATTTCATATGAAGTCGTAAAATGATCATATGCTTTACTTCCCTGAACTAACATAAGATTGTGTTAACACTTCAACTCCCTGTAACTGTATATAGTTTTAAACAAGTTGTATAAAATTAGTCTAAAATTTAAGAATGGATAGAATACTTACAATTCGTAGCTCTTGCTTTATTCTCTACATGATCCAGTACTAAAAGCTCCTGACTTTTAGAAATTCCTCGCACATCCTTCCAACCTTTGCACGTTCTCTCTTTCCAAACTTAAGAGCTTTACAAACCGGCACATGATTCTGTAGTATTGTTCAACTAAAGCTTTCACTTATTTACACCTAATTGTATCAATGAGTGCCACGCTGTCATGTAATTCATTTGAGTCTGTAGAACTTGACACCTAGCCTCTTTAATTCATTTATGTCTGACACCTAGCCCATTGCACAACTTGTGTTGGCAGCTCTTCTAATATATATATATATATAGAGGAATATGGAGAAACTTGGTGCAAAGTTCTTTTGGAACTTGGTAGTGAGATGACAATCCGGTCCCACACCGAGGGAGAAATAGAGAGAGAGAGAGAGAGAGAGAGAGAAAGATTTTTTAAAATTTGAAACTTGTGGACCAAATTTGTCCACATCACTACCAAGTTTTTAAGGAACTTGGTACCAAATTTCATTTTTCTCATATATATATATATATATATATATATATATATATATATATATATATATATATAATTTTATATTAGTTGAGAGCAAGTGATCTTATCTCTTCCTTCTTCTATTATTTTACTTATTAAATTATTTATCCTATCATGAATTCCATAGCTTGCTTACGTATTATCATGGTACATTTTTATTTTATTTTATTTTTTAAATTTATATTTTGTACATGCACGCCTTATAACATTCCATTTTAAGCTTAAACATATTTAAACACTTAATAAATTGCTATATATTATTCCTTAGGATTTTGTAAATTATAGAATTAAGAATTATAAACTCCTCATTTACACTTAACGTTAGTCAAATGCTTTAGGATATTACACAAATCCAACCGACCACGAATTTTAAGCGGATTTTCTAAAAATTGACACCACTACGTGAGTCTAGGTTTCAGCCCATAAAAAAAAGAGCGTCCCCCCTGCGGGGCATGTTAGAATTAATATAAAAGTATAATCATCGATCCTCACCATAACTTCAGAGTTTTTGTCTAATGGTTAGAGGGACTAAAATTAAGAGTGAGTGATGATACTAGCAAAATGCATTTTTGCTCAAGAAAACAACAAAAACATAGTCAGACAACATCATGGATCATCCTTATCTCGTGACTTCAATATTACAAGCAATTAATGAACATATCAAGATTCAGATTCGTAGAAGAAGAATATAAACGTTACAACAATTAATGAACAAAATTGAGAATATAAACGTTACAGCAATTAATGAACAAAATTGACATACTTAAAAGTCTTCAGCCCACTATTCCTACAACTAGCTTATCCCCCACATGGATCACTTCATTTATGAAGAAAATATTACTGCCGGGATTCAAATAAACCTTATTAGCTTTTACATGAATAATGATCTAAAGGTTAGTTAACCACTGCACTTAACAACTCCATATGCCCTCAGCCCAAAGCCTGTCCTAATCCAATCTAAGCAAATTCCCAAATTAATCCTACAAATTTCCTTCTCCATTTTACAAACGCCCTCTTGCTAGTCAAATTTGTATGGGTACTCAAATTTATGCATGCTAAAATAAAATATCTAGCCCATTGTTGGGATTGGGCTTTTTCGATATTGGCCTGCCAAATCTCAATATTTTGAAAGTATTCCTCAAAAATTTTAAGCGTTTCGATGTTAGTCCCTCGTTTACATTTGCTAACCATAGTGGTTAACCAAGACCAGGTAGGTACAACTCCTAAAATAAATCCCCTATCAATTTTCATTTCATCCCCAAAAAAAATTTTCCCGCTTCGATTTCTGAGAAATGCTATATATATTTCTCAAAATCAACGCCCAAGTTAATCAAATTGTTAAACATAACCTGTTTAAGTGGGTTTGGGTTTGAATAGGTAAGGATATAAATATTATTTCACTAAAAAATATTAAAATGGATAAATATTCTCTCATTTTCAACTAGCCGCTAATTAGTAAGACTAATTTCAAAACACCAAACAGAGTTTAGGAACTAATTCCAAAATAGGAGAGATAGGAGGGACTTTTAACATAAATATAAAAAAAAAAAACTCAATATAAAAACACACAACCACCACATTCTCTCTTACAACCCATAACATTCCTCATTAATTTATACAGAATGGTTAGACAACAACCACTGTACTTAACCAACTCCACCCTCATTCTCTCTTACAACCCATAACATTCCTCATTAATTTATACAGAATGGTTAGACAACAACCACTGTACTTAACCAACTCCACCCTCATTCTCTCTTACAACCCATAACATTCCTCATTAATTTATACAGAATGGTTAGACAACAACCACTGTACTTAACCAACTCCACCCTCATTCTCTCTTACAACCCATAACATTCCTCCTCCTCCTCCTCCTCCTCCTCCTCCTCCTCCTCCTCCTCCTCCTCCTCCTCCTCCTCCTCCTCCTCCTCCTCCTCCTCCTCCTCCTCCTCCTCCTCCTCCTCCTCCTCCTCCTCCTCCTCCTCCTCCTCCTCCTCCTCCTCCTCCTCCTCCTCCTCCTCCTCCTCCTCCTCCTCCTCCTCCTCCTCCTCCTCCTCCTCCTCCTCCTCCTCCTCCTCCTCCTCCTCCTCCTCCTCCTCCCTCTCTTCTCCTCCCCCTCCTTAACCCACCTCAACCTCTCCCGCAACCACCTCGGAGGCCCACTCCGCTTCGAGCCCAGCGGCCCACTAACCCACCTCGACCTCTCCTTCAACCGCTTCACCTCAATCCCTTCCGGGTTCGCGGGGCTCGAGCGACTCGAGTACCTCGACGTCTCCAACAACTTCTTGTCTGGCGCATTCCCGACGGATTTCCCGAAAACCCCTCGCCTCCGTTTCCTCAACGTCTCCTTCAACAACCTCACCGGAGATGTCGACTCGACCACCGTCGGGAAATTCGGCACCTCCGCTTTCCTGAACTCCGGAACGTCTCTACTGTCGCCGTCGTCTCATAAGGAGAACACAAAACAACGGCACAAGCCGAAGAGCACTACCGCTGCTAGTGCCACCCTTCATAAAAAAGGAGTGAGAAAATTAGTCATTCTAGGGGCAGTGGCGGCATCCGTAATTGTTATGCTAGCACTATTTTGCATGGTGAGGATTGTTGTTAACACAAAGAAGAGGAGGAGGAGGAAGGCAGAGGGGTGGGAGGAGGAGGAGAAGGGGGTCAGATCGGCGTCGGAGGTGCCGGAGTGGGTGGCGGCGGCGAGGTGGTCGGCGCCGGTGACGGTGTTCGAGAAGCCGCTGATGGAGCTGACGTTTGCGGACTTAGCGGCGGCGACGTCGGGGTTCGGGAGGGAGGCGATGCTGGCGGAGGGAGGGAGGAGCGGGGCGGCGTACCGGGCAGCCGTGGGGGGTATGGAGGTGGTGGTGAGGGTGGTGTCGACGGAGGCCGAGGAGGCCGAGGCCGCGGCGGAGTACAGGGAGGTTGCTAGACTCCGGCATCCTAATTTGTTGCCTCTGCTCGGCTATTGCATTGCAGGTATATATTGTCATAAAACTGCCATATAGTTTTCTGAGGATATGTGCTGTTACTCTTTCTGTATGTAGGTTTCAAGGTTTATGGTATTTTTCTCTTTTTTTTTTTTTTTAAAAAAAGTCTGTTTATATATCAGCTTGATAACAATTCATCATAGTTGTGTAAAACTCGTAATTCCACTTAATTTCTGTAAACAACGCTTAAATTAAAAGAAGTTTATAATATTTTTTAAAAACTAATTCAAAATTCATGGCAGTAATTGAAATAAATAATCCAATTCAGTCTTATAATGTTTCTTGAATTATTTATTTAGTTAAGGGTTTTAATTTGGATAATTTATGTGTACGAATGTTTTTGAGAACAGTCGCATTAAATTTTCTTTTCTTTTTTTTTTTTCCTTTTGAAATTACGCTAACTAGTCTCGCTAACTGTTGGTTAATTAGATATTTGTAGATCACTTAATTTTATTGACATTTATCTTTCTAGGGAATGAGATTTAAGATAAGATGTTCGGTTTTGTTTAAAAAAACAGATGAGCTCATAAGTTAAGTGAGGTGACACTTAATTCGCTCATGTTTTCTCTTCTAAGTTCCTCCACATTGTGAAATGAATCTGAATGTTACAAAATAATATTTCCAGAATTCAACTAATAAAGATAAAATCATGTTCAATCCAATGACTTGGAAGTACGTGATTTGGAAAAAACAGTAAGTTAATAAATTTCTTGGACATCTAATCCCAATTACTCAAAAGATACATGTCCATTTACAGGCAAAGAAAAGCTACTACTATACGAATACATGGAAAGAGGAGATCTACACCAATGGCTCCACGAGCTCCCCGCCGGCAGTCCTTCCGACACCGACAACTTCATCGGTGACGACGACTCCTTCGAACCTCACCAACCAACAACATACACAAAAAGAACAACAGCAGCAGACTGGCCAACACGACACAAAATCGCGCTAGGAATCGCGAGAGGACTCGCTTTCCTCCACCAAGGATGGGCTGGCCCGGGCTCAAGCCAGCCCATTGTCCACAGCCGCCTCGTCCCCTCCAACATCCTCCTCGACGAATACCTAGATCCTCGGATCTCGGATTTTAGCAGCGGAGGAGGAGGAGAGACGACGGAGAGTAATGTGTATAGTTTCGGGGTGTTGGTGATGGAGCTAGTGACCGGAAGAGGGAAGTGGTCGAGTGAAGAAGTGGAGAAAGTGAGGAAGTCGGTTCGGGATGGGAAGGGGTTTAAGGAAGTGGACTTCCGGATGAAGGACGTCGGAAACGAGAGGCACTGGGAAAAGGAGATGGTAGAGTGTTTACGTGTCGGATATCTGTGCACGGCGCAAGCGCCAGATAAACGACCCACAATGCAGCAAGTTGTGGGCCTTTTGAAGGACATCCGTCAATCGTCAGCCAATTCAGGCGCTTCCTCCTCTTTTTCAGGTCAAATGATTAATCCTAAATAGCGAAAGAAATTGATGGAAGTCGAATTCCAAATACTTTGTCTATTTCACACTAGGTCTTCTTTTACTTTTTATTTCAACTTTCATTCGAAGAGACATGGACAATGACTTCATCACAAGATGACAAGGTGTTGGTCATAGAATCCCACTAGGGTGTGTAAACAAAGAGGAAAAGAAGACTGAGGTTGGAGGGAAAGTATGTAAGTCAAATTCCAAAGTGGTGGAAGTGGGAGAAGGTTGAAGAGGAGGAAGTGGAATTTGTTGTGTTGTGAAGAGCCATTTTCATTGAGCAAAGCATCATTTGCTTTTTGTTGTTTCTTTATTTTGGTTCACGTTACCTTTAGCTAGCTTTCGCCTTTTGTTTCTTTTGTTTGCTTTGATTTGTAAATGATTAAGCAGAGAATAATTACTTTTTGGTGGTTGTAGTTGATTAAATATTAGGTAGATGTGATGTTGGCTGTGGATTAGTTAAGGATGAGGGAATGGTTTTGATACCAGGACCTCGGATGGATCAGTTGTAATTTGAGAGGATATTGAGTTAGGTTACAAAAAGTTCCATATTCCATTAAAGAGTTGTGGCAAGAAGCCTTTCCGTCAGTTGCAATTTTTAAAGGACAATTCCCGGTGTATTTTAGTTGTTCTCTATTATAATTTAGTCTTCTAGGGGACATTTTCAACAAATTCGATTTAGGATCAACTATACTTTCATAAAGGGGATACTGAAAATGAGTAGACATGAGCCACATTTTTTTTCTAAGAATTTGAGGTCAGCAAGATGCGGATCCGGGGATCCGGGTTGCTCTGATATCATCTTGAAGACGATTAATACATCAAAACTCTAAAGTTGTAGTAAGATTAGAGGGTTTTAATTTTATACTCCAACAGGTATGGCTAGCATATGTCTCACCATTAATTTATCTCCTAATAGCTTATTTAGTAAAATGAACTAAGTAAAGTTCCTTTCACAAATTGTAGCCATATAGACTTTCTCTGTATCAAACAATCCACATTGTACATGTTTATTACTGGCTCGAATCAGACTCGCAGAACCTGAATCAGATAAAAAGGTGAAGGTAACTATTTCCATGTCTTCACAAAGTGGTCCAATCACAAAGACGTCGTCATATTGCTAGTCTCCTCCAATTCTTATTCACACTATTGCAGAGCAAAATCATGGAAGATTTTGCCTCTGACCGGTAAAGGTCAAGGCTTTTTGTTTTTGTTAGGGCTTCAAATATCAATGACGGGTCAATCACGGTAGTAAAAATTCACGGACTTGTCTCATTGGCATTAATAATGCTGAAATCTTTTAGCCTTTGCCAAAACTCTGTCTGCAAGAAAAAACTACCCTTATATGCGTCCAATTGTTTTTTGTCTGTGTTTGCTTGTTTTCATTTGGAAGAGCAAGGATTCAATTTACTCCCTGAGTGCATTTAAATTTGGCAATTGCTCCAGTTCAACAAGAAGAGTAGAGAGGTAGAAATGAAATGACACTAGAGACAGCATTGCATAAGAAAGTTGAAAGATAGATTTAGTAATAGAAGAAATAAATAGGGAATAATGTTTATGAGCTGATAGCCCATTTTGATAAATGGGCTACCAACTCTATTTATTACGCATGCTTCGTTAATAATATCACAGTGCATTATGTGAAATGTAATGCAGAAATTTCATTTTATAAATTACCACATTTATACCCAAATACTTCCTCAAATAAATATTATAACAACCAGTGACACCTATTTTAGGATATCATAACAATAATATATAGATGATAATGCTCAATTTTGAAATGATTAATATTAGAGATAATGATTCGTAACATAGAAAATCTGGAGGGAAAACAGATGTAATAGTAGAAAGACAATAATGTTGAATTAAGAGTTCAGGGGAGTAAAACCGTCTTGCCACAAGTAAACCCTTCTCTATGTCTAATTATTTGTTGTCGGTGTCTGCTTGTTTCATTTGGGAGAATAAGGTCCCACATTTTTTCTCCTTGTGTATTCAAATTTGGTTTGTATTAAGATTTTTAGTTGATGTTCGATAATGTTTGGATACGTGGAAACGTGCGTATGACCTAAAAAGACTCTTCAAGGTTTTTGATGGAATCTTCGTTATTGGGAAAAGTAGCAGTAAACCCAAAGAGAATGTTCAAGGAATATTTGCCTGTGGGGGGAAGAAGACCACCCAGCTCAAAGGGGTTCTAGGGACTGGAAAAAGGGGGCAAAAAAAACAATTAAAAAAAAAACAATATAGAGAGAAGAAAAAAAATCATACGAGAAGTCAGGATATCATGACATGTTGTTTTTAAAGATAGATAATGGTTGCACTGATTTTTTTTTTAAATGATAATGGCATACATGTTACGTTCCCCTATGTTACATTTTATATAGCTTCATCAACAGGATTTCTTCGTAGGGCTCTTTCCCCTGAAGATTGTTTAGGAGTTAGAATCTTTGCATTATGTGTTACAACTTTGAGGGATTGGGTGGTGACAATGGACAGTACGTAGGTGTTCTCATGCTGATTCTTGTTACCAAGCTAACCAAGCAAGAAATAAAAGGCATTACACACTGCAGAATATCAAGAACCAAGACTACAAAGGACTGCAATGAGAAGTATCACGTAAACTCAAATCCGTGGATTAAATATGCACCAACAAGATATCAATCATTGGATAATTGAATTTTAGGCTTTGTACGCGGAACAATGATTGACATGGCATAGATTCATATTTAACGTCATGAACCAAATCCACTCAATATTTGCTCATCCAATGAGATACTACACTAAAGTTAATGACATGCCAAAAGGTATCATGCTTTACACAAGCAATCAGCAGCACGCGCTTGTATACATTGACAAAGTTTACTGAGTGGCTTTATTGTAAGCAGTGATATATTAATAAAAAAAAAAATCAAATATATCTCTCAAGTCTCAGAAAAGTGTTGCCTGTGAATTGTGATGGTTCAGACCAAGACATTTTTTTTTTAACAACTGGACCAAGAAAGACATTCAGGCAAAGAACAAAATGAGACTTGATAACCATCGCACAGATCAAGCAAGAAGCTACTCTAGTAATGCTCAAAGAACATCACACAGAAACAGAATTCTTAACAATAAAAAAACAAACAGGTGTTTGAATTCTCAAATTGGGTCGGTATTCGGGCATGATCCAATGTTCTTTCAGCTGGCTGAAGTATCTGCCCCCCAAAATTTCCTATAGTGTCCGAAGAATACAATAAAAAATTATTATAACTTACCTGCAACATACTGAATCCTTTGAGAGATATGGGGTCAGTGGCCTTCAAGATTCCGAAGAGTTACAGCAGGTGGAATCTTATTACAAACAGTTTATAGTCAACACAAATGTTGATATGCTTAGTAGGTCAGGAACTATAATCCCACTTTCTTCTCGAACTTCTGGATTTGGTTCAAGAATATCCACGTCATCTGCAGAAATTCCCATTCCAAAATAAACAACAGGAATCCAGAAATGAACAATAACAAATTCAAATGCATTAGGAATTACCATGACATGGGGAGCAATCCTCACACAATATACAGGAAACCCTGTATAAAACTTGAAAGGTCCTCCACTCTTTAGGGTCTTCAAAGCACAATCCAAAGAACCAGAATATGGATATTTCCCGGTTGCATCTGGCTGCATCTTCTGAATTTGAGTTTTGACGTAGTCGAAGGGCAAGCTGCAAGCAGATGCGAAGAACCCAGAAACAGCACTTGCCCCTGCAAGCAAATAAGTATGCAGTAACATTAGGTTAGAAAACTATATTCTATCTTTGAAAAATCAAGCATTAAAAAAAGAAGTGGTTAAGAAAGAAACATAGAAGAGATCCAATGTCACTGTAAGAATAATTCTGAATGCGAAAAAAATAACACTCTTTCATGAAGAAAGGCTTTTATTGAAAGAATAACTACTCTGGAGTGTAATGACTCAAATGGTTGACCACACAAACTATTTGTCAATGAAATCCAAGCAAGAGTACATGGATAATCCGTAAGGACAGAATGACATCAAAGACAAGGTACAAACTAAGTAGATAGAAATCATCCTAAGTTGCATGGGTACGGGTACGGGTACGGGTACTAGAACTGGTACGGGTAGGGAACAAGGCAAATTTGTAAAGGGCAGCGTATGGGGACACGGCTATAACCATACTCCGAAAATTTGTAAAAGAATAGGGTACAGGGACACAACTATACATATGTATGTTGTGCATTAAAATTAATAATTTACATAAGATCAAAATTTTTTTTTTCATTCACATCAGATCAATGTGTAAGAAATAGATGTGGAAGTGTAGGATATATGTCCAAGAAGTTTATGAGGAGTGTTTTAACTTAAAACATGTATCATATAATTGACTATATGCCTGAATTAACGTATGCATATATTCAAGAAATGTCCAAGAAGTTTCGGTATGGGTACGGGTACGCATCGGGTGCGGGTACGGCTACCTGATAGAAGTACCCAGGAAACACAGCTCTTCGTAAACAGTCGATTTCTTTTTGTCTTGCCATTTGGAATAACGATGTGTAGCAGAATAGAAACAACTCCAAAAATATCTCAACTTTGCAAGTAAACCTTATAAAAAAGAAAGAAAAGAAATCAACTCTTTTAAAAAAAAAAATACTAACTGGCTCAAAGACAATAAATTGACAGCTATGGGGATGAACATTCATGTTCCCCCTAAAAAAAAGCACCAAACAAATCAGTGCCAGAATCATATAAAACTTTCAACAATGATTCTCGCTATACTAGGTGACATTTAGTAGGGTGCATCTCTGGAAATTGGATCCCAAATGAATAAAAAAACAATCCACAACAGATCTTACTAATATTAGGTTCTATAAAGTATAAACTATATGCATAGCCGGAAACTATGAAAAGATTAATAAATTGGCCAGACATGAAGGCTTGGGTCTTACCAACAACAGTACTAACTTCTCCAAAGCCAAGTGAATCTCTGAAAAGTTCTACACTTTGATCATATGAGGCAAGCATGCCCATATTTAAAGCCATTGCTCTCACTACAGTAGGCCCTGCACCTTTCCAGAGTGCCAGAACCCCTTCATCAGCAACAATACGGGTAAGCGCATGAAATGCATTTTTGTAGTGCCGCCTCTGTGCTTGGGGCAGTGTTGCATCAGCCTGCATTCGGATGAGAGCCAAATCAGCTGGACTACCAACAGTTGCTCCAATTGCTCCTGCTGTCAAACCAATTGCAGCTTTCTGAAGGAGTGGAAGGGGTTTTCCATCATTAGCCTCAATCGCTTTGTTGGTAAGTACTCTACAAATAAGAAAAATAACAGTTAAGAAGATAACTTAGAAACAAAAATAAAATAGAATTGCACTTTCATAAAGAGTTAAATAATCAAAAGTCTATTCTGTAAGAGTATACAGTCTAATTAAGTGTTTGGTACCTTAAACAATTCATCAATAGCTAATTATCATCTATCCACATAGGTTTCTAGAAACCACATTAAACAGCAGAACATGGGTGTTCTATGGGGATCAGATTCCATCTAGCTCTTTCAATGATTTTAGTTTTTTCGATCTAATTTAGACTCTTTCCTTGTTTAGGACTATTTGAAGATTGGTCCTTCGTTCTATGAGTTTAAATTGCAAGGTTGTGAGAACTCCCAGGATCACTTTTGAGAAGACCAATATAATAACTCCACCAACCAATTAAGCAGTGTCAAGGTTTCATGACAAAAATTTAGATTGCCCTGTCAGAACTTGGCACAATTAGGCTGACACTACTAACTGGTCAACCAAGCTTGTTGTGTTTTATTTTGGATAGAAACCCAATTTGATGGGAAAGAACTTGATGTGGAGAAGAAACCACATTTTTATTTCCAACAGAAAACATACTGGGGACTTGACAAAATGTGCCAAAAACACGATCCCTTTCTTGGATTCAAGAGAAACAGGATTCCTTCAACAAATTCTTTTACCAGATATATTGTATTGAGACAGCCCTCATGGTCTGATCAAACTATCTTCACTGAGATACACTGTCTAGAAATTTTAGGTCCCTGAGCTAGACTAAAAAGTGACATCTTTCAGAGATTAACATGAATATTTGGATAAATTTACTGAAGAAAGGCAGGTAGTTTCCGATTAGAGTATCCAAAAGGTTATTTTATTGAACTTGACAAGAAAAAAGAGCTTGCCAAATTCTACCATAGAATGGAGAAAATGGCATTCCTGCAGAATGAAGCATTTTTGGAATATATTCTTACCGAAATGATCCAAGACGTGCTGTTGTGTATGTAGCTTGCCTTAATAAACCAGCAGAAAGCCCCTGCTCGCAAACATCATATCAGAACCAATAAAAAATCAGAATTTATTGATGCTATCAACAAAAATAGTAAGTAAAATATGATTGTTGAGCTGCCCATGAAAGCTTCAAAAGTAGAAGGCCTCAATAAGCATTAATGAAAATATGGCAAGATGTGGTTATTAATAAATGTATATCATATGGCAACATACCTTTGGAAGCATGGCTGGTAGTTGACCCCAATTTACTAGTGATTGCTAAATGAGGTTCGAATATGATGTATATCTCAAGAAGTTTATCGTCTAAAGAAAATTATAAATGATTTGAAGCATTATCCACAAGAACAGTTTGACAAATTTAAATTGTTGTTGAAGAGAAGTGTATTTCATCACAATATTTATACATTGCTCTTCTACTGGTACTATAGTTACACAGTACGCAGTATGTAGCGGGTCGTGGTACAAATTTGGGTATGCAATTCGCCACTTAGAAAATTTGGATTTGATGGGTGTAGCTTGCTTCAGTATGCAAGTTCAGTTAGTGGTACGTTGTAAATTTTTTTTTTGGTGCGCTTAAAGTTTTCCAAAGTATATAGTCGAAAAATAGAAACTAGAAAGGCAATTATGCATTTCAATATCTTTTCATACAAAAATACTTAAATACTTCTTTTTTATGGAGTTCGTTTCGCTATTTTGTTTTGTTTTTTACACATAGTTCGTGTTGGGATCATGGTTTCATGTCACGTTTTATTAACATAAGTATTTAGTCACAGCCAATGTTGAAAAAAATGATAACGCATAACGTAACGCTTATTTATTGTTAAGGGTTATGGAAAAAAATGCAAAAAAACGTAACGCATAACGTAGGTTATATTGTTTACTAATTATTTAGATATTCTATAAATATAAATAATTTATAATGACTTTATTAATTATAATCATTAAAATTTTCAAACACAACATCATAATTATCGAATATAGAAATATAATATCGCAATTTCTTATTAAAAGTTAGTCATACATGACCAATAACCACTCCAAAAGTATCATCAAATGATCAAATACGTTAAGTTTAAAGCAATCAAACAAGTCTTAACAAAATCAAACGCTTCCAAGTTTTAACTTTCAAGTTTCAAGCTGTAATAAACCCTACAAGATAAAATCATCATCCCCTAGATCTCTCATAAAACAACTAAGTCATCCTCCTAAAGTGATTGGGTGTTGATTAGATTAGAATAACTTGGACTAATTAACTGCAATTCATTGTAAATAACTTTAACATAAAATAAATTTAATAAAAAATAAAAAAATAAAACATTGTTACCTCACTAGAAAAGACTCAAAAAGAGTTGGGATTAACTAGATCTGGACGGTGAAGAATGATCCACGTGTCCAAATCTGATACATAATATAACCCAAAAAAACTTAGGTTTTAAAACCCTTAACATAACGCTCCATAAAACGCGTTTTATTGGGTTTTTAAACCGTTAAGTGCACTTTGCATTTTTTGCTTGTGTTATGTAACATTTTGGTCCCGTTAGGTAATGAAACGAGTTATAACGAGTTACAAAATGGGTTTTTTAAAACATTGGTCACAGCAAAGTCATTGGCTTATATATTTTATCAGTGTTTTAAAAGCATGCAGGCGTACTTCAGCGCTTTAAGCGAGGCGGTGCCAGGCGTCTCAAAATGCCCTGAGCGGTGATAATTAGGCGCGGGGAGCGCCTAAGCGCCCGCCTAGAGCTAAGCGGGCCGCTTAAACGGCCCGCCCAACAATTTCAAAAAAAAAAAAAATTCTAAATGGGCTTTACCTCTGTTCAATACACAAACCCAAACCCAAACCCCAAACCCAGACCCAACTAAACAGTAAGTCAGTAACCCTAATTTTCATTTCTCACTCTCGACTCCAAGCCGCCACGACTTTTTTCCCCAAAACCCTGTTCCCCGTCGAAGTTGAAGCTTACGACCTCGTCGGCTTCCCCGACCTCGCCGGCTTCCTCGACTCGCCGGCTTCCTCGACTCGCCGGCTTCCTCGACTCGCCGGCTTCCTCGACTCGCCGGCTTCCTCGACTCGCCGGCTTCCTCGACTCGCCGGCTTCCTCGACTCGCCGACGGATCGCTGGCTCGTCGAAGCTCCCCTGACATCGTAGAAGCTCCCCTGACATCGTGAAGCCTCATCGAAGCCTCTCGTGGCCTCGTCAACGCATCACGAAGCTGTCGAAGCTCCGTCGAACTTGAAGCTCCGTCCATTCAGAAGCCTCGTCGAAGCCTCCGAGCTCCTCCCCTACCTCGTCTCAGCTCAGATCTGTAAGTTCCTTCGTCGAAGCCCCTGAACTTATACTTTGAGTTGTTAAATATAAAATATCTATTTTTTTACTGTTGAGAAGGATAAGATAAGCATACTGCATTCACAGCTAATTAGCTATATTGTAATTTGAGTTTGAGAATGAAATTTTCCTTTGTTGAGAACTTTTGATGAATCATGAACTTAAATATTAACTTAAGTTTATTAAATATTTATTTTTGACTTTGTCAATTTAAGTCAATTAACACTTAACAAGAACTTAAATACTAACTTAAGTTTATTAAATATCTATTTTTAACATTTTCAATTTTAGTTAGTTAACAAGAACTTAAACTTAAGTTATTATTAACTTAAGTTAAGTTTACTATTAACTTATGTTTAAAATATTTGGTTTAAGTGTATACTTAATAATTAATACTTTAGTTTATCTCTTGTTGTGAATGATTTGTTTGTTCACTTGTTGTGATTCGTAATGCCTGTGCCCCAAATGACGAGTCTCTGTGTTCCACCACTATCCCCGTACCCCCCGTGAAAGATAAAAGAAACTCAGGGGACATCGGTTGGGAGTTTGGATTTTGTCCGGACCCAAAAAATTTAAATATTGTGCAATGTCGACTATGTGGACACAAGGTGAATGCGGGGATCCATCGATTTAAGAAGCATCTTGCAGGGCAAAGGGGGGACACTAAACCGTGTTTGAAGATTAATGAAAAAGATAAGCAGAGGGTGAAAGAAGTGATTGATGCTAATACGAAGAAGAAGCAAGCTAAGGAGAGGCACACTATAGACTTAGAAGAAGAACTTCATACGACGAGGCCGTGTGATGAAGAAAAAGATGAAAATGAAATCATCTCTCCTTCCACATGCGATGGATCTTCGAAGAGGTCTAGAGAGCCTACTGTTGGGCCGATGGATGCTTACACCGCTAGTGATCCAGAGCTAGCGAAGAGATTGAAAGGGAAAATGAAACAGACGGGAGTGAAGGATTCTTTCTTGAAGGAGAAGAGAGATTGGGTGCATGATCAGTTAGCTACTTGGGCATATGAAAATGCCATCCCCTTTCATGCCATCTCCACGGATTCCTTTTTGAAGGCATGCATGGCTATTGGAGACTATGGACCGAGCTACAGACCTCCCAGCATGTACATGTTGAGGGAACCCCTATTGCGAAGAGCTGTTGAGAGAACAAAAGTCTCTTTAAAGACGCATGAGGAGTGGGGCAAGACCGGGTGCTCCATTATGACCGATGCTTAGTCGGACAGAAAGATGCGGTCGGTAATGAATCTTTGCATCCACTGCAGATTAGGGACAACTTTCCATAAGTCGATTGAAATATTTGAGGAGGCACATACAGGGCAATATATATTTGAGTGGGTTAATGAGGCTATTGAGCAGATTGGAGCTGATAAAGTCATTCAGGTTGTCACGGATAATGCAGCTGCAAATATGGCCGCAAAGGAGCTTTTATACAGGGCGAGACCGAGGATTTTTTGGACTAGTTGTGCAGCACACACTGTTGACCTGATGCTTGAGAGCATCGGGAAGTTGACCTTTTTCAAGTTAGCAATTGAGAAGGCGAGGACCCTTACCGTCTTTATCTATAGTCATCACAAGACGTTGTCCATGATGCGTCGCATTTGTGACAAGAGGGACATTGTGAGACCTGGAGTTACTCGTTTCGCCACTACATTTTTGACTCTGTGGAGTCTTCTTGAGAAGAAAGGAAAGTTGAGATATATGTTCTCCGATGAAGCATGGGTGAAATGCAAGCTTGCAAAGACCTCTAAAGGCCAAAAGGTGGAGTCGATTGCTATGAGTGATAGTTGGTGGACGGCGGTGGGCAAGATCTTGAAGGTGTATGCTCCTATTTTTCGATTATTGAGGGTAGTCGATAGTGACTACAAACCCTCAATGGGATTTGTGGTGGGGATGCTTGAAGATATGAAGAAGGAGATCATTCAAGTTTTCAAGAAGAAGGAGAAGGAATACAAGCCCGTGATTGATATTATAGATGGGAAGTCCAAGGATCGACTCTTTTCTCCCTTGCATATGGCTTCTTACTATCTCAACCCTTATTATTTCTATAGGGATGATGTAGTGAAGAACTGCAAAAGGGCGAAAGATGGATTTCTAGATGTGGTGGAGTTGTTCTATCCTGATGTAGAGCAACAAGTTGAGATTCATACTCTAGAGTTGGAGAGATACAGAGAAGGAAAGGGTTCATTTGCTAGGATTGGAGCGGTGAAGGCTACAGAGAAATCAGACTTGAACCCAGGTAAAATAATTTTAGAAATTGAATCATTTATGACTTATAAGTTATTAAGTTAGCTATTGTGGTAGTGAGTCAACTAATAATATATTATTTTTTGTAGCTTATTGGTGGTATTTGCATGGCGGGGACTGTCCTCTCATGCAAAACATGGCTATGAAGCTTCTCAACTTGACAAGTAGCTCTTCTGGTTGTGAGAGGAATTGGAGCACATTTGAGGGGGTAAACTAGTTTCTAAACTTACGAATAAGATGAAGTTCTTCTTAGTTATGCTTTCTAATTTGTTTTTTTTCTTTTTCTTTTGAAGATCCATACGAAGAAGAGGAATAGGTTAGAATCAAAGAGATTAGAGGAACTCGTCTATGTGAAGTTCAACTCAAAGCTCAACCAGAAGAAGAGGAGAGGAGAAGACAAGAACTTACTACTATCTAATGATCGTAGTAAGGCACGAGCATGGATCCTGGAAGGAGCAGCCTCCGATGATGAGGAAGAGGTTCATCCGGGTTCGGGCCTTACTTGGAGGATGGTAGAGGCTATATCGGGAGCGGCTGAGGCTGCGGAGAATAGGAGGAGTTCTAGGCTAGCAGGACCTTCAAGTACTTCTACTTCGAGGGTTGTTGATGAAGAAGAGCCTCTTGTCTCTGATGATGATGTTTCAGATGAGGAGGATTGTATGGAGCTGGATTCTGGGGAGGATAGCGATGATGGAGCAGAGGAGGAACTTCATGATGATGATGATTGATGATGAGATTAGATTAGATGCATATTGTTAATTTATTACATTAGAGTCTAGACTATTCTGTTTATTTGCCTTTTAGTTTTCTTTGATATTTTGACTTAAACTTCTAGATTTGGGATATTATATGTATTGCTATCTAGTACGATGCATCTTTGATTGACTATTATAGTTTTGGATAGCATATGTGTTGGTATTTGTATTTATGCATCTTTGATTGAGTATATATATATATTTATCTTCAAGTATCAAAATTAAAAAAGTAAAAAAGTAAAAAACCACCTAGAAACCGCTAGCGCCCGCCTAGCGCCTTACTGGCTGCCGGTCCGGCCAGAGGCTTCAAATGCTCAATGTAACATTGTATTTTATTATGCGTCTCCCTTCACTTGATTGCACATAATGCATTGCATCTTGCGCATGTACACTTAAAAAGACTTTGCGCCGCACATAATTGTAAGTAGTACGCCAATTTTGGGAAACCAATTCGTGTATTGAAGGGAATCAGTTTGCAAATGTATTGGGAATTGATTAGTAGGAACTATCCGACGGTTCGAGGGTGGGTACAGGAATCACACAACTATGATCGGTACTATAATTCTGACCATATATGCCGATGATATTGTGATGATCAACGACAATCATTACCCATCAGGGTATTCTTTCTTCAAAGTCATATTGAGCCATCAATTTTTCAAGAACGATATTACTTGTTTGAGATATTTTCTTGGGATATAAGTAGAATATTCCTTTTGAAGGTTTCTCTACCTCAATGAGAGTATATTATGATTTATTAGTTAACAAGTATCCTTAGGTCTATACCTGTTGATTTATGTTACATGGGTGCTCCTATCTGGAGCCGTACCCATGTCATACCCGTACCCAGCACCAAAATTTCTATGGACACTCCTTGGATATTTATATACACTTATTCAAATGTTTACTCAATTATATAATACGTATTTAATTTAAAACACTCGTCATATACCTCTTAGACGTATATCCTACACTTCACATTCAATTTTTGAAACTCATCAAATATAAGTTGGGTTCATTTCAGCCCAGACCGGTTCAAAACTATGATCAAGTTCTTTTGGATATCAAGTTAACAAAAGAGCAAATTTCTAATTTATAGATATCAAGGACGAGTTTAGAGGGAGGCAGGCGGGGGCTGTCAACCCCCCCCCCCCAAGCAAATTGGATGTTTATTCGTTCAATTTAGGGTACAATGAAAATTTATTCTAGCCTTTGCAAATGATGAACCCAAGTAAATGTCTCCACCAAACTGAAGGACCCACTCCTCAAATTATTCATATGATGTATGGCTCTTCAATATTACTCCCTTAAATCTTTAATATTTAGAGTCCGTCAAATTATTAAAATTGATATTAGATCCCCTAATTTTATATTCTGTGGCGATACTCTTGGTTGGAGGGATTAACTTAAAGAATTGAGGGACTTGATAGCAATATTAATGATTTAATGGAGTATTTTTTAACAACGCATAATAATTGAGGGACCTATTAGCAATTTCAATTATTTGAGGAACTAATTCAAAATGTTAAACATTTTAAGAGACTAATATCCGAAAAATACTATTTTGTAATGATTTAAAGTTACATTTGTGATTTTGGGGAATATATATGAGCATGTCAATGATTATCAAGCATGTTGTACTATTCTCTTTATGATTTCACGAAATATAGATAAGCACTTTGTTGTTAAAGTGAAGGATGAGGATCAAGGTATACTTGAGAGAGCGTTTACATTGATTTTTTTAGCTTGTTGGGACAGTTGAATTGAATTATATTAGTGCCTTTGTATCGTTAAATTTATAGTGGACAATCTTTTTGCAATCAACGAAATAGAAGATGATTTGATTGAGCTTGACATGATTTGCTCATCCGTAACACTGAGCCCTCCAGGCAATGGCGGAGCCAGGATTTTTTTTTTGGGTTGGGGGGGCTAAAGTATAACCATCATACTATACACTTTTAAAAAGTGATCAAATATGATAATATATAATAAATCTTGATATATGTAAGTAGGTGAAAGAACTCAAATAAAAAATTATAAAAATCTTTTTCATGAATACTTAATCATTTCAACACATGCACCCATTGTTGATTGATTAAAAATTTATTGCATTTTATACCCTCATTTCCTATAACTTTTGAATAATTGTATTTGCTACTAAGTGTTTTTAATGCATTTTCAGGAAATAAAAAGTTGAATAAATAAGAGTTCAAATGAATATTATCTCAAGCCCAAAACACCTTAATTGAAGATTAATTGAAGCCCAAAAGAATCCTAAGACCAAAGATCTAATAAGAAAAGAAATCAAGTCAAATTCATATTCAGGATGGTTAACCGCAAAGAAAAGGCATTATCTCCCAATCCTGAAGGCAGAATCTAATTATTATATATAAAAATCGCCTATCTCGACGAGACGGAGCCATCCAGATTAACAAATTTTAAAAATTCCATCAGCAATATTAGATTTTGGCAGAAATTTGAATTTAATCATCATATATTCAATTATTTGAAGGCTGAGTCAAATCCTATGAAGCCCGCGAGCATTTAAGAGAAGCCCAAGAGCTTAAAGGAAATTAAATACAAGAAAAATAAAGCCCTCAAAAACTCATCTATCAAGTCTTGGAGGGCAAGAAAAGAATTAAGGGTGTAGATTATTTTGAAAGATTCTATAGTTGTGAAGGTTACTTGAAGGTCAAGTCAAATCTAAAGGTTGTGAGAGATTCTTGTAACCTATAAATATGAGGATAGAATGAGGATGAGAGAGGTGAAAAAATTTTCAAATCCTCTTTTTGGGATAGGAGGGCTACTCTTTGAGAAGGCCTTCCAAGTATTGTAAAATTTTAATTTTGCAATAAAAATAAAAATTATTTTTCCACTTTAAATTTCTTCTTCTTCTCTTGTGTCAATGAAAACTTGAAGATTTTTCGGTGGTCTACACAACGGGCCAACTCTTTGCAATGTGAGTTTTCTTTTTTTAGTTTTTAAATTTTCTTGCTTAATTATAATTGCCTGCTTAGGGAATAGTTTAGATTTAATTCATGCTTTGCTTTGCTTTTTAATTTTCATGCTTAGTTTTTCTTGCTTAATTTAGGAGTAGATTTATTTCCATGCTTGATAATTAGTTTATTTTCTTGCTTTTATTTTCTTTTTCTAATTAGTTTCTTTTCTTGCCTTTTTATTCATGCTTTCTTTATTTGCTCATAAGTTTGGATTTAATAAAATGTGTGGCCAAAATTCTTAGGATTCTTAGGATAAGAGGAATCTAGTATAACTTATTTATTAGAGTTAGAATTGCTCTCTTTTATGCCTTAATTATTTATGTGGAGATTAATCAATTAAAATAATAGTCGATAGAATATTCTAATTTGATACATTACGCTTTCTTTAAGTAGTTTGATAATCTATGCTTATTAGTATAATAGTATTCTAGGATTATTATTTTTAATTGATTATCTATGGATAAATTTCAATTTTATTTTTAGAATATATCCGATAATCTATGCTTTCTTTAATTAGATCGATAGGTTATGCTTTTAATTTTAAAAGTGAATAAAAAAGAGAGTAATTTTAGATCTAATAAATAGTTATCTAGCGAAATTTATCCTAATTACCTAGTTTAATTCTCTTGCTCTCTCTCTTTTAGTCCCTAATTTTGTTAGTTTTCATCTTTTCTTTAGCTTTCGCATTTTCTTTCTAAATCTTTTAACTTCGCCATTTTCCTACCCTTGTTCTTATTTTTCTTTCTTTTTGCATTTTTGTTTTCTTTCCTCTTTCCTCTTTTCTTATTTTTAGTTCAATTCTCTTTTCTCTCCCTCTTTCTAGTTTTTCTTTTCTTTTCCTTAACAAAATCCATAAACCCACTTTCAACCCCTTTCATAAAAATCCTTTTTTCAAATAACTTTCAAAAAGAAAAATTCCAATTGACGATGGTTAACAATTTGAGTGGCAAATAACCAAACATAACAAAGGGGCTAATTTCAATATACTACAAAGATTTGAAGGACTAATTTCAAATATGAAAGATTTGGGGAAATTAATTTCAAATATGAATGATGTGGGGGACTAATATAGGAAATACCCATATGTATCTACGTTATCTTTGTAAAAAGCTAGGGTACCATGGCCACGCCAGCCCCTGGCTCTGTCATTGCTCTCAGGAGAACAATCTTGGACTCGTCCTTGATAGATATATATATATTATAAAAAACATATAAATGTTATAGAAATTTTATTCATAGCACATGAAATAAAAAAATAATATTGATCTTGCGTAAATTATTATATATACATGTATGTGTAGTCGTGTCCCCGTATCCTACCTTTCACAAATTTGTCGTGTCATATACACGTACATGCCCCTGTAGTCATATTCATGTAACTTAGTTGTTGATACTCGATGATCCTACTATTTTTTTAATCAAGATTTGAGGGATCCTTAATTTACTTGATTAATGTGCTATTGTGCTAAATTTACTACCAGCACTCGTCTTGCCTCAATATGAATCCTTAACAATTTCTTATGGCCTAAATTACCAGATTGGTATGTTAATTAGACCATTTTTACTAATAGGAGATTTTAAATAGGCAATTCTATATTAAGGCATTTTAAATGAGTCAAAGGTGCAACAAGACCCAAATTTTCGTCGGCAGCTAATTTTCTAGCGAGGAACCATTACATTTTGTTGAAAAATTTATTTCTACCCTCTTAACCTGTCAAAATTATTGAATATACACCTAATCTTCATAATGTGGCAAAAGAGAGGGTATCTATGTGAAATTGACCCTTTAAGAAGCTCTCTCTTTCTTATCCACACTCTATCTTGGGTTCTGGGTAAGTTTGAGGGTTGAGGTGGAGCTTTTGAAGGGGAGAATTGGGGAGGGAAAGGAGAGGGAGTTAGGGCGGAGAGGGCGAGAATGGTAGAGGCCACTAATGATAATGGGTTAGGAGAAAGGAGGGAGAAGATGAGGAGTGGATAGGAAAAATGAAGATTTTTAAAGGATCGGTTTCATATAAACCCTCTATCTTTAGGTGTAAATTCAATAGTTTTGAGAGGTCAGGAGGGTAGAAGTAATTTCTCTTGGAAAAAATAATAGTTCCTTGCCAGAAAATTAGACGCCGACGAAAATTTAAGTCTTGTTGTACCTTTGACTCATTTAAAATGCCTTAATGTAGAGTTGACTCTTTAAAATGCCTTACTGGTAAAAGGGGTCTAATTAAAGACCAATATGGTAATTTATCCATTTTTTATGAGAATAAAAGGATATCAATGTGAAGTCATTTACAATATTTTACAAAATTCTTATGCATTCCTATCAATAGACTGTCACATATAACTCAACTTCGTGAGAGAACAATTATAACCTAGAACTAAACTGGTTCGAAGGTAATAGACGTTTTCCTTGTTAGCTCGGTTGTAGAACCACAATCACTATCTTCTCACTGACGTACAAGCTCTAGATTTCCTCTAAATCCTAGAATGTCCTTAATAGTCTCATGTTAACTATTAACAACATAAATTAGTATGACTCACCTCACCCAGATTGAAAGGTATTGAATGATCTTAGTCTCAATTTCCATACATAAACTAAATATTCTTTACAGCATCAACTAATGTTTCCTAATCTAAACACTACTAAAACTTAATTGAAGAAAACAAGAGCACCTAATAACTAAAATACAGGATCCTCTGAGCAGATAAGAGATATTTAAAAAAAAAAAAAAAAGTTGGCTTCTCATACATCAATTATATAGATATATGCTCAAGCAGTAAATAACTAAATTTTTACCAAAAACACTACTTCAACACTAAATTCCCTTTAACCAAATAGAAAATTACAGTAAACAAACTAAAACCAGCAAAAATCTCAAATCGAGGATCAAACCTTGTAGAACGAACCCAATCCCTCGTTTGCAAGCATATTCTTAGTGACCTGAGCTGCCGATCCCTGCCCTAACTGGATCCTCACCTGCCAAAGCCAAATACAAACCCTAATCAGCTCAAATTCCGAAGATCTCGACCTCAAAACCTCTCAAAAACCCTAAGAAAACCTAGAAACAAGAGAATCGAGAGTCTATCACCGACCTTAACCATGTCGATAGGCTGGATGACACAAGTAGCGAGCATTCCCGATGCTCCGCCATTGACGAAGGGCTTGACGGTGGTCCAAACGCCGGCGGCCTTCGGCTTGGAATCGCTCATTTTGGTCGGAGGTTGAAGAGAGAGAAAGATATTGAGGGGAGAGAGAGAGGAGAGATTTGAGGGCGAAAACCTAGAGAGGGGGTATTTATACGAGGCGGAGACCTCGCTGGAACCGCCCGCAGCTGTGATTAGTGTGAGCTGAGGCTGAGCTCAGAAGTCCATGACTGGTGCTGTTTTTGGAGAGAGAATTTTGCAGAAAAGTCCAGTTTGCGAGGTGTATTTATGTTCACCGACTTGAGGTGCTTACTTATGCAATATCGATTTGCTAACAGAAGTATCTCCGTATTTGCAATTCATTGAGATATAATCTTAGAATATAAGGAGAGAAAAAAAAAGGTCTTTTAGCTCAAGAGAGATTTAACTTTAGCTCGGTAGAGAAAATTATCTTTTGAATAATAGAGACCTCAAAACTTCAATCAGCGAAGTCTATCAGCGAAAATAAAACTTGAGTGGTAATAAGTGAAAATAGCGACGCTACAATAAAATAGGACGAATCCATATCATATCGGAAGTCATAACACTTCAGATGTGAGCATGCATTTTGCACCACCCTTCATGCGTTATGAGCTCTCAAAAATAGCCATTCTTCTTCCTTGAAGGGCTCGGAGCACCCACGTGTATGTGAAACGCAAGCATATCCTTTTTGGTAAATGATAAATGAGACGCAATTTATAATTTTGAGGATGGTATTCAATATATTTTTCTTCTATTATGAGTAATTAAAGTTGGGTCTAAGGTAAGTAATATTTTAGATTGTCATTAGATAAGAATATTATCTTATTATTAGTGTGACTCCCGAAAGATGAAGGCTAATATGTGAGCTACCATCTCGCATTAATGAAAGGACAAGATGTTAATTTGTTAGGTTTTTTTTCTTTCTAAAAACCACTTTAAAACTAGGGTAATTATACAGAAACTATTTTCAATTTTAATTTATACATAAACGACTTTTAAGGAGCGCTTTTAATGCAATCGACTGCCTTTCATTCAAAATCTTCACTAAAAATCCAAAATTACCCTTTTAACAACTCACATTCAAGGCACATGACTTATTTTTTAGTATATAGGTCTAGTTAGGATACAACTCAATGATTTTGAACTTCAACTTTTAAAGCTTATTTTTAATTTTTAGTGAAATTTTGACTATGAAGTTGATGATTACAACAAAAACTCACTTTAAAGGTGGTTTATGTATAAATTGACATTGAAAGGTGGTTTTGTATAATTACTCTATTTTTAAGATGGTTTATAGAAAAAAACTCTAAGGTGTTGTTTGACAAGAGTTTAAGAGAGGAGAGTTAAGGAGAATGGTTAACTCGCTTAATGTCATGAGGGGTAAAAGTAATTTAACTCCATTTGGATCGACATTTACATTAAAGGGTTAATTATTTTATGCCGCAAATAAGGAAGAGTTAAGTAGGCTAATGCATTAAAATTTTTAAAAGTACCGACTTTAACCATATTTAAAGTAGGAAAATTAATAAGATTATTGCATTAAGACAAAATTCAACTAGACTTTGAATTCATCTAACTATTAAAAATATTATTATTTCGCATTTGTTAAATAAATGATGTGGAAAAGGCTAATAAAACCAATTTAAACTAGAAAAATTAAAAACTTATGGTTACATAGGGAACAAATTATAACGATTCTTAATGTAAAAATTAAATTATCACTTTAGCATGGAATTATTAAATGATAAAGAGGAACAATGATCAAATGAAAATTTAAAAGGATTTTGATTATTCATTAAATAAAAGTGGTTATTCAAGAACAAACTAACAATTATCTCAATAATACTATATAAAATTTTTAATTTTTCTAAAATTTCATAAATAATGGGTAAAGTTTATGATATAAATTTAAAATCACATTCAAAATTCAGCCTCAAGAGTCAAGATTCATTAAAATGCAATATATTGTTCTCGATATCAATTATTCTATGGTGAAAAAGCAACCCTTTATGGGTTCCTTGTGTTACTCTTAGTTATTTTAGCTCATTAAATGAGAATTATAATAAATAAATAAATTTTACGATTTACAGTTTAATAGTCAAATATATTTAGATTTAGATTTATTGGAATTTCTTAAATAAGCTGCATTTTATAGTAAAGTTTACTATTTATCTTTTCATGAATCTCCTTCAAGAGGACACTTTTTCTTTTAATTGTGATGTTAATTAGTTACTATAGATATTTTAATATGGTTACATCACTTTAAAGCATCTTGTTACCATGTGGACATATTCAACAAGCAAGTGTGGACATACTAAACAAGCTAGTGTGAACTATGTGAACATATTAAATTAGCTAGTTCACTATGTGAACATTGAAACATTAAAACTTTAATTACAGCTAGTACTCTTGCCAAGGAGACGGGGTAAGTGCTAAACCACCTCCATTAACTGCTTATCAAGAATTAATAAATCCCTTAACCATAATTTAGCGTTTGGTAGATTTGAAGGGTTAAACCCCTTTAAACCCTCCACTGGCTGTTTGGTTGCATTTGTAAAAATTGAGTATTTATGACAATGTCAGGCTTTCCAGCAAAAACGGTTCAATTTTTGCTGATTTTTTTGCGAAATCAAAGGAAAACTGACAAAAAAAACCCAAAAAGCTGCCACTTAACCCCAAAAAGCTGCCACTTTTCATGTTTTCATCTTTAAAAAAATGCAACCAAACAACCCCATGGCCCGTTTGGTTGCTTTGTATTTCACGGGAAAGTTACTGTAGCATCTGACAGCTACAGTAATTTTCACCCCCAAAACTCCTCTTGCAGTCTTTACCAAATGCTGCCTAATTGTTTTTACAAAGTAGCAAGAAATTTAATAAGAGTAGCGTAAAGCGTAATATACAAATTTGCGGGGTTGTATGTATAAGAAGTCCATTAAGACGGGGTTAGTCGCCCAATGAAAGCGAGGGAGGAACTCTATCGACACCGTATATTAAAGTATTGGGACTATCAAACTAACTTCAGTTAGTGGATTTTTCCTTTTTTATCCCTTTTAATTTCTCATAGATTTTTATTCTTATGCCCCTTTTACTTATTAACCTGCATTAAATTAGATGTATCTGGGATAATTATCTTTCCTTCTTTTGTCCTCACTGCATGAGTAATTACCTTTACCGAAAATATTTTGTGTCCGAAGTATCGTAAATAATTCACTTCTTACCGTTTGGGTTATTCCCCGGCTACGATATTCAATTCTTTGGCATTAAATAAAAGTTGATCGAAGTGTAATATTGATAAAAGGATTAATATGTACTCTACCATAAACTCAAAAGATAATCCGGAGGGGAAAAAAAAGATTGATCATAGTAACGCATTATCAAGCTTAGGTGTTTCATCCTTAATCATGATTAAACCATTTTAATCGATTATCTCTCATCTTAATCCATTTTGTATAAATTTGTTCTTAGGAGAAAACATAGAAACTATAAAAATTGACATCTAAACTTTCTGCTGAATCTATTTAATGAAAAGCAAACTTTCCTTTAGGAAAAGAGAGGGCCTGAGTTTGCAACGTGGGAGGTGATTCCACCACTTTGCTACGATACCCACACAATTGGTATCTTAAACGCACGTCACACGCAACCATTCTTTAGATAAATCTATTCCTTTTTCTTTTTTTCCCCTATTAAGGAAAAATAGTGCTTTGAGGAAACCGACAAAACCCAAAAGTCGCCACTTAACCCCAAAAGTCGCCACTTAACCCCAAAAGTCGCCACTTAACCCCAAAAGTCGCCACTTAACCCCAAAAGTCGCCACTTAACCCCAAAAGTCGCCACTTAACCCCAAAAGTCGCCACTTAACCCCAAAAGTCGCCACTTAACCCCAAAAGTCGCCACTTAACCCCAAAAGTCGCCACTTAACCCCAAAAGTCGCCACTTAACCCCAAAAGTCGCCACTTAACCCCAAAAGTCGCCACTTAACCCCAAAAGTCGCCACTTAACCCCAAAAGTCGCCACTTAACCCCAAAAGTCGCCACTTAACCCCAAAAGTCGCCACTTAACCCCAAAAGTCGCCACTTAACCCCAAAAGTCGCCACTTAACCCCAAAAGTCGCCACTTAACCCCAAAAGTCGCCACTTAACCCCAAAAGTCGCCACTTAACCCCAAAAGTCGCCACTTAACCCCAAAAGTCGCCACTTAACCCCAAAAGTCGCCACTTAACCCCAAAAGTCGCCACTTAACCCCAAAAGTCGCCACTTAACCCCAAAAGTCGCCACTTAACCCCAAAAGTCGCCACTTAACCCCAAAAGTCGCCACTTAACCCCAAAAGTCGCCACTTAACCCCAAAAGTCGCCACTTAACCCCAAAAGTCGCCACTTAACCCCAAAAGTCGCCACTTAACCCCAAAAGTCGCCACTTAACCCCAAAAGTCGCCACTTAACCCCAAAAGTCGCCACTTAACCCCAAAAGTCGCCACTTAACCCCAAAAGTCGCCACTTAACCCCAAAAGTCGCCACTTAACCCCAAAAGTCGCCACTTAACCCCAAAAGTCGCCACTTAACCCCAAAAGTCGCCACTTAACCCCAAAAGTCGCCACTTAACCCCAAAAGTCGCCACTTAACCCCAAAAGTCGCCACTTAACCCCAAAAGTCGCCACTTAACCCCAAAAGTCGCCACTTAACCCCAAAAGTCGCCACTTAACCCCAAAAGTCGCCACTTAACCCCAAAAGTCGCCACTTAACCCCAAAAGTCGCCACTTAACCCCAAAAAGCTGCCACTTTTCATGTTTTCATCTTTAAAAAAATGCAACCAAACAACCCCATGGCCCGTTTGGTTGCTTTGTATTTCACGGAAAGTTCTTGTAGCATCGGCAATTCTGATAATTTTCACCCCCAAAACTCCTCTTGCAGTCTTTACCAAATGCTGCCTAATTGTTTTTACAAAGTAGCAAGAAATTTAATAAGAGTAGCGTAAAGCGTAATATACAAATTTGCGGGGTTGTATGTATAAGAAGTCCATTAAGACGGGGTTAGTCGCCCAATGAAAGCGAGGGAGGAACTCTATCGACACCGTATATTAAAGTATTGGGACTATCAAACTAACTTCAGTTAGTGGATTTTTCCTTTTTTATCCCTTTTAATTTCTCATAGATTTTTATTCTTATGCCCCTTTTACTTATTAACCTGCATTAAATTAGATGTATCTGGGATAATTATCTTTCCTTCTTTTGTCCTCACTGCATGAGTAATTACCTTTACCGAAAATATTTTGTGTCCGAAGTATCGTAAATAATTCACTTCTTACCGTTTGGGTTATTCCCCGGCTACGATATTCAATTCTTTGGCATTAAATAAAAGTTGATCGAAGTGTAATATTGATAAAAGGATTAATATGTACTCTACCATAAACTCAAAAGATAATCCGGAGGGGAAAAAAAAGATTGATCATAGTAACGCATTATCAAGCTTAGGTGTTTCATCCTTAATCATGATTAAACCATTTTAATCGATTATCTCTCATCTTAATCCATTTTGTATAAATTTGTTCTTAGGAGAAAACATAGAAACTATAAAAATTGACATCTAAACTTTCTGCTGAATCTATTTAATGAAAAGCAAACTTTCCTTTAGGAAAAGAGAGGGCCTGAGTTTGCAACGTGGGAGGTGATTCCACCACTTTGCTACGATACCCACACAATTGGTATCTTAAACGCACGTCACACGCAACCATTCTTTAGATAAATCTATTCCTTTTTCTTTTTTTTCCCCCCTATTAAGGAAAAATAGTGCTTTGAGGAATTAATGCCTCTAGATGAAAGCAAGCTATATTGTCCACTATTGACAACCAATGTATTGCTCTCATGTGTTTATTACACCAATCTCCACAAAAGAGCTTATAAAAGAGAATGTAAGATTGTCGTAGTCTATTGGAGATGGTCTAAAGCGAATTGCTTAGACTTTTTTAAGGAAAAAGTAGAGGCGAATGCCCTACTCATATATATATATATATATATATATATATATATATATATATATATATATATATATATATATATATATATATATATATATATATATATATATATATATATATATATATATATATATATATGTTGATGTATATAATCACAGCCACTAACCCTGATGAGTTTAGCTTTAAAGAGAGCTGAGTCCGCTTTCTCTCCTAAAGCCAGTGACGACTCTACCAAAGGATTCGCCACAACAGAAAGGAGGACCCGGAAGAGGCGGAGTTGGGATCTCCGGTGGTTCCTCCGACGGTCAAGTTAGTAGAGTGGGGATAGTCTAATGGAGCCGAATTCACTCGTAAGAGATTGCTTACCTTGTTAGGCGTTCACATTTCTCTTTATAGGTAGGGTTAAGGGGTATTTCCGTCTTTCCATTAGTTTGGGAACCACCGGTGAGTCACCCTCCCCTCCACGCGGTGAGCCGAGGATTGGTGAACATCCCTCCGCCGCTAGAGTGGTCGGCCTTTACAGTGTCAAATCGGGAGTAATCGAGGGTTGGTGTGGTCTATTCGCTATTAATGGGATGGGATTGGCTGGCCTGTAGGCGCATGGGTCCGAGGTGCCTTAAATACCGTGGAGAGATGGGGAATTAAGGGTCACGCTGCATTTAATGCGATGTTGATGGGCTCGAGTACTGTGTGGCCGTCGTTTGAGTGGAGAGAATCACGCAGGGTGAGAGAAGGGGGGAGCCGTGGCCGGATGGCCGACTCATGCGGCCTCTTAGGGCGTCCCTTGGGATGATTTGCTGAGGGGGACGATTGGGAGCGCCTTATGCCGCCTCTAGAGGACGAAAGTGGCCGAGAAGGGTAGACTCGATTCGCTCCACATTGTTTGGAGAGGTCGGCAACTTGTAGGAAGGGATCGTGAACGCTCGGTCGGAAGGACGACTGACACCGCCTTCCGCGTCGTCCGAGAGAGAGAACTGTCGATGGGCCGACTCGCACCGCCTTTCGCGTCGGTCATGGCGATAGTCGTCTAATGGACCGGGACTGGGTCGGTACATGCAGGCCGGTCGGTGGGTTGAGTGTGGAGGTTCATGTTGCTCCAAGTTAACGAGCAGAAATGCTTATCCATATTAACACTTGGTTTTCCTCTTTAATCACTAATTAGTGGTTATGACCATAACAGTTGGCCCCTTTCGCTTGGAGTCGGTTGGAAACGAGTCCAAGTGAAATGAGTAGTGTTGCCTTGGCCAGGCGGGGGTTCGAGGGGGATTCGAACGTTACATCGATGGGACGTGGCTGACGTCAGCGGGCAGTTTCTTGGCCATTGGCGCTTCGCCTTCTGGGCGAGGAGGTGGGGCCCTCTGGGACTGCTTTTCGCCTCCCGAAGCGGTGCCTCGGGAGTGGGGTTTTAATCCTCTCCGTTGATCGCGAAAGAGAGCGCTGTCAGTGGGTCCCACCGTATAAATAGAAAGAGGTAACGGAGGAAGGCATTCGCTTTTCTCTTCCCTCATCTACGAATTCAGGCGATTTTCCGGCGGGTGGTAAAGATCTGGCATGGATTCCGATCGTCATAAGCAACTTGATGAGTTCCGCTCGAAGGTTACCCAGACGCAAATGAGGTCTTTGCGTTCGGAATTTGACATACCGGAGGCTTACAAGTTGGAGGCTCCGGCGAAATCATCTCCCAGATACCACCGGCGCAGCGAGGGCTCCTCAGATCTCAAACACTTGGAATGCGGCCTCCGGCTGCCACTGCACCCTTTTCTTCGAAAAGTGTTTGATGAGTTAGGCGTGTCTCCAATGCAAATGACGCCAAACTCGATAGCCATATTGGTCGGCTTCACCGTCATCTGCCGTTGGCTCTCGATTCGGCCGACGATGAGCGTGCTGAGCCACTTGGTCGGCGTCACAGTCCAGAAGACGCCTCACTATTACCTCCAGATGTCGGGAGAATTCAAGGTTATCCTTGATCTGCCCAAGTCGATCAAAGGGTGGAAAGACAGGTTCGTCTGGGTCACTGGGGACGACTCGAACTTAGGGTGTGCGTTCTGGCCAGAGATTAGGAGAGAAACCCTAGAGCCTACACTTTGCTCAGCCGAGCACCGGCGTGAGTTGGAGCAGATCGTTAACTACACGGGGCCGCGTACGATGGACGCTTTGCTCGACAGGTCGGTCTTGCGGCTTCATGGGATTTCGTCCACTCCTCCTGGCCCTTCTGATGAGGCGAGGGCTCATAACGTGACTTTCGGGGGGACAGTCGGGAGAGCACTGAGGGCTGAACCCACTCCGGATGAGGAGCTCCTGGAGGAACCCGGAGAGGGGTTAGCTCGGCCAGCCAAACGGCCGAGGAGCGAGTCGCCCTTGGAGGGAAATCGCTTCCAGCCGGAAGGAGGTGAGAGGTCCGACGCGGGGACGACTGTAGCGGGATGCGGTCGTATATCAGAAGGTGTCGCCTTGGGTGGCGGGCTCGGTTTTCGGAGGACCCGGCAAAAGAAAACTAGCCATGGTCCCCGAGGTGCTAGACGGGCAGGAGAGAGTATGGAGCATCCGATAGGAGAGGAGTTGCTAGAGTCGGAAGGGCGGGAGGACGACCGCCCATCGACCGAGGCAGAGGGGGAGGTCGGCCCCCGAGGTACCGGTGCGGCCTCTGAATCTATGCCGGGGGAGGCTCCCGTGGGGGACGGTATTCCATGTGGGAGCGACGTAGAGCCGGGACGCGGGGTCGATCATCAGGGGATAGCTCATCACCGACAGGGAAAAGAACCAGCCGGTGATCAGGGAGCGGGTTTTGCTCCAGCGGGGTGGCCCTCCCCCTATCGCGCTGTTGAGGGTGAGGACTGGAACCAAGCAAGTAGATTGATGATGGGGACTCTTTCTCCCATCGGCCGTTATGATGGGGAGCCGGATGCGGAGCATCGGCATAGGCCGGCATGGCATATGGATGCTCGCTCGTCGGTGTTAAGGTCGAGTTATGTACAAGGAAAGGCGGCAGAGCAGTTCAGCTTGCCCGCGGATCGAGAGATTTTGGCGGCGATTCCCGATGTCGGCCTGCACATCATCCTGCGGAGCTACTTGACCAGGGGTTGCTTAGTGGAGGACGAGCTGTTCAGTCGGCTGCGTCAGGGCCACCAAGCCTATGAAAGGCTTCGAGAGAAGTATCTGGCTACCGAGGCTGCCCCCATCGAGGACCTTGACCGAGTTATCAAGGAGCTTTCGATTAAACAGGCCGAGCTTGATGACTGGCGGCGTGAGATGGAGGTTAAGGACCAAGTCATCAGGGAACTCAAAGCGTCCAGGGAGAGAATGTTGGTCGATATAGCAGATCTCCGACGACGCCTTCAGGACGGCGGGGGACGACCGGGGTCGTCCGACGTTTATAGAGAGCGCGGACTGGCGACGCAAGCAGTCGCTACTGGAGAGGCAGTCGCCAAAGACGCCAAGGCTCGGGCCATGAGGAGTCGGTCGCCCGTGAGCAACTAGCAAGGGAGTGTGCGCAACTTAAGGAATCCTTAAGCGTGGCGGGGAAAGGGCGAAACATCTGGAGTCGTTCGATTATCGGTCATCCCTGAGAGAACAAAACCGACCGGCCATCATCGAAGAATACCGACAAAGCACGATGGGGAAGGTCGAGGTTGCTCTGGCCTGTAAGGCGGGTTGTGACTTCATGGTTAAACAACTACCGTCCGAGTATCAGAGGGTCCCAGGCCGGCTTCGATATCCTCCGAGTATAGCCGGCCAGACAGATCTCCTCTCGAGATTTGAGGCGGCGGGTGCAGGATACGACCTAGGCGACAACGACGCTGAGGAGGGAGAGGAGGACGGGTCATCAAGCGGTGGCTCTTCGAACGATGCCGACCCGGGTCCGTAGTTTAGGTTTTAAGCACTCGTTTGTAACGTAATCAGCGGTGTGTATTTTGTACTTGTCAAATGAATGAATGCAATAAGAGTTTGTTTTCGTAGTTGTGTTTTGTGTCGCTTTCTATGGCTGAGGTTATTTGGTGAATTGACTGGCTTAACATGATTTGGTCACGCTGGTGTCTTGAATGGCCGGGATGGTCTTCCAGCGGGCGGCCGCCCCAGGATGGCCTCTCGTTAGTTGAGTCGGCCTTTGGGGTCACTTGTTCTTGTTCTGTTGGTTCATTGGGCGGTGGCGAGTCAATCCGCCCGGACAAAAGACGGGCTTAGTTTTAAAACGAGGGGCATACTTGTAGGTGATAAGCCTTGACGCCGCCGTACTTTAGCCGTCGGTAGCAATTCGGCGAAGAGACGTGGGCCATAAAGGCGGGCTTTTCAATTTTTAAGTGGCGGTTCGCGTTTGAGCATCAATCTCGACCGTTGGGTTCGAAGCGCCGCCCAGGAACGGACACGTGAGCATTCTGGGTGTCTATATATACCCTTACTCCATTTGGGGATTTCTTTTTGCACTTTCTAAAGACCTATCCTCTTCTTCTTTCTTAAAAGCGAATTTTCTGTCATGGCTGCTTCTACTTCCGCTCCTGTTGATAGGATCGCCAAGCTCAAATCTTGGCAATCGAAGGCGAGAGAAGAGGACCTGGAGGGGATCCACGAAAGGTACAATCTTCCTGTAGGGTTCACAGTTTCTCTTCCAGAGAAAGACAGCGCCATTGTCGATCATGGCGCGGATAAGCTACCGCTGTACATGGCGCACTTGGACAATGGATTGCGCCTCCCCCTGCCGGCGTTCGTGAAGAGGCTATGCGAACGGCTCGGGGTGTCTCCGATGCAGTTTGCCCCTAACGCCATCGCTACGATAATGGCGTTCTTGGTGATCTGTCACCGTGTGAAGGTGGTGCCGACTCTTCAACTCTTCGGCAACCTCGTCACGGTGAGGGCGACAAAGAAGGACGCCCATTTCTTCTTCGGGTATGTGGGTGGTCGGTTTGTCGACATTCCGGACTCGAATAAGGACTGGAAGAACAAATTCGTCTGGGTTTTTGGCGCCGACGCCGAATTGGCTTGCCGTTCATGGCCGGAGATCAACAAAGACGGCCTGAAGAATCTTCCTCTCTCTGTGGACGAGAGGCGCGACCTGGACAAGTTCCGTCATTATTCAGGGTCGCGGAAGGGCTATAACTTGTTCGACAACGCCACGAGGGTAGCGGGCTATCCTTCGCTCGACCGACCGGGTCGACGAGGACAAGGAGAAGGAGCCGCCGAGGTGGCCCCACAATAAGCCGAGGATCCCAAGAGTGGGGGTCCTAGTCCCACCGAGGTTCTGTGGCTGCAGCCCCAAAAGAAGGTCGTGGGAGGGGTCACACGCGAGGCAGCAGTGGAGGAGAGGTTTGAAGAGTTGGCGGCTAGGTCGCAGTGAAGAGGGCTCTCCCTCCGTCCGGGGCCGACCAACCAAAGAAGAAGAAGAAGGCGAAGGAATCGGTGGGGCCGACCTTGGAGGAGACGGTTGAGAGGGTGGTCCCCGAGCAGGCAGAGGGCGTCACTGGGGAACTTCCGACCGATGGAGTGGGAGTGGCCTTGGATATTGCCACTGATATAGGGGTGGATGCGTTGTGGTGAGTTTCCCCACACTGAGGCTTGCTAGGGGCTAGAGAAATCTCTGGTGGAGGGATGGCAGACGAGGAGGGGTGTGATGTTGGATGTGGGGGATGAGCTTGAGGCATTGAGGGATGGATAATTCCTTGGTTGGATGATTTGTGTTGAGTGGAGACAATAAATCGAACACTTGGTGTGCGTCCATGAATTGACTTCGCATGATCCTCAGACAGGGGAATAGGGTTCTCCATCTGACCCTTAGAACATTCTATATCCGAGTGACCTTGAGCTTGGCATCCGTTACAGAATTTTGGCAATTTTTCATAGATTATGGGTTGTTTCAAACCGTCAAAAAGACCCACCCAAATGAACTGTGGTGGTGGTTTTCTCAAATCAATCTCAACACATAATCTCGCTGCGCTTGGGCGGGCGAGAGTAGTAGTGGCTTTATCAAAGCACGGGAATCGGCCAATTTTGTTCGCCACGGATTCTAGGAATTCAGGGATAAAACATTGGAGAGGGAGCCTCAGCAATGAAATCCAAACAGGGGCCAAGCATGAGTCTTCCTTCAGATGGCAAAGGTTGTGCCACCTAAAGACTTTATAGGGGTAAGTGATGAGGAGGTAAGATGGACGGGTGAGGACTTTAATCAGATCCTTGCTATCATGAAATCTCAACAGGAAGGCTCTGGAAGTGAGAGGTCCAGTGGAGAACGGATGCTCAATACCCCAGCTCAGAATCTCTTTATGACTAGCTTCAAGCGATGGGCGACCGCCATGAAACTTCATGACTAAAGCGTTGGAGTAGAGTTCCTCCACTTTGGGGAGGTCTGAGTTGACGAACGAGAAGAAAGGGACGCCTTCTCGAGAGCCACATATGATGTTTACTCTGTATGGGAGCAGCGATTCGACATCTCTAGCATGAGATCTAACGAAACCGTGGCCTCAATTCCTTGTAACTTGGGCATAAGATTTGGCGGTAAGGAAGCGCAGCTCGGTCACCAACGGACGAGGGAGAGGGTGAGGAGGAGGAGGAGGAGGAGGAGGAGGAGGAGGAGGAGGAGGAGGAGGAGGAGGAGGAGGAGGAGGAGGAGGAGGAGGAGGAGGAGGAGGAGGAGGAGGAGGAGGAGGAGGAGGAGGAGGAGGAGGAGGAGGAGGAGGAGGAGGAGGAGGAGGAGGAGGAGGAGGAGGAGGAGGAGGAGGAGGAGGAGGAGGAGGAGGAGGAGGAGGAGGAGGAGGAGGAGGAGGAGGAGGAGGAGGAGGAGGAGGAGGAAGGGGGATCGGCCATGCCCACGGGAAGGCATGGAGGCCAAGCCTGGAGATAGGTCTCACAGCCGGTAGTGGGGGACGGTAATGTGAATCAAGGCCTTGGAGGGAACAGGGATGGGGAGGGATTTGATTGCTGTGCTCCGAATTGCTTAGACTTTTTAAATTGCATTTATTCTGCTCATGACAATTTTCTTGTATGCATTAGCTTCTAGGTTCCTAATGTTCACACGCAATTGGAGTTCACCCATTTGAGAAGGATTTATAGTCAAAATTTTCTTATTTACATTCGAAGATGGGGATAGGGGTTAGAGTATAAAGTTATGTAGTCTTTGACTCTCATCATAATTTCAGAGTTTTGGTGCAGTGGTAAAGACTTTTGGCATGATGTCAGAGTTATACAGGTTTCGACTCATGAGAGGATGCTCAACCTGTGGGCACATGTTAAAAAATAAAACATTAAACAGTCATTCTTTGCCACAAGTTCGGAGTTTATGGTTAAATTAGTCATTAATTATGTATGTACATGATAGATAACTTAACTTTGCACACTTGATTTTTATTTGAAGTAACGGAAAGAGCAATTGTTAAAGTTAGTAAGACAATACTCCAACAAAACCACATTACACAAAAAGGAGACAAAATTAAACAGTCATTCTTTGCCACAAGTTCGGAGTTTATGGTTAAATTAGTCATTAATTATGTATGTACATGATAGATAACTTAACTTTGCACACTTGATTTTTATTTGAAGTAACGGAAAGAGCAATTGTTAAAGTTAGTAAGACAATACTCCAACAAAACCACATTACACAAAAAGGAGACAAAATTTTCTTTCTTTTTTCTTCTGCTGCACTACACAAAACAAACAAGGAAACAATGCCGACCAAAACTCCTCAACCCTTGCACATACAACCTGGAGATCTCGGCTGTCTATAAATACTTCTACCTCTTCGTCGTGGACGAACTCTTTGACCCTCTTCGATCATTTTCTTTACTCTCTCGGAAAAATCTCCCCATGCTATTGTCCTATTCTCTGACAAAATCTTTGCGTAACGCTTTTTGTTGGGTCTCAGTGTTGGAGCTTGTCCTCTCCCATGGTAGGTTCTGAATCCAGTTACCAGTGATGAAAGTTGACTTCCAGAGTCGGTCATGGCGAAGACGTCAGCAGTTGCACAAGCGATGAAGTCTAATGCTGCCAACTGAAATAAAGAAAAGAAGTTCTGTACACATAAGAATGAGCTCTTAATAGAGAAAGAAATGAGCATTGTCGAGTGCGTCATTGGTAGAGGAAGAGATTAAATGTGTGAACTTCTGATAGGTTGTCGTCGTGTGCCTATATGTGTTTCATGGCATTAAATGTGCATCACAAAGATATCAACCCTTGAATTATTGGATTTTGTGATTTGTGCATTGATCCAAGGGTTAATAAGTCTTTGGTGCACTATTAATATCATGGACAAGATCCACTGGATACTTTCAACTTGAGCTAAATGTTTATCTGGTTGAACAAGTATGAAATCGGATTATTTGCACATGCACGTCCTGTATGTATTTGTAGATACTAATCTTTGTTGTTCTATTTCATTAAGGGTTAATTACTGATAGACCCCCCGAGTGTAATTTTGACTCTTTTACCCTCAGTAAAATAGATAGCTGTTTTTTTTGACCCCTCCTGTAGTTCTACTGTTGCAGATAAACCACCTGAGTGTAAATTTGACTCTTTTACCCTCAGTAAAATAGAGAATTGCTTTATTGACGGATGACCTCCGAAGGGTAAAAGAGTAGAAAAATCACTCAGGGTCTCTATCTGCAGTTGGGCGATAGCCGGGGTCAATCCGCAACAATAGAACAACAGGGTATCTATCCTCAATTGGGAGATAGATACATGGGCTCTATCCGCAATTAACGCTTTCAAATTTCAATAAAACTGCTAGTTTAAATATTCTGCCTAACAAATACATCGAAACCTATTGCCTGAAGCTTTAATTGTTGAAGATTCAATTTCAAGAGCCTAACCATATAGTCTTTACTTCCATTCTTAGTATGCAATTTGATCTCTTATTGATGGTTGAAGTAGGACTCACCTGAGACGAAAAATTCTTGAAGGGAGCAAGTTCACTCGGTGTAAGAAGATCTTCTTTTGTAACCAAATTAGGATAGAGTCTAGTGAACGGAAGCATTCTAGACTGACCCCCATAAATATGTGATCCAGCAAGATACATGTAGGTTTCACGTTTAAAACCGAGAGCAGAAAGCATGAGTCCTGCTTCTTCAGGAGTCAACGGGCATCTACCTAAGCTCCTCAGATTGGCTGGAGAAAAGGATCTATCTCCAGAGATAACATATTCATCACAAAACAATAAAGGAATTCATGTAAATTTCACGAAACCCTTTTAAGTTTGGCCGATTTGAGATAACCACCCTAAACCTTGAAAATGTGACTTAACCCACCTTAAATTTGGACTGATTCAGAAAACCCCAAAAGTTTCAATTTTTTCAACTAACCCACCTAATTAGATGAATTGGTAAGACCAAAATACCCTTTTCTCAAATTAACACTCTAATTATTAAATTAATTAATTAATCATGAAAGGTTAGAGAGCGGTTATCTCAAAATTTGGACCAAACTTAAGGGGATTTTTTGAAAATTATCTTTAAAATTACTAAAATGACAAGAAAGGGTTTTTTTTCCATCAGGGACATTTTGGTTATTAGAAGCATGTGATTTTCATGTGCACATTCAGAACTAATGGTGTTAGTTAGGGGGTAATCCGACAAAAGATAAGGAAGAGATTTCCAAAGTTTGGGGGTTATCTCAAAAGCGGCCAAACTTAAGGGGTTTTGTGAAATTTTCCTGAAGGAATTTACTCCATTAAAACATAGTATGCAATTAGTTCAGACATAAACTCACGTATTTTTTGCCATTTTCATGACAAGCAAAGGAAAGTGAATCTCCCTATAAGCTTCCAATTCCCTCCTTTCTTTCTCCCCACCGCCAAAATCACATACAGAGTAAGCCACCATATCCATTTCGAATCTCATGTGCAAGGCAAGATACTTTGATGGCTGGGTGGAAATGTTGTGTTCAATCAAGGAAGGGTTGGGGATATATTTTCCAAGTAATTGTTTGTCCAATTGAGTCAACCTTGAGTCATATTTGCGGATCCTTCTGACCAATAGGGAACCGGTTTCTTGAAGTTTTGGAACAAACTTTAATGCGTGGAAATTGCATTTGCATCTTAACCTCTACAAGAAAATTCAAAGGCATGTGAATTAGCAAAACAGGAAGGTAGAAATTTTGAAATAAAATGAAATGTAGGTGGATTCATCTAAGAACTAGAACAGTGGCCATAACTATGCCATGTGAATTGACATATTTGACATAGGAATGCAGCACGACACTTCAATAGATCATAAATTATAAACATGAAAGGTACTCCTTTCGTCCTAGCTCATCTGAAAGCAAAATTTACCTGGGTAGAAATGTACCTGCAAATTCTTCGGCATTGGATCAAATGCAACACGATTTCCAAATCCAAGGAAATGAACAACACCATTCTTTAATAGAAGAGGACGTATAACATTGAGAAAATGTATGGGTTTAGATTCTTTCCTGATATCCATATCAGTTATCTAAAAAATTGAATTAGGAAATGATTAGAATCGCATTAGATATAAGGTCTTCACAAGTTTTTGGTACCACGCAAAAGCTTTAGCAAGTAAGAAAGGGAACAGACTTGGCTACCAATTGCTTCAATGTCCAGTATTTGAAGATGAGGGGGTAGCTCTTTCACTATCTTCACATCATCTTTCAAAAAGTTTATGAAATAATCTTCTTGATATATATCACCGAACTGGCTGCAATGATAATATATGGTAAATATTCAAATTGCCTAGACAGAACAAGGTAAAAGTCTTGAAACAGAAACCAATAATGTGCATGATTTTATTATTATTATAGCAAATCATAGGACATCAAGGCACTGAATGTAGTTTCAAAACAACATCCACACTTAAATTTTAGACTCTTTCTAAAGCTATCAAGAACTGTAACCTTATATCTTATGGTTCACCATGCCCATAAATCGTTCATGTATTGCGACACTGCATCCATGACAACAATGTCTTCTTTTGATCATGATGTTACTCACTCAAATTTAAGGAAACTAGCATACAATAATTACCCAGAATTTTTTTTTAAAATGATTATCCCGTTTAAACCTCTTAAATAGCTAATATTCCTAATCACTAGCACATCAACTATGACGCTACATAGTTTCAGTTCATGCCAATTACTCTCTGAGACATGCTAGAATAATATACTTTCAGGAATAGCACATGAATTGGACTGGTGTTACAATGGTATTTACTCTGAAGATTAAGATCACATCATGTAGAGAGATTGCCTGTTCAATTTAATAATAAATAAAAATTTTTAACTTACCTAGAATCCCTCCAAACACTGCTGTAAAGAAATTTTGGAAGGACCAAAGTGGCATTGAGTAAAGCAGCAATGGCAACAGCATTGCACACCTGGAGAAGTTAATAATGTCAAATTAATAGAAAGCAAATAGCAAATAGAAAACAAGGCTGTTAACATGAAAAGTATATTCTTGGTTTGCCTTCAGATTGACCTAGAAAGGAGACTCCTTGATATTGTTTAAGCTTCGTCTAAGGATTAATCGAACACTAAGAAATCCTTGCTCTCACAGCTATATTTTCTGTATATTTCTTGCCGACTCTTGCTTATTCTATTAGGTCTTCTGTTTACCCAGAGCATTCAGCATTTTCAATATTCAGCAGAAAATTTGAAAAGAAAATAGAAACAAACATTTTATACATTAAGCCTAGATGAAAATGTATGTTGACACTTGACACCATCAAATCAATTTCTGTTCCACCCTATGCATAGTGTTAGAATCTAAAAATATAACCCTCAACCCTCACACCAACTTCGGAGTTTTGATGTAGTGATAGGGACTTAAGATGGTATTAGAGCAACCAGGTTCAAATCCCACCAATTACGAATTTAAAGCATATTCTTTAAAATTTGACACTGCTGCGTGGGTCCAAGTTTCGGCCGATAAAAAGGGTGGCCATGTTAGAATATAAAAATATAACCCTAACCCTCACCACAAATTCAGAGTTTTGGTGCATTGGCAGGGACTATAAGACATAGTAAAATTTTATGCTCAATCAAATAAGTAGCATGCATGCCGAGAAATTCAAGACAAGTGTCTGAAACATACTAAAGTAATCAATGAGTTAAGATCCTCACAGCTACACGTTGTTGATTCAGTCCACCATTTGCACTCACTAATATGAAGCCCATCCTCTTCATGTCATCTTCTGTGGCAACAAAAATATTGCATATTGATTATAACAAAAAAAGTTTTATAAGAACCTCATAACAATAAAAGCTGAGGCACTACGTTATGCTGTTGTTTCCTGTTGCATATTTCTCAGTTACATTCACTATCTATAGTTAACTTATCTCGAGTCTTCAACAGAAGTGATGAATCATTCACCTAACCATCTGTCTATAGATAACTGAGGTATGTTTCATATTTTTCGATGCTAATGAACAGAAACGGTTTCCTTTTTAAATACAAGAAAAGACTACCTTGTTGAAGTTGATTATTTTTGTCAGCACAAGGTTTCCAAGCAGACGCTTGTCTATATGGCTCCTTCCAGAGTGAAAACTGATTATGCTGGAGCTCATTCTAGTCCATATACAATCACGATAGAAATTATTCCAAATTCTCAGAGGCAATCATAAGTAATAACTAACAAATGCATGCGATAATTCTTACTGCAATAATGACAGATACCTTTGCAACTGCAATGCAAGCCAAAGCCATAAGTCGTCTGTACATTATCCTGGGGACCCTTTCCTCGATGTATCTGCTTTCTTCATCCTTTTAATAGACATAAAGAATAGAATGTTAATAGTACTGCCTATAGCTCATATTATTTAATTCTTCTTAACCATCATCACAAAAAAAATGCATATAATCATCATCGAGTTTGAAAAAAAACATATTTTTCTTCTTGCATAAAGGCTCGAACATGGATTTGAACCTAGGACTTCTCATAATCCATCTCGGACCTTTTAACACCTAATAGGCCTCAGGGAATAATAGTCTGCAAATTAAATGAACGTCAAATACTTCTACTCATAGAGAAAAATAATCATATCCCAATGTTGAAAGATACCATATTACTTGGAACAGCGGCTAGAACTTAAGCTGCTAGCCTGACCTCAGGCACACAAATACATGAATCCTTTGTCATGGTAAGTAAGAAGACACATATTACAGGCTCCATAGGTAACGAGTTATACAATAAACCTGAAAGATCAATCTTTTGAAACCTTTTGGCTTCTTCCACGCTAATGATGTTCTGGATAGATATAGTCTAAGGTCCATATCAAAATTGACTTTCCCACGAAAATGCTGGTTCTTGAGTTTAAAATGTTTTGCTTCTTTATTCTGACAATTCTAAGTAAGGTTTGTGAAATCCTATACTATTAAGCAGCATGTCCACTCCAGTACAAAAATCTTTCCTTATCCTGGTCAACTTTGGTTTTAAAGGTTATATTTTAACGATATACCCCGTTGCAAATGCATAAACTCATGTAAAATGACATGATATGATCATACGTTAAACTCTTTTAAAAATTTAATTAATGGAAAGACGGCGAGGAACCTAAGGTATGACATGATATACATAAGCTTAATCCATGTGATGTAAGATGTAAGTAATTAGGGGGGTAAATGAACAGAACTCTTACTTGTAAACCCCTTAACTTTCTAATCCCCGATCCATGACGAGGAGGAACAATATGATGCATAACAGTAAGCATCAACGAATCGAGAAAGAAGAAAGAAGCCATCAATCCAATAACAAAAGCAACCATCCTCAAATGCTTGCACACCAAAGATCTCCTCTTCCCACAAGCCGCGGCCTTCGATGCCGCTAAATGGGCAGCATCATTTCTCATCCCATGACCCAAATTAGGCTTAAATTCCTTACCCTGAAAACCCTTTTTCCCCATATAACCCTTAGCATTCATCGTACTAAGAAACCCATCTGGGTATTCCTTATTTATTCCTTTTTGAGAAGACCCATGAATCCAAATTGGGAGATATTTCGATTTTTGTACATGGGCTTTTGGTATTAAGATATTAGATTCAGGTAGGGTGATGTTTTCTAAGTTGTGGGTTTGATTTCTTTTAGGCTTCATTGTTGTTGAAGCTAAGAATTGAGTAAGATTGAAGAGAGAGAGAGATTAGGAACTGACCTGCCAGCGGATGGGGAGATTAGAGATCGCATTCTGATGGCGGACTCACCGAACGCGATGGAGATTGTTGTTGAAAAAACTGGGGAGTTGTTCATTTTTTTTCTTTTTCATTTGAACAAGAAAAAACTTTGAAGTGAAGAAAGCTAGAGGAAAAAATAAAGGAAATTGTGACGGAGAAGAAAGAAAGGAGGGTAGGAACGGGACTGGAACGGAAAACTGCCCCCCGGGAAAAAGGGTAAATATCAGAAAACCCCCTTAAGTTTGGAAGAGTATCCCATAACATCTCGTCACTTTCAATATATCAGAAAATCCCTTTAAAGTTAGGGGTTATTAGAAAAACCCTCTTTAACTTTAAGATTTTATCACAAAACTCCTCAACAAGTGTGAACCGTAGTTTTCACCGGAAAAAAATTTCCCCGTCTAATTTTAGCCATCCATGTGAAAAATTGCAATAACCGTTATTAGAGGAGTTTTCTTTTGATGAATCTTAAAGTTAAGTTGCAGTAACTCTTCAATTATTTTGAAAGACATTGATTACCACGATTGTTTTGTATGATCTTGCATCTGTCATTTAAATCTATTACATGCACTAAATTCATAGATATTTGAAAAATAAAATAAAATACACTGCATTCATCTTTTGATGTATATAAATCATCTATAACTTTTTACTGAAATCTTTCTAATGCAGATGGGCTAAGAGTTCTCCATAACAATATAGTCAGTGGCAGAATTAGCAATTATGAGAAGGTGAGACAGGAAGAGGGGTTGGTGTGGGGGCAAAAAATTAATAGTTAAACATGATAATATGTAAAAAAAATTTATTATTCATTACTATCTAAACATCATATAACAAGACTTCCAACAACGATTTTCAAATTAGAATATAGTGTTTACAACAATATTCTTCTTGCCTTCATTTCTTGAAATCTTTTCACGACATCTTCCTCATCAATATTATAAACTATATCTTTTAATATAGGCATCAAATAATCATTCATGTACTCATCTCTCATTCTATTTTAAGATCGTTCTTAATAATTTTCATTGTCGAAAATGTTCTTTCAACACTTGTCGTTGTAACGGGCAAGATTAGTGTCAACTTCACCAACTTGTACATCAAAGGATATAAAACATCAATATTCCATTTAACAAACTTCTTAGCAAGTGTACCAATTTCTTGAATATCAGAAAAATCATGACGAGTGGATACATAAGAGATGTATTTTTTTTTAATAGAGTTTCACTTTTAGTGCGAAGACTTTAACACTTTAGCCCCATCATCTTGCATCTAATAACCCTTTTTTCAATAACTGAAAAACTCCATTACCACATGAATAGAAGTTCAGAAAAATAGTCTCAGGCATACCCGAGGAAAACAAATGACAAGATATTCCAATCTAAAGCAAATTCAGAAACTACAAACACGGGTCAACTCAAGTATTGAACAAGATGAGTCAACTCAAGTATTGAACAACATGAGTAGGGATTTTATAATGAAAAACCCTTGTTAACACTTCCCTTTGAATATCATGAATATTTCTCTCCTTAGTAGCTGCCTTGCCCGCACACCCCTTCTTTTTTTTCTGATTGGCAAAGGTGGGGCCAAGGTCCCTCGGCCTGATTATACTGTAATTATCCATGCCTGCAGATAACTACATCAAACAAAATGAAAAGTAATTAATTGACTACTCATGTTGGAGTATGTGAACAGTTCCGAGGGAAGTAAAAACAAATTAGTCTTCAACTATAATTCAAATGAAATACTTCTACTTCTTACTAATGCAATAGACAGACAAGTTGATAGCTTATTGATGCAGAGCATCTTGTATTTTGTACTGATCAATATTGGTGTCAAAGTTTGTCTATCTTTAAACCCAAAATATAGAATACAAAGTATATAGATATTTTTTCTTTTGAGAAAAGATGGTGGGTGAACACATACCCCCCGTTGTTCCATTAATAAGAGTTCAACGAAACATCGCAAAAGATACAAAAGTGTGTCGAGGCAAAAGAAGAAGAAAATAATAAAAAGCAACAACATAAACAGACTAACCAAAGAAGTGATTAGCGAAAAAAGGGTCACAAAAAATTCAGACAAAAGATAGGAGTTGAACATAATACTCTTGAGAACCGTATCGAAAAAGACAAAATATGGGGAGAAGAAGTTAAGGTCCCTCCATGATACGGACATGCTCCTCTCTTCGCACACCGAGTATATAGATATGTAGCTATTCATCTTATGGTATGTAGCTATACATCCAATGTAGCTATACAGACAATAATATAAAACTATACATCCTATAGAATGTAGGTATACATTTCATTAATGTATGCAGTTGCATACTTCGTGCTCTATATTTTTGGGTTTAAAGGTAAACAAACTTTGTATTTTGGGTTTTTATTGGAACATATAGAATTAGGTGGGGTTTTGGTAAATTGATGTATTACTTTAGGTTTATAAGCAAGAACCCTATTTATATATAGGACCAGGAGGGAAGCTAATAGCTTTTATGTTCACTTCCTATTTAATCTGTTCCGCATCTTGCGTGAATACATATTGGAAGATGGAGATAAATCAGGGCTATAGATTAATGACATTGGTCAATAGTGCCACTTTTTCATTTGGTTTCCACATATAGGTATTTGTTTGCACAAGTTAATTTAGAAAATTTTGATTATGGGATCTACAGAAGGCTGGTATTGGTCAACATGACAGTTTTGTAGAATATTCTCTATGAACAAACCCAAACTTCACTTAAAAAAGAAGAAAAAGCACTCATTGAAGTACAAATAAGATCACCACCTCCAAAAATAATTCACCTCCTTACAATTCAATGGAGATTCCCATGTTGTGGATCATTTAGATTTCATAACCAATAAGTATGAATCTCATCATAACACTTTTAATTTCATACAAGAAGAGTTCTGACAGTCTTCCAATCAGAAGTGTTGAGATCTCAATTGTCAGAAGAAAAACATAGCGATTCAGTATTATGCGTACAATGATATTTGTAATTTGTAAACTTTTCCAGATGATCATTTAGTTTACAACTCATCTAACACCAATATGAACCCGTCAAAGGTTTCAGAATATTGATGGACAAATGTACACTTCATGCCAGAATCTTCAAGAGCCTCTGTAAGTTTACTCAGCATGAAATGAATCCTGATTCCAAACTATCGAACTATCCGGTAATAATCCAGAGGTCAAACACACTACTAGGCAAACACTACATCAGAACGTAACACATATTTAATGTTCTTGGTAACAGCACGAGCTTCATGCAACATGCACTTGGCTCCGTGGATGTGAAGGAGAGCCATTCCTGCTACCGGTGCAACCTTTATACAAAATGGCCAAATTTTGGTTGCATTCCGTCAGAGGAACAAAATTGGGGGTCAATGACAAACAGATGGATATTATTGTAGTTAAGATGATAAGATAAAGATTCATACCTCAGCGACGACCCCCAGTCTTTGATCATAAAAGACAGTCTCTCCTCCACGTAGAGACTGCAAGCTCAAGTCCTGACTGTTGTCCTTTTTCCCTTTGGAGCTTGAAATTCCACTAAGATATATTAATAGAGTATACTGCGTTCTACGCCCTTCACTTAGATCTACACTCTCATCAATATGCCGACCAAACCACTGGCCCACATTATATCTGACGAGAGTACAATGAGTGAATAAGAATAAACAATGTAAATTTAGAATTTCAAACTGAATTACGCCTTAAATGACTATGGGCTTGAGTTCTTACAATTAGTTCAATATCCTCGACCAAATTATTATTAAATGATTACTAAAGCTGTTAAAGATAATGAATAAAAGGAACAGGAAATTGGTCATATAAAAGTACGTATAAGCATGATAGGTTAATCACCTATAGAATCGTATATTCGGATTCAGACCCACAGGAACTTTATTTGGAAGCTTGATATCGTCGAATATTCTTTTCAGACCCACTTGCCATATTCTTTCAGCAAGAACAGGGTCGCTCACAGATATGCGGTCATTGTCCCGATAAGCTTCACCATAAGCCGGTCCACGACTCCCTTGATGGGTGAAACCTAGCGTCTCTGCAACTTCAACAAAGCTCTTTGCTTCTATGGTAGTGAAGAAATTTGGTATCTGAAATTTTATCATGCAAAGATCAGAATGACACTTTTCACAAAATTAATCTCATAGAGTTGGTGTTTGTCGAGTGGTGTGTGGGTGTCTGTTTGAGCGTGCGTGTGTGAGCATGTGCTTCTGTGTGCACTTGTGCATGTGTTATGTATGTATTTCTGGTGTTTATGTATAGAGAAATTAGTAGGTATTAGCCGCAGGAGGAGGAAAATTCCTTGTACCATCGTAAAAGTTCAACTTTGCTCCCTATTTGCATCATTTGAGCTCCACCAACTTCGTCTTCATGCATTATTATGTACATAAACAAAAAATTATGTGCACATCATAAGGTTAGCCCTGGAGCTAGGAGTTAGAAATGTTTCTTTATTAACAAATAATTAATCTGTATCTGTTTGAGGCAAGCTAAAACCCTCATGATACACGCATAATGTTTTTGTGCAAGTGTACCATTAGACATGAAAATCAATTTAGTATTTCAGTGGGATCCAATCCAATGGACACAACTAGAGGAGCAAGGTCGAATTTTGCAAGGATAGGAGGATTTTCTTCTACATTGTTGATGCCATCAACCTCTCTCTCTAAATACATTCAAAACTTATTGATACTATTTTGGTGTTGTCTTCCAATAAATACACTTTTATATATCATGTGCCTAACAAACATATATAATATTGTTAGAATATAGAAATATAACCCTTAATCCTCACCAAAATTTCGGAGTTTTGATGTAATAGTTAGGTCATTTAAGATGGAATTTACTACAGATGTGCCTAAAAAACATCCAACAATTTTCGGATATTAAAATTATAAAGAGGTTTTTGCCTATTAACCCAAAGTTTTACCCCCACTTATTTTTAAGCCCACCAACTTCCCAAAATACCATTAACCCAAAACACGAAGTTCTATTATTTTTAAACCCAAGTATCTACAACATATATGTATTCATACAGTATGTACACACAAAATATTAAAATACCCAGAATGCCCTCTTCTTCGTCCTTTATGATTAATTGTTGATGATTTCCTCCATAATAACCAATACCACTTAATTATGTTAGTCGTTTTACTCTGCAAAACCCCCTTTCAAGATTGTTGTGTGTTGGGCTCAACTTCGAGCAATCCTAATGGAGTGTCCGTAGGGTATAGAGATAGATCATGTGGGGGAGAGTATTTGGCGAAGGGTCATTATTTTGTTTCAGCACACATGGTATTTGATTAAACGTATGATAAAAATATGGCTACTTAGACTAGTCTTAATTATGCATATTGGTTTTTTGCACACAGCGTGTTTGATAGAAATGTGTGTGAGGCATGTTATGTTGAGGATGATCAATTACTAGAGCCTTTTCGTTAGAATCAACTTTGTCGGATGGACTTGTGATTGTCATTGTTTCTTCCGAGAGATTTGAAGCTACTGTTGATTGAAAAGAAAAATACGTCACAACTAATAGAAAAGGAAATTGGAGCTGGTGGTGTATGCTCGAATTAGAAAAGTGAATGAGAGATGGTTGTGTATGGCCAAGAGATTTGAAGCCATTGTTCAATTTTTATGTTGTATATGATTCATGTTGCATTGAAAAATGTTTTAGTTCTTGGACGTGATCAAATTGTGTATGGCTGTGAAATAGAGCTCGTTGTGTATAAAAAATGTTTTAGTTACAACTATTAGAAAAGTACAGAAACATATAACGTTCTAATTTTGAATGTCAACGTATGACGTTTTCTGTACAAAGTATAGCTCCTTTCTTCAAAGTATGACTCTTTATAGCAGTTTTATAGCTCTTTCTTAACAATGTATAGCTCTTTATGAGTGTTCTCACTTCAAGAAAGAAGTCAAATATTTGAATTGTATTTGCAAGGAAATATTTAGGAAAATAAAATATATAATATATGTTTAGATATAATTATAAGAAGAATATAGAAACTTAGAATATCATAATTTTGAATTTTCAAAGTCTACCTCTTTACAACGATAGGTCTTTCCAAACAAAATATAGCTCTTTTATTCATAGTGTAGCTCTATATACCAATTTTATAGCTCAGATGAATAAAGTATAGCTCTTTATAAGTGTTGTCATTTCAAGAATGAAATCAAACATTTAGCTCTGTTTGAAAAGAAATGTCTGAGGACAATAACTGAAAAGTAGCATGTTTAGATCCACCAAACATAAGAAAAATATAGAAGTTTATAATCTCCTAATTTTGACTGATCAAAGTATAGCTCTTTACCACATATTATAGCTCTTTATGAATAAAGTATAACTCTTTTATTCAAATTATAGCTCCTTATAGCAGTTTATATCTATTTCTAACAAAAAATAGCTCTTTATGGGCTCTATTAATACAAAAATAAATAAATAAATAAAATGTTTGGGCTCTATTTGAAAGGAAATATTTGAGGATAATAAACAAAAATGTAATACATGTTTAGGTATAACTATAAAAATATAGAAGCTTAGAAGCCCTAATTTTCTCACAAAAATATAGCTCTTTTGTTCAAAATGTAGCTCCTTATAGCAATTTTATAGCTCTTTTCGAACAAAGTATAATTTTTTATGTGTTCTGCTATTTCATAGAAGAAGTCAAATGTTTGGACTCTATTTGCACAGTAATGTTTGAAGATGGAAGGAATGGTAGAAGGGGTCAATTTTAAGTGGCATGATACTTGGTTGGAAATGAGTTTTGATGCTTGATTAAAATTGGAAAGGATGTTTTGTTTGTTCAGTCATTTTATCAAACATATTGTGGATGTTAGTTGGAAAATGTCAGTCTTGGAGGGAGGGAGGGAGGGAGTGTGGGTTGAATAGCAGGAAAACGATGGTGGAGAGTGAGGGGGAACCCCAATGTGATGATAGGTTGAAGGGGAGATGGACGTGATCATCACATTTTATTGCACTTTTATACCCTTATTATCTATTTTATTTGAATAAATATATCTTCTAATAATAATTTTTAACTTAATTTGCAGGTAATATAGAATTATTGAATAAGAGCCCAAATGAAGATTATTTCAAACCCAAAAGATCTCTAATGAAGCCCAGAATGTCTAAATCCAAAGCCCACGACTAAGTTTAGAAGCAAAATCTCAATACTCATCACTTTCTTGGTCAGAATTATTAATAACTTGGTTTGCAATGGAGAATCAAATCAAATATGAAAAAAAATAAAGTCAAATTCGTGCTCAGGATGGTCAACCGCAAAGAAAAGGCGATATCTCCCAATCCGGAAAGCAGAATTCAACATATTATATATGAAAATCGCCTATCTCGACGAGACGGAGCCATCCAAATTATCAGATTCTCAAAATTTCATCAGTAGCAGCGGGTTATGACAGAATTCCGAATTTAAGTGATATATATTGAATGATTTAAAGGCCAAGTTAAATTCTAAGAAGCCCAAGAGCATTCAAGAGAAGCCCAAGAGTTTTAAATGAATTAAATACAAAAAAAGCCCACAAAGCCCATCTCTCAAGTATTAAATCAATGGTCTAGATTATTTTGAAAGATCCTATGACTATGAGGGTTGCTTGGGGCCTAAGCCAAATCCTATGGTTGTGAGGGTTATTTGGGGGCCAAGACAAATCCAAAGGTTGTGAGAGATTATTGTTATCTATAAATAGAGGGGTAGAGTGAGGGCTTGAGATTGTGAAATATTTTGTAAAAACTCCATTTGGAGAGGAGGGTTACTCTTAATTGAGAAGGCCTTCCAAAAATTATAACTTTGTTACACAATAAATAAAATTTTTCACCCCTTCAATTTCTTTTCTTTTCTTCTTGTCCAAGAACCAAAAGGAGAATGAGATTAAGATCGAGTTGTTGGTTTTTATTTTTTATTTTTGTTCATTTATATGCTTTGTAGCTTAGATTTACTTTCATGCAATTTACTTTCATACATTGTCTTTAATTCATAGAATAGATTTACTTTCTTTACAATTTTCTTTTCTTTTCTTTCTCTTTATTTCTTTGCTCTTATTTTCCTTTTTGTACTTAGTTTTCTTTCCTCCTCCCTCTCTTGATTTCTTTTATTTTTCAAAGATGTGGAACTAAACCATTGTAAGGAATCTAGAATTCATGAACCTAGTCTAATTTCTTTTATGATTCTTGAATTGCTCTCTTGCTCTTAACATGACCATGTTTAGGATAATTAACTAGAGAACTAAGCGATAGAAGAAGAATTTAATAGTCTATGCTTTCCTTAAATGGTTTGATAGATTATGCTTATGAACTCTAGGGTTACTATCTTGTTGATGTTCTTCTCATGAGTATTGATTTTATTTAGGTGATAATTTGATAGGTTATGCTTTCCTTAAGTGGTTTGATAGTCTATATTTAATAAATCTAAAATGAAATGTGATAAAAAGAGAATGATTCATGAACTTATAATTAGGATTAGCTAGTGGATTCAATTCTAGATTCCTCAATATCTCTAATTGAATCCTTCGTCTTTTGCTTTCTCGTGTTGCCTCTTTGTTCTTGATTTCTTGTTTTGCCTCTTTATTCTTGATTTTGTTTCTTTGATTTTGATTGTCCTTTTTATCTCTCCCTCATCTCAATCTCGTTTTACTTTCTTTGCACTTATTTTCTCTCACTCTCCATCTCTCCATTCTCACTTTTATTTTGATTTATTTACACTTTGTCGCACTCACACTCTTAATCTCTCCACACACATTTTCTTCCTCATTTTTCTTTTATTTGCGCATAATCCACATCCACTTTTTAACCTCTCACAATCACTTTCTCACTTTCATTTTATTTGAACAAACCCCTAATTGTCGCGCACATAATCTAAAAAGAACCAAACTTGAATAACTCCTACTTCACGTTTCTCGTGGGATCAATAACTTTATATACTATAACTTGATCAAGGTTGTATACTTGTAACTTAGGAGGTAATCATTTATTTCCCATCAGGAAGCATCTAGTGGGTGTTGATTTTGGGTGTTGGGTTTAGAAAGATAGAGGAAGGAGATGAGGGTATTTTTGAGATTTTAATCTTTTTTAAAGTATACATCATACAAATTCTCGAAATACACATATTTGGGTCTAAAAATAAGTCATCAAAGTATTTTGGGTTTAAGGGAGTTTTTTGGAAGTAGTTGGGTTTAAAAATAAATAGGTGTAAGACTTTGGGTTTAAAGACAAAAACCCCTATTATAAAATTAGACCATGTTAGTAAAGCTAACATGTGTTTGAGGACGTCCAATCTAATATATTTTCAATAATGACATGATTTCGGTTATAAGTTTCTCTACAACATAGTTGGGAGAGGCTGGGCATAGCAAACACGCTTACATATGTTTCCTAAAAGTTCTAATTTCCCTTTTTGGGGAGGGAGAATTGACCATCCTATCCTTCACTAAAGATAAGAGCTTATTATTCTAAAATTCAATAAATCCGACATGACTCCTTATGGTCATTCAGAAACTTACATACCTCCATAACTCGCAATACTTAGTAGCCTTAGTTATAACAAGATGTGTCCAAGTACGACTAAAGAAAATGTCAATAATTTTAGCTATTTTGGGCACCTTTTATTTTAAGAGTGTAGTTGGTCAATTTGGTTCATGGTAGAATCTTTTTCACGCCTCTTCATTCCTTACTGAAAATCTATCCTCACTAAAAATCTAACTTATTTCGGTAGCTCTACTATGCAGCTCACCTCAGTGTTTAACTCCCTACTAAAAAGCTCACTTGAGCTTTTGGTTCCCTACTAGAAGTTTAGCTTCACCAGATGTATCAGGAAATTATTGATCAACCTTAAGACAGGTACTGGGTTTGAAAGCCTCATCAGATTGTGAATTGATGATTTGGCTTCATTAGATCTACTAAGACTTTTATTTTCATGTACACTTTGGTCATGATTCATAATCGCATCTAGTTAATCAAGAATAGCGGAACCTCTGCAGAATGAGAAGAGTCCTTGCACAGCCTGTAGTTTACAACTCTTTAATAGAGATCAGCCAAAGGGAATCTATATTTGATGTCATACTTTAGCCCAATCCAACATATGTGAAATTTCCTTGAGCTCTTTATTTGTCTGATTGCAATCTTAACAACTAATGATAATGACCAGGTTTCAGTTATCTTTCGGAGAAAAAAAGAAGTCCACGAGAAAAAGAGTCCACTAGGTATACCTAATAAACCCAATTCAACAGAACCAGTATGGGCTCCTTAGCAAAGTGAACAGAAAGTCAAATTGACAAGAAATGGGAAGTCAAATGTACAACAATACATAGGCTTTGTAAGATGTCAACTGTAACTTACATAGGATAAATGCAGGCTATTGATCCAATTCGTTATAGAGTATGGTCATTAACTCGGAAACAAGAACCTAGCTGCAAAATTTATGATGACTTAGGACACTGATAAGTAAACCACCAAATTGCTAATGTACACTCATCATGGAAGCAAATAGTATCAATGAATTAAAATTCATAAATACTATCTAATATAAATGTGAATCAGAAGTTTCTCCACATGAGCCAAGGAGCAATAGTATGAACATTTCCTTCTGAGATGATTTAATAGCATGATTATATGGCTCAAATCCATTTTGAATAATTTAAAATATATTATGGAGATCTATAATATTAAGGAATATATTATGGAGATCTATAATGTTATAGTTATATAAGGAATAATATATTAGAGTATAAATTAGAGATTTGGTGACCGAGAGATATTAGGAATGTAACTAAGAGAATAATTGTGATTAGGTAATTATGTTTAGTCCCACATTGACTACACAATAAACTTCTTATTATTGTATCCCAATATAAAGGGAGTTGTAGGTTTTGAAATATGAATGTGAATCTACAATATTTTATTGTTTAACATGATATCAGAGCCATGCAAATCCTAGCCTTTACAAAACCTTAGCCCTCCAATCTCTCACCATCAAACTCCTCCCTCTTCCTTACAACCTCCCTTCTTTCCCGTGACTGGTTACCATGAACAGAGTGCGGTTATCGCTATCGTGAATGTATGCGGATCGCTCACCTTGAATAGGGCTCGAATTCTTGTCCGTCCTGCTTTCGATGGCCTTATTGATGATCAGGATTGCCATTATTGATAGCATTAGTCATCCTCGATGTATATATTCTCGTCACCGCCTGTGTTGCCTTGATTTCCCTTCGTTCACCGCCTACTCAACTTGTGGACACCACCGCCACCACCGCTTGTATTCTAGAAACCTTGACCACCGATAAAGAGTTTGTTTGGTTGATCCGTGAAGAGGATCATTTGTTTGGTGGATCCGTGAAGATGATCGTTTGTTTGGTTAATTCGATAAGAGGATCGTTTGTTTGGTTGATCCGTAAAGAAGATTATTTGTTTAGTGGATCTCTAGAGAGGATCGTTTGCTTAGTGGGTCAGTGGTGAGGATTGTTTGTTTGGTAATTCTCTGATTAATCTGTGAAGAAGATCAATATATCTCATTTGGTGATTTTGGTTGAGGTTGTTCATGGTGGAAGACATTCAAGTAGAAGACTAGAAGATGAAGATAAATACAATGAAAAAGGTCACACAAAAGATTTTTGCCTATTAAGTCATGTCATAAATTGGAGTGAGTACATCTTGTTTGTAACAAGCCGGACATGTATGATATACATGTTCCACTTGAGGGAGAGTGTTAAGGAATATATTATGGAGATCTATAATTTAATAGTTAAATTAGAATAATACATTAGGAGTATAAATTAGAGATTTGGTGATTGAGAGATATTAGGAATGTAACCAAGAGAATAATTGTGATTAGGTAATTGTATTCGGTCCCACATTGACTATACAATAAACTTCTTGTTATTATATCCCTATATAAAGAGAGTAGTTGTAGCTTTTGAAATATGAATGAGAATCTACAATATTTTATTGTTTAACAAGAAACATAACATATGTCGATGGAAAAGGGAAAGATCTTCCATGGTTGTTTATCAAATTCAAAATTGCTTCACTGATCCGTTACCCTATTTCTGCTATTTTCACTTTTCAATAAGATCATTAGTTACGGGAAGAAACCGGGTTTCATCCTTCCAAGGTCCAGATTCAAGAATTCACTCCAGTAACAGTTTGATCAAGTATTAAATCCAAGATTACCGTGAAAGGATTACATGATCTTACGTTTGAACAGTACAGCATAAGCATCAAAGAGCTGAGGATGATAAACAACAATGTTGCTAAAATGGACAATTTTCAAGTTCAAGGAATAAATCGTTCGGTCAAAGAACGAGCAATGATATATAAGAATTTTTTTGATTCCAGTCATTAGCATGAGAAGATTAAGAAACACAAGCATTTCAACAGAAAACATATTTATGATTTCTAGTAACCTCTCAATCTAAAATTAAACTCTTCTCTATTACCAATCAAATCTCAAATTAAACTAAAAAAGTCTCTTGGAAATTAAATTAAGCTAATAATACTTACAATCACGAAAAACCCAGTTAGGAAAACACATGAATTAACAGCCTGTTTGGATGAAGGGTAAAGAAGGGGAAGGGTGGGGAAATTTGGGGTTTAACCTTGTTTGTGAGTTTTTTGAGGAGGGTAGAGGAGGGGAAGATGAGGGAATTTTGACTAAAAATCTTACCCCCCAAATTGGGGGGTAAAGAAGGGGAAGGGAAGGAAGGGAAAAAATTTCCCTTCCTTCCCTTCCCTTAGTCATCTCCCAAACACACCATAAGAGAAGGGAGGGTTAATTGAGAACTTGGTAGAGAGAAAAGAAAAGAAAAGAAAAGAAAATAACAGAAGAGAAAGTACCGTGAAGAGATGATTGCCCTTGAGGCGATTGATCTGAAGATCCTTCTTGGTTTTGATGAGAGGCCATTCCAATTTACCCTCTATCGCTTTTCCACTTGCTTTCTTCTTCTTTCTGCTGTTATTTTTTCCCAATTCCTCTTTGTTTCTTTCGGGCGTCGCCATTTCCTACCCCCTTGCTTTCTGCCGTCCCCTTCAAGAGCTTCGACTAGAGGGATTTGAGAGGGCCTCGACGGCAAATGGGTTTCGGTTTTGGGCTGAAATTGAGCTTGGATTTGGATATTTTGTAATAGGTTTTGGTTTAAATAAAACAGTGTTGGGTTCTAACTTTTTGGGCTGGACAGCAAATAGGCCCAAATGGTTAGAGCTCTTACTTGTAAGGCTTTATAGAGCTTGGATATTTTATAGAGTTTTCATTTTTAGTGCAAAGGCTTTACACTTTAGCCCCCAGAATCTTGCAACTAATACCCACTTTTTTCAATAATTGAAAATTTCCCTTACCACTGGAATAGAACTTCAGAAAAATAGTCTCAGGCATAGCCGAGGAAAACAAATGACAAGATGTTCCAATATAAAGCAAATTCAGGAACTACAAACATGAGTCAACTCAAGTATTGAACAAGATAAGTCAACTCAAGTATTGAACAACATGAGTTGGGATTTTAGAATGAAAAACCCTTGTTAACACTTCCTTTTGGATATCATGAATATTTCTCTTCTTAGTAGCTGCCTTGCCAGCATACCCCTTCTTTTTTTTTTTTCTGATTGGCAAAGATGGGGCCAAGGCCCTCGGCTCTGATCTACGTCCGCCCCTGATTATACCAGCATCTTGTGTTTTATATTGATCAATATTGGTGTCAAAGTTTGTCTATCTTTAAATCCAAAATGAAGAATATAAAATTGTGTGTGTATATATATATATATATATATATATATATATATATATATATATATATATATATATATATATATATATATATATATATATATATATATATATATATATATATATATATAAATAAAAGATGGTGGTGAACACATACCCCCCGTTGTTCCATTAATAAGAGTTTAAAGAAACACCCAAAAAGATACAAAAGTGTGTCAAGGCAAAAAAAAAAAAAAAAGGAGGAAAAAAAAAACAACATAAATAGACTAACCAAAAAAGTGATTAGGCAAAAATGGGGCACAAAAAACTCAGACAAATTATAGTAAAGATGGTGGGTGAACACATACCCCCCGTTGTTCCATTAATAAGAGTTTAAAGAAACACCCAAAAAGATACTAAAGTGTGTCAAGGCAAACAATAAAAAATAAAAAATAAAAAAATAAAAAAAGAGGAAAAAAATAACATAAACAGACTAACCAAAAAAGTGATTAGCGAAAAATGGGGCACAAAAAACTCAGACAAAAGATAGGAGTTGAACATAATACTCCTGAGGACCGTATCAAAAAAGACAAAATATGGAGAAGAGAAGTTAAGGTCCCTCCATGATACTGAAACACTCCTCTCTCCACACATAAGGTATATAGATATGTAGCTATACATCCTATGGTATGTAGCTATACATCCAATGTAGTTATACAGACAATAATATATAACTATACATCCTATAGAATGTAGGTATACATTTATTGTATGCAGTTACATACTTTGTGCTCTGTATTTTTGGGTTTATAGGTAAACAAACTTTGTATTTGGGGTTTATTGGAACATATAGAATTAGGTGGGGTTTTTGGTAAATTGAAGTAGTGCTTTGGGTTTATAAGCAAGAGCCCCTATTTACATATAGGACCTGGAGTGAAGCTAATAGCTTTTTATGTTCACTTCCTATTTGATCAGTTCCACATCTTGCGTGAATACATATTGGAAGATGGAGATAAATCAGGGCCATAGATTAATGACATTGGTCAATAGTACCACTTTTTCATTTGGTTTCCACATATAGGTATTTATTTGCACAAGTTAATTTAGAAAACTTTGATTATGGGATCTACAGAAGGCTGGTTTTGGTCAACATGACAGTTTTGTAGAATTTTCTCTATGAACAAACCCAAACTTCATTTAAAAAAGGAAAAAAAAAAAGAAAAAAGCACTCGTTGAAATACAAATAAGATCACCACCTCCAAAAATAATTCACCTCCTTACAATTCAATGGAGATTCCCATGTTGTGGAGCATTTAGAATTCATAACTAAGTATGAGTCTCATCATACTTATCTGGCGACTCTACCACTAATTAACACCTAACCTTATTGAAGGTTTAAAATATGTTTGGTAAAAAATGGTTCTAGACTGGATCCCCTTTTTTTAGTTCAAAACGAAGCTCGTCACTTGATTATCTTGGGACCACCCTAGCCCTTGTTCAATCATAATCCAATAAAAACCTAAATTTGATTAGTGTGGAGTTGCCAAACACGGCTAAGAAACACTTTCCAGCATAACAAATGTTCTGATATAATTTGTATTTTTATAAAGTGAAGTTTCACTATCTTAACAACACACTTCATTCATTAGATTTATCCTAAGTAAATTACACTAGGCAAATCAAACCACAAATTTCATCTACCCATCCAGCAACAGAAGATAAAAGGAAATAAAGACACACGTTATCAAGAATTAACCTTCCTGCAATTCAACCTAATCTCCCCACTACTTCCCGTCAACGGCCCAATCCCTCCCATCTTCACCATTGCCGATGCGAAATCCCTTGCAAATAGTCCACCATTCACGCTATACTGCCTCACTAGCGCATCCTGTGTCCCATTATTGAACAGTTCCTGATCAGAATGTAACAGTCCTTTTCTCCCCACAAGGTCCTTATAGTAATCATTTCCAAACACATTCGGGCTCAACGCGTCCAACGGTGCGAGATTATCGTCGCCGCCGGAGGCGGGGCAGTTCGCCTGGCGCGTGCTGGCGAAGGCAGCGTCGATATTGGTGTCGCTGTTGATGTGGGGCCTGAAGGTGGTGCAGCGGGCTTGGCCGATGGTGTGGGCACCGGAGAGGGCGGTGAGGTCGCGGGCGGTGAGGCCCTTGGAGGCAAACATTGAAGTGAGGGTGGAGAGGGAGGAGGAGGGGGCGGGAATTTGGGAGTTGGCAGCGGATTGGCTGGCGGTCGTGGCGTCTCGGCGGCCGAGTTGGACTGTCCATGTTGGACCACCTAGCTGCAATTGTTGTAATGATTCAGTACAAATTTTTTCAGGGATTTAGTTGAATAAAAGAACTTTGGGGGTTATGTTGAATTATAATAGTTGAGAGCGGTTATGTGCCAAAATTCCACAGTTATTTTGAAGGTATGAATAAAAATATAAAGATTTGGGAGACTGAAAAAAAAGTCAAAGTACAAATTAGGGGTTTATAACGAAAACACACCCCATCCTTTTTCCTTAAAAAGAAAGAAAGAAAGAAAGAAAGAAAACCCTTATGCCAAATCGTGAACATATTACGCGCAATATCTTTACGGTTATTTCATTAAACCTTGCCAGTGTTATGCATAAGTTGTTTGTGTGAAAACTCACGGCGACAACGCCATCTCGCGCAGCGAGAGCAAGGATGTCAGCGCAGGAGACGGTGGCGTTGCATTTGGCCTCCACCTTCGATTTTATGTCATCGATGACTTCGAAGCCTCGGGCGGACTTTTTGTTAGGCCCAGCGTTCTTCTCGCCTGTGAACGTTGCTGTGTCGTCCAAAAGTATCGAGGCATCACAACCCTGTCACAATCAATTAAAGAAAATACTCTCTCAAAACTTACTAGTATTTTAATTACATTGAGCTAAAGATATGACCAAAGTGTTAGCTTCTGTCTGGTATGGAAACTAATCTGACATGGAAAACTTGGCTTTGGAAAGTAACAACTGCAATTGCGTGAGTAAATGGGGACTAGTGTGTCCCTGTATGCAAAGGGCTAGTATGTCTCTGAAGTTATGCACATCTAGACCGTGACAATAGCTAACAGTCTTATGTCTGCATGTACATCACATCAGCAACACACAAGTGTTCTAAGACACATGTACACTAGCTCTAATTTATTCTAATTACCGTTCCAAACATCCAATTATACTAAAAAAATAGATAAAATAGCAGGTAAAATTATAACGCACATTAACAAAGCAGTCATGAAAGAAGAGTCGAAGAACGGAAGCACCCATCCTCTTCTCTTTCGCCACGGCTTGCGCCATTGCTGAGCGTACAATTCCTTGCAAGTTCGGACATGAACCTTGATAAAACGTCGCCGTTAACTGCCCATTTACGTTACAAGCAAGCAATGATAAAAGACAAAGAGCCACTAGAAAATTGGAGGAAGCCATTAATCAAATTAAAGATAATAATGCAATTGAAGCAGGATTAGGATAAAACTTCGAGTGAATTGAGCCTTGAGCTTGTGTTCCTATTTATAGCTTTAGCTTGTCGGTGTTTCATGTCACGGGATAGTTTAGACTTCGTCAAACTTTGCTGCTACCTATAACGCGAAGTTCTCATGTGGATATTATAACAAGGTAATTTTACGTACCCCCTGGTCCCTACCCATTTCCAGGTTACACACCTAAATCTTACAAATGTCACTTAACCTCCCTATTGTTTTTTTTTTTTTTTGGTTTGAAACTTAATCAAAAGTTCATGGGATTTTCTACAATTAATGTCTAAAGTTTGGGGGGTTTCTAAAAATAATGTTGAAATTTAGGATGGTATATTAGAATTTGGGAGTCACGCTCTTAAGGGTCACATTGAAACAATTGCAAACAATTGGTAGGTTTTGTGACACCCAAAAGTGAAGGGGGTTAGTTGGCATTTTTAGAGTTTAGAGGACCATCCTAAAATGGGCCAAAAGATAGGAGGCCATGCGAAATTTATTCATTATATCCAATACGTATGTGAGAAATTAAACAAAATAAGAATGATTGACTTTTTGATCTATATGGGAGAAAATTTCAGGGTCTGAGGTTGACTCGTACGCGTTTAGGGTTGTAGAGGCCTTCTTTCTTTTAGTTGCGTTAGTAATATTTTGAGAAATAGAAAATTCAAGGCAGAGGCTACTGTCACTTTCATGCAATTATTTTGGGGAAAATGTTTGCATTTTTGTCTTCTGAATTGAAACGATCAATTGATTTTTTTTGACTGTTGATTGAAACATTATCCCGAGTATCCAAAGTGGGTGTAATCCAGCTCATAGATAGCTCTAGAGCCGCGGGTTTTACTTGTAAAATTCAACAACTTTGCAAGTCAAAATATTTTGCGGTTGAGAAACTCTATGGATCATAATAGTCTAAAAAGTAGGTTTAGATTATTTCCTCTTATAAAAAGTAGTAAAAAGACCTCTGGTTTGATTACAACCGTCTATCATTAAGTTGATAGTTGTTACACATGAGTTATGGTGTACGTGATAAAATTTGATGGTTGGATATATATATATATATATATATATATATATATATATATATATATATATATATATATATATATATATATATATATATATATATATATATATATATATATATATATATATATATATATAGGAATATATTTAATGGCGTGTTGAACAAGATGTATGGTGCGATCATGAATTTGATGAACCGATTAGTCTAGCTCACGATAAGATTTGAGCTCACCATCTCACAATAGCATTACTCTATATATATATATATATATATATATATATATATATATATATATATATATATATATATATATATATATATATATATATAATTTGTCAAATACCGTATCTCTTATATATTGTACTCATTCCTATTTTTCACTGAAAATGAATCATATTTAAATATCAACTTATGGTAGACGGCTGTAACCAAAGTTCACTAGTTATATTTGCTTTCTAACCTTAATTTTTGAGTATATAGGTCAATGAGTGCATGAAATTTCTTTCAAATCTCGGTTATATATATATATTTAATAATCAAGCAATTTGCTTGACATAATCTTGAATTAGGTGGTCACTCAAGCTGTCATCACGTTATTCTTTTCTCTAAGATATCATATAATCAGAGACAAGTGAATTAGTAGCGTTTACTTTTGTTCATAATTAAAAGGGCGCATGTCCTTCTCTACTTCTTTGTGAACATACAATATCTATATATAATGAGTAAGATAGCTCTAATTTTATTCTAATTACCGTTCCAAACATCCAATTATACTAAAAAAATAGATAAAATAGCAGGTAAAATTATAACGCACATTAACAAAGCAGTCATGAAAGAAGAGTCGAAGAACGGAAGCACCCATCCTCTTCTCTTTCGCCACGGCTTGCGCCATTGCTGAGCGTACAATTCCTTGCAAGTTCGGACATGAACCTTGATAAAACGTCGCCGTTAACTGCCCATTTACGTTACAAGCAAGCAATGATAAAAGACAAAGAGCCACTAGAAAATTGGAGGAAGCCATTAATCAAATTAAAGATAATAATGCAATTGAAGCAGGATTAGGATAAAACTTCGAGTGAATTGAGCCTTGAGCTTGTGTTCCTATTTATAGCTTTAGCTTGTCGGTGTTTCATGTCACGGGATAGTTTAGACTTCGTCAAACTTTGCTGCTACCTATAACGCGAAGTTCTCATGTGGATATTATAACAGGGTAATTTTACGTACCCCCTGGTCCCTACCCATTTCCAGGTTACACACCTAAATCTTACAAATGTCACTTAACCTCCCTATTGTTTTTTTTTTGGTTTGAAACTTAATCAAAAGTTCATGGATTTTCTACAATTAATGTCTAAAGTTTGGGGGTTTCTAAAAATAATGTTGAAATTTAGGATGGTATATTAGAATTTGGGAGTCACGCTCTTAAGGGTCACATTGAAACAATTGCAAACAATTGGTAGGTTTGGTGACACCCAAAAGTGAAGGGGGTTAGTTGGCATTTTTAGAGTTTAGAGGACCATCCTAAAATGGGCCAAAAGATAGGAGGCCATGCGAAATTTATTCATTATATCCAATACGTATGTGAGAAATTAAACAAAATAAGAATGATTGACTTTTTGATCTATATGGGAGAAAATTTCAGGGTCTGAGGTTGACTCGTACGCGTTTAGGGTTGTAGAGGCCTTCTTTCTTTTAGTTGCGTTAGTAATATTTTGAGAAATAGAAAATTCAAGGCAGAGGCTACTGTCACTTTCATGCAATTATTTTGGGGAAAATGTTTGCATTTTTGTCTTCTGAATTGAAACGATCAATTGATTTTTTTTGACTGTTGATTGAAACATTATCCCGAGTATCCAAAGTGGGTGTAATCCAGCTCATAGATAGCTCTAGAGCCGCGGGTTTTACTTGTAAAATTCAACAACTTTGCAAGTCAAAATATTTTGCGGTTGAGAAACTCTATGGATCATAATAGTCTAAAAAGTAGGTTTAGATTATTTCCTCTTATAAAAAGTAGTAAAAAGACCTCTGGTTTGATTACAACCGTCTATCATTAAGTTGATAGTTGTTACACATGAGTTATGGTGTACGTGATAAAATTTGATGGTTGGATATATATATATAGGAATATATTTAATGACGTGTTGAACAAGATGTGCGGTGCCGATCATGAATTTGATGAACCGATTAGTCTAGCTCACGATAAGATTTGAGCTCACCATCTCACAATAGCATTACTCTATATATATATATATATATATATAATTTGTCAAATACCGTATCTCTTATATATTGTACTCATTCCTATTTTTCATGAAAATGAATCATATTTAAATATCAACTTATGGTAGACGGCTGTAACCAAAGTTCACTAGTTATATTTGCTTTCTAACCTTAATTTTTGAGTATATAGGTCAATGAGTGCATGAAATTTCTTTCAAATCTCGGTTATATATATATATATATTTAATAATCAAGCAATTTGCTTGACATAATCTTGAATTAGGTGGTCACTCAAGCTGTCATCACGTTATTCTTTTCTCTAAGATATCATATAATCAGAGACAAGTGAATTAGTAGCGTTTACTTTTGTTCATAATTAAAAGGGCGCATGTCCTTCTCTACTTCTTTGTGAACATACAATATCTATATATAATGAGTAAGATAATTCTAATTTTATTCTATTTTCTTGACAATTCGTGATTGATCAAAATTTAAACAAGATCCTCCAACTTGTTGTGCAACTGGCCACAATATTTTAAAGAGGAGCATAGAGAAAAAAGTCAACATATTCTTAGAAAACTTTGACTTGCTCTAGTTTAGTTACGTGCTTGCATAATAGTACCGATTCATATATTCAGGGTATCCATCATTTTCATACGACTTTTGTTGGGATGCGGGGTCACGCCCGCACGCCGCGGAAGCGATATCACCTGAGAGAAGGCCCTGATTTATATTCCCATCTCACGAAGGAAACAAGAATAGAAAGTAAAATATCCCAACAAAGTGAGATATCTACTCTTCCTCTTAACAGTACTAGGACTGAATCAATGGAACCTACAAACAATAGCCAATACATAGCAAAACAGTAGAGATACGAGATTTACGTGGTTCGGCAAAATTGCCTACGTCCACGGGAGCAGCACAAATAATTTCTTATTTGACCACAAGAAATTACAAAGCTTGAAACAGAGAAGATCTCAAACTTGAGATCTCTCAAAATACCTCGTGTGATTTTTTAAATCACGCTCTAATTCTCCCATCTTTGACCGATTCTTGGTAGGCCATTCTCCGTTTGTATTAATAAATCCGCTTCTCTCAGAAAATACCGAGCACCACCTCAAACCAGAAGCTACACCACTTCCAATCTGAATAACAGCTCTGATACCAATTGTTGGGATGCGGGGTCAGCGCCTTACCGTGAGCGATATCACTGAGAGAAGGCCGATTTATATTCCCATCTCACGAAGGAAACAAGAATAGAAAGTAAATATCCCAACAAAGTGAGATATCTACTCTTCTTCTCAACAAGCATTAGGATGAATCAATGGAACCTACAAACAATAGCCAATACATAGCAAAACAAGAGACACGAGATTTATGTGGTTCGGCAAAATTGCCTACGCCCACGGAGCAAAGACAAATAATTTCTTATTTGACCACAAGAAATTACAAAGCTTGAAATGAGAAGATCTCAAACTTGAGATCTCTCAAAATACCGCGTGTGATTTTTTTAAATCACCGCTCTAATTTTTCTCCCATCTTTGACCGATTCTTGGTAGGCCATTCTCCGCTTGTATTAATAAATCCGCTTTCTCGTAAAATACCGAGCACCACCTCAAACCGAAGCTACACCACTTCCAATCTGAATAACAGCTCTGATACCAATTGTTGGGATGCGGGGTCACGCCCGCACACCGCGGAAGCGATATCACCTGAGAGAAGGCCCTGATTTATATTCCCATCTCACGAAGGAAACAAGAATAGAAAGTAAATATCCCAACAAAGTGAGATATCTACTCTTCTTCTCAACAGTACTAGGACTGAATCAAGGAAACCTACAAATAATCGCCAATACACAGCAAAACAGTAGAGACACGAGATTTATGTGGTTCGGCAAAATTGCCTACGTCCACGGGAGCAGCACAAATAATTTCTTATTTGACCACAAGAAATTATAAAGCTTGAAACAGAGAAGATCTCAAACTTGAGATCTCTCAAAATACCGCGTGTGATTTTTTTAAATCACCGCTCTAATTTTTCTCCCATCTTTGACCGATTTACTGGTAGGCGCCATTCTCCGTTTGTATTAATAAATCCGCTTCTCTCAGAAAATACCGAGCACCACCTCAAACCGGAAGCTACACCACTTCCAATCAATAACAACTCGATACCAATTGTTGGGATCGCGGTCAGCGCCTGCATGAGCGATATCACTGAGAGAAGGCCGATTTATATTCCCATCTCACGAAGGAAACAAGAATAGAAAGTAAATATCCCAACAAAGTGAGATATCTACTCTTCTTCTCAACAGTACTAGGACTGAATCAAGGAAACCTACAAATAATCGCCAATACACAGCAAAACAGTAGAGACACGAGATTTATGTGGTTCGGCAAAATTGCCTACGTCCACGGGAGCAGCACAAATAATTTCTTATTTGACCACAAGAAATTATAAAGCTTGAAACAGAGAAGATCTCAAGCTTGAGATCTCTCAAAATACCTCGTGTGATTTTTTTAAATCACCGCTCTAATTTTTCTCCCATCTTTGACCGATTTACTGGTAGACGCCATTCTCCGCTTGTATTAATAACTTTTGATAAATGGTATGAGTTTGTCAATTCATTAGTAAGGATAAGATTACGAAAAAGGACAAGTTTGTCAATTCATTAGAAGGATAAGATTACGAAAAAGGACAAGGGGCAGTAAAAATGGTCCAGTGTTCACATTCCCATCCATAATTACCATACATTGAGGTATTTTGAAATATTTGGTTGGATTGAAATTAATGATTAAAGTTGTTTTAGGGATTCTGAGAGTTGTCCAAATTAAGGTGTTCCATCTCATTCTCTTACCATTTTATCTCTTATTTGAGTAGATACTATAATAACAGATATCATGTATGCTAGGACTATTTTTGCATCCATTCAGTTAGATATGTGAGTTTTGTGCAAAGACTTAAGATTAGATATATTTAATCTCATTTCACATAGGGAAACAATAATGAATACACGGCTAAATATGTTTAGATTCATAACTCAATAAGGATTACCTTTTGAATCATGGATCCAAATAGAATAGCCTGGTCCATCTTTGTCCATGCGTCTTTTCAATTCTATACGAACCCTAAGAGATTTGTAATTATTGTTTCACTTGTAGCATAACCTTAAGGAATGCATTTTATTCCGAATATACGGGAGATGAACATGACAATTTAGATGAGTCACCGTACGCTAGGTTTGCAACGGCCTGTGAACACAAATGAACCGGGCTAATGATCATTTGAACTTGAATTGATCCAATGAAGTTAATCATATTTGAGTCATGAGTCCAAGAATTATATATCCATCTAACTGTTTTCCAATAGGGACTAAATCTCACTTTATATCTTTACTAAATAAAATTCAAACATTAAACTAAATATATGCGAGGCGCTTCCGGTGTTATAGGTGAGTTAACAATTGTCCGCTCATGAATATTCTGTACTTGTTATATCTCCCTCTTGATAGAACATATGTACATTCTATTCACATTCTTATCCAAGCCATAAAGTTTTCTACAAGTTATTTTTCGAATTTGGATGGCATACCGCAGGCCGGCTGTCTATAATCTGATTTTGTTAGGCATCTCATTTGTACTGAGCATACTTTTCGGGAGTCATTCTTGACTTGCATGTCTTGTATTTCATTATTTTCTCTTTAGTGAAACAAATTTAAGTCTATGTTCGCCTGCAGATCCTTTAACTGATGAGGATGATTCAAGCGCAAATGGAATGGGCTCTACTGGACCAAAGGGGGAGAAATTGAAGAAGCTGATGACTGATATTCTAACTGCTCCCTCGCCTCAGCTGGATCCAGATTCTTCCAGATCCACTCTTCAAGCAACTGGAGTTCAAGTTCGAATACTCAATAAGTCGCCCTTTCCCCAAACTGGATCTAATTCTTTGAGTAGGATTTCATGAGCTGATGATTGCGATCTAGATGTGGAATCCCCAAAATCTCTGATGTCTATAGCTTCGATTCCTGATTTAAGTTGTCCTGGTTTAAATCGAGCTGATGATACTATTACATTGGATTCTGTTCACAAAACTGTTATAAATCCTGGTAAAACATTAAATGCTGGAGTGCCAAAAGAGGGAACAATGGAAAATAGCACTGGTTTCCCCCCTCTAAATCAAAATTGTGCTGATCCAACCAACAAAAATCAAAATCTGGATAAAAGCTGGGTTAGTTTCTTCGCTGATAATAGAAAATCAGGAAGTGGTCTAAATCTAAACTACATTCCAAGTGAAAATCAGAATTCAGTCTCTTTTAATGATGAGGAATGGAATGAGGGTTCTTCTCTATGGCAATGTTCTTTGGTAGGCAAAGTTCTGGGATTGAATATCAGGTTCAAAGCCATGGAAATGTATGCTAAGAACTTGTGGGCTCACATTGCTATGCTTGGCATTTGTTTGCTTAAAGCTGGATTGTTCCTCTTTACTTTTAAAAACAAGGATGAAATGAGTGATATATTGGATAGTGGACCTTGGTTTTTTGGTTCCAGACCTTTTCTTCTGAAACCATGGTCTATTGGCATGGAAACAAAAAATACAAATGATAGTTCCTATCCTATGAGGATACAACTTCCAGAACTGAGGCTCAACTTATGGAATGCAAAAAGTATCAGTAAGATTGCAAGCGCCATTGGTCATCCTATAGCTACGGATAAGCTAACAACAAGCAGACTGTTCGCAGGGAAAGTTGTTTTGTTATTCATTGTTATTTGAACTTGCTTACAGCTTCTTGGGCCTACAACAAAATTCAAACAAAGAGAAATCGCCTTTTATTTTAAGGCGTACAATGAAAAAACAAAAGATTACAACTTTTTCCTGTATGAACAAACGCTCGGATCTCTATTATACGGGATCCTGCTTGTGTGGGTTCTTTGCTGTCTTGGGGACTTGAATTGTCCGTGGACCACCGCGCAATTCAATCAGTGGAAACCGGGTTACGGAACTTCTGAGGCGTGAAGGGGCTCGTTTCCGCGAAGGAAGCGAGACACCTAAGGATCACACTCACGAAGGAGAGGATCGCCGGGGATCACACTCACGAAGGAGAGGATCGCCGGGCGGGTGAGATCTACTAGGAGAAATCACAGCTTATTCTCAGAGTCGACCTCGATTCGCTTACCTCGCGATTGTAGATCGGCGTTGGTGAACTTCGTGCTCGCCGGTGCTTCGGGTCCGTCGGCGGCTTGTAGATCTCGCGAGAATTCTTGAGAAAATCCCAAAATCCGGTAGAAATCCCGACCTCATTTGTCCAACCCCTCGGGCGAGGAAAACCCCCTATTTATAGAATCGGGAATCGACCAAGTGGCTCGGCCACTTGGTAGAACCACCTCGACCAAGGTGGCGAGGTGGCTCGACCATGGTGGCGAGGTGGCTCGACCATGGTGGTAGAGCACTTCGACCCTGGTAGAGGTAACTTCGACCAAGTTGGTGAGGTTCGCCGTTTTCCGTTTTACCGCTTTTGTTTTCTTTGTTTTTCTCGGTCTTCCGGCGTAATTTCTCTCCGGTGACGTCTCCGTTGTGTTTGAGTCCATATCCGGTCAACTTCCAGAGCTCAATCGGCTCATTTACGTTGACGGACTAAGTACAGTTGATTCCGTCTCGTCGACGTTTGAGTTTAGTCAACTCGCCTCGTCGAACTTCGTCATCGGGTTTATTCCACGATACGTCGTTTTGACTCGTACGCCTTGTCGACTCACTTCATGCGTTTTCGCGGTAACCGCGTCGTCGGCCGATTACGATTAGCGTTGGGATGGGTCGTCGGTTGCCGACCAATCCGCGAGTCTTGTTCGGATGCGATAAGCAATTTTGGCCTTCTGAGATACCCCTCCAAAGCGTCTCAGTCTCGATTCTTGACGAGTCTGGGATGCTTTGGACATGATGAGCCTTTCACCCTTTAGTTAGCGTGATAGGACTTGTGAATGACCTCGGCGTTTGATCTCTCCACCCCCTTCAGTCTTTCCAGTGCTTTGTAGGATTGCTGAGGGTATTACGGTACTGCATTTTTTTGTCTGACCGTTATTGAGATCTGGGCCAGAAGTGGATTGATGAGTTTCTTCTTGAGAATAGTCTCAGTATTTTGATTCTTCCAATCCTCTCAGGCTGTCCAGTGTTTGGTAGGATACCCGAGGGCGTTACGGTACTGCTTTTATTGCTTGGCCGTTTGTTGGAATTTCAAAATGTAGTTGATTGAGTTCATTTGTTGTTGACTCGTGTTGGTGAATTGTCGTCCAATCGACCATCAAGATTCCTCCATTGATCGGGAAATCCTTTGCTGCAACGCGTTAATTGGCGTCAAACTATATGGATTTTATCCTTCAATCGCGAAAGTAACGCTGTTGACCGGGCGTATGATCTTGCGTGGATCCGAACCGTTGATCGGTGAATCCTTCGTGACGGCGTTGGTTGGCGTTGCTCTTGTATTACTCCTTGTTGAGTACCATTATCCACGATGAGAGGAATTCTTTCAAGGTAGAACGCGTTGTCCGTCGATATAAGCCTTGTGCGAATTCATCAATTTATCTTTCTTTGAGGTTCCACGGTGGGAAGAAATTGAGGATTATCGAGTTATCCTTGAGAATATGGTAATATTCTCCAGAACTACTCGTAATCCTATTTGGAATAGGATTAGACGACGCCAATGTGATCCGTGACGATCGAAGTTATCCCTAAGAATATTTTTGTGGCAATATTCTTCCGGAACTTCGACAAATTAGGAAATAGTTTATACTGTAATCCTATTTGGAGTAAGGGAGGAATAGTTTAACCTCTTATACTCATCGGAGGAAAGGGAGCAGTTTATACTCGTATACCTGTCGGAGTGCTTGCCATTCTTGTTTGGCCTATTTTGGTGTTATGACGCCGGCGTCAACCAAGGCTTGGATGTTATTCTTCAGAGTAATACAAGCCTTGGTGGGGTGATGGACCTCTCCCGTGGCACGACAGCATTTTGGATCCGAAGTATTGCTAGCTTCCTCTTGATTCATGATAGGTGGTAGCTTGATTTTGTTGTTAGCAAGGAGATATTTGAAGATGGCTGGGACTTCATCGAAAGAATACTCCTCCTGGAATCTCAGTTTAGGAGTCCTTTGTTGCCTCCAAGGTTGCTGTTGATGAACGTCATCAGCAGTTGCAGGTGCTTTAGCCATCGGTTGGCCTCTTTCGGCCTTTTTCCTTTTGAGGAAGCGTTCGGCTTGCTCCCCTTGCTCTTTCAGCTCTTTCCAGGTTTTGGATGGCCTTGATACGGGATATGGGTTATCCTGAGCTGGCTTAGGCCATTGCTGATGACCTCGCCCATACGTAGCTACTCAGACCGACGCGCGTTTAGAGGCATGGCGCGATGCTTGTGTTTTTACTGGGCTCGAGGTCCAGATGCAGAGATCGCGACCGACGAGTCGTTGTTGCTGAAACATATTCTTCCCTAAGCCATATCCAGACTGATATTGTGGCGAGTGCGGAGAGGATAATACTGCTCAGGGGAGAGCTCCATGCCGAGGAAGACAAGATGAGCAGTTTGGAGCTGGCTAAGGCCAACAAGGAAGAAGCTCTCGCCGTCGCATCTAGGAAACTCGAATCGCCGGGCAAACCGGCCGAGATCGAAGAGGCAGCTACGGCGAGAACGACACCGATGAGAGGCCCTTCGTGGCTGAGTTGGTGAAGAACTCCACCAGCTTACAATGGTGAAGTGTCTCACCGAGCAACAAATCCTTTGTCATAGACTTGATGTTTAAACAGCTTGTAGCTTCTTCTATATTTACTTCAAATGAATAAGATTTATTACTTTTATTCTTTATTATGATTCTTTTACTTCGTCAGAAATAATTAACCATAATACTTATAGGATTTTTGGCAAACCCTCAGCCATCAACGGGTTTGATTAGCCTTTACCAACTACCGTTCGAGTTGGGCTAGTATGTAGATTATCTAAATCCGTTCTACACACAACGCTTTGCTAAAAGAATGAAACTCTTCTAGACTTGTTGCTATGATATTGAATACATAGGCTCGGTACTCTTTACGGGCAAGAGACCACCCGACAGCGTGTTACACGTAGACTCATCCCTTCTTAGGCTTCGGATAAAATACCCGAATCGGACTCGGTGTCTTCTTCAATCTAAAAGACTAAACCGCAACGCTGTGAGGCGCTGGCTTTATCCCTTCTTAGGCTTCGGATAAAATACCCGTAATCAAACTCGTATCTTCTTCAATCTAAAAGACTAAACCGGCGACGCTGCAGCCAGCGTCGTGGTTATTGGCCAACCCCGACCCTCAACGGGTTTGATGAGCCTTTACCAACTACCGTTCGAGTTGGGCTAGTATGTAGATTATCTAAATCCGTTCTACACACAACGCTTTGCTAAAAGAATGAAACTCTTAGACTTAATGCTACGATGTTGAATACGTAGGCTTCGGCCTTTTCATCGGAAGGAACTACGACGCTCAAGAAGGCCGACCTATCCCTCGCTTAGGATTCGATCAAATTCCCAAGATGAATCTTGGTGCCTTCTTTGACCGAGAACCATCAATCGAATAAGATTGATTGAGGTGAGAAAGGAAGAATGTATTCTATTTCCCGAAGGTGGAGAGGAAGGAGGATCTTGTCTCCTATCTCCGGGTAAGAGATGAACAAGAGAGGAAGGTTTTGTATCCTATCTCTTGCCGCTGAAGAGGAAGGAGGATCTTGTCTCCTATCTCCTGTAAGGGATCTAACTCAAACAAGAGAGGAAGGTTTTGTATCCTATCTCTTGCCAGTGGAGAGGAAGGAGGATCTTGTCTCCGGGTGTTGGAAAGGAAGGATTTTTGTCCTGTTTCCAGTGAAAGAGACTAAAAATGGGATCTCCATTTTGAGAATCTTGAAAGATGAAACTAAGAGTGGGATCTCCACTTCGAGAATCTAAGACAAGAGAGGAAGAATGTATTCTATCTCTTGCTTCTGGAGAGGAAGAATGTATTCTATCTCCAGGTGAAATGTGGGAAAGGAAGAATGTATTCTATTTCCCGATGAGAAACTAAGAGTGGGGTCTCCACTCTGAGAATCTTGGAAGGGTACGGATAGCTTTCGCTTTTATAGGATTGCTAACCAGAATTTGAGAGTGGACCTCTAGTTCGTGGAAGGAATCGAGAGGGGATTTTGCTGGTGGTTGGACCAGGGAGATTTTTAGTAGGCCCACCGTCAATGAATTTGATCGGTGAGAGAATTTTGGAGGAAAACACAATAACTTAGGGTTATCCTCATGAAAATGAGTGAGATATTCTCTGAGGAACTTCTCATCAAAACGGGTTATCCTGAATGTACTAAGGATAATACTTTTTCAGAAACTTTCCGTTTATTGGCATTAATTGCCGGTCGCCATTCTGTGTGATAAGGCGATATGCACCGTTTGAATAGACTGTGTCTATTATAAATGGTCCTTCCCATTTGGGTTCAAATTTCCCTTTCTTCTTGAAGTTGAGAATTATCGGCCGTCTAGCAGTGAGGACGAGATCTCCTTCCTTAAAGGTCCTCTGCCGAACTTTCTTGTTGAAAGCTCTCGACATCCTAGCTTGATAGAACTCAATGCATTGTTGAGCCTCGAGCTTCTCGACTAACATCTCAAGCTCTTCGAGACGCTTTTGATGTTGTTCTTGGTCGTCATCTCCGCTTGAAAGGGCTTATACGGCGACGGAATCGATTTCCAACGGAGAATCGCTTCACACCCGTGAAACCGTGGAGTACGGGTCGCCCAGCTCGTATGCGACGGTTGCAGCGATATGCCCAGAGTGCTTCTCCGAAGTTTATCGCCCCAGCCTCGCTTATTATTCTTCACAAGCTTCACAAAATCTTGATAATCGTTTTGTTGAACGCCTAATCCATTTGCCGCCGGATTATAGGCCATTTCGGTAGACATCTTGTATCTTGAACTTTTCGCAAAACCCGATGAAGGAATTGCCGATGAATTGGGGACCGTTGTCATGCACGATCCATCTCGGGATACCATGTCGATAGATGACATGGTGTTTGATAAACTTGATGACGGTATCATTTTTGACTTCTTTTAGCGGATTGCTTCACCACTTGGAGAAGTAATCGGTGATCGCTAGAATAAACCGACGCCTTTGACCGACGGAGGAAAATGGGACCTACAACGCCCATTCCCCATGTCTCAATGGCCGTGATGTGGTCAAGGATGCAACCGCCAGAGGTCGATGCATATAATTCGCGGAATTTGACACGCTGGCATTTCCGAGCCGCATCGACCGCCATTAATCATTGTGGGCCAAAAGTAGCCCATTCTCCGATTCGATCAGAGCTTGGGACCGGTAGTGCGCACCACATTCACCTTCGTGTGCTTCCCGAAAGACCTCTTCTGCCTCCTTGTTTCAAAGGCATCAGAGTAAAAGACCGTCATACCACCGGCGATATAACATCTGGGTCTCTGTGTTGTAAAAGAATCTTGGAGCTCTTCGCCGGATTGACTCTCTCTCCCTTACGTCTTCTGGCAAAATACCGTGCAAGACGTAGTCGATGATAGGAAAGCGCCAATCTCGGGGCTCCAATTTGGTTTGGGTTGCATGTACCTCTTTGGTAACTACCCCTTTATCTTCTTGTACCTCATTATATATTGGTACGAAGAGTTGATGAGTCCTGACCGTAACTAGTTGCTCGGTCTCGGAAGGTTGTGCTAACGACACAGCTAACGCCGCCAATGCATCCTGCAAGCGCTGGAGGCGCGGATATATTCGATGAAGAACTCTTCAACGAAGTCCGCCATTTCGATTGCTACCGATGATAAGGAATTAGATCTCGATTGACCAGAGTCTCCATGATCCGCTCGACTATCGGCCAGAATCGCCAGATGCTTCGAGATATTCGACCCCGAGCTCCTTGGCGAAACTAAGTCCAATAAGAAGCGCATTGTATTCGGCCACATTATTAGAGCACGGTTCGGTGAGTGAATAAGCACGGGGCATGACATGACTCCCCGGGGAAATCAAGACAACTCCGACTCCAGCGGAGATTTTAGAACATCCAGGGGCACTTGCCACATTAGTGGCCCGAGAAGCTCCGTCAAAATACAATCGCCATATTTGTTGGTGCGATGTAGTGTTGACTTCCTGAACTTCATCCGGAAGATCATCATATAGCTCAACTGCATCCGTTGTCGGGTTGGCAGCCAAGAGATCGCAAATCGCTTGCCCTTTGACCGACTTTTGTTGTTTGAAGTGCAAGTCATATTGGGACAAGAGCAACGCCCATTCCCCATGTCTCAATGGCCGTGATGTGGCCGGCGATGCAACCGCCAGAGGTCGATGCATATAATTCGCGGAATTTGACACGCCGCGGCATTTCCGGTGCCGCATCGACCGGCCATTAATCATTGTGGGCCAAAAGTAGCCCATTCTCCGATTCGATCAGAGCTTGGGACCGGTAGTGCGCACCACATTCACCTTCGTGCTTCGAAAGACCTCTTCGCCTCCTTGTTTCAAAGGCATCGAGTAAAGACCGCCATACCACCGGCGATATAACATCCGGTCTCGTGTTGTAAAAGAATCTTGGAGCTCTTCGCGGATTGACTCTCCTTATGTCTCGCAAAATACCGCGGCAAGACGAAGTCGATGATAGGAAAGCGCCAATCTCGGCTCCAATTTGGTTTGGGTTGCATGTACCTCTTTGGTAACTACCCTTTATCTTCTTGTACCTCATTATATATTGGTACGAAGAGTTGATGAGTCCCGACCGTAACTAGTTGCTCGGTCGGAAGGTTGTGCTAACGACACGCCTAACGCCGCCAATGCATCCGCCAGAAGCATTTTGGAGGCGCTGATATATTCGATGAAGAACTCTTCAACGAAGTCCGCCATTTCGATTGCTACCGATGATAAGGAATTAGATCTCGATTGACTTCGTAGTCTCCGCTGATCCGCCTCGACTATCGGCCAGAATCGCCAGATGCTTCGAGATATTCGACCCCGGCTCCTTGGCGAAACTAAGTCCAATAAGAAGCGCATTGTATTCGGCCACATTATTAGAGCACGGTTCGGTGAGTGAATAAGCACGGGGCATGACATGACTCCCCGGGGAAATCAAGACAACTCCGACTCCAGCGGAGATTTTAGAACATCCAGGGGCACTTGCCACATTAGTGGCCCGAAGCTCCGTCAAAATACAATCGCCATATTTGTTGGTGCGATGTAGTGTTGACTTCAACTTCATCCGAAGATCATCATATAGCTCAACTGCATCCGTTGTCGGGTTGGCAGCCAAGAGATCGCAAATCGCTTGCCCTTTGACCGACTTTTGTTGTTTGAAGTGAAAGTCATATTGGGACAAGAGCAAGGCCCATTTCGCCAAACGCCAACTCATTGAGGCCGGTCAATATAAATATTCGACCGGATTTACGTTAGAGATAACATAAATCGCCCGTCCGACTAAATAGTGCCGCATTTTCGAATCGCGAACACTAATGCAAGGCACCGCCGACCATTGGGTATCGAGACTCACCACTAATGTTCGCCGTAATACATCGCCGCTCAGGACCGCCATCATCGCCCCGCGCGAGTAAGGCGCTTTAACGAAAGTGATCCGCTGCCTTGACGTAGATCAAACGGTTTTCCATCAGCGTGCAACAAGAACAGAGGTTTAGCGAGATATGATTTGATCTCTTCAACGCCGACAAAGGCCGCCCCAAATAAACGACACACCCTTTTTGTTCAACTTAGAGAACGGTTGGCACTTCCCAGATAGGTTCAATATGAACCGTCGGATGTACGCCAATCGCCTCTTGTAACCCCTCGAAGTTCTCTCGATTTCTGAGGTTGCAACTCTTGAATCGCCTTCACTTTGTCAGGATCGACATGGATGCCCTTATTAGTGACGACAAAACCGAGGAACTTGCCACTGGACATCCCAAGGAAGGATTTGGCAGGATTCATCTTTAGTTGATGAGTTCGCATGAGCTCGAATACCCTTCTAAGATCTTTGATGTGATCTTCTTTGTCACGGCTTTTCACGACTAAATCGTCGACATAGCATTCGACCGTTCTCCGGAGATGATCCTGGAAAATTTTCGTCATTGCTCTCTGATATGTGGCGCCGGTATTTTTGAGGCCGAATGGCATGACCGTGTAGCAATATATACCGATGGGCGTTCTGAACGCTGTGTGCTTGGCCTCATCGGGGTGCATCTTGATCTGATTGTAACCCGAGAAACCATCCATGAATGACATTCTTTCAAATCCACACGTATTGTCGACTATGACATCAGTGATTGGAAGAGGAAAGTCATCTTCGCAAGCAGCTGAGATCTCTCAGAGTCGATACGCATCCTAATCGAACCATTCTTCTTCGTGGACCGACTATATTCGCCACCCAATCCGGATGTTGAATTTCCTTGATGAATCCCGATTCTATGAGTTTCTTCACTTCGCCAACGATTGCTCAGAAGATCTGTGGACGAAACCGCCTTTGCGTTGCTTGACAGTTTGACATCCACCTTGATGTTGAGGCGATGTGTCGCCACATTAGGGTCGAGTCCCCGCATGTCCTCGTAACTCCGTGCTAATACATCGATATACTCCCGATTAGGGCGATCAACTTCTTTCTCTTCCGAGGGAAGAGTATTGCTGATGTTTATGAGCTTAGGATGCTCTTCGTCACCCATATTAACCTCGACTACCTCGCCCTTAGTGGGGGTTCTCTTTGTTCAATCTATCCCCAAACCGCCCTTGAGTTGATGGATCCATGGGTCTTCCCATGTTGGCATATCTTCATCATCCTCAATAGTAGCAGGATCAATCAAGCCATATTTGACATCAAAGCCTTGAAAGCTTCTCCAGGTCGGTGTCGAATCCCAAGCGAAGAATCAGACAAATGTCCGTCTCCCTCATCGGGTGGATTATTATCAATCAGCCATGAACATTCATCTTTTGAGGAGGATTCGTATCCCAATCCCCTTCTAAATGCATAGTAGTTATCGGCTTCCCTCTTGGGACATATGCGCTTTGGGAGGGACTCGAGGACCTCGCCCAAAACATAGACCTTCCCTTGTGTCAAGTTGTACCCCACTTCTTCATGATACCCTGTTTCGACTATATCCAATGTGTGGAGGATAGACCCATTATCATCTTCATCTTCTTCTAAGAAATGATTCTGGAACTTCATCTCCTTTTAGTAAACCAAGTCTTTTTCACTACTTGATCTTTGTGGGATGACGAGTGTTGTCCCAAAGGAGTCTGGCTGTTTACGTGTAATGCAAGAAGACCGAGTTGGTAAGTGCAACTCTGGATCGTTGTATAAACCTCGCCATCACATCATTCAAAGACAAAGGGTACTCTAAATCGCCATTTATTGATTCATCGGCAATTTGCCAATTACAATGTTCATCCGACGATTCTTCATCGCCAAGATTGATTACAAGGTACAATGTCATTTAAAACAAAACCACCACTATAATCAAGCCCGCTTTCAGACGCCTTTCACCGCCCGTGCTCTGGCCGATGATTCAGCTCGACTCATTACCGTAGAGGAGAGAATCGTGAAATAATTCTCCATCCCCTTAAACGGTTGTTTGTCCGCGACCACCGCCTTGACTCATTATTCGTGTCTACATATTTGAGACACCGATGAAGAGTAGATGGGACTATAACGCTATCGGATCCAAGGTCCACTCCAACAATAAGTTATAGGAAGTCTCGCCAATCACATAGCAGTGACTTCGACTTTAAGTCCCCATTTGGCACTTTATCCGATTTTACCAAGCTGCCGAGACCCACCGGTGTTAAATCCATAGATCACCGGGTACCGCTGATGCCACCATCAAGTGGTTTCCAAGGTGATACATGAGGCGCTAGGGCATGATGCTCACAATGAACCCGGATCGACTTGGATCCTGCTAACTTCACTAGAGCCAATATACCCGTGAAGTATAGCGCCTATCATGCTTGAATCCTCGCACCGCATATCCTCCTTTGTAAAAGTAATGCGGGAAGTGTTTTGTCGCTAAGGTTAGACTGGCAATGAATTTCTTCCGACTCGCTTAATCTCGGGTGAGAAAGACTTCAATCGCCTAGAGCCTCTTGTAAGGCTTCCCTGCCCCTTCGAGCACCTGAGCAACTCAGAGAGTTATTCTAGCCGGATGTTTGCCAATTGGGCCATGACATCAAAGCTGTGATGGAGACGGTTCTGCCTATCCCTCACAATCGCATTGAATCGACCGCTTCGAGTTGAGCCTCGACCCGGAGGTTGTTTCTCCTTTGCTTCAGCCTATTTTTCTTTAGCAACCTGCCTCATTGTCCTTTCTCTCGCACGAGTGAGAGGAGTCTTGGCCACTCCTGCTACAACGCCTTCGCTTGGATTTGGAGTCTCTCGATACTTGTAGGTGTATTCGGTTCACTCCCTTGTGGCAAAGACTTCATGCTCTTCTTCGAACCGAAAGTCGCCACTTCTTCATCGCCCTTCTTCGAATTGCCAAAGATGGCATAGTTTGCCTCTTCCCGACTTTTTGGCCAAGAGGTAGTCCACGATCGCCTTCCAAAGAAGTCGTGGTGGACCCAAAGGATTTCTCCGCTTGTCGCCGTAGCGGCATGAGAGCCCCTTCTCACGCTGTTCGTGAGGATCCTCATTCACCATCCTCATTCCTACTTTCACGACCGGCGCTTGCTGAAACCAATCCAAAGGAACCGATCCAAGCTTATAGAGACCGTGATTTGCTCCCACCTTCTTCTCTTTAGAGGGTTTTGGAGTAATGACTCCAACATCGATCAAGGCTTGAATCTTGTCCTTGAGATGGTAGCGTAACTTTGTAGGATGATGTACCGCCTATGGTAAGCGCAGTTACTTAGATCTCAGAACCTTGTTTGCCTCCTCTTGGTTTACAATTGGGGCAACCGGATTTTGTTGTTTTCCGTAAGGTATTTGAAGATGCCCGAACTTCCTCGCCTTTGAACGAGTAAGTCTTGGGAAACCTCGAACCGAAGGTTTCGATTCGAGTTTGTTGGCGCCATTGAGGCCGCGATTGCCGTGGTGCACGCTGTTGCGGCCGCTGTGGTTGCAGCTCGAACGCTTGATTAGCGCCTACGACTTTGCCGGTGCTTTACCTCCGCCACGCGGCACAAAATTTCGCTTTGTTCGTGTTCGCACGTACCGGCCTCTTCGCTTTCTTCCTCTTAAGGAACCTTTCAGCTTGCTCTCCACGAACCTTCAAATCCTTCCACGTTATAGATGGTGCCGTCCCCATTGCTTCAAGCACATCCAAGGACAGATTATTGTGGCAGGTTTGGAGAATAAATTCCTCCGTGATGGGATCCCGACAATTCATTGCTTTGTTACGGAATCGTTTGACGAAGGCGTCTATTGTTTCTCCGTCTTTTTGCTTTTCGTCGAGCAATGTCCCGATCGATACCTCGGTATCATCGTCGAAAAAGTTAGCAAGAAAGCTGGTCTCCATGTCGTCCCAGCTGTGAATGCTCCCCGGCTTGAGACGGCGGTACCAATCGAAGGCAGCCCCGCGAAGGGTACCAACGAATGACCGAACCATCAGGGGCTCATTTCCGGATATTACCCCCAAGTGGGACTTGAAGTATATTAGGTGTTGAGTTGGTGAACCCTTCCCGTCAAACGGCGTGAAGTTTATTAAGTTAAACTTCGCCGGGTATGGGATTGATTCCCACTCCCTAGGATATGGGCAAGGGATGCCGGTTTTCTTCACCTCTTGAGCGGAAATCAGAGAGTTGATTTTGCTCTCGAGGTCTTTGATCTTCGTTCTCATGGCGACAGCGTCTACATTATGCCCGCCGTTGCGGTTCGGAGGGTTATCATCCTCTTGTGCTTCCTCACAGTGCGAATCGGCTGTCATCTTGGTCAATGTCGATCTTGTTGACCGATTCCCCTCGATGTTTTGTCAAGGCTTGGATCTGTTGGTCATGCATTTCTCTCATCGTCTGCATGGCCATATCCATCTCTAACTTGAAGTTTTCCGCCGCTTATTCAATGCTTCGTCTAGCATTTTAGCCACTTGATGCGCGATCATAAGCGTTTCTTGAGGGCACCCTTCGCTAGATATCAGATATCGAGGCAATTATGAGCCAACATCCGACGATCATCCTCCGCGGTATCCTCTCGAAGTTTGTCGTAATTGGACCGTCGGATAGTCGGACCGCCAGAGTTAACCGTTCGCGATCGCTAGGAATAGTCCGTGGCAACGGTTCTTTGCGGTCATATTATTAGTGACCTCGGCAATTCATCCTCTCGATGTCATCCTTCATGGAATCGCCTTGACCTAGGTCTTGGCGTGTTGGTGCTAAGTCTCGGAAGACCGAGACTCTTTCTGGAGTTTCTTGACAACAATTACACTCCGAAACCTTGTTTTGATAAGCTTGGAGCATAAGCATGACTGTGTTGGCTTGGGAGAACCTCTTCGAGCTTTCTTCGTACCTCAGTACGATAGTATAACTCGTCGGCATGAGTGCCGGAGCGATCTCCCTTATGTCGGCACGATCTCTCGGGTATAACACTCTCATCGTCAGATGAAAACGTCTCCTTCCGAGGACGGGTAGTTTCGTAAAAACTGCCAAAAGTAACCCGCCTTGACTTTCGTCGGTGTGAGCGTGAAGTCTCGGCGGACTCTCGGACTTTGACTTTCAGTCCGGTATGGAGAGCTGTAGGAATCTTCTTGTCTTTGTGGAGTGCGACCCCGTATTAGGAGTGACCCGCGATTCTCGTAGAAGGACCCAGCGATCCTTAATGGTAAGCCCGCCGGTCGCGGGCGAGAGTTGGCTTTGCGAAAGTTTGGATCTGGAACCGGAGGTAATTTCGGCCGATACAACTTTTGTTGAGGTGCTCGCAATTTCGATTTGAGCACGGAGCGAGTTACTCGCCGCGAGCCGGGCTTGATGCCGTTCGTCGGGTTGAAGCTTCGACGGACTTGGGCTTCCAAACTAGCCGATTTGTTGACGACTTCTTGGCCGCCTCCTTCTTCAACTCGCGGGCTTGTTGCACCAAAGCCCATGCTTGCGCGAGGAGCGCGCGGCGCTTCCGGATACGCTCTTGAAGTGTAGAACGATTCCGTTTGACTCGGACCCATTCATTTATCGCCGGCTTGTAGGAATCGGCTACAATCTCAGACTTTAGTCTCTGAGTCAACTTAGACCTTAGATCCACCTCATAGCGGACCCCGTCCATTGATTCTTTTGCCTGGGCTAATTATTTCGCCAAGCGCTGACGTCGCCTCTAACGGGCTCTCTTGGAGAGAGTCACAACGCCATTGGCGGAATCGACCTGAATAGGGGTTGATGGAATTTGGCGTTGTTAAGGCCGGGGTATCACCGTCGCCTGTAGTCTTGGCGGCGGTAGGGTTGGACTTCCTTGCCTCCTCATCTGAGGCCGAGTGGGTCTTCCTGGTAGTGGAGACCATCTTGGACTTGCGGTGGGAGGAGTTGGATCTGGACGAGGAGGAGAGATAGCCCTCGAACTTTGTTGGTGAGTGTACTTTCGACCTCCTCGATGGCAGGGATCGGGATCGCGGTTCGCGACAGCGGCTTCTTTGTTGGAGCCGTTGGCTCCCAATGTAATGCCCGGCTTATTACGGGGAAAGTTGTTTTGTTATTCATTGTTATTTGAACTTGCTTACAGCTTCTTGGGCCTACAACAAAATTCAAACAAAGAGAAATCGCCTTTTATTTTAAGGCTAACAATGAAAAATAAAAGATTATAACTTTTTCCTCAGATGAACAAACGCCGGATCTCTATTATACGATCCTCGCCAGGTGGGTTCTTTGCCTGTCGGGACTTGAATCGTCCGTGGACCACCAAGCAATTCGATCCGTGGAAACCCTGCCTGAGCTACAGACGGAAGGCTCGCTTCACGGGAAATGAGACGCCTAAGGGGATCACACTCACGAAGGAGAGGATCGCTTCGGGATCACACTCACGAAGGAGAGGATCGCCGAGCGTGAGATCTACTAGGAGAAATCACAGCTATTCTCAGAGCCGACCGGATTCGCTTACCTCACATTGTAGATCCGACGTTGATCGAATCCTCGCGGTGCCTGCTCGAATCGAAGGCCGACGCTTGTAGATCTCGCGAGAATTCTTCGTAAAATCCCAAAATCCACCAAATCCCACCTCTCGACCGCCCAACCCTCGAATCGAGGAAAACCCCTATTTATAGAATGGGGAATCGGCCATGGCTCTGCCACTGTCAGGCACCTCGCCAAGTTGGCCGAGGTTCGCCGCTTTGCCGCTTTTGCCGTTTTTGCGGTTTTTTCTCGGTCTTCGGTAATTTCTCTCGGTGGCGTCTCCGTTGTGTTTGAGTCCATATCCGGCCAACTTCCGTGAGCTCAATCGGCCATTTACGCTGACGGACTAAGCATAGCTTGATTCCGCCTCGCCGACGCTTGAGTTTAGTCAACTCGCTTCGTCGAACTTCATCATCGGCTTTATTCCACGATACGTCGTTTTGACTCGTACGCCTTGTCGACTCATTTCATGCTTTATACAGAACCACGCCGCCGCCAGCCTGGTCGCGCAGGTTCGATGGTCGTTTGCCGCCCCACCGCCACGAAGTCTTGTTCTGCATCGATAAGCAATTTTTGACGCCTACACAGACAAAGGTTAGCTTATGCAAGAGTGCTAGTTGAAGTTAAATTGCCTTCGTCGCTACCTGACCAAATTACCATACAAAGCCCAACAGGAACCTATTATCAGAGAGTGGTCTATGAATTCAAACCAAGGTGGTGTGACAAATGTAAGCAAGTGGGACATGAAACAAATTACTGCAAGAAATTCCCTAGAGTTCAAAGATGAGTGTCTAAATAAAATGCTTTTACAAAGTCACCAAATGGAAAAGCACCTGAAGAACAAAAACAAGGAGATACTAACAATGCAGGAAGTTCATCAGCAGAAAATGCAAAAGAACAGGCCGTGCATGTTGTGCATATTTTCCAGCATAACAAGCAGCCAGAGATCCTGATCAGAAATAAAGAACAGAGACTAGGGCACATTGATAAGACTCACACAGGTTTTCAAGGGATTCTTAGAGATAGTTAGCAGGATGGAAATGATTGGAAACAAGTCAGCAGATGCAAATCAAAGTTATCTCTTCCATCAGGAGGCTTAACTAGACCCTCAACTCTGGATAACATGTTTTGTGAACTGGATCCCTCTACGATAGATAGAGGGGGCTCTCAATAACATGAAAATATCTCTATGGAATGTTAGGGGACTCAGCAAATCCCTTAAGCATCATCTAGTAAAGCAGCACATTACTCAATACCATATATCCTTTATAGCCCTGCTTGAGACAAAAATGAAAGAATCAAATCTGCCAGTCATCACAAATAAAATTGCCAGGGGATGGAAGTGGTTTTCAAATGCAAACTTTTCTGGTAAGGCTAGAATTCTGATTCTATGGGATTCAAATGCTTTGGAGGTGCAAATCCTGGCTTGCCCAACACATAACCTCCTCAATAAAATCAATTGATGGAAGAGTATCTTGCATCATATCATCAGTTTATGGATTCAATAGCATGATTGCTAGGAAAGACTTATGGACAGGACTAAATCATATTCATCAATCAATTGGAGGAGCTCCTTGGCTTATAAGTGGTGATTTCAATGCCATGATTAACAGTGAAGAAAAACTTGGAGGAATTCATCTCACTGATGCTGATACTAAGGACTTTCAAGAATTTATTGAATCTTGTCATCTATCTCACCTAAAGACGGATGGTTGTTTCTATACTTGGAACAACAAACAAGACACGGAAACTAGAGTTTGGAGTAGACTAGATAGGTGTCTGATAAATGATAATTGGCTTCATATGTTCACTACAAGCCATGTAGAATATCTCCTCCCTAATTTTTCAGATCATTCCCCAGCTTTGGTGTCACTCTTTGAGGATTGTATCCAAGGGAAAAAGCCTTCCAAGTTCTTTAAAATGTGGACAAAACATGAAAACTACATCCCTATTGTGACTTCTATATGGCAGAGCTCAGTTGTAGGCTTCACCATGTACAAGATTTTTGCTAAACTCAAACTGCTGAAAGAGCCATTTAAAGAACTTAACAAAAGGCACTTTGGCAACATTAGTGAGCAGGTTCTTAGAGCAAAAAGGGACTTAGAGGAGACTCAGTGTAAACTTCAAGCAAAACCCTTCAGCAGTATGCTAATTGAAAAGGAAAAAAAGTGTGTTGCAAACTACAATAAGCTTCTGGAATGTGAGCTATCTTTTTATCAGCAAAAAGTTAGGATAGCATGGAGTCTAAAAGGAGATAGATGCACAAGCTTCTTTCACTCGGCTATTGAAGAAAACAGACACCATAGTAGAGTGATGATACTATATAATAGCAAAGGGGAAAAGCTTACTGAGGGTGAAGATATTATTCAAGAACTCTTATCTTTCTACAAAAATCTGCTGGGCACTGCCAAGGTCACTAATCCTCCAGTTATAAATATCATCCAAAATAGACCCTGTTTAAGTGAAAATCAAGCCAGGAACCTAACTGCATCTGTCACAAAAGAGGAGATTAAAGCTGCTGTGTTTGCAATATCAGATGAGAAGGCTTCTGGACCTGATGGCTATAGTTCTTCTTTCTTCAAATCAGCTTGGAATATCATCGGAGAGGACATTATTTCAGCAATTCAAGAATTTTTCGAAACTGGAAAGCTATTAGGTATGATAAATACTACCTCTCTTACACTCATTCCTAAGATCCAATGTCCAAAAACCCCTTCTGATTTCAGGCCAATCGCTTGCTGTAATTGTCTATATAAATTCATCTCTAAAATCCTTGCTACTAGAGTGCAAGCAGTCATGGGGCATCTAGTAAACGAGGCTCAAAGTGCTTTTGTGAAGGGGAGACAAATATCCAGCAACATCTTACTAGCTCATGAACTAGTAAAGAATTATGGCAGGAAATACTTATCCCCTCGAATCATATTAAACATTGATATTAGAAAGGCATTTGACACAGTTAGCTGGCAATTCCTGGACAAAATGTTGAGAGGGCTGGGTTTTCCTAAAAAGATGGTTGAATGGATCATGGCTTGTATAACTACACCAAAATTCTCCATCTCCTTGAATGGATCCCTACATGGCTACTTTAAGGGTGAAAGAGGATTAAGACAAGGTGATCCCCTCTCCCCTTATCTGTTTATTCTGGGGATGGAATACCTCTCAAGAAGTTTGGACATGCTGAAATATGACAGAGATTTTAAATACCATCCTAAGTGTAGCAAACTCAAGATAAATCATCTCATATTTGCTGATGATTTATTGCTATTTGGGAGGGGTGACTTAAACACAGTGAAAAAGCTATACAAATGTGTCCAAGACTTTAGTTCTGTCACTGGGTTAGAAGCTAATCACAATAAGTGCTCGGTTTTCTATGGAAGGATGGATGAAGCAGCTAGAGCATCAATAAATGAATATCTGAAAATCCCTGAGGGTACCCTACCAATAAAATATCTGGGAGTCCCCCTAATTAGCAAAAGATTATCCTATGTGGATTGTAGTCCCCTCATTAACAAAATCGCAGCCAATTTTCAAAACGGGAACAAATACATGAGCTAGTCCTATGCTGGAAGACTTCAACTAATTAAAAGTGTTATCTTGGGGATCCAAATCTATTGGACTTCAAATTACATACTGCGCATAAAAGTATTATAGAAAATAGATTCTCTATGTAGATGCTTCTTGTGGGGGAAGTCTAAAAATGTCAATAAGATCCCTCTTGTTTCATGGGAGAAGGTATGCACGAGGAAAACGCAAGGAGGTCTTGGTATCTTTTCAGCTGCAATATGGAACACAGTTGCAGGTCTCAGATTGCTCTGGCATATACACACCAACAGAGAGCAATTGTGGATAAAATGGGTTCATGGTACCTATTTAAAAACTAGAGACATTTGGCAAATAAAAGCAAAAGCAGGGGACTCGTGGATGTGGAGACAGCTTATCAAGCTCAAGGACAAAGCTATAGCACACTGTGATGGAGTTGAAAACCTGAAACTCACCATTTCTGAATGCTGCAAGGACTCAAAAGTCAGATTATCTAAGCTATACTTCAAATTCATCCCAGCATCACAAAATGTATCATGGCATGTCACAGTTTGGGAGGGGGCTAACTACCCAAAACACACTTTCATCCTATGGCTTGCTATCCTAGACCGGTTACCCACCCAGGATAAACTACTGAGGAGAGGTATAATCCAAAACAACTGATGTGTTCTATGCTCAGACCAAAGACTGGAAAGCAGGAATCACCTATTTTTCGAATGCTCATTCTCTACGAAAATATGAAACACCATCATGGATTGGCTCAGATTCAAGAGGAGGGCTTGCAAATGGAATTATATCCTAAATTGGTACAACAATAACCTGAAGGGGAAAGGTTTTAAACAGAAAACAAAGAGAATGGCCTTGTCTGCTACTGTGTATGAAATATGGAGGGAAAGAAATGCCGTGATTTTCAAGCAAAATACTCACAAATTCGCAGCATTATTAAAGAAGTTATGGTCAACATCATGACTATAATGATAAGCAGCTCCTCCTCTTATTTGAATGCAAACAATGGCTAGCTACTCTAGTCGCTTGCTCAGATTGGCTTTATCTCATTATACTTTTGTATTTTTTTCTTCAGTTTCTCAGTTTCTTGGCTGACCAATTCGTTGTACAGTAATTGTTTCATATTGGTAAATGATAAAAAATTTCATTGACCAAAAGAAAAATTTAAGTCTAGTTACATTATATTAAAACACTTCAGATTCATTGCAGAATAAAAGAAGATTTTATTCAACCCTCACAGAATTTAAAGTAAGAAACGTACAAATTCAATTTTTCAATAGAGTAATTAAATAGGCAGCTATCATACTTTTGTATCTCATTCATCCACTCTCAAAACATAATCAACTGATTTCTCCTCATGCCATCTAACCTTTCTTTGATATTGTTTTGCTTAATCAATTTTTACGATGTATAAAATATAATTGGAAATTTTTTAAACAATTACAACATTTTAGGCATCAAGATTCTCCAGTTTAATTTAAAATATACAATTGCAGCTGCAATTATCTTTTAATTGCAATATGATTAATAGGAGTAATTCAAACACACTTGTTAGTTCACCACCCCGCAATTCAATCTAATCTCCCATCTCACTACAACGAGTAATCCTGCCCATCTTCACCATTGCTGCAGCAAAATCATCCGTAAAAACTTTCAAATTCTTACTATATTGTCTCACTAACGAATCTTGAGATCCACCATTAAACAACTCCTGATCAGAATGAAGTAATCCTTGACGAGCCACAAGGTTCTTATAGTACCCATTATCAAAATCGCTCACCCATCATCAAGAGAAGCAAGATTACTATCTCCACCGGATAACCGCATGTTTTACGGTCGGGCTTAATTGTTGGTCGATGTTGAGTCATTGTAGATGTGGGTTCGGAATTGGTGCATTGGGCTAGGCCAATGGTATGAGCCCCAGAGAGCAGCCATATCTCGTATGCTGAGGCCTTTGGCGAGAACATGGAGGTAAGAGTCGAGAGATCATTTGCAATATGGAACACGTTCAGGTCTCAGTGCTTTCGGCATATACACACCAACAGAGAGCAATTGTGGATAAAATGGGTTCATGGTACCTATTTAAAAACTAGAGACATTTGGCAAATAAAAGCAAAAGCAGGGGACTCGTGGATGTGGAGACAGCTTATCAAGCTCAAGGACAAAGCTATAGCACACTGTGATGGAGTTGAAAACCTGAAACTCACCATTTCTGAATGCTTTGCAAGGACTCAAAAGTCAGATTATCTAAGCTATACTTCAAATTCATCGCAGCATCACAAAATGTATCATGGCATGTCACAGTTTGGGAGGGGGCTAACTACCCAAAACACACTTTCATCCTATGGCTTGCTATCCTAGACCGGTTACCCACCCAGGATAAACTACTGAGGAGAGGTATAATCCAAAACAACTGATGTGTTCTATGCTCAGACCAAAGACTGGAAAGCAGGAATCACCTATTTTTCGAATGCTCATTCTCTACGAAAATATGAAACACCATCATGGATTGGCTCAGATTCAAGAGGAGGGCTTGCAAATGGAATTATATCCTAAATTGGTACAACAATAACCTGAAGGGGAAAGGTTTTAAACAGAAAACAAAGAGAATGGCCTTGTCTGCTACTGTGTATGAAATATGGAGGGAAAGAAATGCCAGGATTTTCAAGCAAAATACTCACAGTCCAGAGCAGATTATTAAAGAAGTTATGGTCAACATCATGACTATAATGATAAACAGCTCCTCCTCTTCGGCTGAATGCAAACAATGGCTAGCTACTCTCTAGTCGTTTGCTCTGTATTGGCTTTATCTCATTATACTTTTGTATTTTTTTCTTCAGTTTCTCAGTTTCTTGGCTGACCAATTAGTTTGTCTGATAATTGTTTCATATTGGTAAATGATAAAAATTTCATTGACCAAAAGAAAAATTTAAGTCTAGTTACATTATATTAAAACACTTCAGATTCATTGCAGAATAAAAGAAGATTTTATTCAACCCTCACAGAATTTAAAGTAAGAAACGTACAAATTCAATTTTTCAATAGAGTAATTAAATAGGCAGCTATCATACTTTTGTATCTCATTCATCCACTCTCAAAACATAATCAACTGATTTCTCCTCATGCCATCTAACCTTTCTTTGATATTGTTTTGCTTAATCAATTCTTTACGATGTATAAAATATAATTGGAAATTTTTTTAAACAATTACAACATTTTAGGCATCAAGATTCTCCAGTTTAATTTAAAATATACAATTGCAGCTGCAATTATCTTTTAATTGCAATATGATTAATAGGAGTAATTCAAACACACTTGTTAGTTCACCACCCTGCAATTCAATCTAATCTCCCCATCTGTACCCGTCAACGGAGTAATCCTGCCCATCTTCACCATTGCTGCAGCAAAATCATCTGTAAAAACTTTCAAATTCTTACTATATTGTCTCACTAACGAATCTTGAGATCCACCATTAAACAACTCCTGATCAGAATGAAGTAATCCTTGACGAGCCACAAGGTTCTTATAGTACCCATTATCAAAACTGTTCTCACTCCCATCATCAAGAGAAGCAAGATTACTATCTCCACTGGATAACGGGCATGTTTTTTGGCGTGTCGAAGCGAATTGTTGGTCGATGTTGGAGTCATTGTAGATGTGGGTTCGGAAATTGGTGCATTGGGCTAGGCCAATGGTATGAGCCCCAGAGAGAGCAGTCATATCTCGTGCGTTGAGGCCTTTGGCGGAGAACATGGAGGTAAGAGTCGAGAGATCTGCAGATGGAGGTGGGAGGTTGGTGTTGGCTGCACTCTGGCTTGCTGTTCTTGCATCTCGGCGGCCTAATTGTACTTGCCATGATGGGCCGCCTAGCTGAATTTGATAAAAAAAGTGCATTATTAGCTATCTGGTAAAGGTCTAAGGAAAAAGGATTACGCAGAAGGGTTAACCTAGTTGGGCATTTGTTAGCCCAAAAGATTAAATTAATTAACTTAGATAAGATTTATTCTAATCTATATGATTTTTTAGTGTTTAAGAATAATGAAGAATATATTTACTTTCTATCTAAATAAAAGTGTTATCTCTTAACTCGTCTAGAGAAGTGCATTAATAAATCCTTGTATTTTTTTAAAAATTTTTTGCAAGTTAAAAATAGGGTGTTTGGGGAGCTGATTTTTTTGGCCAAGCTAGCTTTTAAGTTAGCTTTTTTAATATCTATCTGTTTGGTAAAATACCAAATAAGTTAACGTATAAGTCCCATTTTCAAAAGGTAATACACCGTAGCTTTTGAAAAACTAGCTTTAAGCTCACTTAAAGTTATGTTTGACCCCAAAAAAATTACTTTTTTACCCAAATAAATTTTATAACATTTTTATCATAAACGTCAAAAGCCGGTAAAAAGACAGCGTAAGTTACAGGCTTCAAAAAATAAGCCCTCCCAAACACCCTCTAATAACTCTTATTACCCCCTTATTTAATCTGTTGCTAAACAACATGATGAGAGGGACTCTTTGTGAATTATATGTCAAACTATAATGACGATTACCAAGATGACAGCATCTCGTGTTGCCAGAGCAAGAATGTCTGCGCATGAAACGGTAGCATTGCATTTGGCCTCCACCTTTGATTTTATCATGTCGATCACTTCAAAGCCACGAACGGAGTTCTTGTTGGGGAATGCATTTTTCTCGCCTGTGAACGTGGATGTGTCGTCGAGAAGGACTGATGCATCACAGCCCTGGTTCATTAGACAAAAAATGTTAATTGGTTCGGGGGTTGGGTTGGGGGTGTTGGGGTGTAAAGCATTCAAGGCATTCAAGGGCACTTCTATTAATTGCACACATAGACCCCCCTGTAGTGGCACTGTTTTGAACTTACTATCCCTATTATTTCATTGTTGCAGATAGACCCCATGGGTTAAATTTTCACTCCTTTACCCCTAAATTGACTCACTAATTTCACCCAGCTGGGATAATATCTGTCAAAATATCACTAAGGATAAATAGTCAATAAAGTTTAACCTGGAGGTTTAGTAAGTGCAAAACAATGATATTATAAGAGGCGAATGTGCTTAATCTATTTCGTTTTGAATAGTACTACACACGTGGACATTTTTTTTAAAATTTAGTGGAAATTAGCAGAAAACTGTTTGGAGGGGTAAAAGAAGAAAGTGAAAAAGTGATAAAAATGCTGTTTGGAGAAAGGATATGTAATTAATTATATCGTACATTAACAAAGCAGTCATGGAAGAAGAGTCGAAGAATGGATGCTCCCATCCTTTTCTCCTTTGCAACAGCTTGTGCCATTGTCGATCTAACCATTCCATGTAGACTCGGACAAGTTCTCTGATAAAACTTCTCATCGGAGAGTTGTCCATTTGCAACCAAAGCAAGAAGAGAAAGGAGAGAGAGCACAAAAAAGCCAAAGGAAAATGCCATTGTTATACAAATATATAAAGAGCTAATTTTGCTTAAATTGCTGATAGTGGGTATATGAGAGTGTTGCTCACCTTGGTGTTTATATAGTACTTCTTGATTCCTGCATGTAACCGGGTCTTCGTTTGTTTGTGTCAAACTTTTCCGCTTTAACGCGGATTGTTTTTATTATTCTAATACATTAACGATGGACAAAATAAATTAATAGTGATTCGATTGCAGAGGAGACTTTCTTTTGTCGTTCACAAGTGATGCTAGTATCAACTAACATGATTCACGGGGTCAAATGGTCGACTTTTCTAAGTTTGACATTGTAGTATTTAGTGGATTTGTCTTATATATAGGCTTCAAAATTTTATGTAGCATAAAGATAAAGTTATCAAACTTTAAGAAGAATATTAAAATTTATCTTTAAAAATAGGGAAAATTGTGTCAAGGCCCCAAAAGCAAAAACATCATGTAACAAGGCCCCCTTGACTTTTTCTCATGTGCTTTAGCGCCAAGAAGTACAACAAAATATGCTGCACCCCTTTTTTAGCCATCATTGTATGCCAACTAAGCATAGAGAGAGAATAAGAAACAAAAAACCCTAAAATGCCATTATCTTCTCCATTCAATTTTCTCTAGATCTAATGGCCATGGCTCCTTTTTTCTCCTCTCTTCTAACCCATCTCCTTCCTCCTCTCCCCATTTTCCTCCTTGTAGGCATCAAAAATTACCTATGGAACTCTAATTTACTTCATACCAGAGAAAAGACGATGAACGTTATTATCTGAGTCAAGGAGGATCGTCTAATGTTGCAGCTAAACTAATGAGTACATGAAATGAATTGGCGAAGCATACGAGTCAATTGAACAGCAAAACAACGAAGAAACGACTCTGCTGGGGAGCTACAGAATGCCCATAAAGAATATAGCACCATGTGTGTTTTGGTTATGCCATGTGTGTCTCGCTAATGGAACATTGTAGATATCTTCTTCAGCTTTCCAATGCATCTTGAATCACCTCATTCAGAGATCAGACGAGGGAGTTATCGCCAAAATGGTCAAGAGTGTCTCCGCAGTGGCCGAGACACAAAAAGTGTCTCAGCCATGGCCGAGACATCAAATGTCTCATGGATTTTGGCCATGATACACTTTAAATCTGAAGAATCTCAAAAGATAAAAGTTGTATCTCTCCTCATCAGATTTCCAACGCATCTTGAATCACCTCATTCGGAGATAGGACGAGCAAGTTATCGCCAAAAGGGTCCAGAGTATCTCGGCAGTGGCCGAGACACAAAAAAGTGTCTCGCATATGTCTCATATATTTCACACATTTTGACCATGATAAAATTCAAATCTGAAGAAGTTCAAAAGATAAAAGTTGTATCTCTCCTCATTATCTTTCCAACGCATCTTGAATCACCTCATTCAGAGATCGGATGAGGGAGTTATCACCAAAATGGTCCAGAGTGTCTCGGCAGTGGCCGAGACACAAAAAGTGTCTCGGCCATGGCCGAGATACCAAATGTCTTGCGGATTTTGGTCATGATACGATTTGAATCTGTAGAAACTAAAAAGATAAAAGTTGTATTTCTCCTCATCAGCTTTCCAACGCATTTTGAATCACCTCATTCTGATATTAGATGAGGGAGTTATGGCCAAAACAATCAAGATAGTCAAAACTGCCTGTTCGCAGGAAAAGTCGGTATGATTGTCATTAATTTAAATCTGTTACACATTTATGGAATTACAAACGAGATTCAGAAAAAGATCGCCTTTTTATAAGGCTACAATGAGAATCAAAAAAAATTATAACTTTCTCCTTTTTGAACAAACGCGGGATCCGTTTATCGGATCATCGCTTGCGTGGGTGTCTTTGCCTGTGCCGGGGACTTCTTTTCCGTCCGTGGACCACCGCGTAACCCGGATCCGGTGCGAGATCTACACGATCAAGAGGGGTTATTTCACAAAGGAAACAAGAGCCCAAAGTGAATGAGATCGACTAAGCAAAATCAAAGCTCTTCTCGAGATCAAAACAAGGTTTAATCTCGAGGAACTGATGTGGATCTGAGGTCAAAGTTGATCGCCTCCCCAAAAGTCAAATCTGGATCTTCAAAAGTGTCGCCTTTATCGTCAAAACTCAGATCTTGATCCGGCAGAGCTTCCTCGTCTCTCCAAAATTCTCGGCCTCCTGCAAATGAGCCTTGCACCTCATATTTATAGCCTCAAAATCGGATAACGGGTCGAAACTGGGCCCGAGGCCCGCTTAGCCACTTGCAAGTGGCTCGGCTTTGGCCGAGCCACTTAGAAGTGGCTCGGTTTTGGCCGAGTCACCCAAGTGCTTCGTTTTCACCATTTTCCGGTGTTCCGAGCTCGATTCGATTCAGGTTTATCGGTTCTCGCTGATCCGGAGCTTCAAAGTCGGGTTTATCCCTTCGCTCGCACGCGATTCGTCGCTTTATTGGCCTTGGATGCTTTGTCGACTTGCTTTATACACCTCGTCGACTCGGTTTATTGACCTGGATGCTTCGTCAACTCACTTTATGCGTTGGTGCCGACTCGCTTTATGCGTTGGCGTCGCGGTGACTTGTTGTTGCATCATCGACGGTTCGCCGTTACGTCGTCGGATGGCTCGCCGATCGTCAACTCTTTATCACAAGCTGTGTTCGGGAGTTTAAGTGTTTCGGCGTTGCTCTTTTATAGAAGAAGCCGGAATACTTTGGATATGATAGGCCCCAACCTTCAGTCGGTATAATAGGACCTGAAAATAGCTTCGAATCTTGACTTCTCCAATTCTTTCTGACTATCCAAAGGCTTTGTAGGATGGTGAAAGTGTCGTGATCTTTGCATTTATTATCGACCATTGTTGAAGTCTTGAATCGGTGATGAATGAACTATTTGCTTTAGCTCGTGTTGGTGAGTTGTCGTCGAACTAACCATTCAATTCCTTAAGACTTAACTTTGAATCGATGAACTCTCCGTTCGTGGCTCGTAGGACTAACCATGGGAGGAGATTGGGGTTAAGCCCTTTAATAGGTGAACTCTCCGCTAGACGCCATTGCGTGATTGACCACGCCAGAGGAATTTTCTTGAGATGAGACGCTGACCGGCCGTAAATTTTCCTTGACATTCAACCTTCAATCGGCGATTTTTATTACGGCGTTGGTGGCGTCAACACGGTTTATACTCATCGTTCCTTTGGAGTTTGGAATTAGTTTATCCTCATATACCCATTCTGAGGTGGTCGAAGTTATCCTTAAGATATTTTCCAGAACTTCTCGCCAAAATAGGAAATAGTTTATACCGTGATACTTTATTGGAGTATCTCCTGGGAGGAAAATGGGGTTGTCGAAGTTATCCTTAAGAATATGAAACTATTCTCCAGAACTTCTCGCCAAAATAGGAAATAGTTTATACTCATACACCTAGTTGGAGTAGGATTAGGGTTCGCTGCTTCGAACCATATGAGAATTGACCCTTGATGGGTGGCGACCTCGTGTGGGAGAGAGAAAGCGATGGGGATTGAGTTTGGTGAATCCTACTTTGACTATGATTGGCCGAATCCTGCCGAAATCCTGCTGGGACTAGGATAAGTGAAATCCTGTTGTGGTGGGATTCCAAATCTGTTGTGGTGGGATTCTCGAAATCTATTTGGAGCTGGGATTATCGAAATCCTATTGGAATTTGGGATTCAGAAATCCTATTCATTTGGGATTCCAACTCTGTTGTGGTGGGATTCCAAATCTGTTGTGGTGGGATTCCAAATCCTGTATGCTTGGGATTACGAATCTGTTGTGGTGGGATTCCAAATCCTAGCATGCTTGGAATTACCGAAATCCTGTTGGGACTGGGATTTTCAAAATCCTATTATGACTGGGATTCCAAATCCTGCTGTAACCGGGATTCCAAACCCCCTTTGATTAGGTTTCCAAGTCTTCTGTGATTAGGTTTAGGATTCCACACTCACCACGACTTGGTTTGGTCAAACCTGCCTTCAACTAGGTTTTCCTCTTTATTTTTCTTCTTTCCTTCTTCTACTGGATTTATTGACATTATTTCGTCACTTCAGGTATGGCCACCGAAGTGGAGGAGCTTCGTGCCTCTCGAGCTGGAACTCAAGCCGTTAAGCGGAAGAAGTTAGTCCACAAAGCCCACGTGGATCCGTGAGCTTTTGTGACGGACTTAACCGGTGATGACTTTGTTAGTGGAGGAGGTAATGCTTAATCACCTTTGACCACTTAATTCCTCGAGTTCAGAACTCATAGTCCTCCACCTTTTGTGCAGGCGGATGCAAGAGTGATTTCAATCTCCCTCAACACGATTTTGCTTCTTTCGATGAAACGAGCTTCACCCAACAGATGCATGAGTTCATGGTGGAAGACTCCGCAGAATCCATTAGGATTAATGGGACTACCGATGTAGGACCTGATTCAACAAATCCAGGTACATCTATCATTGGTAATACTCCATTTAGATGGCGAGTGCAGGAGTTGAATGACTCGGAACCCGTGCCTCCCCTAATTACCTCTATGCTCCTTGCTCTTTTAGAGAAATTGCAGGAGGCAAATAAGGATACTGGGGTTAAAGAGACAATTCCCCCTATAGGAGGTAAATTATCTCTACCTGTTGTAGGTTTCTTAACTTTATTTTCTTCATCTCTATCTCCTCGTGTCAGACTTATCGCTAGAAGATTTTGATGAAGCCGGCCTGCCTATGGACATCCCCGAAATGGATTTGTCATACGATTCTCCTCGAGATGACCATCTTCCCGATGATATATCGCCTGCCCCAAAGATCCCCGAGACTGCTGAGGTTCATTTCTCTAAAGGTATTGGGTTCTTTCTCCCATTAATTGTAGGACTAGCCATTTATGACTAATACAACTACAATTCGACAAATCTAAGGAATTCATTCTGTCATAAGCAGGCATTCCTTATTCCGATGCTCCTTCAAAATCGGGTACCATGCCGGCGGCTATGCCTGACAAACGTGCCACAAGACCAACTGTAACAGTTGATGCGTCAGTAGCAGTTCATATTTCGACAGACCCGTCAGACCATGAAACAATGCCGATTGAGCCAGGTACGAGCTAAGGATGTCTATATCGGCCCTCGATTTAAGATTCTGAAATGCTCACTGTCTTATTTTGCAGGGCGTATATCTCAGCTTCATGATTTGGCTAAGGCGCTTATCCTGGACGATGATCCTGATCGGCTTATTATTTGCATTGAAGTCCGGTCATTTTTCTCTCTCATGAGCATGGTGATCAACCAGCTTCTTCATAAAGGGCTCTCCCTCCGTCAGTTTAGGCCAATCCTTGACCCGCAGACGGTTTTGATAAGGGACGCCAATTTTTTAGAGTTAGCCCAGGCCGTTGTCGATGATCTTGACCGCCTGAAACTCGATCTTCAAAAGCTACGGGAGCTGCAAGCGACAGGTGCTTCATCATATGTGGCTGATCGAATGGGTCCTCGTCTAGATGTGTGGCACAGCGCTCGAGTTCTTAATGAATTCGAGGTTGAGGTGCAGCGAGGCCGGGTAGATCAGGTTAAGACTGTCCTCACCGAGAAATCCGCATACTTGAGCCACATCGATTCTCTTATTGCTTCGAGTGAGGCCGAGATAGCGCAACTTAAGCGAGAGATCCAAGCGAAGGAAGAGAACTTAGGCACTTTGCAGCTGACCAGGGCTAATGAAGAGGAAGCTCGGACAATCCTATCCAAGAAGGTGGAGCTCTCAGAATAAAAATTGGTCAAAGTTGAGGCGAACGCTGCACAGACGCTGAACGCAAATGAGGGATCTTTCAAGGCTGAGTTACAGGAAGAGCTCCATCAAGCTTACAACAATGAGTTGTCCCAGTTGGAACAACAAATCTTGTATCGTAAACTTAATGTTTGAATGCCCGTAGTTTGAAAGACTTGATTCTTCATTAATTGAATAAGACCCTATCTTCCTTTTATCGATGTTGGTGTGGTTTCACACGAAGTAATTAGCCATCATGCTTATAGGATTTTGGCAAACCTCACCATCAACGGATTTGATTAGCCTTTACCGACACCGCTTGAATCGCTAGCGCATGATTGTCTAACCCGCTCAAGACGCGGACGTTGTGCTAAAAGAATGAAACTCTTTTAGGCTTAATGCTATGATGTCGAATACATAGACGTCGTCATCTTTTACGGACAAGAGACTAACCGGTGATGCGTGGTAGGCATTGACTTTAGGGTTATTGGCCAACCCCCAGCCATCAACGGATTTGATTAGCCTTTACCGACTACCGCTTGAATCGGGCTAGCGCATGATTGTCTAAACCGCTCCGACGTAACGCTGTGCTAAGAGAATAAAACTCTCCTAGACTTAATGCTACGATGTTGAATAACGAGGCTTCGGCCATCTTTACTGAAAGAGTACCCAACAGCCTAGGAACTAATCGGGCACTGCTAGGCGTAGGCTTATCCCTACTTAGGCTTCGAGATAAAATACCCCAAGATGATACTTGGTGTCTTCTTCAATCGGAGAAAAGACTAAACCGGCAACACGTGGTAGGCGTTGACTTATCCCTACTTAGGCTTCGGGATAAAATGCCCCAAGATGATACTTGGTGTCTTCTTTAATCGGTGAAAAGACTAAACCGCAACGTAGCGCTGACTTATCCCTACTTAGGCTTCGGATAAAATGCCCTAATCAAACTCGTGTCTTCTTCAATCGGAGAAAAGACTAAACCGTAAGTGAAAGATCAAATTGATGTGGGAAAGAAAGAATTTTATATTCTGTTTCCCGACGATGGAGAGGAGGGATTTTATATCCCGTCTCCAGGTCTTCTTTTAGGGTAAAGACGAACCCATAGCAAGAGAGGAAGGATTTTATATCCTATCTCTTGCCCCTGGAGAGAAAGAATTTTATATTCTATCTCTAGGAAGGAAGAAACTAAAAGTGGGATCTCCACTCGAGAATCTAAGGTGAAACTAAGAGGGATCTCCACCGAGAATCGAAAAGAGATTGGATAACTTTCACTTTATAGGATTCATTATCCGATCGAAAATAAAATTCTCGTTTATCGAGATGAAATTCTAACTTCGGTCCTAACCGTGGGAAGGCGGACCGGCGGGGAGATTCGCATTTCGCTTTATAGGATTCGCTACTTGATCTTAAAATGACTTTCTCGTTTATCGAGAGGAAATTCCAACTTCGGCTCTAACCATGGGAAGACGTGAGCAAAGTGGGGAAGATGAAATCATTCTGTTTATCAGAAGGGGATCTCAATTGTGAAAGTGAGCCTCTTGTTCATTGAAAGGAATCAAGAGGGGATTCTATTGGTGGATTGGACTAGAAAAATTTTTATTTAGTAGACTCACCGCCAATGGGTTTGATCGGTGAGGGAATTTATGGTGGAGGATAGATTTAGGGTTATCCTCAAGGATAATGGGGAATTATTTCCTGAGAAACTTCCCTGCAATATGGGTTATCCCGAACGTACTAAGGGTAGTACTTTTTTAGAAACTTTCCATTTATTGGCATTAATTGCCTGTCGCCATTTTGAGTAATTAGGCGATACGCACCGTTTGAGTAGACCTTGTCTATCACAAACGGTCCTTCCCATTTGGGTTCGAATTTACCTTTCTTCTTGGAGTCGAGAATTATCTGGCCGCCGAAAGCCGAGGACCGTGTCTCCTTCCTTGAAGCTTCTCTGTCGGACTCTCTTATTGAAAGCTCTCGACATTCTGGCTTGGTAAAACTCAATGTATTGTTGAGCTTCCAGGCGCTTCTCATCCAACATCTCGAGCTCTTCAAGGCGTCTCTGATGTTGTTCCTCCGTCGTCATCTCTGTTGCGAGGGCAATTCGAAGTGATGGAATTTAGATTTCCAATGGAAGCACCGCTTCACATCCGTATACCAGAGAGTATGGGGTAGCTCCAGTTGGCGTGCGAATCGTGGTGCGATATGCCCAGAGTGCTTCTCCGAGTTTATCATCCCAATCACGTTTATTGGTCTTCACAGGCTTCGAGATAAAATACCCCAAGATGATACTTGGTGTCTTCTTCAATCGGAGAAAAGACTAAACCGCAACACGCGGTAGGCGCTGACTTATCCCTACTTAGGCTTCGAGATAAAATACCCCAAGATGATACTTGGTGTCTTCTTCAATCGGAGAAAAGACTAAACCGCAACACGCGGTAGGCGCTGACTTATCCCTACTTAGGCTTCGAGATAAAATACCCCAAGATGATACTTGGTGTCTTCTTCAATCGGAGAAAAGACTAAACCGCAACACGCGGTAGCGCTGACTTATCCCTACTTAGGCTTCGAGATAAAATACCCCAAGATGATACTTGGTGTCTTCTTCAATCGGAGAAAAGACTAAACCGCAACACGCGGTAGCGCTGACTTATCCCTACTTAGGCTTCGGATAAAATGCCCCAAGATGATACTTGGTGTCTTCTTCAATCGGAGAAAAGACTAAACCGCAACGCTGTAGGCGCTGGCTTATCCCTTCTTAGGCTTCGGATAAAATGCCCCAAGATGATACTTGGTGTCTTCTTCAATCGGAGAAAAGACTAAACCGCAACACGCGGTAGGCGCTGACTTATCCCTACTTAGGCTTCGGATAAAATGCCCCAAGATGATACTTGGTGTCTTCTTCAATCGGAGAAAAGACTAAACCGCAACACGCGGTAGCGCTGACTTATCCCTACTTAGGCTTCGAGATAAAATACCCCAAGATGATACTTGGTGTCTTCTTCAATCGGAGAAAAGACTAAACCGCAACACGCGGTAGGCGCTGGCTTATCCCTTCTTAGGCTTCGGATAAAATGCCCCAAGATGATACTTGGTGTCTTCTTCAATCGGAGAAAAGACTAAACCGCAACGCTGTAGGCGCTGGCTTATCCCTTCTTAGGCTTCGGATAAAATGCCCCAAGATGATACTTGGTGTCTTTAATCGGTAAAAGACTAAACCGCAACACGCGGTAGGCGCTGACTTATCCCTACTTAGGCTTCGAGATAAAATACCCCAAGATGATACTTGGTGTCTTCTTCAATCGGAGAAAAGACTAAACCGCAACGCTGTAGGCGCTGGCTTATCCCTTCTTAGGCTTCGGATAAAATGCCCCAAGATGATACTTGGTGTCTTCTTCAATCGGAGAAAAGACTAAACCGCAACACGCGGTAGGCGCTGACTTATCCCTACTTAGGCTTCGAGATAAAATACCCCAAGATGATACTTGGTGTCTTCTTCAATCGGAGAAAAGACTAAACCGCAACACGCGGTAGCGCTGACTTATCCCTACTTAGGCTTCGAGATAAAATACCCCAAGATGATACTTGGTGTCTTCTTCAATCGGAGAAAAGACTAAACCGGCAACGCTCGTTAGGCGAGGCTTATCCCTACTTAGGCTTCGAGATAAAATACCCCAAGATGATACTTGGTGTCTTCTTCAATCGGAGAAAAGACTAAACCGGCAACGCTCGTTAGGCGAGGCTTATCCCTACTTAGGCTTCGAGATAAAATGCCCCAAGATGATACTTGGTGTCTTCTTCAATCGGAGAAAAGACTAAACCGTAAGTGAAAGATCAAATTGATGTGGGAAAGAAAGAATTTTATATTCTATCTCTAGGAAGGAAGAAACTAAAAGTGGGATCTCCACCGAGAATCGAAAAGAGATTCGATAACTTTCACTTTATAGGATTCGCTACTTGATCTTAAAATGACTTTCTCGCTTATCGAGAGGAAATTCCAACTTCGGCTCTAACCATGGGAAGACGGAGCAAAGTGGGGAAGATGAAATCATTCGCTTATCGAAGGGATCTCAATTGTGAAAGTGAGCCTCTTGTTCATTGAAAGGAATCAAGAGGGGATTCTATTGGTGGATTGGACTAGAAAAATTTTTATTTAGTAGACTCACCGCCAATGGGTTTGATCGGTGAGGGAATTTATGGTGGAGGATAGATTTAGGGTTATCCTCAAGGATAATGGGGAATTATTTCCTGAGAAACTTCCCTGCAATATGGGTTATCCCGAACGCATTAAGGGTAGTACTTTTTAGAAACTTTCCATTTATTGGCATTAATTGCCTCACGCCATTTTGAGTAATTAGCGATACGCACCGCTTGAGTAGACCTTGTCTATCACAAACGGTCCTTCCCATTTGGGTTCAATTTACCTTTCTTCTTGAGTCGAGAATTATCGGTCGCCGAAAGCGTGAGGACCGTGTCTCCTTCCTTGAAGCTTCTCTGTCGGACTCTCTTATTGAAAGCTCTCGACATTCTGGCTTGGTAAAACTCAATGTATTGTTGAGCTTCCAGGCGCTTCTCATCCAACATCTCGAGCTCTTCAAGCGCTCTCGATGTTGTTCCTCCGCCGCCATCTCAAGTAGGGCAATTCAAGTGATGGAATTTAGATTTCCAATGGAAGCACCGCTTCACATCCGTATACCAGAGAGTATGGGGTAGCTCCAGTTGGCGTGCGAATCGTGGTGCGATATGCCCAGAGTGCTTCTCCGAGTTTATCATCCCAATCACGTTTATTGGTCTTCACAAGCTTCGACAAGATCTTAATGATCGTTTTGCTGAACGCTTCAGCTAAACCGTTAGTAGCGGGATAATAGGCCGTCGAGGAGACGTCTTGAATCTTGAACTTTTCGCAAAACCTGACGAAGGCATTACTGATGAATTGAGGACCATTATCATGTATGATCCGCCTTAGCACACCGTGTCGACGTGATGCTTGATGAATCTGATGATGTTGTTTGTCTTCACCTCTTTTAGTGGAATTGCTTCAGCCCACTTAGAGAAGTAGTCGGTGATTGCGAGAATGAACCGATCACCTTTAACTGACGGAGGAAAAATAGGACCCACAATATCCATACCCCACGTCTCGAACGGCCATGAAGTAGCCGAAGGATGCAAATGCTCCGGGGGGCGATGCATGTAGTTCGCATGTATTTGACACGCGTGGCACTTTCGAGCGTACTCGATTGCATCATTAACCATCGTTGGCCAGAAGTATCCCATTCTTCTGATACGATCATAAAGCTTGGGACTCGGTTGGTGTGTGCCGCACTCTCCACCGTGTGCTTCCCTAAGAACTTCCTCTACTTCTTTATTTGAAAGACACCGGCAAAGAAGCCGCCGTAATTCGCGACGCATATAACGCTTGGGTCTCGAAGTTATAAAAGAACCTCGGCTCTTCGTCGGATCGATTCCTCTCCTTTACGCCTTCGTGCGTAATACCGTAAGACATAATCGATTATAGGAAATCGCCAATCCCGGGGCTCTAATTCAATTCGGGTTGAGTGCACCTCTTTGATGACCACCTCTTTGTCGTCGACTTCTTCGCCATATATTGGCACGAAGAGTTGGTGAGTTCTCACGCGATTAGCCGCTTGACTCGTGAGGTTGCGCTTAACGATACCGCTTAATGCCGCTAATGCGCTCAGATATGCATTCTCGGCGTGGATGTACTCGATGAAGAATTCTTCAAACGAATCCGCCATCTCGACAAATACCGGATAATGTAAATCAAGTCCGAATCCTCGACTTCATAGTCCCCACGAACCCGCTTTGACTATAAGTTGAGAATCTCTAAAAGCTTCGAGATATTCTACCCCAAATTTTGGTAAACCGAGTCCAATAAGTAAGGCGCTGTATTCACCACATTATTGGAGCACTGCTCGATTAGCAAATAAGCCCGCTGCATCACGGCTTCCCTGGAAACTAAGACAACTCCAACTCCCAGAGATCTTAGAACATCCGGGTGCTTGCTACGCTGGTTGCTCGAGAAGTTCACAAAGTACACCGCCATATTTGCCGATGTGACGTAGTGTTGACCTCGTGGGTTTCATCTGGCAAGTCATCATACAATTCGGCCATATCCTTTGTTGGATTAGCTGCCAAAAGATCGCAAATTGCCTGTCCCTTGATTGACTTCTGTTGCTTGAAGTGCAAGTCATATTAGGACAATAGCAAGGCCCATTTTGCCAAACGCCAATTCATAGAGGCGGGTTGCGTCATGAATATCCGGACTGGGTTTACGCCGGAAATAACGTAAATCGTCTGCCCAACTAAGTAGTGTCGCATCTTCTGAACCGCGAACACCAACGCTAGGCATTCCTTCTCGATCATCGGGTAGCGAGATTCAGCACCTACTAACGTCCAACTTAGGTAATGCACCGCTTGCTCGTGACCGTTGTCATCGTCTTGCGCGAGCAAAGCGCTTAACGAGTGCTTCATCGCCTTGATGTAAATCAAGAACGGTTTACCCGACTTCGGTGCAACGAGAACGGGAGGATTCGCTAAATATGCTTTGATATCCTCGAATGCCTTTTGACAGGCGTCGTCCCAGACAAATGATACTCCTTTCTTGTTTAGCTTGGAGAACGGTTGGTATTTTCTGGAGAGGTTTGATATGAACCGCCGGATGTAAGCTAATCGCCCTTGTAACCCTCTGAGTTCTCTTAAACTTCTCGGGGGTTATAATTCGTTTATCGCCTTCACTTTATCTGGGTCGATGTGAATACCCTTAGTGGTGACAACGAATCTAAGGAATTTGCCACTGGATATTCCGAGAAAAGATTTAGTGGGGTTCATCTTCAACTGATGACTCCGCATGAGATCGAATGCCGTTCTCAGGTCTTTGATGTGGTCATTCTTGTCACGGCTTTTCACGACTAGATCATCGACGTAGCATTCAACCGTCTTCCGAAGATGTTCGTGAAAAATTTTCATCATGGCTCGCTGATATGTGGCGCCCGCATTCTTCAGGCCTAACGGCATGACCGCGTAGCAGAAGACACCAAGGGGAGTTCAACGCCGTGTTTTACGCCATCCGGTGCATCTTGATTTGATTATAACCTGAAAAGCCATCCATGAAAGACATTCTCTCGAATCCGCACGTGTTGTCAATGATGACATCCGTGATTGGAAGAGGAAAATCATCTTTTGGGCATGCGGCGTTCAGATCCATGTAGTCGACGCAGACTCTGATTGGCCTATTCTTCTTTGGAACCGGAATAATATTTGACACCCAATCCGGGTGCTGCACTTCCCTGATGAAACCTGACGTTATGAGCTTCTTTACTTCCGCCACGATTGATTCCATGATTTGCGGACGAAACCGTCTTTGCTGTTGTTTGACTGGTTTGACATCCGGCTTGATATTGAGGCGATGGGTAGCCACGTTCGGGTCGAGCCCTGGCATATCTTCGTAGTTCCAGGCGAAAATATCGATATACTCCTAGACGAGAGCAATCAATTCCTCTTTCTCCTCCGGGGGAAGACTATCGCTTATGAATATAGGCTTTGGATTGACTTCATCACCCATATTGACCTGGACTACTATGTCTTCGGTCGGAGGTTCTCTTTGCTCAAATCGGTCTCCGTATTGCATATTGAGGTGATGGATCCACGGGTCTTCCCATGTTGGCATCTGTTCATCATCCTCCATCGTGGTAGGGTCGGTTGTAGTCATATTTAACATTAACCCCTTGAACATTTCACTGACGCTGACATCAGAGTCCCAAGCTGAGGAATCCGATGAATGTTCATCTCCTGCGTCGGATAATTAGTCGTCAATGAGCCAGCAACATTCGTCTTCTGAAGAAGATACATAACCCAACCCTCTTTTAAATCCGTAATAATTCAAGGGCTTCTCTTTTGGGACATGCGCAGCTTCGGGTGCAACTCGGGGACCTCGCCCGAAACAAAGACCAGCACCTCTCGCAAGGTTGTACCCCCACTTTTTCATGAGGTATCGTGCCTCTGGACTATATCTAGATAGATGTGGGTCAGGCTTATCATCGCCGGTATCCCTCTTCAAGAAGTGATCTAGTGGTGGGTATGCTTCTCCCCTACCGTAGATTAAATCCTTCTCACCTCCTGTTTTGGCGGGGATGACAAGTATTGTTCCAAAGGAATCTAGAAGCTGCTTCTGCGTCACACACGACGATCGGATCGGCATGTGCAGTTCAGGATCATCATACAATCCTTTAATTATCTCAAATAAAGACGGGGAGTATTCTAAGTCACCATTTATTTCATTGTCAGCAAGTTGCAAATTATAACTTTCATCCGACGAGTCTTCATCGTCAAGATTGATTACAACGGGTACAATGTTATTTATAACAAAACCCCCCTCATAATCAAGCCCGCTTCGTGATCGCCTTCCTCACAAATGTCTGCTTGGGTCGATGATTCAAGATTCGACTCATTACCGTAAAGGAGGGAGTTAGTGAAGTAGTTCTCCAACCCCTTAAACGGTTGTTTATCCGTGACCACCGTCTTGACTTCATTATTAGTGTCGACATATTTCAGACACTGATGAAGAGTGGAGGGGACTATAACATTATTATGGATCCAAGGCCGACCCAATAATAAGTTATAAGAAGACTCCGCATCAATCACATAGCATGTGACTTCAGACTTCAAATCACTCATTTGGCACTTTATTCGGATTTTACCAAGTGGCCGAGACCCACTGGTGTTAAATCAGAAATCATCAGGCTCGTAGATGCCAACTTACCGCGTGAATCCCGAAGTTTGTACATCGCGAGGGGCATGATGCTCACAGCGGAACCCGGATCGACTTGGATCCGTTTAACCCAGGATAATGTACGATAAATCAGCGACTTTGTCATGTTTGGAATTCTTTGTCTGCATATCCTCCTTGGTGAAAGTTATGCAAGGAATGTGCTTGGTGGCGAGGTTGCACTGCTGGGCCAAAGATTCCGACAGCTCATGACTTGGCTCGACTTGAGTGAGAAAAACTTCTGAGTCAGCCAGGGCCTCCTGTAACGCCTCTCTGGTTTCCTTTGACAGTCGCTAAAGCTCGTAAAGCGTTATCTTCACCGGGATATTAGCCAGTTGAGCCATAATGTCGAAGCGTCGCGAGGAGCTCGAACTTTTCGGTTTATCTCTTCCAATCAGACGATTGAAATGAGACTGCTTCGGAACTTGATCCTCCTGTTGTTGGGGTTGCTTCTCTTTTAGCTTGGCCGTGTTTTCTTTAGCGGCCACCTGCTGGTGCAACTTTTTCGCACGCGTAGGGGGAGTCGTTGCTACCCCCAGCTCCGTCAACATCTTTGCGTTCGGATGAGGAGCTTCAGGATACTTATAGTGATACTCTTGTCCACTCCTGGTGGCTAAGACTTCTTGTTCTTCTTCGGAGAGTTGGAGTGTCATTATCTGCTCATCATCCTTCTCCAAGATTGCTGAAGTAGCGTGACACAGCTTCCCCTTCCCCTTCGACTTCTTTTTAGATGAAGAGGTCGCCCACTGCTCATCTTCGAGTAAATCCGATGAACCCGTGAGGATCTCGCCGCTCGTGGTCAGATGAGGTATGAGTCCTTTTTCACGCTGACCGTGAGGATCATCGTTCACCGTCGTCATCCCAACTTTCACAACGGGCGTTGGTTGGAACCAATCCAAGGGTACCGATCCGAAGCTGATGGAGATCGCGTCAGCCTCTACTTTCTTCTTTGACGTCTTCGGTAATGACCCCTACATCAATCAAGGCCTGGATTTTATCCTTGAGATGATAACACGACTTCATCGGGTGGTGCACCTCTCTGTGGTAGGCGCAATACTTCAGGTCTGTAACCTTCTTTGCCTCCTCTTGGTTTATAATCGGGGGCAACTGAATTTTATTGTTCTCCAGAAGGTATTTGAAAATACCGGAAACTTCATCATCCTTGAAGGAGTAAACCTTAGGGAACCTCGGCTCCGATGACTTCTGATTTTATGGTTGTTGTTGCCATTGAGGTCGCGGATCGCCGTGGATGCTTGTTGTCGCTGTTGTTGTTGGGTCGGCAATGAAATGTTTGATTTGCATCAACCATTTTATTGGCGCCTTCCCCACTGCGTGGGACAAAATTCGCTTGTGAGCATTCACCGCTATCGACCTCTCCGCTTCTTTCTTTTCAGAATCGCCGCTTGCTCTCCGTGATATCTTCAAATCCTTCCGTGTCTCGTGACGGTGCCGTCCCCATTGCTTCCATCCAATGATAAGTTGTTGTGGCACGCTTGGAGGATGAACTCCTCGCTATGGGTCTCGCAATTCATTGCCTTATTTCAAGTTGTCCACCATTTCTCCATCCTTTTATTTTCTCATCCAAGAGCCACCCGATAGATATTTCGTATCGCCGCCGAAGAAGTTGGCGAGGAACCCGACTCCATGTCATCCCAACCGCTAATGCTCCCCGTTTGAGACGACGGTACCAATCGGCAGCCCAATGGCGGGTGCCAACGAATGACCGAACCATCAGGGGCTCGTTATCGAAAATAACTCCCAAGTGGGACTTGAAGTAGATAAGGTGCTGAGTAGGGGATCCCTTCCCGTCGAACGGCGTAAAGTTAATTAAGTTGAACTTCGCCGGATACGGGATTGATTCCCACTCTCTCGGATATGGGCATGGTATGCTCGTCTTCTTCACCTCTTGAGCAGAAATGAGAGTGTTGATTTTACTCTCCAGATCTTTTATTTTCTCATTCTCACCTATATCTTTGTCTTGGTGATTTTGAGGAGGGATGACGGTATTGTCACTGGCGTTCTGTTCATTAGGGGTATTGTCAGCGTTACGGCCTTCATCCCCATCTGTGTCGCTATCCATTTGGTTATCCTGATGGTGATGACTTGACTCACCTCGGCGATTCAACAATGACAAGATTTGCTTGTCCTGAAATTCCCTCATTTGTTGCATGGCCATCTGCATTTCAAGCTGGAAATTCTCCTTCTGCTTGGCGAGAGCCTCCTCGAGCATCTTAGCCACTTGCTCTGCACTAATCATGAGTGTTTCACGGGGTCATCCGTCACTTGATAACGTATTGTCGGGCGAATCGCGAACCGGTCGGACGGTTAGTCATCCGGCGATCTCCTTGGCGCCTTGCTATAGTTGGGGCGTCTAATGGTCCCGGACCGCAACCGAGTCATCCATTATGATGCCGTGGGAATTCCACGCGACGACGTCCCTTTGCTGGTCATATTAATGGAGACACTTGGCAACTCGTCATCTTGAGGTGTCAATCTTCCCCTGCGAAAATGCCTTGATTTGGGTTTAGATATCTTGGCGTCAAGCCTATCAAAGACTGATAATTTGCTCGAAGTCGTCTTGTTGCAATCGCACTCGGACAACACCGCCTTGATCAATCTGGAGCATGGGCAATGCATGTTTTTCTCCGGGGATCTTCTCTTCCGAGACTTATTCGTACCCCCAGCGCGATAGTACAACTCATCGACATGAATGCCGGAGCAACCTATCGTGTGTTGGCACGACTTCTCAGGTCTAACGTCCTCGTCATCAGACGAGAAGGTCTCCTTCTGAGGATGAGCTGCCCTTATAGGGCCATCAAAAGTTACTCGCCGCGACGTATGCCTTCGCGAGTGTGAATCTTCAGTGGGCTCTTGGACTTGGATCCGCAGCCCAGTGCGGGTAGGTGCATGAACCTTCTTGTTGTGGTTGAGGTGGGTACACGCTCCTGGGTTGGGAGTGACCCGGGATTTCCTCAATGGGCCCAAGCGCTCCTTGATTGAACCTTCCTTGATCATCGTGAACGGACCGAGGCGTTTAACACCATCTTTCGCTGGGATGAACCGCGGATCTCCGGGCAGAATTGAGGTGGACGGCGACTTGGGTGAAGTCGGCGATGGTGGAGTTGGCTTCCTTTGATGGAGATCAACTCGGGGAAGCTGATCCTTGTTCAACGCTTCGGCTTTAGCCTTAACCGTTGATCCGGGTTTTGGCCTCCATACTTGGCGCGTCTTCGGGGGCTTCTTGGCCACTTCCTCCTTCAACCTTCGGGCCTCTTGGACCAGAATTCGCGGTGTGCAAGGAGTGCGCGGCGCTTGCGGATGCGTTCCTCAAGTGTTGATCGATTCCGTTTGACGCGGATCCAATCATTTGTCAACGGCTTGGAGGAGTTGCCGTGCGGCTGCTTCTGAGGCTTTTTGCCTCTCCGGGATTTGAGATCCACCTCGTAACGGATCCCGTCCACCAATTCTAATGCCTTGACAAATCGGCGAGCCAAACTTTAGCGTCGACGTTGGCAGGCTCTCTTCGAAAGATTCGGCGCGCCATCAGTCAGATCTTGGAATGAGGAGTCGAGATCTTCATCTCCGGTTGCCTTGGGTGCCGGAGGGACACTGCTTGCTGTGGATTTGGCAGCGGCGGGATCGTAATCCTCACCTTGCGATTCAACATCGGAAGACTATCGGATTCTCCTTGCAGCGGAGATCTTCTTGGATCTGCGGGGGGAGGACGGTCGGGATGAGGACGAGAGGTACTCCTCATACTTCTTCTGGTCGAACTCGTACTCGACCTCTTCTTCGACCGGGATCTGGATTCGCGGCTGCGACACGACGATCTCTGACTTGAGACCATTGGCTCCCACTGTGGTCGCCAGCTTGTTCGAGGGAAAAGTCGATATGATTGTCATTAATTTGAATCTGTTACACCTTTATGGAATTACAAACGAGATTCAGAAAAAGATCGCCTTTTTATAAGGCTACAATGAGAATCAAAGAAAAATTACAACTTTCTCCTTTTTGAACAAACGCGGGATCCGTTTATCGGATCCTCGCTTGCGTGGGTGTCTTTGCCTGTGCCGGGGAGTTCTTTTTCGTTTGTGGACTACCGCGTAACCCGGATCCGGTGCGAGATCTACACGATCAAGAGGGGTTATTTCACAAAGGAAACAAGAGCCCAAAGCGAATGAGATCGACTAAGCGAAATCAAAGCTCTTCTCGAGATCAAAACAAGGTTTAATCTCGAGGAACTGATGTGGATCTGAGGTCGAAGTTGATCGCCTCCCCAAAAGTCAGATCTGGATCTTCAAAAGCGTCGCCTTTATCGTCAAAACTCAGATCTTGATCCGGCAGAGCTTCCTCATCTCTCTAAAATTCCCGGCCTCCTGCAAATGAGCCTTGCACCTCATATTTATAGCCTCAAAAGTGGATAACGGGTCAAAACTGGGCCCGAGGCCCGCCTAGCCACTTGGCAAGTGGCTCGGCTACCGAGCCACTTAGAAGTGGCTCGGTTTTGGCCGAGTCACCCAAGTACTTCGTTTTCGCCGTTTTTCGGTGTTCCGAGCCTGATTCGATTCAGGTTTATCGGTTCTCGCTGATCCGGAGCTTCAAAGTCGGGTTTATCCCTTCGCTCGCACGCGATTCGTCGCTTTATTGGCCTTAGATGCTTTGTCGACTTGCTTTATGCACCTCGTCGACTCGGTTTATTGACCTGGACGCTTCGTCGACTTTCTTTATGCGTTGGTGCCGACTCACTTTATGCGTTGGCGTCGCGGTGACTTGTTGTTGCATCATCGACGGTTCGCCGTTATGTCGTCGGATGGCTCACCGATCGTCAACTCTTTATCACAAGCTGTGTTCGGGAGTTTATAGGCAATTTTCAACGCCTACACTGCCGCGGCCTTTGGCCGAGACACAAAAAAGTGTCGCGCCCAAAGAGCCTTTGGCCGAGACACAAAAAGTGTCTCGGCTATGGGCGAGACACCGAGGAGTTTTCTTGTCAACCGGAGGGATTTGTTTGCATTTATGGATCCCATTTGACTTTATATGTACGTGGGGACATCCATTAATGTTAGTGGGCAGTTACACCCTTGAAAAACGCCCACTAAGCGCATAAATAGGGCATTAAACGTGCCTTAAAAGGAGGAAATAACGGTTACAATGGCCCTTTGGCCGAGACAGTTGTAACTGTCTGGACAACTAGAGAACAAACCGCCTCGTGAACAAGAATCGCCTCGTGAATAGTAACTATCTCGATGAATAAAGGTCACGAGACACCAAAAATTGTCTCGATGAACAAGGTTATGCAGACACCAAAACTATCTCGTAACTACTAGACAAAGGAACATGAACTGCTTATGCTTCTTTACGCAGCTTATGCTTCCTAAAGCTTATAAATACCCCTTTAACACGTGTTATTGGGGGAGGGGACAATCTGACTGAGGATCGGATTTTGGAGATTAAGATCTGACTTTTGGAGATCAGAGAGAGATTTTTTTTGGCAAAGAGGAAGATTTCAAGAACCTTTCTACGTGGAGATTCCTCGAGTTTAAGCTTTGTCTTAAATCTTGGGAAGAGTAGATATCTTACCTAGCTAAGATATTTGCTTAAGTTCTTGTTTCCTTTACGAAACATAAACTCAACCCCGCCAATTCGACGATCGTTGTTCGGTGGTCCACGGATTACGCGTCCCCAGCACAGTCAAAGATCCCACGCAAGCAGGAGCTCGCTACGTAGTGACTTCTGCGTGTGTTTCTAAGAGAGTGATATCATTTTCTTTGTAATAGAGAGATTTACACGTGTAATCTTTCATTTATTTTTATTCTTGAAACGTTTTGGAAATGGAAACTGCGAAGAGCTGGCGTCTTGCGGAGGTGACGTGGGATTTTGGAAAGATTTGATTTTTGTGCTGTTTGAGTCGGTAAAGTTTTGGTCTTTTTGTGAAGGTTTAGCTGAATTTGGTGAGCTTTGAGCTGAAGTTGTTATTGCTGCGCTGGATTGGTGAGGACATGATTAGATATTTTATGTTTGGTTTGTGAAATTTTGTTTAATTTGATTTCTGGAGCTTGTATAAATTAGTTTTTTTTCCCCCTGTTTGAGTTTTGCTTATGGTGGTTTGTATGAAATTTTCTAATTTTCACATTTTAAGGGATTTTTAAAGGGAGGTTTTGGAGAATGAATTTTCGTGTGGATTTGGATAGTTTTGAGTATTTTTCGGTGGTTTTGGGGGAATTGTGATTATTTGTGAAATTTAATTTAGTTTGGACTCTGTTTAGGCTGTGAGTTATTGCGGGAATCAGAAAAGATTTGATTTTTATTTTTTATTTTTTAACTGCGCTGGATTGGTGAGGATTTGGTCCTTTGGAGATTGGAGAATGGATTGTGAATTTTACAAAATAGACTTAACACGAACCAAGTTAGACTTAACACGAATCATGTTAGACTTAACACGAACCTGGTTAGACTTAACAGGAACCAGGTTAGACTTAACACTAACCTAGTTGGAATTAACACAAACCTGGTTGGACTTAACACGAACCTAATTAGACTAATTTCAGTTCTTCTCCCACGTTCTTCTGTTCAACTTATATTTAGACTTAACACGAACCTGGTTAGACTAATTTCAGTTCATGTTAAGTCTAATATTCCACTTTGGACTTGAACTTAACATCAAAAATATGGTCGGAGCGTGCTTCACATGTTTCATGTTAAGTCTAATTCGACTTGTTTTTAGACTTAACATGAAAAATATAGAGGAGATAAGGGCATTTTGGTGTTTTTAATTGAATTAAATTAGACTTAACATGAATTAAATTGAATTTAACATAAAATTAGACTTAAAATTGAGTTGAAATAGACATAATATATTTCATGTTAAGTCTAATTCGATTTGTTTTAGACTTAACATGCAAGAATATGGAGGAGATAATGGCATTTTGGCATTTTTAATTGAATTAAATTAGACTTAACATGAATTATATTGAATTTAACATGAAATTAGACTTAAAATTAAGTTGAAATAGACTTAACATGTTTCATATTAAGTCTAATTCAATTTGTTTTAGACTTAACATGCAAGAATATGGAGGAGATAAGGGCATTTTGGCATTTTTAATTGAATTAAATTAGACTTAACATGAATTAAATTAAATTTAACATGAAATTAGACTTAAAATTAAGTTAAAATAGACTTAACATTTTCATGTTAAGTCTAATTCGACTTGTTTTAGACTTAACATGCAAGAATATGGAGGAGATAAGGGCATTTTGGCATTTTTAATTGAATTAAATTAGACTTAACATGAATTAAATTAAATTTAACATGAAATTAGACTTAAAATTAAGTTAAAATAGACTTAACATTTTCATGTTAAGTCTAATTCGACTTGTTTTTAGACTTAACATGAAAAAATATAGAGGAGATAAGGGCATTTTGGCATTTTTTAATTGAATTAAGTGGACCTAACATGAATGAAACTGGACTTAACACGAACTAGGTTAGACTTAACATGAACCAGGTTAGACTTAACACGAACCTGGTTAGACTTAACACGAATCAGGTTAGACTTAACACGAACCTGGTTCGTGTTAAGTCCAGTTTCATTCGTGTTAGGTCTACTTTGTTTCGTGTTAAGTCCACTTTCATGAACCAGGTTAGACTTAACACGAACCGGGTTAGACTTAACACGAACCGGGTTAGACTTAACATGAATTAAAATAGACATAACACGAACCAGGTCGAACCCTAATATTCAATTACCAAACCACTTGTATTTCACAATTTTCAGAAAAACCAATTCGCAATCACAAAAAAGAAAAAAAAAGCTGAAATTTTTAATTTCCACATCTAATTATGTCTAAATGTCAAAAATCAAACTTGAACTTCACGACAAGAACCAACGGCCGTCATCTCATCTGTGCGCCGTCACAAGCGTCTCGATGAATCTCAACCCGTCGAATCTCGGTGCGAATTTCTCGACCTCCCCTCCCTTCCTCAATCCAGATCCCAATTCTTTCCTCTTCGAACCCTAAAATTCCATTAAAAAGGACAAACCTATGTAATTGAAAATTCAAGAACTTCCAAACTTGGTAATAATCTAAGAATAGTGATCGAATTCTATGTAAACTACCTCATGAGAATCAGACGGAAAGAAGAAAAAAACAAGGGAAATTGTGTAATGATGACTTAAAATAGAGGAGGAAGGAGTGCTTACGCCGAGAATGGTTTTCTTCGCAGTTTCCATTTCCAAAACGTTTCAAGAATGAAAACAAATGAAAGATTACACGTGTAAATCTCTCTATTACAAAGAAAATGATATCACTCTCTTAGAAACACACGCAGAAGTCACTACGAGCAGCCCTCGCCATGCGGATCTTTGCCTCGCGGCCGGGACGCCAGAATCCGTGGACCAATCCAACAACGATCGCCGAATTGGCGGGTTGAGTTTATGTTTCGTAAAGGAAACAAGAACTTAAGCAAATATCTTAGCTAGGTAAGATATCTACTCTTCCCAAGATTTAAGACAAAGCTTAAACTCTAGGAATCTCCACGTGGAAAGGTTCTTGAAATCTTCCTCTTTGCCAAAAAAATCTCTCTCTGATCTCCAAAAGTCAGATCTTAATCTCCAAAATCCGATCCTCGGCCGATTGTCCCTCCCCAATAACACGTGTTAAAGGGGTATTTATAAGCTTTAGGAAGCATAACTGCCGCAAAGAACGCAAACAGTTCATGTTCACTGTCCAGTAGTTATCGAGATAGTTTTTGGTGTCTCGTGACACTGTTCATCCGAGACAGTTTTTGGTGTCTCACGACACTGTTCATCCGAGACAATTACTGTTCACCCGAGACAGTTACTGTTCACCCGAGACAGTTTGTTCTCTAGTTGTCCAGACAGTTACAACCATCTCGGCCAAAGGGCCGTTGTAACCGTTATTTTCTCCTTTTAAGGCACGTTTAATGCCCTATTTAAGCGCTTAGTGGGCGTTTTTCAAGGATGTAACCGCCCACTAACATTAATGGAAGTCCCCACGTACATATAAAGTCAAATGGGACCCATAAATGCAAACAAATCCCTCCAGCTGACAAGAAAACTCCTCGGTGTCTCGCCCATAGCCGTGACACTTTTTGTGTCTCGGCCAAAGGCTCTTTGGGCGCGACACTTTTTTGTGTCTCGGCCAAAAGCCGCGACAGTTTTAACTATCTTGATTATTTTGACCATAACTCCCTCGTCCAATCTCAGAATGAGGTGATTCAAAATGCGTTGGAAAACTGATGAGGAGAGATACAACTTTTATTTTTTGAGCTTCTCCAGATTCAAATCACATCATAGCCAAAATCCATGAGATATTTGGTGTCTCGGCCATGGCCGAGACACTTTTTATGTCTCGGCCACTGCCGAGATACTCTAGATTATTTTGGCGATAACTCCCTCGTCCGATCTCTGAATGAGGTGATTCAAGATGCGTTGGAAAGATGATGAGGAGAGATACAACTTTTATCTTTTGAGATTCTTCAGATTTGAATCGAATCATGGTCAAAATATGTGAAATATCTGAGACATATGTGAGACACTTTTTTGTGTCTCGGCCATGGCCGAGACACTTTTTGTGTCTCGGCCACTGCCGAGATACTTTGGATCATTTTGGAGATAACTCCCTCGTCCGATCTCTGAATGAGGTGATTCAAGATGTGTTGGAAAGATGATGAGGAGAACTACAACTTTTATGTTTTGAGATTCTTTAGATTCAAATTGTTTCATGGCCAAAATCCATAAGACCTTTGGTGTCTCGGCCATGGCCGAGACACTTTTTGTGTCTCGGCCACTGCCGAGATACTCTGGACCATTTTGGCGATAACTCCCTCGTCCGATCTCTGAATGAGGTGATTCAAGATGCATTGGAAAGCTGAAGAAGATATCTACAATGTTCCATTAGCAAGACACACATGGCATAAGCAAAACACACATGGTGCTACATTCTTTATGGGCATTCTGCAGCTCCCCAGCAGAGTCGTTTCTTCGTTGTTTTGCCGTTCAATTGACTCGTATGCTTCGCCAATTCATTTCATGTGCTCATTAGTTTAGCTGCAGCATTAGACGATCCTTCTTGACTCAGATAATAACGTTCATCATCTTTTCTCTGGTATGAAGTAAATTAGAGTTTCATAGGCAATTTTTTATGCCTACAGATACCCCCTCCAAAGTTTCCAGAATCCACTGTATTTTATCGAGGAGTCTGGAATACTTTGGATAAGATAAGTCCTGCTTCTGCCCAATATTGGACTTTGTTGAATGGACTCATGAATTGCTTCTTAATTTCTGGCTACGCGACGTCGCTGACCATCTTTTGAAATCAAGAGCTGGAGTTGTTGTATTTTGAAATTGATTGATATTGATGAGAGTTGACGTTAAACTGATCATCTTCGTCCGAAGGCTTGCAATTGAGTCGTAGTTAAACTTCCAAAGGCAATTTCGGAATGAGAATCTTCCTGAGCATACTTGAGCTTCTGGAGGCGATGTAATGGCACATTTGCATTGGCAATGAGCTACAAAGTGTATTAAATCACGGTGGGAGAAAGTGCTCAACCCCGGCTGGAGGAGCGAACCCGCTGTCGCAAGTTATTGCTTGTACGATAGATATAGGATTTTTAGCAAACCCTCAGCTATCAACAGATTTGATGAGCCTTTACCAACTACCGTTTGAGTTGGACTAGCATGTAGTTTGTCTAAGTCCGTTCTACATATTACGTTGTGCTAAAAGAATGAACTCTCTTAGACTTTGTGCTACGATATTGAATACGCAGGCTTGGTCAATTATCACGGGAATTGACTACCCGGCGGCGCGTGTTAGACGCTGACCTATTCCTAATTTAAGGACAGGAATAACACCTACTACGCATAAATAGGCGTAGATTTAACAGATCATTAAGTCAGTAAAGAGACTGGCTATGTATTGAATACATAGACTTTGTTTGCTACGATGCTGAATACGTAGACTTGGTCAATTATCACGGGAATTGACTACCCGGCGGGTGTTAGACGCTGACCTATTCCTAATTTAAGGACAGGAATAACACCTACTACGCATAAATAGGCGTAGATTTAACAGATCATTAAGTCAGTAATGAGACTGGCTATGTATTGAATACATAGACTTTATTTGCTACGATGCTGAATACGTAGACTTGGTCAATTATTACGGAAATTGACTACCCGGCGGCGTGTGTTAGACGCTGACTTATTCCTGGTTTAAGGACAGGAATAACACCTACTACGCATAAATAGGCGTAGATTTAACAGATCATTAAGTCAGTAATGAGACTGGCTATGTATTGAATACATACGATGTTGAATACGTAGACTTGGTCAATTATCACAGGAATTGACTACCCGGCGGTGCGTGTTAGACGCTGACGTATTCTTGGGTTAAGGATAGGAATAACGCCTACTACGCATAAATAGGCGTAGATTTAATAAATCATTAAGTCAGTAATGAGACTGGTTACAAGTGTAGGCTTTTGAAGTTGTGTCTTCTCTTGGGGCAAAGACGGACCCGTTGTGTTGAAGAGGAAGAAGGTATTTTCCCGCTTCAACTGAAAACTCATCGTTCACGTGAACTTAGAGTTGAAAGATTCTGAATGCACGCGCATTGAAGAATCTGGAAGGAAACTCAGAGTGGGATCTCCACTCTAGGAATCAAATTTGAGTCGTGCCACATAGCATTGACTCTGAAGATACCTTTTAACTCATGTGAGTAAAAGGTGGAATTTAGATAATCCTAACTACATGAAGGTCTGATTACCCAATTTACATGGTTTGGCCCTAACTATTCAAAGTTTTGACCAAGTGGGAGTGAAAATTTAAAATGACCCTAACTGTTCAAAGGTTTGGTCGTACTGAAACATGAATAATGAACCTAACTGTTCAAAGGTTTGGTCGTACTGGACCCAGTGGGAGAAGATTAGATTTCTAAAAAAATATTAAAGGAAAGAACATATTTCACCTCACAGTGGGAGTTTTAGTTTATTAACTAAGTGGAGGAAAAGAATTAACTATCAGAGGTAATAGTTAGCATGATAGTTCTTTTCTTTGTGGTCCTGCCATCCTATTGAAGAGAATTGGTGGGAGATTTTAGTGGAGTTATCAGAGATAACTTTTTGTGGACCTACCATCCTGTTGAATAGGATTGATATGGGATTTTGGAAGAGTTGGTAGAAGGTGAAGGAAAGAAAGTATTTTCTTATCTTTCGCTTCACAGTGAGAACTCTAGTTATAGGTTATCCTGAATATACTAAGGACAGCATCTCTTCAGGAACTTCCTATTAATCGATATCGTCGTCTTGCTACCACCTTTGGTGAGCAAGCAGGATCTGCCTCGTACCCATTGGGCTGCTCTTGTAAGTATCCGGGCCGTAGTACGATAGGCCCGAAGAGCTTTACCAAGTTTATCATTTTGACATTATGATCCCGGCGTCAATTAGAGCCTGGATACTGTCTTTAAGGACAAAATAACTTTTAGTAGGACGATGGACCCTCCTGTGATACGCACAGTATTTTGGGTCCGAAGTCTTGTCAGCCTCCTCCTGATTTGTAATAGGTGACAACTTGATTTTGTTGCTGTCAAGGAGGTGCTTGAAAATGATCGGAACTTCTTCGTCTCTGAAAGAGTATGTCCCGTGGAATTCTGATTTAGAAGCTTTTTGTTGCTCTCGAGGTTGTTGGCGCGGTCGTAGTTGTGACGTTTGACTTACGTCAACAGCAGCCATGTGTGCCTTTCCTCTATTGCAGAGGCAAAATTTACTTCCGAGGGTCACCGTCGCTTTGCCTCTTTCTTCCTTCTGAGGAAACGTTCGGCTTGTTCTCCTTGTATTTTCAGATCTTTCCATGTAGTTGGTGGGACAACCCCCATGACCTCCAACAGATCAATAAAGAGATTCTTGTGGCACGTCTACAATATGAACTCCTCGGTGATTGGATCTTTGTAATTTATGGCCTTATTGCGGAAGCGTTTGACGAAATAGTCAATTGACTCTCCACTTCTTTGCTTTTCATCCAGAAGGGTTCCAATCGAGACTTCGGTGTCGTCGTCGAAGAAGTTGCTGAGGAACAAGCTTTCCATGTCATTCCAGCAGTTGATGCTACCTGGCTTGAGTCTTCGATACCAATTGAAGGCAGCCTCACGAAGGGTTCCTACGAATGACCAAACCATCAAAGGCTCATTTCCCGAGATCACACCCAGATAAGATTTGAAGTAGATCAAATGTTGCGTGGGTGAGCCTCTTCCATCAAATGGTGTGAAGTTAATCAAGTTGAACTTCGGTGGGTATGGAATTGAGTCCCAATCTCTCGGGTATGGACACGGGATACCGGTCTTCTTGACTTCTTGAGCGGATATTAGAGCATTGATCTTGCCTTCAAGCTCCTTTATTTTCCCGCCTTCACCCTCGCCTTGCTTCGGATGATTAATCAGATTACTCCCAGTAGGAGGGGTTGGGCCATCTCTACTTTGAGTTCTTGATGCAGTTTTCTTTGGAGGTTGATCAGCAAGGATGTGTTCATCCACTTCCGTATCGCTGTCTTCTATATCATGGGCAACACGGTGACTGGATCCGCCTTGTTGACTGGATTCAGGTTGAGCAGCTTTCTGACTTCGCAACTCTCTCATCTGCTGCATGGCTAACTCTATTTCTATTTTCATCTCAGCCTTAAATTCTTCTCTCTGTTTAGCTAAGGCTTCTTGCAATATTTGAGCCAGCATTTCAGGAGTGATGGTGTAAGCTTCTCTGACCTGACCTACGCTTGACATTGTGTCATCGGATGCTATTGCTGAGCAGGCATTGGAGGTCTCATCTTCAGATGAATCTCCTTCATGCATCCTTCTATAGTCTCTGCGTCTTATAGCCCGCAGTTGCAACCGAGACATCCTCTGGGAAATTTGGGCACCAACTTTCCCCTCAGGAGTAAAATCAGGGTCTGTGTCTGTCGCGGCTTCTTCTTTTCCCTTGTTTACCATGTTAATGGTAACTTCAGGGAATTCATCCCGTTGGACAGTTTGTTTTCTTCTTCGGAAGCGTCTTGGCCTTGGCTTCGATTCTTCCGTTGTTGGCAGGGAAAGCCTCTTGAATACCGAAGCTCTTTGTGGGAGAGCCTTCGACTCGGAGCAAGCACATCCTGATAGTAGTGTCTTGACTAGCTGTGTACACGAGCAAGAACAATCTATTTCATCAATTGTCCTTTTTCGCGTGTTGCCACCCCCAGCCTGATGATGCGGTTGGTGTGGTCCGTCATGGATTGCACTTTCACCCCCAAGTGTAACGTTACCTTTAACTGGAGGACACGTCTTCTTTTGGGGGCGTCGACCATTTGACCTGAGAGACACTCTTAATCGTTTGGCTTCATCATCTGAAGTCGTCTTTGCATGAACCACAAGTGTCTGGTCATCTTTTGTGACTTTGCGAGTCACACGCTTCAATTTCTTCCTTTTAGCAGGCTCGCGGACCCCCTGCGGGATGCTCAAGCGAGATGCGATAGGAATTCTTGAAGCCTGAGATGTCCCAGCCTGCTCAAGACACTTTTGATCATCAGTTTGAATCTGGACACGACCCCCAGTCTGTCGACCCAAACGTTCCTTCACTGGTGCCTTGTCTTTGTCTCCAAGCTGTGGACCGAGGTGATTAAACACCGAAGTTGATGGATTTGTTGTTGATACATCAGCAGGAGAGGCGGATGAACGAGGCGAAGAAGTACCCCCTTGGCCGAGACAGTTGGAAGTGTCTCGGCTGAGGCTCCTTTGGCCGAGACACTTTTGACTGTCTCGGCCAAGTGCTCTTTGGCCGAGACACCTTGGACTGTCTCGGCTAAAGGCTCTTTGGCCGAGACAGTTGGAAGTGTCTCGGCCAAAGGCAGAGCCTTGGGCCAGCTTTTGTGCAGATTTTGGGATCCAAACTTTGTGACTTTGAGTTGATCCCTTGGTCGATTTCAGCTCTTGAGCTTTATGCGATAACAAAGACGCCGCGACGAAAGTGGCACGCACGACGCTTTGAGCGCCGCTTTTTGTCAAACGGGATCTCTTGACGAGAATCCATTCTTCCTTGGCGGGAGTGCTGACGGATTGAGATTGAGGCGCTGTGGTTTCCTGACGCCTCTGATCACGTGAGTTCGTATGATAATGAACTCCGTCCGTCGACTCCATGGCCTTAGCAAATTGACGGGCCATCTTCTGACGTTGCCTCTGACGAGCCCTCTTCGTCAGAGTTGCAGAGACCTTGTAAGATGACTCTTTCTTCTGAATAGAGCCACCATGAGCAGAGCTCCCGGCTTTGCAATTTGCCGGGGTATTGTTGCGAGGGGAAACCTCCGTCGCGAGTGGCGAGATTCATCACGCACTACGACAGATCGACCTCCCTCCTTGGAGACGAGACCCTCCGATGCTTGCGAGACGAGGAGGATTTCGATGAAGAGGAGGAGAGATACTTTTCGAACTTGGCTTGATCGAAGACATAATTCAACCCATCAACCATGAGGTCGGCTTGATCATTGCTTGGCTGCGACACAATAGCCTCAAGGCATGAGAATTACATGAAAAAAAGGCTGAATCACATAGATCTGTAATTTAAGGGCTGCAGCACATAGGGAAAAGTTGGAGTGGCCAGGTCACATGAAGTTATTACTTTTGGTGCATTGACACAGTTTTCCCAACAATAAATTCAGAAGAATATATATATTATTATTCAAATCGAATAATCAAATAGATGAGTTTGTCCCTTTGAGCGAATGAAATGTACAAATCCATATCTAATCTAGTTATTTGTCAGGTTATGTTGAAGGTTGATCCAATTTCAACCCATACCTCCGATCGCACTGTACTCATCTAGATCTACATTACATGGGAGTCATTAATCAACTCTACAAACTTATTTCAAAGAAATGCATTTCACGTTTTTTCCTTTTACACATGATTATATTGTTATAAGCCATCTAAGGGATATGTAGAATTCCACATGGTCATCAAATTGCTCATTCTCATGCAGTACAGCATGGGTAAATAACTTAGGGTGCGTTTGGTAACTGAGGCGTTTTTAATGTTTCCGTTTTTTTTTCAAAAAAAACACTGAACCGCGTTTGGGAAGTGGGGTGTTTTTTTGGGCTGACCATTGAAAAAGACCCATAAAAAACGCTTTTGGCAAAACACCAAAAAAGTGTTTTTAAGTCCCGTTCTTTTTTTTCATCCAAAGCCCGATCCCCTTTTCTCCCCAAACCCTAGTTGCCGCCGGCCAAGATCGCCGCTTCGCTTATCGCCACAGACGCCGCCACCGCCGAGTAGTCACCCGCCCTTCAAATCGTCGCTGCTCCTCCGAATCCTTCGAGTCGTCGCCGCTACCTCTTCGTCGCCGGCTCCTCCATCTCATCGTCACTACTGTCTCCTCGTCCCCGAGTAGCTGCCGCCGCCCCGACCCGATCAAGCTATATTTTCCCCCTTTTTTGCTGATTTTAGCCCTTCTATGTTGAAAGATTGAAAGGGGATCTAGAGTATACTGTCATATCTTCCTTATTTCTTGTTTATTTCCAATTTTGAGTGGTAGCAATTTGCATTGAAAGCTCCTACATTTGTCGTGGTGATGGTCTGAAACCTTTTTTGTTGCTTGATGCCATCAAAACTTGCATATGTGTGTTGTACATAGCATATGTTAATAACCAGTAAATTTTCGTTGTCATGGGTCATTGTATTAATTGTATTAATTGTATTAATTGTGTTCACTGTGGCATATTAGATTTTTTTAAAAAAAATTTGAATTATAGGCATTGAAAAAAGCTCCCGAATGGTGGTTAGCCAGTCGCCGTGGCCGTGACGATGCGTCGGCCGTGGCAACGGCAGCGGCATTGACCGGTGGTGGGGAGTGGCAATGGGCGAGTGGTTGGGTGTGATTAGTGGTTGTTGATTGGTATCATGTGCTATATAAATGGTCAAACTAGTTTAACCAAATGGTGTTTTCAAAACACTTTTGGGAGAAAAACACCATGACATGGTGTTTTTCTACAAAATTACAACAATAAAATCACCTTGGTTACCAAACACACCTAGAATTCCATATGATCATCAATTGCTCATTCTCATGCATCAAAATATGGGTAAATTACAGTAAATCCTCAAGAACTTTTAGCATTTTGCAGTAAATCCCCAATAACTTTCAAAATTGCAATAAACTTTCAATAACTTTTAGAATTGCAGAAAAACCCTAATAAGTTTTCGGATTTTGTAGATAACCCCATAAGTCAAAACCAAAAACAATATAAACAAACATTTTGAAACTTACTAGGGTTTTAGTATAATTTATATATCCAAAAATATTGGGGGTTTTTTTGGGAAAAGCTATTGGGATCTAGTGTGATTTTGAAGTTATTGGGAGTATATTGCAAAATGCTTAAAGTTCTTAAAACATCTAAGAACATATCTTCCAACGGTCGACCAAGATTTTACCATATCAACAAAAAGATGTTCGTTGAAGGGCCACCACACAAAAGAAATATAGAGAAACAGCTTAATCAAAGTAGAATCCTACCATCCAATGGAAATACGATGCTAGAAGAAATAGAACTTACTAATTCAAATATAGAGGAAAATATGGGGTGTGTTTGGTGACTCACTAAAAATGGACCAAACTTGATCATTAAATTGGTTTTGGCAATAAGTGGCTTAGTACTGGACAAGCTCTCCCCCGATTCACAACTAAGTGTAAAGACCTAAAAATAAACTAAACTAAACTAGGTCATTTCTAGTCTAGTTTTTATCAATCAACAAAACACTCTAAAACTAAACTTTGGAGACAAGTTAAAAGAGGAAAATGCATATACCTATTATTGTACAATCTTAGATCTAAGTTCACAAGAAAGAGGAGCATAGATTTACTAGAAGAATGTAAGCAGTACAATTTTTTTATTTTTTATTTTCTATTTCATTTTATTTTTTTAAAGAGAAACTGGCGCAACATGCCCAAAGAATTTAGTGAATTGAATAAACAGATAAAGAGAAACTGGCGCAACATTCTCTTCAATTCAATGTATGAAGAATTTAGATCCTTATTCTGACTCTGTTTTTATTTCTCTTTTGTCAATAAACTTTGTTTTCTCTTTTGCTACTCAAAAGTCGTGTACGAATTTTCTTCCGCATAATCTTAAGTGTCATCATAAGTCAAATTTGATTGAATAGTGATCCAAGCTGTCATCACATAATTCTTTTATCATAGATAATATAACCAAATCATAGAAGTACGTAGGAATGTTTACTTCTATCTGTATTTTAAACGTCGCATGTCCCTTTCTGCTTCTACGTCTGACTTATGGTATCAAAACAAATATAGTAAATACACTATTTTGTTCTTGAAATCTTTGACTTGCTGTAGTTTTAGTTATGTGCATGCATGATCTTAACTAGAAAGGTGCATTGGCACTATTTTCATGTGACTGTATATCAATAATAAACTTAACAACTCATGAAATGGATGATATCTAAAAGAACAACAAACATTAGTTAGGCTTATCACTTATGACAAATAATAATGCGAAGGGCATGTCCTTTTGGTCCCAATATTCATGGGACCAACTATTGAATAAGGTGGTAAGTGTCATTTTTTTTAAATAAAATTCCAATCAAGATTAATAGCCAATGAAAAGATAACAGAAGAAGGAAAATTTCCATATCGGCAAGAAAAGGCTTTGTTGTCGTCATTATTGTTAGTAATAGAAATTCAACATAAATTTTGTAAAAATAAAAATAAAAATTCGATTTTTCTCCAAAAGTTGAAAAAAAATTGCACCAAAGAAATAGAGAACTTACCAAAAGAAGAAAAGAAGATGACGAAGAGGAGCAGGTCAAAAAAGGATGCAGTGATCAGACTACCTAACTAGAGTAACAACAAACTGGAAAGAAACAAGAAAAAAAAGAGTGAGAAACATGGATCTCATCTAGCTGCGCATAGTATAAATTATGCTCAACATACTTGATCTTCAAAGAGCCACAACAACATCAAATCATTCTTCTCTGAAAATAAAATGCTTGAAACTTGCCCTTTCTTTTACCTGGCAGCATATGCATTGGCATTCTGGATTGTCTGATGCAGGTATTGACATGACCTTAGCCATAAGCATTTGTACTTTACAGCATTTATATACTACATTTTTTGTTCGGCTATATAATTTCTATTGTGTATTTTAACAAATTATTCTTTTTGCATTACAATGAATTTCAAACAACTTAATAAGCTTAATTAATACTTTTGTCCTCTAACTTCTAAACTGGGAAAGATGTTAAGGGCAGTAGAACCAAGAAGGAAATGGCAAGGACAATTCATACTGAGATTACTAATTTGGCAAGAGAGCAAAGTAGATAATACTAGCTTTTGATAGAGCTATGGACTCTAATGAAAGTGACTTGACTTACTTGTTAGCAAACAAGACTTCATACATAATTTGCAAAATATGTGCTAGAAAGCTTGGCTATATCAGAACAACAGTGCCCTGTTTTGCTTATGGGCGTAGCTGATGTTTTCTTGGTCCCTAGAGATTTTGAGTTATTCTATGATCAGGCTCCAGATAGTATGAAGAGTTTGGGGACTTCATATTCTTTAACTACATATGGGGTAGGTAACTTTCTTAGCAGTTTTCTCCTATTAGTTGTCTCTGACATCACCAAAAGAGATTGAAAGGGATGAGTACAGAATAATTTGAATGCCAGACATCTAGACTAAACTTATGATATACTATGAAGTGTAATTTACATTGCTTTTGCCCCAGCAAATAAGGATGTCCATTTTAATTATTCATAGTACGCTTGGAAAAAAAAATCATAAACGAAGACAAAATGAAAGGTGAAGATCGAAGAAGTTAAGAAAAAAAACTTATTAATTTGATCTATCATCATTTCCAACACATGGACATGAATCAAAATCAAGAAAAAAAGAAAATCTTAATAGTTACTAATCTAGCATTGTAGGTGATAAAGGGATTAAAGCCAAAATCCTCAATCTAAGGCACATGCATTAACCACGGAATTGGAGTAAAGGCTTAATCCCTGCATAGAGGCAAATGTCATCAAGCGTAAAAGGTACTTGCCTTAACTCTTGTGTGTTCCCAAGAGAAAGTACTATCATGATCTAGAGCACTGGCAGCCTCTTCAGGAAGTCTACTATGTGCTTTAAATCTCTCAACTAAGCTAGGACTAACTGGACAACCAGTTACTTCACTCAACATCTCTACAAAGGTTTGAACCATACTTGCAGCTTGCGCTTCTTGTTCTTTCTGCCTATCCACTTATTGAGTGGCTATCACCTTCTGATGTAGAACACACTACGGATATAATCATGGAGAAACTGGAGGATCCGACAGAAGAAAATAACTTGCAATGAAGAACGGGTCATATCTCCCAAACCATACGTCGGAATTGGACAAATTATATATGAAAATCATGTATTTTTTTAGACGGAGTCAACAAAACCAACTGTTAATTGGTTTGTTGCTGTCTATTTTGTGAATTTCTCTCTAGATTAAGAGTTATCAGAGTTTTTATCAGTTTTTTACTATTTTAGGTAATATTTTAGGAGTCTGTTTTGATTAGGAAATAAATCCGATTTGATTCCAATGACCGATTTGTTTCTCCAATCATAGAGAGTCTTTAAGGAGAGTTTTATTATTTTTTAGTAAAGTTCGGGTCCTAGTAGGAGTCTTATTTATTTTTATTTAAGTAGATGATTGTAAGCCCTAGAGGCATAACTTTTGATCAATAAAATTTCCTCGGTATTATATTTTCTTCGTGGATTTGAGGTTCTTCGTGGATTCGAAGATTGTTCTTTATTGATTTAGAGAACAACCATTGGTGGATTTTGAGGTTTATTACTTCCGCGCTGCGTTAATTGGTATCAGATTCATGTTTCTCCGGTCCGATGGCAGGCGACGAAGCCCCTATTTTCTAAACTGAGTTTGATGAGTTGATGACCGATGTTAATCAGATTAAAACTACGATAGTTGACTTGCGTTGGCAATGGAGCGTTTGAACACGGTAGGAGTTCAAAATCGTGTTGATGGTCGCTAATGACGTGATCTGACTACAGGACGAATTCATTAGCGACAGTGATGACCATGAAGCCCCATGCCAGGGTTATGATCGCAGAGGCCGCCGATGATGGGACAATTATGATGCTGGAGAGCTCAAATGAAGATGGATCAGCCATCTTTCAACGGGCAACTCCATATTGAAGAATTTCTTGATTGGATTGCAGAGATGGAGAGGTTTTTCGAGTATATGGAGATCCCAAATGAGCGGAAGGTTAAGTTGGTAGTCTACCGACTTAAGGGTGGAGTATCTACTTGGTGGGAATGAGTATGCATGAATCAATCCTGTCAACGAAAGCTGAAAGTCGATAAGTGGGAGAAGATGAAGAAGTTGCTAAAAGCCCATTTCCTGCCTAGTGACTATGAACAAATCTTGTTCGGACAATACTAGAATTGCAAACAAGGTGAAAGAATAGTTGATGAGTACATGCATGAATTTTACCGGCTGTCATCCCGCAATAATTTGAATGAGAATGAAACCCAACAGATGTCTTGTTATATCGGGGGGTTGAGGATTTCGATTAAGGACCGTGTGTCTTTGCAACAGACATATACTTTGGTAGACACGGTTAGCCTATTTGAAAGGTGGAGCGACAACTTGGACGGAACAATCAAGGATCATGGGCAGCTTCAAAGGGTTCGCACATGAATTATAATCGTGGCATGAATAAACAATCTCAATTCATCACTGATCAAGATTCAGCAGTTGAGAAGGGTATAGGAACGACAACAACAGCAGTAAAGAATGCTACAACAGCAGCAAAGAAGGCTACACCAGATCCAATCAAGTGCTACAGATGCTGTCAACCTGGTCATTGATCCAATTAGTGCCTTAAAAGAAATATTGTGAATGTGGTGGACCGTGGCGAGGAGGATGCAGACCAAGATGACGCTGAAGGCTATGGCGATGAGGAGGTTGAGTATCATGATGATAGGGATCAACTTTTGTATGTTGTGCGACGATTGTTGCTTGCTCCAAATATAGAAGAACCACCTCAGAGGCATAATATTTTCTGTACGAGGTGCACCGTGACGCAGAAGACTTGTGATATTATCATTGATAGTGGCAGTAGTGAGAATATTGTCTCTCGGTGTATGGTGGAGAAATTATGTTTGAAGACAGAGAAACACCATGCTCCCTACAAGATTGGTTGAATTCGTAAGGGTAATGATGTGCAGGTTGATGAGGTGTGTCGGGTACCTTTTTCCATTGGCCGTAATTATGTTGATGAGGTACTATGTAATGTGGTTGAGATGGATGCTTGTCATATGCTGTCATGGCAGTTCGATGTTGATGCCATGCACATGGGGAAGGACAATGTTTATATCTTTAAGAAGGATGGGCGCCGAGTTATGCTCATGCCTCTTACAGAGAAGGGGCTAGCTAAGATAGATGTTTCTAAAAAAAACTTTTTGGTTATTGACAATAAAGATTTTATAAAATATTTGAAGCAATTTGAATAGATTTATGCTCTTGCTATATCAGGAAAAGAGGATTTTGTCCCCACTAAAATTTCACCTGAAATGCAGACCCTCTTGCAACAGTTGGACGCAGTTATTCCTGAAGAACTTCCTGCCGAGTTACCGATATTTTGAGACGTCCAACATTAGATCGAATTCATCCTTGGACCACGCTTACCAAATCTACCACACTATCGAATGAGCCCAAAGGAAGGAGAGATCTTGTAGAAATAATTGGATGATCTCATCCAGAAAGGTCTTATACGAGCCAACATGAGTCTATGTACCGTACTGACATTACTTGTGCCAAAGAAGAACGGAACAAGATTTGGTGGGGATAACAAGTATGAGGTGGACTATGACAATGCCACATTTGTAGTGAACTTGGGACTTAGAGATTGTGGTTGCAATAAGTGGCAACTTAGTGGTTTCCTTGCATACATGCAGTTGCAGCCATGATCAAACAAAAAATGGAGCTAGAGAGGTATATGCATGAATACTACACAAAGGAGTACTACATGTTGGCATATGGGTTGAATATCACCCCTATACCTGATATGAAGCAATGGCCAAGATTAGGGTTCCCTGAACCAGAACCACCTATAATAAGGGAAATGCCTGGTAGACCAAAGAGATCAAGAAAGAGGGAAGTAGGAGAGGAAACAGCTGCCACGCTTACGGTGAAAAGAAACAAGATGCAAAATAAGTGCAAAATCTATGGGAGAATTGGTCACAATAGGAAGACTTGTAAAAATCCACCAATTGTTAGACATGCACCAAGCAGAGAAGGTAGACCCAGGAAGCCTCCTAATAGCATGAACACTAAACCAGTCATAAGGCAATATAATATTGTCAAGAGAGGGAGGAAACCTGTAAGTTTTTCAAAATTTTTAAATATGTGAAATTTTTTTAAGTTTGAAACATGCCAAAAAAATTCAAATTTTAAATGTGTCTAATTTTATGCCATAGGGAAGCAAGAGTAGGGAGGTAGGTGGACCACATGATGAACACATTTTCAACACTGATGACACAACTACTCAAGTGAGTAAATATAGCTTTCTACAATAATTCCATTTTTTTTACAAAAAGGGACTATCCTATTGTCCTTGATGATACATTGTATGGACAAGCTTTTGAAACACTAGAGCCATCAGCACCTACCTCATCACAAGTATCAACACAACTTGCATCCTCACCACCCCTCCCACAACCACCCTTAGCAGTACCTATAGCAACTGGGAACGTAGCTACCTCCTCATGTCAACCAAATGTCTCAGAACAATCCTCTCAAGTGAGCTCAACAACACCAATACTAAATAGGAAAGTATTCAACATACCACGCCCACTTGGAAGAGGTAATGTATGTATAGCTAGGACCCAATTGAGAGAAACAGCAGCTCAATTGCAGCAAGGCAAAGGGAAGACCAAGGAAAGGCCTTTGTGGAAACCATGATGGAGTCAAATAACACGTTATGGTTGTTATGTATTTTGGGTATGATGATATGAACATCATTTTGTATATTTTGGTGATGTATTTTAGTGTTATATGCACAATAATGTAGATTTAGTTCCTTTGATGCCGAAACAGTGAAGAACACTAGTGACTGTTGGGTTTTTCTTGTGTCCGATGATGTATTTTGGCAAACAAATGAAAAACCTAAAACATTCATGTACTCTTAATGATGACATTTTATGATGAATATGGTATGTGAATATGGTGTTTCTTGAGTCTATTTTGGTGATGAATATGTTGTATCTCTATTTTTGTTTCTTAAGTATGTTTTAGTGATGAATATGGTATAGGAATATGGTGTATCTTCATTGTCTTTCTTTAAAATCTTGAGATTATTTTGATGAAGGATATGGTGTTTTTCTTGATGTATTTGATGAAGTTATATAAGGTAATTAGGTTGCATTTTATGAAGTTATGTGACATGATATCTGCTTCACTTGCATTTGATGAAGTTGTCTAGTAATCAAATATGTGTTCAAATACATTTTGATTTCATCGACGAACTTCTCAAGTTAGTTTGATGACAAATACTTTGTCTCCACAATGAAATAGATCAAAATAAACTTCATTTCACATTCACCTTTCCATTACATTTTCTATGCAAAAATAAAAATAAAAATAAATAAATAAATAAATAAATAAATAAATAAATAAATATACCGGAGAAAATATAGAAAAATAACATGAAAACTATTCCAATTACAATGAAGACTTTACAATTACAACATGTAGCTCTAGTTTTCATCCCTTGCATCTCATTCTTCATTTGTAAATTCTTATCCTTAAGCAATTTGTTCTCATGTTCTAACCTATTGGTTAGTTCTTCCATTAGCCCAATCTTCCTGCACATCTCACTAAGCTCAATCTTCAGATTCTTTTTCTCACACATAAGCTTATTTATAACTTCTCTTGGCCTCCCAACAATCTCTCCATCATGCCATTGAAAAAAATCACAAATTTTTAAATCTGTTGAATGATTGTAGAAATGGTAGCTGTAAAATCGTCTCCCTGGATTAGCTTCCGTGAGAGAAGTTAGCAAACAAGCCCTAAAATTATACTTGCATTTCATCTCAAACCTCATGACATGAGAAGAAGAAGAAGAAGCAACGACCTCATTGGAGAAAGAAATTTGAGACATTTATAGGTTTCAAACACCAAAAAGACAGAAAATTGCAAGAAAACAAAAAAAATTTAGAATGTTTCTTCTTCTTCACAAGAAAATTAATGGAGGTTTTTTGGGGGTCAAGCAATAGGGGCGGATGATTCTGTTAAAGTGAGAGAAAGAAGATGAATTTTAGTCCGATGGGGTAGGTAGGTTAGGTGGGCATGAGTTAATGTTTGGTTTATGGTGGGTTAACATGGGATGTCACGTGCAAAACATGTGAGACTTAAAAGGGTAGAATAGGAACCACAGTTACATTTATAACGGAAAAGGGGTCCCAGTGGTTGATTAAGAGAAGAAAAAATTTAAAGGTGGTTTATAGATTAATTAAACAATAAAGATGGTTCCTACAGAATCACGCTAACTTAAAGGTGGTTTCCAGGAGAAAAACCCATAGTGTTTCTACAGTGTTTCACCTTTGTTTTAAAGCACAAGTCTGGGCAGCAGAATAAGGTTGCAGATGCAGTCAATCGAAGAGCTGCTTGTTGGTGACTTTGCTGACAGAAGTGACTATATTTGAATACCTAAAGGAGTTCTATGCAGAAGACGAAGACTTCATTGAGGCATGGAACAACTGTCTAAAGAAACGATCGGCCAGATGTTTTCATATCCATGATGGTTATTTTTTCGTAGAGATCAGTTGTGCCTACCCCATAGTTCACTAAGTGAGAAAATCATACGAGACCATCATGCTGGCGGGTTATGTAGACATGTAACATTGCCTATAAGTCCCCGAACGTAACTCGTGATAGTGAGTTGATGATTGACGGACCGTCAATGATGTAAATGCATAAAACAAGTGAACAAAGCGCAATAAGCACATCGGTGAAGCATACGAGTCAATGGGAATGGCAAAACAACGAAGAAACGACTCAACCATGAGCTACAGGGTACCCATAAAAGACGTAGCACCACGTGTGTCTCACTCCCACCATAGGTAACTTGGCTATGGGAGGTTGTATATATCCTCTCCATATTTCTAACGCATCTTGGATCAACTCATTCTGAGAACGGACGAGAGAGTTAGAGCCGAAACAACCGAGAGGGTCCAGGCTGTTTCACACCTGCAGGATACCCATAAAAGACTTAGCATCACGTGTGTCTCGCTCCCACCATGGGTGGCTCGGCTATGGGAGGTTGTATATATCCTCTCCATCTTTCTAACGCATCTTGGATCAACTCATTCTGAGAACGGACGAGAGAGTTAGAGCCGAAATAACCGAGAGGGTCCAGGCTGTTTCACACCTGCAGGATACCCATAAAATACTTAGTACCACGTATGTCTTGCTCCCACCAAGGGTGGTTTGGCTATGGAAGGTTGTATATATCCTCTCCATCTTTCTAACGCATCTTGGATCAACTCATTTCGAGAATGGACGAGAGTTAGAGCCGAAACAACCGAGAGGGTCCAGGCTGTTTCACACCTGCAGGATACCCATAAAAGACTTAGCATCACGTGTGTCTCGCTCCCACCATGGGTGGCTCGGCTATGGGAGGTTGTATATATCCTCTCCATCTTTCTAACGCATCTTGGATCAACTCATTCTGAGAACGGACGAGAGAGTTAGAGCCGAAATAACCGAGAGGGTCCAGGCTGTTTCACACCTGCAGGATACCCATAAAATACTTAGTACCACGTATGTCTTGCTCCCACCAAGGGTGGTTTGGCTATGGAAGGTTGTATATATCCTCTCCATCTTTCTAACGCATCTTGGATCAACTCATTTCGAGAATGGACGAGAGAGTTAGAGCCGAAACAACCGAGAGGGTTCAGACTGTTTCACACCTGCAGGACACCAATAATGTCTCACACATTTTGGCCATGATATGATTCGAATATGAGTAAGATCAAAACATAAAAGTTGTAGCTCTCCTCTCTAGATTTCTAAGGCATCTTGAATCGCATCAATCGGAGGTCGGACTAGAGAGTTAGAGCTAAAACAACCGAGCCACCTTGGCCAAGGCCGAGCACTTGCAAGTGGCTCGGTGGCTGAGCCACTTGGAAGTGGCTAGGCGGGCTTTTGGGCCCAGTTTTGACCCGTTATCTGCTTTGAGGCTATAAATATGAGGGTAAGGGCTCATTTGCACAGATCCGAAATTTTGAGGAGACGAGGAGACTCTGCCGGATCCAGATCTAACTTTCGGCGATAAAGGCGACGCTTTTGAAGATCCAGATCTAGCTTTCGGGGAGGCGATCAACTTCGACATCAGATCCACATCAGTTCCTCGAGATTAAACCTTGTTTTGATCTCGAGAAGAGCTTTGATTTCGCTTGGTCGATTTTATTCGCTTCGGGCTCTTGTTTCCTTCGTAAAATAACCCCTTTTGATCGTGTAGATCTCGTACTGGATCCGGATTACGCGGTGATCCACGGACGGAAAAGAAGTCCCCGGCACAGGCAAAGACACCCACGCAAGCGAGGACCGATAAACGGATCCCGCGTTTGTTTAGGGAGATAAAGTTGTAATCTTTTTTGATTGTTCGTTGTAAGCCTTATAAAAAGGCGATCTTTTTCTGAAATTCGTTTGTAATTCCATAAAGGTGTAACGAATTCAAATCAATGACAATCATACCGACTTTTCCCGCGAACAAGCTGGCGACCACAGTGGGAGCCAACGATCTCAGATCTGAGATCGTCGTGTCGCAACCGCAGATCGAGATCTTGCCTCCAAAGAAGGCCTTTTCATGGAGGAGGGCGCAAGAAAACAACCCTCATTCAACCGTTGCCGAGATCTCCCCTCACAACTTTATTCCGGCAATCCTGCAAGCCTGGGGTTCAGATCACAACGTGTTGACTTCGACGAAGAGGGAACGTCAAAGGCGACGCCAACGCCAAGCTCGTCAACTTGCAAAGGCCTTGGAACAGGTTGATGGAATCCGCTACTATGCAGACTTGGAGTCCAGGAAGCGTTGGCCGCCTCAAATCGCTTGCAATTCCTCCAAGCCATCGACCGACGAATGGGTTCTCGTCAAGAGAACTCGCTCGACCGGCGAGGGTATTCGAAACGCCGTGCACGTGCCGTTCAAGCTCGCGCTCTTGCAAGAAAGGCACAAGACTTGAACAAGAAGGAAGTGGTTAAAAAACCACAAAAGTCCCGTCAAGTCTGGGTGCCAAAGTCCAAGACGGCACAAAAATCAGAGTGCAACACAGCCGAATCCTCCTTCCAACGTCGACGCAGCCCAGCCGCCGCCCCGAGATTAGGGATCGCGTATACACTCCCGTCAAGCCGATCACTACTCAAAGGTGTCCTGTCGCATCCAAACAAATCAGAACACCTCAATGTACATGTTTGTGCGTCGTGCATAAGAGAATTCCAGTCGCCTCTAGACTGGGGGTTCATGTCGAGGCCCAGGAGCCCATTAAGACTCCACGCTCGCAAGGAGGTTGTCTTTGAAATTGCCCTAGAGGGGGGTGAATAGGGCAATATGCTAATCTAATTCGAATTAATGCCAAATTAAAACTAATTAACAAATATATATATCCTAGCAAGTATGATATACAAAGAATAATATGCAAGGATATGTAATATCCACAAAGAGTAAACAAAAGTAAACAAGTGTAAATAAGATAGGGAGATAAAATAAATGAGAGCAAGGCAATAAAGATGAACAAGATGAATGCGCCAAGCAAACTTCAAACACAATAATATGTTCACGAGGTTCGGTCAACCCACCCACCCACGCCCCGCTCCTCACCTCGAGGAGATCTCCACTATATCAACCGGTTTTCACGCCATCCGAATAACGTTTACACCACACTATCTCGGTTTTCTAGCTCACCGAAAACTTTACAATCACTCACAATGTACTTACACTAACTACCACCTCAAGTGTTGGTCTCTAGTCCGTATCTCCCTCAAGTACTCGGATTTACCACCTCTCCCTAGGGCTTTACTACCGACGCCACTCCTCTTGGGACAACCCCGTCTCTCACCACACACTCCTCTCGGTGTACTAGTGTAATACAATGTGATCTCACAATTAAAGCTCACAAATACAAATGTTTATTCTCTATGGATGAGAACTCAATTAGCACAACTCAATGTTACAAACTCTCACAACCCCAATATACTATGTATGAAAATACTATAAGCTCAAGTGGGTGTGTGTAACAATGAGATTTAATCAAAACTAAACTCAAATAAATTCTAGCTTATGGAAATGAAAATCAAACATATAAATCGCTAGATATGAGTTTAGAAAAACTTCTCTAGATGACAAGAGAGAAGGAGAAGAGTTGAATGCTCAAACACCAAAGGATGATCTCCTCAAGCTCTTGTGAAAGTTTCTTCACAAACTAAACTTCCAAACAAACTAAACAAACACTTAAACTCTTCAAAAACGTGTTTAAAACCTTCTTAATTCTTACTGAAATAAATGAGGACATGGGGTATATATAGGATGAAGAGACAAAGCCTAAAACCCAAGAAAATCTCAGCAAAAACGCTCAAAAATAAAAACTAGCCGGTACTAGCCGTTATAAGCTGAAAAGACCAAAATACCCCAAAATCCAGCATTCTGGAAATTTGTATATCTGGTTTTGTAAAATCAATTAAAAATAGTAAATCAACTCCACAAATCATGAAATTTTGAGAGAAGTTTCTAAACATGTATATGAACATGTTAGAGAAAGAATTTATAAAATATCACTTCCCATTTGTGATAAATAATTGTTTCAAGATAGATATTTCAGATTCTGAAAAACTGCTAAAATGCTGGACATTGTAAAATCAATTTGACATAGTAAATCAACTCCAAATATTATGAAATATTTAGGAAGGTTATAAAGATATATATAAACATGTTACAAAAAGAATTTCTGAAATATCACTTCCCATTTGTTAGAAATAATTATTTGAACACAGATAAACAGTTTCTAAAAACTGCTGAAAACTTCTTTTGTAAACTTAATTGAAAATAACAAAACAACTCCAAAATTAGTAAAATTGAGAAAATGTTTGTATATATAAAGATAAACATGTAAAAAGAAATTTTTAAATTGCATTTTCCAATTGTTAAAACTCATCTGTTTTGTAAAATCATGAAAATAATGATATGTGAAAAGCATGATTTTGAACATGAACAAGTATTGAGATCTTGTGATTTGGTTTATGGACTTTATATAAAATATAAATTAATGTGCTAAAGTCAATGAACCATGAATACAATAAATTCTCAATTTTAATTTGTTTTGCAATAGAAACCAAAAGTGTGTATCGTGCATGTTCGTGCATGTTTGAAAATATATAAACTTGAGATTTTTCAAACACGCTTTGAAACACTTTCCAATGGATTTATAAACTTGAGAAAAGATATAAAAATATGTTGTTAAGTCTATAATCCAAAACGGTGATAAATCAAAATAAATGTGTGTGTGTATGAATCTTGAGCTCTAAGTATAAACACACAAGGTATAAATACCTAAACTAATGTACCCAAGCTTGAGATCTTCAATAAGCTTATCTTGGTTGCGGATGAAGCTTGATCTTGAATCTTGACTTGAGTTGTATTGCTTCACTCCACTATTCCTCCCATCCTCCAATGGATATGATCGTAGGCAAGTCCATCCATCCTCCAACACCTTGTTTGCCTAGAATAAACATGAAAACACAAACACTAGACAAACAAGATTATAAATTGTTTGTTAGAACATCATCAAAACCAAAGAACTAACAATCTCCCCCTTTTTGATGATGACAAACAATTTACCTAAAGAGTATATATAAAATATATAATAAGGTACAATACTCTTAAACATGAATATACTCATAATTTTTCTCCCCTTTGGTAACATCAAAAAGTGGGGAAAAATAAAAGAATGAAAGAGAGCGAAGGCTCCCCTTCCTATAAGCACGGTGAGTATAAAATAAAAATATTAATAGGGATTGCTCCCCTATCAAAATGTCATATAACATATGCAATGGATGATCATGGCAAATATATATATGTGAGTAAACATACTAAATATCACTCACATATAACAAGACTATGAGAGCACACATGGATATATCAATATGTAAAAGTGTGTCTCAATACACAAAATCATGTGAAAATAGATTTATGAAATCAAAAGAAAGTAAAACATGAGAATCATGCAAAAAGTTTTCAAATGAAAACAAATCACTCAAATAAAATCATAAATCACAATTTAAATCACAAAACCAAAACAATAAAATTTGCCATATTTGACAATAAGGCAAGAGAGGTACTCAAATCAAGCAAATATTTAAATAAGAATACTCAAATCACTTCTTATAAAACAATCTCTTGGCAAGGGAAACATGCCAAAATAATGTCGAACTATTATGTATTTTATCCACAAGGATCAAAAGGAAATATGCTTAGGATAAAACAAACGGTAATAAACTTGGAGTACATTCGACAAGAGAACAAATAAGATTGTTTCAACCCATGTGAATACCGGTAAATATGATTTGGGAAATAAACACCCAATAAACCGGGGTTAATCAAATACAAACCTCTCATATAAATGATGTTTGATCAATAAAAGATATATTCTTTATAAAATTTGATCAAACCACACCAAGAATACATTATAAACCACCAAATAATGATCCATTAGCTTAAACACATAAATATCATCATGTAAGTGTTTTATAATGATTCCATCAAGCACAAAATATTGTTCATATTGAAAACAAAAATCATTTTTAAAATTTTCAATAATGTAGAACAAATACTTCCCTTTAAAGATTAAAAAAATTGTTTACAATTAAAATCTCAAACAAAAATCATCTTTAAGAAAAAAATGTAAAAATTGTTCTTAAGGTTAAACATGTTTTGGTACCCAATTACTCTTAGTCTTGAAGAGTTTAGGGACATGACCCCTATCATTAAAGTTCAAAGCCCTAGGGTTATGATCCCTCTTGGGCACATTTGGTGCACTAGTCCGGTCAAGGCAAGAATTGTGCAATTTGTGTTGACCATGTAGATGTGCATGAGGAGCATTTGCAAATAAAGATGGATGTTTAAAATCATTTTGCAAATGAGAACCATCATCAACCAAAGGTGGTCTTTTTGGAGCATGTTGCAAACTAAAAGCTTTTTGCAAATCAAAACAAAATTTCGCAAGATGTCCAAACCTACCACAAACATCACATTTAAAACTATGTGGTCTACTAGAAATATTTGGCAAACATGATTTCTTTTTCAAATCAAAGCAATATTTGGCCAAATGACCAAAACGACCACAATAATCACACTTGAACACACTAGCATGCTTATGATGAGCAAAAGGTGCATGTGCATGACAATATGTATGTGATGATAAAGCTTGATGGGATGCACAAACATGATTAGGCCTTTTAGATTTTTGTGCATTATAACAAAATTTAGCAATATGGCCTTTTCGGCCGCAAATGGAACACTTATATATTTTGTTATACATGTGTGCATAGTGTGTAGGTTTCTTGGAAGCATTTACACGGGACTTTGCACACAAGTCCATAAGCTTATCATTATTAGCAATGCATGTTTTAAGGGTTGAATCTAGAGATGATATGATCCTTAACATGATTCAACTCACCAGTATGCATACAAGCATTGTTATTAGAAGTAGAGCTAGCATAATCATTCACAAATGTGTCCAATTTATTTTTAATAGCCTCTACCTCTAAAATGGCATTATTTTTCTCATGAGTTATGCTGGCCATGGATGAGATCAAATTTTTATTTTCCAAATTTAATAAGTCATTATTTTCTTTGAGCATCTCATTTTCTTTAACAATGACACTAAATTTGGAAACTAGCATATCATGATCGATTTTAATTCTACATGCTTGCTTTGCAAATCAATAAATTTTTATGCAAATTGTTGTAGGCATGCAATGATTTTTCACTAGTACAAGTGAGTTCATCAAAAGATAAATCACTATCGGAGTTAGACTCGATACCACACTAGGGCTATCGCCTAGTGGCCGTGTGCATGATGATAATGATGATGCTCCAACCTTGCTTGAAGTCGATTCGCCAATGCGATCTAATCTTCTCCAAGTCACCTTGATGTGCTTCTATAAATTTCCATAATTTGTAAGCACTATCAAAATGAGCAAATTTGTTAGAAATAGAATGATCAAAAGTATTAAGCAAAATTCTAACAAAATCTTGTTCATAATAAACAATCTTTTATCATTTGTGCTCCATTTAGATTTATCCAAGTTGGGCACAACATATGCACATTCAATGATTTTCCATATATCTATATGTTTAGATCTAGCAAATAATTTAAATCTAAACATCCATTGTGCATAAGAAAAATCATTAAACAAAGGAGCAACATGTGGATCATAGCCTAAATAAGGTGCACAAGCATATCCATAATAAATATATTATGCAAGCAATATATATAAAAATCACAAAACTAGATTAGCAATATACTAACTTGGATCCTTGACTCTAGGTTGTTAAGCCTCTAATCAAAGAGCACCAAGCTCTGATACCAATTGAAATTGCCCTAGAGGGGGGTGAATAGGGCAATATGCTAATCTAATTCGAATTAATGCCAAATTAAAACTAATTAACAAATATATATCCTAGCAAGTATGATATACAAAGAATAATATGCAAGGATATGTAATATCCACAAAGAGTAAACAAAAGTAAACAAGTGTAAAGAAGATAGGGAGATAAAATAAATGAGAGCAAGGCAATAAAGATGAACAAGATGAATGCGCCAAGCAAACTTCAAACACAATAATATGTTCACGAGGTTCGGTCAACCCACGACCTACGTCCCCGCTCCTCACCTCGAGGAGATCTCCACTATATCAACCGGTTTTCTACGCCACCAATAACGCTTACACCACACTATCTCGGTTTTCTAGCTCACCGAAAACTTTACAATCACTCACAATGTACTTACACTAACTACCACCTCAAGTGTTGGTCTCTAGTCCGTATCTCCCTCAAGTGCTCGGATTTACCACCTCTCCCTAGGGCTTTACTACCGACGCCACTCCTCTTGGGACAACCCCGTCTCTCACCACACACTCCTCTCGGTGTACTAGTGTAATACAATGTGATCTCACAATTAAAGCTCACAAATACAAATGTTTATTCTCTATGGATGAGAACTCAATTAAGCACAACTCAATGTTACAAACTCTCACAACCCCAATATACTATGTATGAAAATACTATAAGCTCAAGTGGGTGTGTGTAACAATGAGATTTAATCAAAACTAAACTCAAATAAATTCTAGCTTATGGAAATGAAAATCAAACATATAAATCGCTAGATATGAGTTTAGGAAAACTTCTAGATGACAAGAGAGAAGGAGAAGAGTTGAATGCTCAAACACCAAAGGATGATCTCCTCAAGCTCTTGTGAAAGTTTCTTCACAAACTAAACTTCCAAACAAACTAAACAAACACTTAAACTCTTCAAAACGTGTTTAAAACCTTCTTAATTCTTACTGAAATAAATGAGGACATGGGGTATATATAGGATGAAGAGACAAAGCCTAAAACCCAAGAAAATCCCAGCAAAAACGCTCAAAAATAAAACTAGCCGTTACTAGCCGTTATAGGCTGAAAAGACCAAAATACCCCAAAATCCAGCATTCTGGAAATTTGTATATCTGGTTTTGTAAAATCAATTAAAAATAGTAAATTAACTCCAAAAATCATTAAATTTTGAGAGAACTTTCTAAACATATATATGAACATGTTAGAGAAAGAATTTCTAAAATATCACTTCTCATTTGTGATACATAATTGTTTCAAGATAGATATTTCAGATTCTGAAAACTGCTAAAATGCTTGACATTGTAAAATCAATTTGACATAGTAACTCAACTCCAAATATTATGAAATATTTAGGAAGGTTATAAAGATATATATAAACATGTTACAAAAAGAATTTCTGAAATATCACTTTCCATTTGTGAGAAATAATTATTTGAACACAGATAAACAGTTTCTAAAAACTGCTGAAAACTTCTTTTGTAAACTTAATTGAAAATAACAAAACAACTCCAAAATTAGTAAAATTGAGAAAATGTTTGTATATATAAAGATAAACATGTAAACAAAGAAATTTTTAAATTGCATTTTCCAATTGTTAAAACTCATCTGTTTTGTAAAATCATGAAAAATACGATATGTGAAAAGCATGATTTTGAACATGAACAAGTATTGAGATCTTGTGATTTGGTTTATGGACTTTATATAAAATATAAATTAATGTGCTAAAGTCAATGAACCATGAATACAATAAATTCTCAATTTTAATTTGTTTTGCAATAGAAACCAAAAGTGTGTATGCGTGCATGTTCGTGCATGTTTGAAAATATATAAACTTGAGATTTTTTCAAACACGCTTTGAAACACTTTCCAATGGATTTATAAACTTGAGAAAAGATATAAAACATGTTGTTAAGTCTATAATCCAAAACAGTGATAAATCAAAATAAATGTGTGTGTGTATGAATCTTGAGCTCTAAGTATAAACACACAAGGTATAAATACCTAAACTAATGTACCCAAGCTTGAGATCTTCAATAAGCTTATCTTGGTTGCGGATGAAGCTTGATCTTGAATCTTGACTTGAATTGTATTGCTTCACTCCACTATTCCTCCCATCCTCCAATGGATATGATCGTGTAGGCGCAAGTCCATCCATCCTCCAACACCTTGTTTGCCTAGAATAAACATGAAAACACAAACACTAGACAAACAAGATTAGTTATAAATTGTTTGTTAGAACATCATCAAAACCAAAGAACTAACAGTCTTAAATGAGCGACTCCTGATATGACCTTGGATCGTTCAAAGGCGACAACAAATAAGCCCGAGAATGTCAACAAGGTTCTTCATCCCTAAAAGAAGACGTGTCCATCAAAAGACAACGTTATACTTGGGGTACCGCACTAACAAGCGATGGATTGCTCCAATGAGCTGCGCCATCAGGATGGGGGTGTGAAGAAATCCCAAAAGGAGAGTGTTCAAGAAACCAGCTCTCACTCTCCATACGGGAGACCTATCAGGACAGTATCGTTAAAATGTAGCTGCCCCAGGACCGTTTCACAAAAGGTCTCGATGTTCGAGAAACTTACTGCTGAAGCATCGAAGCCCAAGCCAAAACGCTTCCACCAGAGAAAATCCTCCCTCCAGGATGATGAATTCCTTGAAGTCACCATCAACATGGTTAGCAAAGAAAAGTCGGCGATCACTTCAAAAGTCTCTAATCCCGACTTTTCTCCTGGAAGAAAAATTAATTCAGGGATAGCTCAACGGATGTCTCAGCTCCAACTAGAAGCCGTCGGACATAGGGACTACCCAGAGATCCATGAAGGACTATCCTCGAGTGATGAACTTTCGGATGCTTGCTCTACAATCACCTCTGATGATACAATGTCCAGCACGGGACAAGCTCGGGACACGTTCATGGTCACTCCTGATCAGGTGACCCAAATAATTCAGGACGCTCTAGCCAAGTAGAAAGAGAACTTCAAGTTCAAAATGGAGATGGTTATGCAGCAGATGAGAGAGATGCATGACCAACAAATCCGAGCTCTGACGAATCATCAGGGTGAAATGAGTTGTCGTAATAACGCCGACCAAGAGGAAAGCGACTCAGACAGGGACGAAGATCGCAACCCAGATAATCAAAACTCTGGGGGTGGTCCCATTGTTCCTCCTCAAAATCATCCAAAGGAAACTACGAGTGAGGATCAGATGGTGAAAGAGTTGGAGAATAAGGTCAACGCCTTGATTTCCGCTCAAGAGGTAAAGAAGACTGGGATGCCATGTCCATACCCAAGAGAGTGGGAGTCGATCCCATATCCGTCGAAGTTTAATTTGATTAACTTCATACCGTTCGACGGAAAGGGGTCCCCCACTCAGCATTTGGTCTATTTTAAATCCCACTTGGGTGTTATTTCTGGTAACGAGCCCTTGATGGTTCGGTCATTCGTTGGCACTCTTCGAGGAGCTGCCTTCGATTGGTACCGCCGTCTCAAGCCAGGAAGCATCAATAGTTGGGATGACATAGAAAGCTCGTTCCTCAATAATTTCTTCGACGACGACACTGAAGTATCGACCAGAACCCTTTTGGACGAGAGGCAGAAGGATGGGGAGTCTGTTGACAGCTTTGTTAAACGCTTCCGCAACAAGACTATGAACTACAGGGATCATATCACAGAGGAATTCATTCTGCGGACGTGCCACAATAATCTTTCTATCAATGTCTTGGAAGTCCTGGGGGTTGTGCCATCCAAAATCTGGAAAGAGCTGAAAGAGCGAGGGGAGCAAGCTGAACGCTTCCTCAAAAGGAAAAGGTCGAAAGAGGCCAACCGATGGCTAAAGCACCTGCAACTACTGATGACGCTCATCGACAGCAACCTTGGGGGCAACAAAGGACTCCTAAGTTGAGATTCCAGGAGGAGTATTCTTTCGATGATGATGAAGTCCCAGCCATCTTCAACTATCTCCTTGCTAACAACAAAATCAAGCTGCCACCTATCATGAATCAGGAGGAAGCTAGCAATATTTCGGATGCAAAGTACTGTGCATATCACAGGAGGGTCCATCACCCCACCAAGGCTTGTATTACTCTAAAGAATAACATCCAAGCCTTGGTTGACACCGGCGTCATAACGCCAAAATAGGCCAAACAAGAATGGCAAGCACTCCGACAGGTATATGAGTATAAACTGCTCCCTCTCCTCCGATGAGTATAAGAGGTTAAACTGCTCCTCCGCTACTCCAATAAGGTATATGAGTATAAACTATTTCCTATTTTTGTCGAGAAGTTCCTGGAGAATATATCTTTAAAATATTCTTAAGGATAACTCGACAACCCCCAATTTCCTCCCACTGTGATACTCCAATAAGGTATACGAGTATAAACTATTTCCTATTTTGGCGAGATGTTCCTGGAAAATATCTTAAGGATAACTCGACCGCCTCCGAATGGGTATATGAGGATAAACTAATTCCCGAAACTCCAGTGAACGCATGAGTATAAACTGTGTTGACGCCGGTCAACGCGTCATATCTCAAGAAAATCCCTCCCTCTGTGGTCAGTCCTGCAATGAGCGTCACAACGGGGAGTCTACCGATTAAAGGGCGAACCCCCAATCTCCTCCCACTGTGGTTAGGCCAACGCCAAGCGACGCATCGGAGAATTCGCCAATTCAAGGCTAAGCCTCATGAAATATGAAGTTGGATAGTCAGTTTGACAACAACTCACCAACGCGAGCTAAAATAAGAAAATTCATTCACCAGCTTTCGATTCAAGACTTTAATAGCGGTCAGACAATAAATGCAGCACCGTGATACTTTCAGTCATCCTACAAAGCACTGGATAGTCCGAAAGAATTGGAGAAGTCAAGATTCGAAGCCATTCTCAGGTCCCGTTATATCGACTGAAGGTTGGGGCTTATCATATCCAAAGTATTTCGGCTTCTTCTATAAAAGAGCAAGACCGAAACACTTTGGAGGGGGTATCTGTAGACATGTAAAATTGCCTATAAGTCCCCGAACGTAACTCGTGATAGTGAGTTGATGATTGACGGACCGTCAATGATATAAATGCATAAAATAAGTGAACAAAGTGCAATAAGCACATCAGTGAAGCATATGAGTCAATGGGAACGGCAAAACAACGAAGAAACGACTCAACCATGAGCTATAGGGTACCCATAAAAGACGTAGCACCACGTGTGTCTCGCTCTCACCATGGATATATCGGCTATGGGAGGTTGTAGATATCCTCTCCAGCTTTCTAACGCATCTTGGATCAACTCATTCCGAGAACGGACGAGAGAGATAGAGCCGAAACAACCGAGAGGGTCCAGGCTGTTTCACACCTGCAGGATACCCATAAAAGACTTAGCACCACGTGTGCCTCGCTCCCACCATGGGTCACTCGGATATATAAGGTTGTATATATCCTCTCCAGCTTTCTAACGCATCTTGGATCAACTCATTCCGAGAACGGACGAGAGAGTTAGAGCCGAAACGACCGAGAGGGTCCAGGCTGTTTCACACCTGCAGGATACCCATAAAAGACTTAGCACCACATGTGTCTTGCTCCCACCATGGATGGTTTGGCTATGGAAGGTTGTAGATATCCTCTCCATCTTTCTAACGCATCTTGGATCAACTCATTCCGAGAACGGACGAGAGAGTTAGAGCCGAAACAACCGAGAGGGTTCAGACTGTTTCACACCTGCAGGACACCAATGATGTCTCACACATTTTGGCCATGATATGATTCGAATATGAGGAAGCTCAAAACATAAAAGTTGTATCTCTCCTCTCCAGATTTCTAACTCCTCTTGAATCGTATCAATCGGAGGTCGGACAAGAGAGTTAGAACCAAAACAACCGAGCTACCTCGGCCAAGGCCGAGCCACTTGCAAGTGGCTCGGTGGCTGAGCCACTTGGAAGTGGCTAGGCGGGCTTTTGGACCCAGTTTTGACCCGTTATCCACTTTGAGGCTATAAATATGAGGGTAATGGCTCATTTGTATAGATCCGAAATTTTAGGGAGACGAGGAGACTCTGCCGGATCCAGATCTAACTTTCGGCGATAAATGCGACGCTTTTGAAGATCCAGATCTAGCTTTCGGGGAGGCGATCAACTTCGACATCAGATCCACATCAGTTCCTTGATATTAAACCTTGTTTTGATCTCGAGAAGAGCTTTAATTTCGCTTGGTCGATCTCATTCGCTTGGACTCTTATTTCCTTCGTGAAATAACCCATTTTGATCGTGTAGATCTCGTACCGGATCCGGATTACGCGGTGGTCCACGGACGAAAAAAAGTCCCGCACGGTGAGAACACCAGCATAGCGAGGACCCGATAAACGGATCCCGCGTTTGTTTAGGGAGATAAAGTTATAATCTTTTTTTATTGTTCATTGTAAGCCTTATAAAAAGGCGATCTTTTTCTGAAATTTGTTTGTAATTTCATAAAGGTGTAACGAATTCAAATCAATGACAATCATACCGACTTTTCCCGCGAACAGGTTAGTAGGACATCTGGGGTATGAGAAGATAATTGCTTCCATTGAGGAGAGATACTACTGGCCTCAACTGAAGAAGGAGACAGAAAAATACGTGTGACGTTGTCTAGTTTGTCAAGTTGCTAAGCGACAGTCCCAAAACACGAGATTGTACACACCCTTACCTGTTCTTGATACGCCATAGTATGATATCTCGATGGACTTTGTATTGGGACTCCCTAGAACCCTATGATGTATGGATTCTCTTTTTGTTATAGTTGACAGATTTTCAAAGATGGCATACTTTATTCTATACAAGAAGACAACAGATGCTAGCAACGTTGCCAAACTTTTCATTCGAGAGATAGTACGCCTTCATGGAGTGCCAAAGTCCATCACTCTGATCGTGATTCCTAGTTCTTATCCCACTTCTGGAGGACATTGTGGCAACGATTCAATACTTCACTCAAATTCAGTATTGCTTACCACCCTCAAACAGACGACCAAGCTGAAGTGGTAAATTGCACTATCGGTAACCTTCTCAGATTCATCTCTAGCGATTGTCCAAAGCATCGGGATCTTGCTCTGGCGCATACTAAATTTATTTACAAACTGTATGGAGAGTCAAACTACAGACAGAGCTCCCTATGTGATTTCCCTTTGTGATTGTGTATGGGAGGCTTCCGAACTATTATCTTGATCTAGTTCCACTGCCTAAACTTCTGGGACAGAGTATTACTGCGGATCATATGGCTAAAAAGATACAAGCTACCCAACATGAAGTGAAAGAGCAGATAGAGAAGTCTAATGCTAAATACAAGGCGGATGCTGATGAACACAGGAGAAAGAAGGTGTTTGAGGAAGGAGACATGATGATGGTGTTTCTGCGAAAAGAGTGCTTTCGAGTGGGAACCTACAATAAATTGAAGAAGAAAATGTATGGCACATGCAAAATACTTAAGAAGACTAGCGGCAATGCTTAGTCGTTGACCTTCCTGAAGAGTTGGCTATTTCTCCTAGTTTCAATGTCACAGATTTGTTTGAGTATTACTCGCCAGAAGAAATAACTTTTCATGCAAATATAAGCTCAGGGTCGAGCTCTTTTCAAGCAGAGAAAACTGGTGTAGAACACACTATAGATATATTCATGGAGAAACTGGACTGTCAGAGGCCCAAATGTAGACCCGGCAGAAGAAAATAACTTGCAACGAAGAACATGTCATATCTTCTAAACCGTACGTCAGAATTGGACAAATTATATATGAAAATCACATATCTTTTTCGAGGCGGAGTCAACCAAACAAATGTTTTTCAGTTTTCCATCGTCTATTTTGTGAAATTCCCTCCGGATTGAGAGTTATCAGAGTTTTTATCAGTTTTTTACCATTTTAGGTAATATTTTAGGAGTCTGTTTTGATTAGGAAACAAATCCGGTTTGATTCTAAATTTGACGGATTTGTTTCCCAATCATAGGGATTCTTTTAAGAAGAGCTTTGTTATTTCTATTTTTGGTAAAGTTCGGATCCTAGTAGGAGTCTTATTTATTTTCTATTTAAGTAGAGGATTGTAAGCCCTAGAGGCATAACTTTTACTCAATAAAATTTCCTCTTTATTATATTTTCTTCGTAGATTTGAAGTTCTTCATGGATTCAAAGATCGTTCTTTGTGGATTCAGATAACAACCATTGGTGAATTTTGAGGTTTATTACTTCCAGCATTGCCTTCTGCGTGATCCCTTGCACAATTGACTCAGGGACTTGATCACATGGATCAATTGTCTTCTTTTTATTGCATTTTAGCATGCTTTGCGTGATCGCCCTCCCCCAAAGATGCACACATCCAAGATTCTCTTCTTTATTGACTAGATGCCATGCAGCTACAATTTCACCATCACTTTGTCCTTAACTGAGTTGTTCCAATGTATCGATCATTTTATGTATCTTCTCCGGTTGCGGTTTCTTCGTCTTCTTACAAGTCTCGAGAAACACTTCTGCATATGTTGGAGGCAGGTTCAATTCTTTTTTCTGAAATGAAACAAAATATCAATCAATTTGATGTTAGAGGCCGGTTGCGGTTTCTTCATCTTCTTAAGAGTTTTTAACTATTTCGGCTTTGCTTATTCTTTTCACTTGCTTTCTACAAATAGAACTTCTAGTTAGTAAACTACAATAAAAGAAACTAACTTATAAAATGAAACTAAAACTTAAAACAATAAGTATATACTATGTATATAGAGATTATTGGATAAGAAAAGTTTATAGTATACAATTCAAATCTAATCAGCTTTCAGTTTGATGTTAAAAACCATAACTTTGCATAAGCACCATATGATGTCTGAAAACTTCTATTTCAGTGTTTCATGCCTTGAAGATGAATTAGCTACCAATTCTAATCAGTACACTTGTAACGTAAAAGATAAACACCAGAATTTTCAGAGGATATAACACTGTCATTGGAGAAAGTAGCAATTGAATATAAATGCAGAGCAACTCATGAGTGGATTTGGGATTTATACCAATTGTTAAATCCTATGTTACCCGATTTTCATCCTAATGGATGTACCAAAATTAACAAAGCAAAAACATGGGCTTTATTGATTCTTGTTGTACTAATGTGCTTCCAGAGGAGAAATATTACAATGAAATTAAGTTGGCAGCGTTTCAAATTGATAATCTCTAATTTTTCTAACTGCAGAATGGCAGCTTTTCTTACTGCAGAAGGGCAGTTTTTCTAACTACAAAATTATAATTTTTATTATGCAAAAGATTACCAAAGATTATTATGAAATATATTATAAACAAAGAAGCATTAATATTCTATTTGTTCTCATATGCTAATGTAATGCCAAATAAAGCTATATGCCTTTATCAAGATAGTATAAATATTAATTGTTGGCAGGTTCATCATAATAGCGCAACTATATAATCCATGACAAATGCATAGAAAGGAGACAATTAGGGAGAGGAAAAGCTTATAGTATACAATTCATTTCTAATCAGTTTTCAGTTTCATGTACTGTGTTCTAATTCGCTGAAATCATATTCTTCTATTCATTTCTACTAGTATGCAGCCCGTCCGATGGACGGTTAGTGCTCTTTGTTAAAGATTAAATTTATTGCAATTATTAATGTCATTAAATGGAAGAATTATCGTTATTTGGTATCTTTGGTTATATGTAGAAGGATGTATTTTTGTTATTTGTTAATGCCGGTTATAAATATAAATTATGTATTAAATATTTGAAATAAATTTTGCTTCATATTATTTGTAAATATTTCATTGCTGAGTGTAAATATTTTTAAATTATCTATATATATAAAATTTGGTATTCAGATCTATGAGAATATTAATATAGTTGATTTATCATCTTATAAATACGCCCGTTAAATTTAATAAATGCATTATTAAAGAATAACAAATAACCAAAATGTAACAGAATGGCATAAGTATAATTCAAAGATGGTAAATATTCTCATATGCTATTAAGATCCGGTGACCACGTTTTAATTGGTTTAGTTGGGCTATTAGTTATTATTTTTGCAGTTACTTGTTTTGTTCAAAACTACTTAATTATTAGTTATTTGATATGGCAATCCTTCCAATAACTATATAGTCTACAAACCCATGCAAAGCACGGCTGTAAATTATTAATTTTGAATATTGACAAATATTTGTAAATATTAGTAAATTTAAAAATATTAATTTTCAGAAGCATTTAAATTTAATAATTTCAATTAAAATTTAAAAATTAAAATTGCATTGTTATGTAAGTATTTTTGAAAATAGGAAAAAGATAAAAATTAAAGGCTATATTGTAATCAAGCGTATAATATTTTCACTTCACAAAAATTAAAAATTAAAAGCATAAAACTAAAAAATAAAATAATTTTAAAATTCTCATAACAATCAATAACGAGCAAAGAAAGATCAAGCTAATTGTAAATGTTGTAAGATGTTTTGAGAGTTGATTGAAAGTCCACCAAAGGTATGAATATCAGTTACCTATATTAAATCAACCATCTTCACAAAAATTAAAAATTAAAAGCATAAAACTAAAAAATAAAATAATTGTTAAAATGCTTGTAACAATCAATAACGAGCAAAGAAAGATCAAGCTAATTGCAAATGTTGTTAGATGTTTTGAGAGTTGATTGAAAGTCCACCAAAGGTATGAATATCAATTACCTATATTAAATCAACCATAAATAAATTATTTAAAAGGAAACATGTGATTAAATTCATTGCAGGGATAGATTCGCATCAACTGACAAGAAAATAAATCAATGAAAACATTGAAGATTTAGCAAGAAAATCTACTATAATCTTTGTGATTAAATTCAATAAAAGGTTATATTCGCATCAAATGGCAAGAAAATAAATCAATTAAAACTTTGAACATTTATAGTAAGAAAACCTACCATAATCTTTTGAAGAATAAGAGTGCTTGTTGAGTTTTTTCAATTTTTTGTGGACATCTGCAATACCGTATCTTTTCAATTTCTTGGTGGTTTTATAGGGGATAAAGGGAACTGTTATTTGGTGTTTTCTTTTACGGGATAAAATAATAGAAATTAGTTAAACTCTTCTATGTGGGTAGTTTTAAATTCTTGGTGGTTTTATAGGGGATAAAGGGAATCCGTTATTTGGTGTTTTCTTTTACGGGATAATAGAAATCGCTTAAAACTCTTCTATGTGGGTAGTTTTAAATAAAAAGAAATCATATTCTTCTATATAATCCATGACAAATGCATAGAAAGGAGACAATTAGGGAGAGGAAAAGCTTATAGTATACAATTCATTTCTAATCAGTTTTCAGTTTCATGTACTGTGTTCTAATTCGCTTTCGGAAATCATATTCTTCTATTCATTTCTATTTAGTGCTAAAGTAAGTGTTAAATTAGACTGAATATAAATTGATGGCTAGATATAGGAAAATACAAGCTATACCAAATTATTACATAAACAAAAATGAAAAACAGAAGGTCAAAAAAGAGACTAAAGCAAGTTTTGTGGCTACAAATTGTAGGTGAAACCAGTCGCACTTAAACAAAACTCCAAGCACATATGCATCGGCCTACTAATAGAAAACTAAATGCTTGCCCTTGTATTTTCAGAATGCCAAATCTTTAGTACAACTCTAAATTGACGCTTGGGAATAGTCGTAGGTCGTCCTTTCCATCTTTGTCCATTATTTTTCAAGCCCGTAAAGCACTGGCGTTTCAACAAGAATTTCCACCACCTCCATGCGCTATTGATGGTTTACAATGTCAATTTTCATCCTAAATCGGCAATTAAATACTTTTCTTGCAACAACATAATAGTATATTAGATAAAACTCTTACCTTTTCTTTACAAGAGGTGAGTTATTTGTGCTATATCATACATGCACATATTCCCATATATCTTCTTTGCCTTTTTCCTCGATCTCATGCCAAGTCTTATCTAGTCGTGCTCGTCGTGGATTTTCTTCCAAGCGTGCCCAGAAAGCTACTAAATTTATTTAAAATATCATCTGTTGGTCCTATAGGTGTTCCAAATTTATCTAAAATTACAAGCGGACGTGCCTGTATGCCTCGTTCATGTACTTTTAAACACTTGGTTGGCCCTCCATAATTTTGAGGCTGCTCTACCTCTCTCTGTTCACTTTCCCTTATCTCCTCATTTTCATCTTCATCAACCTCTCTTTGTTCATCTTCCCTTATCTCCTCATCTACATTGATCTCTCTCTCTCTCTCTCTCTCTCTCTCTCTCCATCTTCCCTTATTTCCTCATCGTCAGACTCCATAAAATCTTCCTCATAATCTCCTTAGAGATGTTCATTTTCTAACCTAACATTTTCTAACTCTTGTTCTCTCCCCATCAATGTATTCTTTTTATGTTTCTGAGGATCTTTTGCGCCTTTTTTTTATTGAAATTCTTGTATTTAATTCTTTCCATGAAGCTTTCTCCTTTGCCTTGGCTCCTCCTGGATCTTAAATTGCACATCTGTACTCTGAACTTGATTTCTCAACTGGCTTGCAATGTGCTGTTGGTTATGGGATTGAGATTTCTGCTTTGTTTTTATCCTCGCTAAACTGCTTGCAATTTGTTGTTGGTTACGAACTTGAGATTGTTGCATCTTTGCAAGATTTTCCACATGCAGAGGATGACGAAAGGTCTTTTTATACTTCCTTGCAATAGGTTTGCTCATTACCAACAAAATAAACATACACTACAAGATCAAAGAATAAGTCCAACAATTCCGTTAAAGCTATAAAATTTAAAAAAACATGGGTATTTTATTCTAAACATATAACGATGGTGTCAGATATTGCAATCTTGTAAATCATTGTTGGAAGAATATGCAATGACATCAATCAAGGATTCCATCAGGCAACAAAATACCACTAATGACAAACCCCACAATCCCTGTGGTATTAGTTTTATAAGAGTCATGTGATGAGAAATAATATCTTTAATAATTATAAATCAAATTGTTCAAGCATCATTTGTATACTGACTTCTATTTTGAAACTTACAAATTTATTGTGATATTAAAAATGCAGGAGGCTGAAAATATACAGTAGTAGTGAAAACATGAAACAACAATGCTACATTAATGTCTACTACGTGTCCAACATGACCAAGCTTCATAATTCAAGTGTCTTCGGTTCATATGAAGCAGCACCTCTAAATATTTGTGTTGTGAAGAATCAGATCTAGACTTTATTTTATATTTTGCTCCTCCATAGTTATAATTGTAGTGGCAGAAAGTTAAACATATGGTATTTGTTAAACATGGGCTAGTGGTGACAAGAATATAATAAGAATATGATATTGTAATGAGGGAGATCATATAATCCTCTGGATTGAAGTGAGACTACTACGAGAATGCATCTACTTGAAAAAATAGAGTCCAAAGCTTGACTAGTTGCAATCAGGTTATACATGATCGAACACAAAGCAACTATGAAGGCCACAAAGGTCTGACTAAACCTGAGCTGAAGTGCAAGGCCGTCCATTGCAATAATTTGAATCTTTTATATAAAGAAGTTCACATGCAAAAGACCAACATAACACTTTAGATTAGTGACTTTAGATTACTGACATCTAATATGGTGAAAAACTTAGATTTTATAATTTTGAGCTTTAATATGTGATTTTATTCTAGTATACAAAGATAAATGCCTCCATCACTAAATATATAATATGGCAGCCCTCCGTATTAATTTAACACAAATTTACCTCAAATGACGTTCTCTCTTTTGAACTTGATCCAGAACGTCTCATCATTTCCATTGCTCAAGGCTATAAAAGAATACATTCAGTTAGAGTAATGATATTGATGAGTGAAGAAGTAATGAAGTATAACTATACGGCACATAGTAGAAAAACTCATATAATATAACTAACTAATCATGATTACCTTATACAGCTTTATAGCATATACTTGAGGATTTCACCATTAGGAGCAAAACAATATTATAAATATTTTGTATTCAGCAATGTTGGAACATGACATTAAAATTGGAAATAAGGAAATAAATATGTTCTTACGTACAAGTATGAAGTATGAATATACACAAATGCCCTTTGCAAATACAAAGTCATTCAATTCCAATTTTTGACATATAACCACCCACAAAATGTTCATAGTAAAATAAAAAAAATACATCCAATTCCCATCTTGACACAAACACGCATTGAAGACAAATTAAGGAGTATCATCCATCCAATCCCAATCTGTTTCATCAAATCCACTATTTGATTCATCTTGATTTCCATCTTCTGACTCCTCTATGTTTGGGGGAATGTCAACAATGGATCTTGGTACACCATCTCTACACCAACCAATGTTATCTGCATCATCATCATCATCAATACTTGCAATCAAATCTATTCCGTTGTCATGACTCAAGGCTCAATACCGATCTCTGCATGTGGCATCAGGATCTTCAAAAATATTGCTTGGGATCTTCTCCAAAACATAATGCCAATCTTTGTTGGCCTCTTCAAAAGGGTCTTTCACATAAAAAACTTGATGCACTTGGCATGCTATAACAAAAGGATCATTTGTATGACATTTATTGTAAAAATTTACACGAGTAAGCCTATATTCATCTGTGCCATGTTGAAACTAGTCACATTAAACAAAACAACACTAAAATTGCCCCAATAGTTTATTTCAATGATATCTCCTATGACTCCATAGAAAGTGGATTTAGTAGTTATAAGATTATGGTCCCTAGAGCTTGCATAACTTTCTACCTCACTTATCAAAGAAAGACCACTATTCTAAGTTTTACATGTGTCATCGTGTGCTTTGGTGTAGAAAGTATAACCATTCCTCTATATCTCTTCGCGACATTGTTGGGACCCATCGAAAAAAACTTTAGATATCTGGGTGTTGATTGAGATTTAACTACAATATCTTTGAACCATATAAGAAAATCCTTACTATGCTTTTGAGCTTCTACCCATTTCCTTTTTCTACGTTGCTTTCCTGGTTGATTCTTAATCAAAAGTTTGTGTTCCCTACATGAGTAAGAAACAAACATAACATATTATATAGTGTACTTTTAAGAATATCAAGAAATAATAAATAAAAATTTAATAAATAAAGTATACCTAATATACTCCTCAACTTCCCTATTACGGAATTGAATAAGGTATATCGGTGTGAACTAACCTAGGCTACATCATCCAGTGAAAATATTTTGCCTTTCCGTTTCCTCTTTCCGCCCACTAGATGACCTATATTTGGAAAATTTGGTGATGACTCCTCATCGCTAATGAATTCATTATACTTATTTACATATCTATTAAATCTTGTCTTCATACCATTATGTAGATATAACAAGCAAAAAGTTAGGGACTCTTCTGTCAAATACCCCTCTGTTATGGAGCCTTCAGGAGCACTTTTATTATGAATATATGACTTTAATCTACAAATGTATCTCTCTACCAAATACATCCAGCATAGTTAACTCGCCCACAATCCAAAATTTGTTGAACTAAATCAATCGGCAAATGCACCATAATATAAAAAAAAACTAGGTACAAATATTTTCTCCAGTTGGCAAAGTATCTCCATAATTTTTGACTGCAATTTGTAAAGATTATTTGGATTAAGAACTTTGCTACATAAACCCTTGAAGAAAGTCCCTAATTTGATTAATGGAATAGTAATACGTTTAGGTAGAGTCCTTCTCACAACAACTGAAAGTAAATATTGCATGAGAAAATGAGCATCCTGAGTCTTATAGCCTGATATTTTATTCTCGTTAACATTTACACATCTCACGATATTTGATGCACAATCATGAGGCACCTTGGCATCTTTTAACACACCACAAAACATCTTTTTCTTCTCCTTTGTCATTGAAAAGCATTCTTTAGCGAATGTAACACGCCGACTATCAGCTAACTTGGTTGGGTGCACATCTCTTCTTATGCCTATATGTTGCAAGTCAAAATGAGCTCTCACATGATCCTTTGTCTTTTCAGGAATGTCTAATAATGTTCCAATTATATTATCACACACATTCTTCTCTATGTATATTAAATCCAACATGTGTCGACATGTATTCTTCTCCCAATAAGGCAAATCAAAAAATATTAACCTCTTTTTCCATGGACAACCCTTGTCTATTTTTCTTTTCTGTTTCTTCCCAAAGTCATTAATAAAGCCATGTAATTCCTCCACAATTTCCATCCGATATAATGATTCAGGTTTTTTTCCTAGCTCAACATGCCCATTAAAGTATCTCTTATTTAATCTCCATGGATGATTATCAACCAAAAATCGACAATGGCCCATATATCACATCTTCCTGCTATATTTTAAATAATGCGAGCAAGTGTGATAACTGCAGTAAGGACAAGCCAACCTCCCTAGTACTCCATTTGATAACATTGCAAGTGCTGGAAAGTCGCTTACAGTCCAAACTAAAGCTGCACAAACATAAAATGATTGCTTACTTGAAGCATCATAAGTAAGCAACCTGACTTACCATAACTCTTTCAAGTCATCAATCAACGGTTATAAGTAAACATCAATATTATTCCCCAGGGATAGAGACCCTGGAATAAGTCAAGATAACATGAAATATTCTAGCTTCAAACACATCCAGGGCGGCAAATTGTAATTTATTAAGATCACTAGCCATGTGCTATGAGAAACACATATCGTTCGAAATGGATTAAATCCATCACTAGCCAGGCCTAGCCTCACATTACGAGAGTAGTGCAAAATAAAGATGATCGGAATCAAAATCCTTCCATGCTTTGCCATCTACTGGATGCCTCGGTCTCCCATCCTGGAGGCGCTGCTCTGCATGCCAGCTCATGGATTCACCAGTTTGAGAACGCATGAATAGTCTTTAAACTCTAGGTTTTAAAGAAAAGTACCTTAAAACCTTAGCTGGAACACCTTGCTTATTTGGCTTCCATCTGCTTTGACCATATTTATCACATGCAACTTTTGTTCCATTTTTTCCACGGTAAAGCATACAATCATTAGGGCAAACATGTATTTTTTTCATAATCAAGGCCCAAATTCTTCACAATTCCTATGGCCTCATTGAAGGATTTTGGTAGATTTATTTCAGGAATTGCCTCTCTCCACATGGCGAGATAGTCATCAAATGCCTCAGTGCTTACTCCATGGATGCACTTGTGAAGATATAACCGGATGATAAAAGAGTGTTTCAAAAAGTTTTATATTATCACACACATTCTTCTCTATGTATATTAAATCCAACATGTGTCGACATGTATTCTTCTCCCAATAAGGCAAATCAAAAATATTAACCTCTTTTTCCATGGACAACCCTTGTCTATTTTTCTTTTCTTTCTTCCCAAAGTCATTAATAAAGCCATGTAATTCCTCCACAATTTCCATCCGATATAATGATTCAGGTTTTTTTCCTAGCTCAACATGCCCATTAAAGTATCTCTTATTTAATCTCCATGGATGATTATCAACCAAAAATCGACAATGGTCCATATATCACATCTTCCTGCTATATTTTAAATAATGCGAGCAAGTATGATAATTGCAGTAAGGACAAGCCAACCTCCCTAGTACTCCATTTGATAACATTGCAAGTGCTGGAAAGTCGCTTACAGTCCAAACTAAAGCTGCACGAACATAAAATGATTGTTTACTTGAAGCATCATAAGTAAGCAACCTGACTTACCATAACTCTTTCAAGTCATCAATCAACGGTTATAAGTAAACATCAATATTATTCCCCAAGGATCGAGACTTTGGAATAAGTAAAGATAACATGAAATATTCTAGCTTCAAACACATCCAGGGCGGCAAATTGTAATTTATTAAGATCACTAGCCATGTGCTATGAGAAACACATATCGTTCGAAATGGATTAAATCCATCACTAGCCAGGCCTAGCCTCACATTACGAGAGTAGTGCAAAATAAAGATGATCGGTATCAAAATCCTTCCATGCTTTGCCATCTACTGGATGCCTCGGTCTCCCATCCTGGAGGCGCTGCTCTGCATGCCAGCTCATGGATTCACCAGTTTGAGAACACATGAATAGTCTTTAAACTCTAGGTTTTAAAGAAAAGTACATTAAAACCTTAGCTGGAACACCTTGCTTATTTGGCTTCCATCTGCTTTGACCATATTTATCACATGCAACTTTTGTTCCATTTTTTCCACGGTAAAGCATACAATCATTAGGGCAAACATGTATTTTTTTCATAATCAAGGCCCAAATTCTTCACAATTCCTATGGCCTCATTGAAGGATTTTGGTAGATTTATTTCAGGAATTGCCTCTCTCCATATGGCGAGATAGTCATCAAATGTCTCAGTGCTTACTCCATGGATGCACTTGTGAAGATATAACCGGATGATAAAAGAGAGTTTCAAAAAAGTTTTACATTCCGGAAAAAATTCATACTAGCCTCCATTAACTAACTTATAAAATTTCTTTGCCTCCTCAGTCAAACTTTCTTCATGGTCGCTTCGGTCACCTTCTTGGTTATTTGGAGACTCTTCTGCTACATCTTTAAAGATATCATGTAATAAACTATCCATGTTGTCGTGAGCATTTGCATCATCATCAGCACCATCTTCATTATTGTCATCAACATCTATCCTTGATGACACCTCCTCTCCATGGAAAAACCATTCATAATAATTCTCTACAAATCTCTTAACAATAAGGTGATCATAAACAACATCACGACAATACCAAAAATAATTACAACAACCATGACAAGGGCAACATATTTCATCTCCCATGCTCCATTAGCAAATGCTCTATCAAGAAAGTCATTGACATTATCAATGAACTCGACACTCAATCTAGGAGCATTATACATCCAAGCTCTATTTTCAGCCATTAGTTGTATGCGAGAAAGAAAAAAATAGATAAATATTGTTAATAACTACATATTGTTATTGGTAAAAAATCAGTTTTTTCTATAATAAATTTGAGATCTACATTCAAAACCTTCTATTGATAGATCACTTTATTGTAATGATCGATACTCTAATTAGTGTAATATATTCATGTACGATTTTAAATCTACCAAAATCTTTACTTTAGCTATCCTAGATGGAATCAAAATGATTTGATTGGTCAAATAAGACAAAAACTACATAGAGTAGCAAGATCCAAGAATTCATTAATTCCTCCAAGGGGAAAAAAGCAAGTTTTCAACATAAAAGTGTCAGAATATACATCCAATCAGGGAAGTTTTTGAACATGTTTAGACTTAAAAAAAATCATCTATGCTAATGAACATTAAACTTATCTGAACATCAAACTTATCATCTACTATTCAAGTGAAAGGATATGCAATAAGGAACTGAGATTCTAGCATGATGCAGTTGTTTCCACTTGAGAACTTGAAATGCTTCTATAAATTATATATTGCTTTGTTGAAAATAAAGTCAATATAAATGATATAGAGCAAGAGACTTAATTAAGAAATTAAGATGACTTATACTTTGACTTGCTCTCCTTTAAATTATCCCATTTATTTCCTGAGAAACCCCAAACTTGTGAAACTCATGATGTAAATTAAACAATCAATCAAAGCTGCATCAATCACAATACTACATTTTCAAGCAAAAGAGGAAAACTAAATGCAATTACAGTAATGAGTTAAATTCCCCAAAAAAATCATTCAAGAGCTCAAATGATTTCTCACTAATACCCTAGTTTTCAATCACACAAGCGTAGATGATGAAGGAATGCTAAGAGATGCAAGGATGATGCGCAGATCGCTGATGACCGAGTTGAGATCTAGGGGGGTTTTTTTTTTCGCGATGGCGAGTTGAGCAAGGAGAACGAGGGTTTTCAATTTTGGGAATCCTGTAGAGCGGTGAGATTCGGTCTCGAGAGAGGACTTAGTGGGGTTTGGAATCAATTTTCATGGGCTTTTTTTTTCCCTGTTTGGGACGGGCGATCAAATATTAACTCACTCGATACCCTCTTATAAAATCCCAGTAGATAAAGTTTAGAGGGTGTTTGGGGGAGCTTTTTTTGTGGTCAAACTAGCTTTTAAGCTAGCTTTTTTATATCTACCTGTTTGGTAAAATATCAAATAAGTTAACTTATAAGTCTCATTTTGAAAATTTGTATCAGCTTTTCAAAACTAATTTTATAAACTCACCTAAATAAGCTAGGTTTGACCAAAAATTACTATTCTATCCAAACAATTTTCATAACATTTTATCATAAAAGCTAAAAGCCACTAAAAGCTAGCATAACTTATAAGGTTAAAAATTAAGATGACTTATACTTTGACTTGCTCTCCTTTAAATTACCCCATTTATTTCCTGAGAAACCCCAAACTTGTGAAACTCATGATGTAAATTAAACACTCAATCAAAGCTGCATCAATCACAATACTACATTTTCAAGCAAAAAGAGGAAAACTAAATGCAATTACAGTAATGAGTTAAATTCCCCAAAAAAAAATCATTCAAGAGCTCAAAAGATGTAAATAAGTGTAAAATCAAAGGAGATAGCACCTGAAGAAGAAGCAATCAGAGATTAGCAGCATAAAAAAGTGATCGTCGTGGCCTCAAAAAGTACTCGAACATGTCGCCGACCTAGCAATTCAATCAACACATTGATTTCTCACTAATACCCTAGTTTTCAATCACACAAGCGTAGATGATGAAGGAATGCTAAGAGATGCATACTTGAGAGTTTGTGAACAACTTGAGGATGATGCGCAGATCGATGATGATCGAGTTGAGATTCAAGGGTTTTTTTTTTTTTTTTGGCGATCGCGAGTTGAGCAAGGAGAACGAGGGTTTTCAATTTTGGGAATCCTGTAGAGCGGCGAGATTCGGTCTCGAGAAAGGAGTTAGTGGGGTTTGGAATCAATTTTGATGGGCTTTTTTTTTCTGTTTGGGACGGGCTATCAAACATTAACTCACCCGATTCCCTCTTATAAAATCCCAGTAGATAAAGTTTAGTGCTTTTGGAAAGTCTAACAGGCTTTAAAAGTTAAGCTCCCAAAGCCCAAGAGCAATTATTAGGCCTTGTTTTTTCACAAACAGTTGTATTAGGCCTATCGTCATGGTTATAACCGTTGCAAAATCATTCTAATAGATGCCTCACGCAATAGTTAACACCAATAGGAAAAATTGCTTCTAGCTCCCAAAATTAAATAATTTATTTTCTTACCCCCTAAGACTTAGTCCATAGTCTCTTTACCCCCAAAATCAACCTTTTTATTTGCAGAACCCCCTAAATACAATGCCAACCCATAGCCACTAAAAAAAATCCCAAAACTACTCTTGACTATACATGTGACCACCCTTTTTTTTTTTGAATTTTTGTGCCCCACTCTCTCTCATCCCTTCTCTCTCCCCTCCCCTTCCCCACTTTTATTAAACCCAACCCACTCCGCTATTAATTCTTCTCTTCCTCTTGAAAAAAATTCTCTATCTTTCCCTCTTCCCCTCTCAAACTAGGGTGAGGTTTAATTTTCTCTATGGTGACTAACAAATTAAGGTACATATCTAACATAATTGTAGCTTGTTTTGAAAATAATTGTAAACTTTTTTCTTCATATGTTATATTGTAGTGGTGGTTATTATGTTAGATATGTACCTTAATTTGAATAGCCACCATAGAAAAAATTGAACCTCACCCTAGTTTGAGAGGGGAAGAGGGAAAGATAGAGAATTTTTCAAAAGGGAGAGAAGAATTAATGACGGAGTGAATTGGGTTTAACAGAAGTGGGTAAGGGGAGGGGAGAGAGAATGGATGAGAGAGAGTGGGGCACAAAAATCCAAAAATAAAGGGTGGTCACATGTATAGTCAAGGGTAGTTTTAGGATTTTATATTTTTTGAGTGGCTATGGGTTGACATTGTACTTAGGCGGTTCTAAAAATAAAAATATTGATTTTGGGGGTAAAGAGACTGTGGACTAAGTCTTGGAGGGTAAGCAAATAAATTATTTAATTTTGGGGATAGAAGCAATTTTCCCAAACCAATAACCACTGCAATAGATCAAATATGCATTTTGAATAAAAAGTTGAAAGCAATTAATAACCTATTTGAATCATGATGTTTGGACGCAAACTTACCCCCATTGTTTCTTTTTCTTTTATTTTTGTCAATGAAAAAATTATTTCATAAACCAATGTGAAAATGTGTACATCTTTCTTCTCAGGCATGCCTGATGCATACAAAATCATCATAATGGATGTCTCAGCTTAACAGTAATGAAAAATACAGTCTTTTTGCTATCAAATTATCTATGTTGCAAATATGGGAACACATCCTGAGCCTCCTGTAGAATAGGGTGGTGGAAAATTAACATGAACACCAAAATTTTAATACTCTTGATCAACCCCTGTGCCTCACATCTTCTATCTTCATGCAGTAGTCTCAAATTCCTCTAACGCAATAACTCATACACAGCAGCATTCAATGCACATCCCCTAACCTGTTTCAAATATTGGCTTCCTTTACAATTATCAGCAAAGTAACCCATTAACACCTCCCAATCACAACTCTTAGAGGGAAATTTTAGCCATATCATAATATCATTCCACACCTTAGATGAGACACAATGTAAGTAAACCAATGTGAAAATATCTGTTTACAACCCCAAGAATTAATGGCTTGTATTATCCAAATATATATCATGTACTTTTAGATAAAATTCATGGACTTATTTCACCACCCCTAACAAGTCCTCTTTATTAGCAATAGCTTAAATTAGCTCTGTAGTAGCTGCTGCATTCCAAACTTTTACTGAATATAACCTCAGCCCTCCAGTTTTACATTGCGTACATACTTTAGACCAAGCAACTAAAGGAGTCCTCTTGCTATCAGCGGAGCCATTCAATTTCTACACACACTATCAATTTGCTTCAGGACCTTTTTAGGCATAAGATAGTTACCAGACCAAAAAGCCTGAATGCCAAAGAGGACACTCCTGATCAACTTAACTCTACCAGCATACTTAAGGTGTTTGCTCCGCTACCCATCGTTTCGTTAATAAGACTTTATAATGAAAATTGTCGAGCAACAACATCAAGTTTGCCAAACCAATAAATCAAAGTACGCGATGCACTAACATTAATAAGTTGTGAAAGATCAATACAACGGTACAAGGTAAGGAATCACTAAGATCTCTCTTCATCTGAAGAAAAGCAATAATACATAGGTAACACCCTTATAGTCCCTTGCAACCTTAAAAAGTTGCAAGATAGAACAACAAACAAATTCTTTATTAGCATTAGACAGAGCAAATGAAAGAAAATGAAGCAATTTCAACCTTCAATGACTTCAAACTCTCCGCGTTGCTGTTAAAAGTTGTTATTGTAATTGCAGTTGAGACTGTCTTTAAGCTGATGCCATGCATCCTTACTAGTTCACCACCCTGCAATTCAATCTAATCTCCCCTTCATTTCCCGTCAAAGGGTCAATCCTCCCCATCTTAATCATCGCTGCAACAAAATCATTTTCAAACTCTTTTGGATTCTCACTGTACTTCTTCACCAACGAATCCTGAGATCCACCGTTAAACAGCTCCTGGTCCGAATGAAGTAACCCTCGACGAGCCACGAGGTTCTTGTAAAATCCGTTATCAAAACTCTCCTCACTCCCATTGTCGAGGGGAGCTTGACTGTTGCTTCTACACGTGCGTTTACGTAGCGAAGCAAATTGAGGATCGATGTTGGACTCATTGGAGACGCGGCGTTGGAAGGCGCCACAACTAGCTAGGCCAATTGTGTGGGCCCCGGAGAGGGCAGTCATGTCACGTGCGTCGAGGCCTTTGGCCGCGAACATGGAGATGAGGATTGGGAGGTCAACGAAGAAGGGCGGGAGTTGGGAGCTGGCGGCACTCTGATTTGCTGTTCTTGAATCCCATCGACCTAATTCCACTTTCCACGAAGGTCCACCTAGCTGTTCATAGATATTGATTTAATATAAATAAAATTTTGGTTTTTTTTCTCATTTTCATTTAGTCCTTTCGTAGTCTCAGCTTGCAAATAAATTATTCTCTGCTATCAATAAATTTTGACATGGGCCTTTTATCAAAATAAATATATGTTTAGGCTCTGTTTAGTAAAATTGGTCCAGGTTTAAGCCTGACCCGGTTTTCTTCTAAACCAAATTAAAATTAAATCAAGAGGCCGGTAATCTAACAGAAATCTACTTTACTAGTTAACCAATCTAAACAGATGGATTAGTAAACTCTTCACTTTCACTAGATTAATTTCATTTCATGTGTAGATTTATTCTATTTGACATGTGAAAGAGGGTTTAACTATGAAGAATATTACCAAGACGACAGCGTCGCGCGCTGCGAGAGCAAGAATATCTGCACAGGAAACGGTGCCCGTGCATTTGGCCTCAACTTTTGACTTTATGGTGTCGATCACTTCGAACCCACGAACAGAGTTCTGATTAGGGAACGCATTCTTTTCTCCAGTGAACGTCGGAGTGTCATCAAGAAGGATCGATGCATCACAACCCTGATTCATAATTATATATAAACACCGATTTAATTACTTAGAAATAAAATAATAATAATAATAATAATAATTAATAATGGCTCAATGTGCGATGAATTCTAAATTAATAAATGCGAATATTTTGATGTTGGGCTCGTGGAAACCACAATGCCACACTTACAAAAAATAATGCCAACAATCATCATCATATTAGGTCCACTACACGAGGCAGTTGTTTTAGTTTTGCAAACATAATATGGCAAATTATTAATATTCCAATGCAATGCACATGACGTATATGTTATGAGATGAGGAGTAAATCAAAGAGTAGTTAAATGGGCCGGTCTTAAAGAGTTAATAATGTCAACTTTTTATTTGATTCGTATGCGTAAGATACAAATTTATACTTATCTTAGGAATTTGCAAAAGTTAATATGACACTAAACATGTGATTAGAAGATAGATTTAGGACAAGTTTCTTCAACTTTTCATACGAGAAACTTTTGGTTGTTGTTTAATCCCACATTTGTTCACGCCCAAGTCAGATTTAAGTAAAAAGTTGAATTACAGAAGAGAAAATAATTAATATTATACATATCTTACGTTAACAAAGCAATCATGGAAGAAGAGCCGAAGAATGGATGCACCCATCCTCTTCTCATCTTTCACAGCTCGTGCCATTGTCGATCTAACCATTCCATGTAAACTCGGACAAGTTCGTTTATAGAACTTCTCATCCGAAAGCTGTCCATTTGCAATCAAAGCAAGAAGAGAAAAGAGAGAAAACACAAAGAAGGGAAAGGAGAAAGCCATTGTTATGGAAATTAAAAGCAGTGTTAACTGATTAAGTTGCTTGATGAGGAAGGGTTTGCTCTTGTGTTGGTTTATATAGTACTGTTGCTCGCTGCATGCAACCCGGGCTTTGCTTGTTGGTATCGAACTTTCAAATCATTAACTAAGCTTTTTCTAATTTTTATTATTGATTGGCAGAATAAGTCACTTATTATTTTAAGAGGAGACTTTCTATTAATGATGAATCATGAATGTGTTCATGAAGATTCTCTGACCTTGAAGATATGATTATGACTAGGATTTAGTTATTTGTAGCCTTTTATATTCCCTATCTCACAATGTAATGGAGGTGTCAACGGGTTATAGTGGAACCTAACTCTATGTTTTCTAATCTAACTCAAAGTTATGTATTTTGGGAAATTTTTTAGTACATATATGTATTTTGGGAAATCATAAAACTCTAATATGATTTGACATTTAGATCTCGATTTTTTCAAAATTCCAATGGATTAGGTATACACGTTTCTACAACAAGATGGCTGTCGAAAAACTACATATAAGTTAGTCGAATATTGCAAAACATAATGATATATTAAGGGGTTGTTTGGTTACAATGCAACCGTTATTTTGCACATTCAGTTTTACAATTTACAACCGTAGATATATTTTGCACATTCAGTTTTACAATTTACAACCGTAGATATACTCAGAAGATTGCTACTATTACTTTCTTTCAAATATACAAAAGTCGTTGGCTATAACTAGAGAATTTTTTGTAACTGCAACTATAACTACATTTATTAGTCATACTTAAAAGAAACATTGCAGCTGGTCCAACTAAAAACCAATCCAAACTAGTCATGATTTATGCATGCAACTATAGTTATAATTCTTGCAATGAAGCAAAGAAAACAATAACTCCTAAGGAAGCTATATTTCCATCTTGGGATGTTATGGATCCCTATCTCCTCATTAACGATAGGCCGAATTTTTTTTGAAAGTAGCATATAGAAAACACCTCAAAAGAGACTGATCTTGTACTTGTTCTAGCATAGGATATTACCTATAACTTTTTGACATGATTTGCATGAAAAATTATTGTTATCTATGTTATAACAACGAATACTAGTGACATCAGAGACCTTTATGCTAGATCCATTATTATAAAAAAGATTATACATGATCACCTATGTTATAGCCATAAATAAGGGATCCAGAGTAACTACGGAATCCCATAAATTGCTCCACTCACAATTAAAATATGTAGATCGTATCTTTCGTTGGTCGGCCAATTTCTAAGCATTACCTTGCGGAAACAATGTATCTTGAACAATCACCTCATTAATTTTCTGTCACTTTGATAATAAAATAGAAAATTTTAATTTATTTTAGCAAGCTTTTATTAGGCTTAGCCCAATTATGGCCACGGAAATAAATTAATAGTTCAAGCCCATGAATGGGGTTTCTGATCTATTAAGTTAAACCCATAAATCAACACATCCTTTTTTCGGCCCTTTATGCATTGGGCCAAAAACTAAGAGCTTAGCCCAATGAGTCACAAACTTCACTTCGCCCTGATATCATATCATACTCTATAATAAAAGAGGCTAAGAGTTGTCTGCTTTCTTTGTTTGTTGCGTAACACTTATTTCAGACAATTATGTCCTCACCTTCTCTCCCTAATTGCAAGCGGATTTCTCTTCATAGTGGTCCCACCTAGACACGTGCAACACTCTCTCGCTCCCAGCAACTTTGCAAAGTAAACAACCCCCAACTCTACTGCAAGACCTCCTCCAGCACCACCACCACCCTCGGCTATCACCACTGCCAACTATTCCCATTGTTCCTTCCTCCTCCGCTGCCGACGTACTCAGCCCACTTCCCTCTCTCCCTTCCTATTCACCAACGCCACCAACACCACTTCCTTCTCCACCGCCAGGGCCTGCCATGGACGCTCGCCATGCGCTCCATTGCCCTCTCGGTTTTCGGCGGTACAGCCACGTTCAGTGTCTTAGTCGCCTCGTTCAGCATATCAGAATTTGGAGAATTTTGAGGGAAAACCCCTAAGTTTCTTTGTGTTCTCCTACTTAGGTGGGGTCCCGCTACTGTGTGCTTCTTTGTGTGGCTCTCCTGTGTGCTTCAGCGCTCGTGTGTGCTCTAGCTACACGTTGAGTTGGAAGGTAAGTTGATAGCTGTTTCTTTGATTTTGTTATATTCTGACATCTGTCTTCTTTGCTCTTCCGCTCTTTTATCTTCATGTTACTTTCTTCTCTCCTCCTCCTTTCTCACGGTGAATTTACAACTAATTCAATGTACCCCATCCATTTTTTATATGCCTATACCATATGGATTCTTCTTATCTTGTTAACACTTAGCAAAACAGTAAGCCTTTTCTTGATATTTCAGATTACTAAATCAAGAACCATAGTGTAGTATCTTGGATTTTGCTATTCTATCTCCATTCCTGTTTTGAACAATGCCTTTACTTTTATATCTGAATAACATACTTAACATAGTATAATATAATGCTCACAAGTAGGGCCACTATCATTGTTGTGTTTTCAATCTTTATATTTTCATTGACTTTGTGAGAAATCATGTTTCAATAAAACAATAATAGGGATGTCCCTTTGAGAACATCAAGTCTAGCTTGATGATTAAGTTATATTAGTTGAATATAGTTAATGTCTTAGTTCTTTATTTGATGATAACTTGTGCTGTTTTGTCAACAAGGGGCAGGCACGTGCATTGCACATGCCCTCTTCATTAGTTTCTTTAAAAAAAAGGGGAATTTTCGACATTCGTCCCTTAAATCTTTCTTGAAATTAGTTTCTCAAATCACTGAATTGCTGTAAAATCTCTTAATTTTCAGTTATTTTAAAATTCGTCCCTCAAATCATTTAAATTGCTATTACATCCACCAATTCTCTTAAATTGTTTCACATCAATCCTTCTAGTTGCTAATTCTAATGTTGACTAGAGGGAATACTTTCTTTTTTGGGGTTTTTGCCTTTGAGCCCAAAGTTTTAATTGATTTATTTAAGTTTTAACTAATTTATTTATAAACCGAGGTACTATCATCTGTACCTCTAAACACAAACAAGTTTTAACTGTTTTATTTGTCATTAAACCCAATTGGTATAATTCATGATCAAAGTAGGTTGTATGCATACTTTTAGAGGGCAAAAAACCCAAACTACCCCCAACCCATTCAAAACTTCTCACTGTCTCCCTTCTAAAAATACCTACACAAAAAATTTTAAAATTTGTAAAAAGCACCCTGAACATTTTAAAAATTGCAAAAAAACACCTTAAAATGCAAAATTCATAAAAAAAACACCCTAAAAATGTCAACTGAAAAATATTACACTAAAAATCCAGAAATTACAAACAACTCCCGAAATAATGGTAATGAGCTGAGAACACCTTGTAAGTTTCAATAATTGCAAAAACACCTTTAAATTTACAAAAACAACCTAAAAGATCAAAACCTAAAAATAGGTGTTTCTTGTAACTGTTTGTAATTTGTGATCCTTTTAGGGCGTCTTTGTAAATTTCAAATTTTGAGGGTGTTTTTTTATAATTTTTGAAAATTTCAGGTTGTTTTTTGCGGTTTTTAAAAGTTTCAGGGGCTATTCATAGTTCCTAGATTTTTAGTTTTTGAATTTTAGGGTAATTTTATAAATTTAAAATTTCCTAGGATGTTTTACAATTCAAAACTTTTAGGGTGTTTTTCTACAAATTACAAAAACTTTTAGAGGTTTTTCTTTAACCTCATACTAAAGAATCCCTAAATGTAGAGAGAGAGAGAGAGAGAGAGAGAGAGAGAGAGGGTAAAATGATGGTTTTTAGGTTTTTATACGGGGGACCACATTGTTATGTAGTGTATTTGAGAGATTGGGTTTAAAAATAAATATATAAAGTTATTTTGGTTTATAGGTACAAATAAAAATACTTAGATTTAAAAATAAATTAGAGTAAAGCTTTGGATTTAAAGGCAAAAACCCCTTCTTTTTTTTAGGTAAATGAAATTTTCATTAACCTGCTGAGCGTTTATGTACACAAGACAACCATAGGCATACCCAGGGAACGAAATAGCTACAAAACTCATATACAACTCACTTATAAGTGTTCCACCCAGAATTTAACTTAAACATTTACATGAAAATTTTGTAGCAATTTCTATCTTAATCTCTCTAATAATCTCATTCACCCTCCTGCTCTTTTGCTGAAATCTCCTGAAGTTCCTTTCACGCCAAATGTGATACTATAACTGCAAGTGTTGCACAAATAACTCTTTTTTTTATCAGCTTTTCCTCTTAAATGTAGCAAGAACCACTCAATCTCATGCTTGATGCTGATGGGTCTCTCTCAATTTGTCGCCAACATAGGATTTTCTGTCACGTGCACTTTCATATCTTGAAGTTAGTTCCTCAACCTTGATATTTTGGAATTAGTTTCCCGAATCTTTAAATGATTGAAATTAGTCCCCTAAGTCTGCATATTTTCCCATTAGTCCCCTAAAACTTTGAAATATTTTGAAATTAGTCCTTCTAGTTAACAGCTGTTTGGGAGATTTGAGGAACTAGTTTCAAAACACTTACAAAATTTGAGAGACTAATTTCAAAATATCAAGATTTAGGGGAACAATTGCAAACACTTAAAGATTTTGGAGACTAATTTCAAAATATCAGGATTTGGGAGACTAAGTACGAAAGAGTTGGTAATACCCAACCCGGTTATGCATCCGCACGTAATGACCCTCTTTCCAGATTGATATCTTTTAAGGGTCGTTTTGGAATCTTAGCGTCGACCTCAAGGTCATGTTTTCATCCTCTTGACGATGCATATATCTTGCTCAAGATATCACTTGAAGATTCCTCTCGTTCATATTATCATTCTGATTTTAGGATTGTTGATATCACTAACTCACTACGTAAATCAACCCATTCATTAAAATAATACATTTTCTCCCCAAGAAAGTTTATAAAGAAAAGCGTACGAGAAAAATAGTCAACACTGAAGGTGAAGAAAGCTTTGGATTCAATTGTAAGATCTTTAAAAAGACTTGATTACCTCAAAGAGATTGATAAAAAAACTAAAGCGGAATTATACCTGAATCCATGATTTGGATCTTGAGTGGATTGATGGATCTTCTAATCTTAGGGCTTCTTCTCTTCCTTAGATCTCTTTTGAGATGGGGGTAAAAGAGATGAGAATTATTGTGTTAACCCTAGATTAGGGACCATAACCCCATATATATAGGTGTTGTACTTTTACAATTTGGCCCCTCATCAAATTTTAATTACAACCTGGTATCTGCACATTTAGCCCATGACAATATATAAATACCTGATAACCCAACTTAATTGATCACTTTAGTGGGTTTCCTTAAGTGATAGATTTACACATTAATTTAACATATGTGCCCACAAATAGATTTAATTAGATTTAAATCTAACATCAATATGTTGAATAGGAGACAAAAATAACTTTCCTTCGAATATATATTACTTGGTAACAATTACATGGATGCATTCATGACTCATCAATCTGAAAACGCCTTTATTAATCTCTTGCAACCATTGAAAAGCTTCAAGATATAACACAACAAATTCTCAGCACAAAAACACAAGGAAATTAAAACAAAGTGAAACAATCTCGATCCCTAAAGTTAATATATCAGACACAAACCCCGTGTCATCTTAGTTCACCACCCTGCAGTTCAACCTTATCTCTCCATTTTTCCCCGTCAACGGAGAAATACTCCCCATCTTCACCATCGCTGCGGCAAAGTCATGGGCAAAAGCATTCGGCTTCTTGCTATACATCTTCACCAGTGAATCTTGAGATCCACCATTAAACAACTCTTGGTCTGAGTGGAGCAACCCTCGACGAGCCACGAGGTTCTTATAATATCCATTATCGAAAATCTTCTCGCTTCCCGCATCAAGAGGAACGAGAATGCTACCATTTTTGCAGGCTGTCCTGCGTTGGGAAGCGAATCGGGGGTCAATGTTGGACTCGTTCGAGATTCGGCTTTGGAATGTGGAGCAATTGGCGAGGCCGATGGTGTGGGCCCCAGAGAGGGCGGTCATTTCGCTTGCGTTGAGGCCTTTGGCTTTGAACGCGGAGACGAGGGTCGAGAGGTTGGTCAAGGGGGAGGGGAGTTGGGAGTTGGCTGCGCTGCGGCTTGCTGTTCTTGAATCGCGGCGACCTAATTCGACATTCCATGATGGTCCACCAAGCTGTACATATACAAAAGGTATAATAATGTACATATACAAAAGTTAGAAGTAATTACAAAAGGTATAATAATGTTAACATAAAAGAATAGTAACGTTTATTTTATGTGGAAATTAAAATTATTATTTTGTGGAAAAGTTACCAAGACAACAGCATCACGTGCTGCAAGAGCAAGAATATCAGCGCAGGAAACTGTAGCCTTGCATTTGGCCTCCACGTTTGATTTTATGTTGTCTATGAGTCCGAAGCCACGAATAGAGTTCTGATTGGGAAACGCATTCTTCTCCCCGGTGAAGTTCGCAGTATCGTCAAGAAGTATTGATGCATCACAACCCTAATTCATTACCAACACATTGTTAATTAATTTGTTCATAACACAAATTAACTAATAATTAATAATGGCCCAACGTGCTTCATGTGCCCTAATATACCAAACTATATATAAATGTGGAATATTTTGATGTTGGGCTCTGGGGAACCACACAATTGCTAAATAATGCCGACCATAACCATCATGCGAGGTCAGTAGTTTCTTTTCCCCAGATACAGCTGTAATGCTAAATTATTATCCATTGAAGTTTCAGTATTTGATCAATGGTTTGAATAAAAAATAGTGGTCTCTTGATTTGATTGTGATATTAATCGTCTGTTATTTTCTAGAAAATTATGCTCCCAATGTAACTATAATATATTCTTCTTATATTATTCTTGTTTCTTCTTTATCCTTTAGTCTTCGTCACTACACCAAAACAAAAAAAACTCCCAAAATTATGGTGAGGAGCGTTATTGTTTTAAGTTTGCAAGTTGAGAGCCCTTTCGTCGGTTGAAAGTTGTCCCATGGAGCAGTATCTTTTTTTTTCCCTTTCTAATCCGCTTTAGAAATACATGGCCATTGAGCTTCGAACATGGGCTACACAAGTACAAAGTCAAAGGACTCTGTCACTGCACCAAAACTTTAAAGTTATGATGAAGGTTGAGGGTTATAATTTTATATTCTAAATCCTCTATAAACATTACTTATAGTTGTAACGACGACTTGCATCATCATTATTTTCAGAGTACAAAGCTATAACCTTTAATGCTAACCACAACTTCAGACATTGGTACAGTGGTAGAGACTTTAAGACGGTAAATTAAAAAAAAAACTAATATATCTACATTAGTCCAGATTTTGACTCATTAAATTGATACTATGCATGGTAATCTAGAAATGTCAAATCAAAAGACTATGCATAAAAATGTTTATAAATACTCTGTGATTTGTGACTAAACATAAGTTTAAAGTGTATGTGCATGAAAGAAGATAAATAAATATGTGATGATATCTTACATTGACAAAGCAGTCATGAAAAAAGAGTCGAAGAATAGCTGCTCCAATCCTTTTCTCATTCCTTAGAGCCTGTTCCATTGTCAATCTAACAGTTCCTGGTAAACTAGGACAAGAACGGTGATAAAAGCTTTCATTAGAAAGCTTGCCTTGGGCAGCCAAAGCAAGGAGAAGAAAGAGAGAAATCACGAGAAATCTCGAGGAAAATGTCATTATTATTATGAAAAATTAAGCAAAACTTATATTTGATTAATAAAGTTGCTAATTGATATGGACAGTGTTTGCTCTTGCATTGGTATATATAGTGTTGATCGTTGCATGCATCCCGGGGCTTGCTTGCTGGTTTCGAACGTCACGATCTCTAACAAGCTTTTTAAATTTATTTCATTAGTTGGCAAAATAAGTTGATGATGGTTTTAAGAGGAGACTTTCCCTTTGTTAATTATGAACGTGCGTTGTGTATCAATTATTCACAGGATAGCTGATTGACTAAGTTTAAAAGATAAGATTATGATGATATATAAGCTATTTATAGAGATGACAACCGAGTAGGGTTGAACCTATAACACTTCCATGGTATATAATCTAACCCGCAATTATGTATTTTGGTCAGGAAGCTTCTTGAGTGGCATGTGTATGTTGGGAACTTCCATTCTAATTGGAATTCAAAATTTGCCAACGCGAAACCGTGAGAATATGGCCCACAGGATTAGCTATAAAAACAATTATATTATATATAAGTTAGTTGATTAATATTGCAAAAAATACTGAACGTGCTACATAGAAGCTTTAACTGTAACGTACTTCTCCTCTTAAATACTTTCTAAAGGGGGAGAATAGGTTCCCTTGCATTTTCTCCTCTCCTATTGCCCTTTATTGTTAAGTCTCTTTCGAGGTTAGGTTTAGAGATCTAAGCCTCCTCTCCCTTTGACTTTTTTTTTAAATCTTTTAAAATCCGTGCTCCTAATCCCCCATGTTCCGACATGACATCTCTGACAATTCCTAAAATATATACCCATGTTCATTCCTAATCACCCCAATTCATGCTGACATTTTCCTGTAGAACTTTGGGGCCTCAAATCATTAATGAACTCGAAAAAGAAAGCTCTTAACCATCTAACTCGATCGTCATTAATGGGAACAGCTAATTCTAGGATTTAATTGACTGTTGTCCTTCGGATCGGGAGCAGTACGCGCTTGATTTTGCTGCGATTTGCCTCCTCCTCGTTGAGAGAGAAGAATGGTGGCAGCAGTCGCCGTGGCCACAGACAAGAGTAACTGCATGAAGAACGCAGCAGAGAGATCAACGGGGAAAAGGAAGCAGAGGGGACATTGCTCTGAGGTTAATTTTGGAATATTTGTGAGAAAAGGGGTCAAGGGGTGTGGAAGCTTGAAGTTTTTGACAAAAGGGCGGTAAAGCATAGGTTCCCAGGCTGGGGGGACCTGAAACAATTTTCCATTCTATCGATTAGAGTGAAATTTTGTCCATATTTAATGAAAAAGATACGGATCAAACAACCTCAAAGAAAAAAAAAAGAAGAAAAAAAAAAGGAATATCTCGATTAGGCTTTGTTTTGTTTGATGCAACTACAAGACTTGAAAGTCTCTACATTCTTATTTGTAATTGAAGTTGCATAGAATTAGGACATTTTAAATCGGTTGCAGTTATTTCTTACACTTCGACTAATAAATACAGTGGCAATGACTGTGGTAAAAAACCCTTTAGCTATATATAACCTACGACTTATGTATATTTAAAAGAAAATTACAGTTGCAATCTTCGTGTGCAGCAAAATCTGTTTAAATTACAACTCTAATTGGAGCGACCCCTCAACAAAAATTCAAAAAAGCTTGATACCCTGAAACAAACACTTGCAAATATAGCTACAGTTATAAATTGTAAAACTGTAAAATTAGATCAAGTACAACTATAGCAGCTTGTGACAACACTTGCAACAACTACAGTTGTTTGTACCAGGCACTTGCATTGTAAATATGTTTGTGGAGAACAAAATTACTCCTTAGGTTGGGCAAGGATTCTCTACATTCTTGATTGTAGAAAGCTTTTATAGTAGTTACATGGGTTAATAGCATTGGTTGATTTAGTGGGTCCCACAATTAAAAGAACTTTGTATGTCATTTAAATAAAATATATCATTCATGGGATCCATGGAGTGAGGAGATGTGATTGGTGAATTGTAGAGATTCTCTACAACCAAGGATGTGGAAGATCTCTACCCGAAGTGTACCCCCAATTCCCCTAAATTCCCTCCAATCTGTTAGTAATTGGTGGGGTCCGCCCAATTGAGTGGGTGGATCCTAAGTGAGCCCAAACCGGTCCTTTAGTGAACCGGTTCCTAACCCTAAAGGTTTAGGTTTTATCCTCTACTCTATATATATGTGTTTATGTAGAGATAAAAAATATAGAGAAAAATATACTATTGTCATCTTTTTCCACTCTCAATTCTATGATTTATGCATTGGTCATGGGCTGATATGCGGGGCTTCTCGCTCTATCAATGGTGTGGTCATCTTTCGGTTATTGTTTAAAAGATGAAGAAGAGGTGCGTCGTAATTCTTCTATAGATCCGGAACAAGAAATCACTAAACAAGAGATTTACATATTCATATGATCATGAATAGTTTACAATGGTACCAGAGCGAGATTAGGGTTGTTTGCATCTTTTATCTCATTTTAAGGTTTAGATCGAATTGTGTCTTTCTATATGATCTTTTTGACATGTTCTGCATTAGATCTAATTTCGTGGTGGTGATATCGATCACTGGAATAGAAAAGTTGGGAGTTCTAATTATAAAATTTTATTTTTTATTAAAAAGTATAAATTTTTTTGGTTAAAAAAAAATCTAATATTTGACATTTAGCATGTCAATCTACAAAGAAAAAATCTAACTTTTATGAACTGGTGGGTAATTTTAATAAATTAGGGATTTATTATTTTTTTCAAAAATTAGAAATAATTTTTTATTTATAAAAAAATCTATTTTTTCAAAGTTTTGAAATAAAAAAGGAATTTTTTAAAACAAAACCCTAGATCGAGCATAGCCCCCGCCGAAGCCAGGGGCACTGGCCAGCGGCAGATCCCGATGGTAGGGAACCCAGTGTAGGGCGTCGGGCCCCCTTATGACCATCGCCGACCTAGGTGCTAGCGAAGGTGTTCTTTTTGTTAAAAAAAACCCTGGATCTTGTTACCAGCACCAGGGGCGCTGATCTACTATGAGACTAGAGGGAGAAGGCCACGACGCTAGGCTCCTAGGATGCCAAACTCCCACCACCGTCGGCACCACTGGGTGCCGACGATAGTCAGGGTGTTTTATGTTGTTAAAAAAAGAAGAAAAAAAGGGTTTTGGGTCTCAACGGTGACAGCGCTGGGCGTTGCCATCGAAGGACCTTCGGGCTAGGCCTGAGAGGTCACGACAGTGGCCGCTGGGCGGTGCCGCCGCTACAACCACTAGAACCAGCCCTATGGTTTTGAAACCTTAGGGGGAAACATGTAAATAGCTTTTTATATTTTTTTAATTTCAAAAAATTCTGGATAATTAGTTTTTAAATCAGAAACATATTTAAAAATAATAATTAATATCAAAAAAATCCCAAAAATAGTTTTTTGTTTTATCTTTAGAAATTTAAGAAGTTTCTAATGTCGGACGGAATAGATTTCATGATAAATTGTACTTGGATTTTAGAAAATAAATCTTATTAAACTTTGAAAGTTTAGAAAAATTATTTTTATATACCAGAAAATTTTATTCATAAGGCCTAATAGGAAAGATCATAGAGATTTTTTTTATGGGTAGTTGTTCCAGTAGGAGCACATAGGGCATGCACTAATTTCACATGAAACGAAAGCCCTAATAAATTTGACAAGATAAATGAGTAGTTAAATATTAAAAATGAAATTATTTGTTTATATTTGTTTTTCTGTATGTTCAGACGCATGCTGAATTATATAAATAAATAATTTTAAGTGGGAGATTTTGGTAAAGATGACAATATAATTTAACTACCAAGACTATTCTATCTCTAAGAAATCTAATATTTTATTTTCAAATATTTTATAACGATTTTAAAATTATATCTTTGAACACTGCGGTCCTTAGGCCTTCTTTTCTTTGTTTGGGATGTAATTTTAGTATCAGTATAAAAGGCTTGATGAGATGGAATGTTCTTCATGGAAGAAAAATACTCCACATAAATGCCAATAATCTTAACATATAAGCAATAAGAGTGTATTAATTCTTCTCTTAGTATACCAAAATGGTTCGAACTGAGTAGTTGAGCTACCTTTGTCAGAAGATCCACTTTCTCCTGAGAGTAGGAGATTTTGGTGATATTGAGGTGGTAATATCTGAGTCGGAACATGGTTCAACTCGGACTCAAAGATTTGGGGCCGGTCAGTACAAGATCTGAAAGTAAAATAATCATCAAGTGGTTCACCGGGTGGACTACAAAGAGAAGCAATCTTATCCAGGAGTATGAGGATAATCCAAATGCAAAGAGCTTTCAGGATGCTCTTAATGCAAGATTTTGATATGTCTCTTCGATGAGAATCCGAGTTCTTATTATTAAGTTAGATTCAAATGAGATGACTGCTAGGCAGAACATTAAATTCAACTTTAGATGATAACATCCATGATCAGGGATCATGAGATAACTAGAACTGCATCGAGTTAGGAGCGGTAGATCTAAGTAGTTATCAGGGCTTTACATAACTCCAGGAAAGAGATTTATTATTTTTGTTGAGCGTCGCAAATGCGATAACATCTAAAAAAGTGTAAATAGAAGTGATGTTAAAGTCTAAAAACTAAGGTGTGTTCAATGCTAAAATGTCTGCTTCGACTTTGAAGCTGAATACCCGATGCACAAGGCTGAGAGTCTAGTTGTAGTGGGTACACGGGAAGATTTTTTTGGAATGGATTCTAAATTAAAAGAAACCAATTAAAACATGAATATCCAATTGATAAGAGCAAGATCAATTGATATGACTACAGAAAAGCTAATCATTTTGCGCATAATTGTGCACAACTAAGAAAACTCAAAACTCATGAACCACTTATATAGGGTAGAGATGGGTTCACAGAGTTTCGGAAGATTCCAAATGGGATAAAAAAGATCTAGATGGGGACTACAAAAAGGTGCTGGGCACCTATGCATTTAGGTTTCTATTGAGTTCAGGGAATAAATAGATCTTGTAGGATATTCTATATGCTCCCACTATAAGGAGGAATCTTTCTCTCGGTAATTAGTCCTGGGGGATTCATTTGTTTAGTTTCCTATTTGTGGGTAACTTAGATTTATTTCAGGATTTCTCTGCTTATAAAATGCCAAGTTGATAGATTAGTTGATTATAGAATTTGACTCATTACTAGATAACCAGGTTATCTTTTACTTTATCTTGTGTCGTGAATTAAGATTGGATATGATTTATGGTATAAAAGACTAGGTCATATTGAAGGATACTTCAAGGCTCACTAGAGGCAACCTCCTTGGTACTTACCATGGTATATTTATCCACCTACGAGTATAGTCTTGTCGGTAAAATCACTATGAATCTATTTGTTTGGCAAGGCTATGAGCACATCAATTGCAACTTGTTCACATTGATATATGCATACCAATATATAAAAGTATGAAGTAGAGAACTTAATTCCTCATAACTATAGGTTATTACTCTATCTGCGATAATGTGTATTTGATTTCATGCCTGGTTGAGCGCTTCAATTTGTTTCAAGCGCTAAATCAACAAGGTGGATAATTAGTTAAGCAAAAATAATAAGGCTTTGCAGACTGATCGTGAGAGAGTATCTATCTGACAACTTCATGGAACCACGTCAAGAGAAGAGAACAATCAGACAATTGACAATGCCTTATCGTTTGTAATGGAATGGTGTTGCAGAAATTAGGAACATAACGCTGCTAGATAAAGTTTAAAATAACTACCCATTTAGTTTTGGGGAGATGTGCTATTGATAATGATATATATTCTGAACCGTGTATATTTGAGATTGATACAATTAATACCCTAATAGTCATGGATGGCCGAGGGCTGGTGTTGAATCACTACTCCATGTGGGAGTGTTGCTTTCATATACTACTCTTCATTGGATGAGAAGTTTAGACCCTAGAATATTGAAGTGTATTTTCATACACTATTTTAGACTCTCTGTTGGTTGTGCTTACATGTGAGCAATATCATGAGACTGTAACTGAGAGAGTTGTGGGATGTTGAGTTCTTTAGGGAGGTTTTCCCGTAGAAAGAAGAAATAGGTTAGGATTTGGGTTCATACAAAATCAAGGAGATTGTCATGGATTCAGCAATGGAAGAGGAATTGGTTCCTTTGCTAGCTGGGGACAGTGGGAGCGAGATACTCTTAGATGACTTGGAGTCATCTATATAATATCAACAGCCTCTGAGATCACTCTATGGACTAGTACCAAGATGATATTTTGAGATCAATGGGGAAATATTCATGGTAGCACCATCCTAAGTCATATAAGGACACTATTTCTGGATCTGCAGCAAAAGAGTGAAAAGCAGCAATAGATAGAGAGCTTGAGTTCATGAGGAAGAATCAAGTCTAGGACTTGGTGAATCTTTTAACTAAATGCAAGACCACTAAAAATAAACGGGTTTTCAAGGTCAAGCAGGACGAGACGTTCAAGTGATGCAAGGCATGCTTGATGGAAAAAGAGCACACCTAAGTGATAGAGTGGGCACCAAAAGAGACGTTTTCTCCGGTAGTTAGAGTTATTTTTTTTCACATGATATTGACTCTTGGAGAGTAATTGGATCTTGAACTAGTCTAGATGGACATCGAGATATCTTTTACCTATATAGAACTGGAAAAAGTGATCTATATAGGTAAAAGATTTGAGCATATGTTTCATGGCCAAGAGATTTGAGCACAAGGGGTACAAGTTAAATGATCGTACCTATGGCTTAAAATTTTTTCTAGTGCGTAATGTTTTTGATCCTATAAGCCATGTTGGGTCATGTTTTCTAGGTGATCGATCAAGAGGCCCACTTACACTAAGCTAATAGAAGTTTTAGATCTATCATCGTATACTGATGGCATATTGCTGACTGAGTGTAGCATTGAGATCATTGCAAATTCAAATGCTAAGAGTCAGGCTCTAAGTATAGAGCAATGTCCCAATATCAAAGCAGAGAAGAAACTAATTTTGAGTATCCCTTCAAGGAGTGTAGTCGATAGTTTTGTATGCATACAATAATTGACACATCTTTTGCAGTAGGACGATGAGTAGGCATCGATCCAACCATGGTATGACTCACTAGGATGAGTCAAGAGGATCCTTAGATATTTGATTTAGACTACACTTTATATATTATGCTATGATAGAATGGACTCTCACCTATAGAGATATTTAGACGTCGAGTGGGCCAATAATCTGGATGGGTGAGCGTTAATGTCTAGTTATAAATGATGGAGTCATTTCTTGGAGTAGTAAGAAGCAGTAGTATATAGCCCTTCTCCACTTAAAGCAGAATATGTGGCGATATATACAATAGTATTGGATGTAATCTAGTTGTACAAATCCTTGGACAATTTAACTGTAGCGCGATTTGTAAAGGATGATGTGATTCCCTATCCTGATAGCATATCAACTGCTGGTTATACGATAGGCCCAAATTAGTTGGGAAAATCGAATAAAATTCAAAACATGTGTCATTTCATTAAGAACTAAGAGAAAGAGGAGGTTGTGGTAAGTGTATCCCAATGAATCAGTTGATCGGGGATCTACTAATAAATGGAATAGTTGAAGAGCAGCTAGTGTAGCACACTTAAGCCTTATGAACAACATCTTTAGTGACAAACTTTTATTTTATGTTAGTTGAGACTTCAAACACTTAGGATATTACGGATAATGACTTTATAAGACATTATGTTTATTTTTTTTCTTTATATGCATAACTAGGATTGCTAATATCTTACTATTGCTTAATTATTTTAGCATGGAATATATTAGTATATGATGTGTACGGGGTACATAACGGGTACTGGGTGCACCATTAGAAAGTTACACTAGTAGATAGGAGCTCTAATCACACAAGAGATCCCTTGAAGCAGTGGCAGTTGCCAAAGCTGAGATTGGGTATCCAATGTTATTTGGCTTGGAGCAATGACACCGGGATGTTTGGAAAGGCTATTATAAGTGTTCGATACTTTGGCTGATCCTTTACTATTGCAATGAGAAAATACCATACATATAGGGCAGTGTCAGGAAAGGGGGTGATTAACACGCTCAACTATTTATGGTCAGAGGAAGATTGATTGACATGTCTCCTGATTGTATCGCATATGCAACTCTTATTTATGCTAGGGGCTAGGTTTTAAGAGTGCGATGAATCGAGGGAAGAACCGAGTGTTCATGTACACTTCTTTAAGAGATCGAAGGTACTTGAGCAGACATGGTTGATCAGATCTGGGATATGAGATACCACATACTTAACACTTTTATGTAATTTTATTTCTTTAGGGAGATCTTTGTGTCAATCCTAACAGATCTGGTACAAGGCTACCCACTTACAGGTTCTTAATGGTCAACGCCACACTAACAATGTATGGACGTAGTATTGATAATGAAGGAGAATTTCAAGGAGAGTTTGACTTAGGGAGTCAACCGGTCCTTTAGTGAGCTGGTTCCTAATCCTAAAGGGTTAGGGTTTTATCCTCTACTCTATATATACGCACTTATGTAAAGATTAAAAATATAGAGGAAAATATACTACTGTTATTTTTTACCTCTCACAGTTTTATGATTTATGTAGGGCTTATTGCCGTATCAACGGTGTGGTCACCTTCTGACTGTTGTCTAAAAGATCAAGAAGAGGTGCGTGGCAATCCTTCTGTAGATTCGAGACAGGTAATTTTTAAACAAGAAATTTACATATTTATATAGAGAAAATTGGTTCTAGCCCCCAAAATTAAATCATTTATTTGCTTACCTCCCAAGACTTAGTCCACAATCTCTTCACCCCCAAAATCAACCTTTTTATTTGTAGAACCTCCTAAGTACAATGCCAACCCATACCCACTCAAAAAAGAATATAAAATCTCAAAACTACCCTTGACTATACATGTGACCACTCTTTTTTTTTTGATTTTGCGCCTCAGTCTCTCTCATCCCTTCTCTCTCCCCTCTCCTTCCCCACTTCTGTTAAACCCAACGCCATTAATTTTTCTCTCCCTTTGAAAAAATTCTCTATCTTTCCCTCTCCCCTCTCAAACTAGGGTGATGTTTAATTTTCTCTATGATGGCAAACAAAAATTCTGTATCAAGAGGTCAATTGTCATTCTCTTCTCCAGTTGTGGTGTCGGATCCGTCATTATTGGGTTTGGGATCTGGACGTAAGGATCATTGTGAACGTTGGTGGAGGGTATAAACAGAGAGAGGGAGATAAGAGAATTGTTGTTGGGTTGTAATTGGTTGAATTTTGAAGCGCTACCCTCAACTATTAGAGAGTTTGTAAAATAATACTATAAATGTTTACGAAAATAGCCGTTATATTTTATTTTTATTTTTTTGTAGGTACAATTATGGGATTTATGCGTACTTATTCATAAAAGCAATACTAGAAGGGAATGACGTTTTGTAGCTTACACCAGATTATTATACGGCATGGTTGTTAACATTATGTATTTGTTGTTAAGCTTATGCACTGGTTGTTAAGCTTTTTCGTTAGTTGTTAAGCTTATGTGTTGTTTGTTAATCTTTTTCGTTAGTTATTAAGCTTATGCATTGCTTGTTAAGCTTATGCATTTGTTGTTAAGCTTATGCATTGGTTGTTAAGCTTATGCGTCAGTTGTTAAGCTTATGCGTTAGTTGTTAAGCTTCTTCGTCAGTTGTTAAGCTTATGTGTTGGTTGTTAAGCTTATGCGTTGGTTAAGCTTTTTTGTTAGTTGTTAAGCTTTTTTGTTGTTTGTTAATCTTTTTTGTTAGTTGTTAAACTTATACATTTGTTACACTACAAGAAATCACGTCTTTAACGAAGGGATTTCCCTTCGTTAAAGAGCTGAAAACCTTCCTTATTGTATGCTAACGATAGGAAAAAAAATCCCTTCGTCACCCGTCGTAGAAGCCTTCTTCGCTAAAGTGTCATGAAGGCTATAATATCCGTCATTATAGAGTCTACAACGACGGAACATATTACCGTCATTCATATTTGCGACGGTAATTATCACCGTCGTTACCATCAGTGACGGGGACTTTTCCCGTTGTTATTGTTAAATGATGGTTTTTCATTCCCGTTGTTGTTGTATAATGAGGGTTTGTACTCCCGTTGTTATTGTGTAACGATGGGTGACGACCCCGTCATTGAAGACCAATTAATGATGGTTGGATACCGTCGTAAAAGTCCTCATGGTGAGTAATTAGTAACTCATCAACGATGGTGCTTTCCCTTCGTTGATGTACTAAATATGGTTTACAAAACCGTCATTGTAGACTACAAATTTCTAATATACATTAATGATAATTTTTCCATTCATAGGCAACTATCATAGAAAACTTTCATATTATTCTCAATTCCTGACAATGAGATTCACAAGAAATATATTAAAATACCCAATAATGAAATAAAAGGAAAATAAAACTCCATTCATTAATAACATCAATTTTAAAATTCCACCATCCTCAAATATTCAATGCTAATAACAAGAGTTAATATCCCAATTGTTTCAAAGAAAATATGTGAAACTATCTAAAGCAAATTAAAATACAATTCTGGGAAAGACACATCCTTTCATCTCTAATCATCGCCAAAAAGAAGACTCGAGCTACCCTCTCTCCTAATCTTGGATATCCTTAAAAATAAAAAAATCACATAATTAAGAAATATCAATTAAGCAAATATTACCTTATTAAGTAAAAATCGCATTTTCTCTAGTACAAGTAGTCAATCATAAAAGTATATAAGAGATTTTACAAAAATAATTACCTAGTCCTGCACATGTTCTCGAGTTTGAGGAGTCAATGAAGTATTAGCTTGTTGCCTAAAAAAAAGTTCATGCATAGCTTTCACTTGTGACTCTAATTCAGACATTCTTTGCTATTGTTGATGTTGTTGTTGCTCCTGCTCATCCAAGCGTTATTGAAGCATTTGGTTCTTTCTCTTTTCTTCTATAACCCGTGTTTCTAGATCAGATCGACTAGGGAGCGGTTCTCTCAAATCCTTCAAAGTAGTCCACCCACCAAATGCAATGATGTGACCATGAGATTGCTTCCCCCATATTTTCTCAATTATCTCAATGTCTGAAAGTGAAGGGTTTGCTTGTTTGACTTGAATGATTTCATCCAATAAAAATTAAATTCATATGTTAGTACTATATAATGCATCATTATTAAAATTAAATATATATTCTACTTACATATTTATCTTGATCCCCAGTATCTAGTGTTTCGTTAGCTTTCTTTCGGGTTTCATGGAACATTTTTGCCACATCAGGTGGATTTCTAGACTTGCCACCCTTATTCAAATATTAAATAAAAATGAGTACAACATCAAACAAAAAACAAAGTATTTTTAAATAAATTAGAAATTAGTTTTGAATGTATACTAGTTCCCACGCAATTTGTCTAAAGGGTTTACTACCCGTGTGGTGGAGCATCTTTCTTTTGCCTCTGTTAAGTGTGTTTTGTTGGCTTGCTTTCTATACATCAAGATTCAAAGAGAATTTCAATAATCCAGCAATATACATGGAACAAAATAAATAAAATTAGGAGATTAATACCTGAAATTTTGAAAAAAATAATGTTCCTTAACTAGCCAATCCCAGTCATCAACACTCACTCCTGCAGGTTTATTTCTAAGTGCAACTTGTAATGATTTTTCTTTCACATATTTCTTGTACATCTCACCGCGTCACTTATTCCACAGATCGCGCAAGTGTCTCATTACTGAATCTCGCTTTTGCTCCATGTCCTCGGCATCAAATTTATCCTACATCAAATTTGAATTAGAATTTAATTTATAAGAATTATTACCAATTGAAAAAATTTAACTTTCAAAGTACCGTAATAGATGCCCACATATGATCTTTATTTTGTTGTGGTATTTTGGCCCAATTCGCAACAGCTACTGGGCAAATATTTCTATCATGAATAATAATGCCAAGATATCATGAAAATTCTGGTTCAATAGCTCTATTCTGATAAAAAGTAATGATCTCCCCCCCCCCCCCGGGGCAAATTATTCAACTTTAGACACTTATTACTACCACGTGGTGGATTTTTCTTCTTTGGAGGATTATCAGCTGCATACATCATATCATATGTTAAAATCAAGATATAGTTAAAAAATAAATTGATAAAAATATACCTTCTTGTAATTAATAAAAAATATACCTTCTTGTCAAGATTCATTTAGTATTGCATCATCACTTTGCACTCGATGATTATTTGATTCGTAAAAATTGAGCAATTATTAATCCAATCATAAAATATAAATTGAAAGGTGAAAATAAATAATAATAAATTTAGGTAAAAATAAATAATAATAAATTTTAAGTCCCATATACCTGCAGAATCCTCATTCTCTTCATTGTTAGTATTTGCACTTCTCTTGCGATTTTGTGCAAAATTCTATAGTTTTTAATAATTCCATGAACAATTAAGTGGGTCTTTACCGACTCACGATTACCACACTTCACATTGCTGCATTTAACACCTGGACATCGAATTTCAAAGTCCGCCATTCTTTTGTTTGAAACTATCCAACAGCTTCTCATATGCATAGTCTAAAAACTTATCAACCCCTTCTTCATATTTTGGATTAAGTCTATCATCATCTACTAGGTCCATCCAATCTTTATTCGGTGCCATTTCAAGCAATGTACTAAAATTTCCTGAAAAATACTTCAACTATGTTAAAAACATTTCCTAAAAAATATTTCAACCACATTAAAAACTAAACACAAAGAAATGCTTAATTTTCTTTTGAGACTCATATGTTCAGATATATGGTCATTCAGAATCTAAAGGCAAAGATGTTGACCTATGGTGTCATTCAGAAACTATTTATTTATGCAATCATCGTTCAACATGGAACTTATATAAAAACACTCTTACAATGTTGTCATTTGTGCAATGCAAAAAGTAAACATAGTCAATAAGGCATCATGTAGGACTGCAAATCCTTCATGAGGTTGGGAAACAAAATGTAAAGCAATACAATACAATAAAGGGGTTTTCATGATACAAGACCCTAAATCTTCTTTATTTCTATATTGGACCTCCAAGTCTTGATATTTTTAATTAGACCCCTAAATAGGAGTTACTAATTAGATTTTAACTTTAATTTGTTAAATTTCTATATTGTTAGGGATTTTAGTTAATAGATCATTTTAGTCCATTCGTGATATAGGATAAAAAGCTATATAGGTTCGAAAAGTAAAAGCCTCCGAATGGACCGAAATTTGCACTGCTCAAGTTAATTAGTAAAGCGATGCAGTAGACAGTGCACCTATTTATAGCAGATCCAGGAGGGCCATTGTGTAACTTCAGCCGAATCTAAGTAGTCAGCTTATTCGGCTGATATTTTATAGGTGTCGGCTGTGGGTGGTATGAGTCACCTTTATGATTAATGCGATGGTGATAGGGGAAGTAAGGTGCTGACAAGGTCCAATGAGTCATTAAGACTTTTAGGGTCGATGTAATGATGACTTCGACAGTGCATTTAATGTGATGGTGATTGGCTGTCGGTGAGGGGTTTGAGAATGACCGCCTTTGATCTTGACTTTGCGAGAGGGTCGATAAAAGACGCCTTTTGATTCGACCATTTTGGATTTGGGGCTTTTCCACTCAGTATTACAAAATAAAAAGGTGTGGAGTTAGCCTAACAGCAGGGCCCAAGTGAGGACGTTTTTTAACTCAGCCCTTCTTAGAAAGGATCGAGTGATGAAGTTATTTAACTCGTCCAGAAAAGGGTCGAGTGATGCAGAGATTGTATACCAATTTACTTTCAGTAGAATTGAGTAGATAAACAATAGCCAATCTGATCGCGAAATTAAATAATGTTTTAGGATGTGGAGATCTTCATAAATTACATGATTTGCAACACCTTTCTCTAACAACGTTTTACGGAAATTATTATTCTGCTTACCACTTAACATCTGTAGAGGCTAAGATGTGGCTTCTTCTTTTCTGGCATATTTATTCGTTGCAAAAATAACAAAGATCCCAAATTTTTTCTGTCAGCTATATGTATTCTCGAGGTACATGGTGTGTTACTGGCTATAATTTGATTTGGATGCCTAATAGTGTAGTTTACATTCCCATCAATTGAACTGCAATAGCATTGTGCCTCGGAGATTTTTTTAAAAAAGACCGTTTTTAAAAAATAATTAGCAAAAACGACCTTTTGCTAAATAATTAACAAAATCGACCTCTTTTGGCGGTGGCCAAAAGAGGTCGATTTTGCTAAATTTGATGTTAAAATACGGGACTACTAGTCCGTGTGTTTAGCGTCGCTAATCACCTCTTAACCCTAACTTAGAAAACACACGGGACTAGTAGTCCCGTGTGTTTTCAACGTCATCTTCCACCCATCCATTCACTGTCACCGCTCTAACAACATGCAGGAGATAATTAGCGAATGTTAAACACACGGGACTAGTATTCCCGTGTGTTTTTAACACTTAATTTTGTAAAATCAACCTCTTTTTGGCCAGCTTTGATGAGCTGGCCAAAAAGAGGTCGATTTTGCTAATTATTTAGCAAAAAGGTCGTTTTTGCTAATTATTTTTTAAAAACGGTCTTTTTTAAAAAAATCTCCTTGTGCCTCACCTTTCTCTCTAGAATAAACATACATGTAAGTCATATCATAAGCACAGCACAATCACTATTGTATAGAAGATTATGCTAAAGTTACCACATTTGAAATCAGAGTAGATTTAGGTTTAGGATTATGGATTAATAAATTGTAGGCTAGAATCCTATCTGTTATCGGTCATTTCCAGTCCGACGAAGGTACCTCAAGTTTTAAGTCAGGAAGATGTAATAATCATAGATTCATAGGTGACGGGAATTATTGATTTAAGTCAAGAGATGCATGTTAATTCCCTTCCTACAGGTTAGTTATGCCCACAAGTTTGTTAATACAAGCTTGATTGTTGATGAGGGTTAGGGTTCATATTATTGGGTTTGAAAAATCTGAAGTGAGAAGGAGAAAGGACGTGCGGGTCTCGATGACGAACTGAAGACGACGACGACGAAGACGTCTCGACGACAAACTGGAGACAACGACGTACGGGTCTCGACGATGAACTGAAGACGATGATGAACTGGAGACTAAGATGACGAAGAGATCTTGATGACAACAAACTAGAGATGACGATGAGTCTCGACAATGAACTGGAGCCGATGACGAGCTAGAGACGACGACGAGTCTCGACGACGAACGGGAGCGGATGACGGGCTGGAGACGACGACGAGTCTCAACGACGAACTGGAGCCGACGACGAGCTGGAGACGACGATGAACGGGAGCCGACGACGACCCAGAGACGAGGACGAACGGGAGCCGACGACGAGCGGGAGAAAGATGACGAGAGGGAGACGGCGTGGATCAGGAGAGAGGCGTTTTTTTTAGATTAGGGTTTAATTGTTGCAGTTAGAGGATGATTAGGAGTTGGGATTTTGGATTTCGGGTTTCGGGTTATATATAGGGGTTCGGGGATTTTGGTTATGGGTTTTGTATTTTGGGATGATTAGGAGTGAATAATTAATGATGTTAATTTTTTGGGTAAGTTAAATGCAAGGAAACCATAATTAAGGAATCATGATAAAATTGTTTCATACTTGAATGTGAAGGACTAATAATTAAGGAATCATAATAAAAACGTGGGGGTAGTTGTAGGGAATTGGAGTTTAGTTTTCTTTTTACAATTTCCATGTTATACCTTTGATGATTTTTTAAATCATTTTTAATTTTGGAGTATCGGAATGATTTGAATCCCTGATTTACAGTGGGGCATACCAAAATTTAGGACCAAAAGGGTGAAATTTCTTTATTAATAGTAATAGGTTAACTTGTCAGTCCTATTATGATTAGGAGTTATCATCAATGAAGGTAACGGACCCCTTCGTCTTTAAGGAGGCCCAATAACAACGATATTGGGATCAAATCAACGAAGAGACTAAAAAATCGTTATCCCATCTCACATCATTCCTCTAATATTTGTAATCACTCGACGAAGGCTTTAAAACCCGTCATTAATATATGCACATTAATGACGGTCAACTGGTCCCTTCACTAATTTTGGTCGTTAAAGACGTGATTTCTTGTAGTGTTATTAAGCTTATGCGATTATTGTTAAGCTTTTTCATCAGTTGTTAAGCTTATGAATTGGTTGTTAAGCGTATGCGTTGGTTAAATTTTTTATTAGTTGTTAAGCTTATGCGTTGGTTGTTAAGGGTTTTCGTCAGTTGTTAAGCTTATGCGTTGGTTGTTAAGCTTTTTCGTCAGTTGTTAAGCTTATGCATTGGTTATTTAGCTTATGTGTTTGTTGTTAAGTTTTTCATGATTAACAACTGATGAATATTATTTAGCTATTTCCTCTATTCCTCCTCTTTCTATTACTAGATCTAAAAACTTAATAACAAATATATATATATATATATATATATATATATATATATATATATATATATATATATATATATATATATATATATATATATATATATATATATATATATATATATATATATATATATATAAGCTTAACAACCAACTCATAAGCTTAACAACCTACAAAAACTTAACAACCAATGCATAAGCTTAACAATTAACGAAAAATCTTAACAACGCATAAGCTTAACAACTGACGAAAAAACTTACCAACCAATGCGTAAGCTTAACAAATAACGAAAAAACTTAACAACCAACGCATAAGCTTAACAACTAACGAAAAAGCTTAACAACAAACGCATAAGCTTAACAACTAATAAAAAAGCTTAACCAGCAAACACATAAGCTTAACAACCAATGCATAAGCTTAATAACTAACGCATAAGCTTAACAACCAATGCATAAGCTTAACAACTGACGAACAAGTTTAACAACAAATGCATAAGCTTAATAACTAACTCATAACATTAGCAATTAACTCATAAGGTTAACAACTAACTGCTAAACTTAACAATTGACTACAAGTTTATAACTGTATTCAAATTAAGGTACGTATCTAACATAATAATCACCACTACAATATAATGAAGAAAAAGGTTTACAATTATTTTCAAAACAAACTACATTATAAAGTTTGCAAAACAACCCACAATATGATATCTAAACATCTCCTTCAAACTATATTGGTTCATTCTCCGCTCGTGAAAAAAAATTGCCATCGTTCACAATGATCCTTACGTCCAGATCCCAAACCCAACAATGACGGATCCGACACCACAACTGGAGAAGAGAATGACAACCAACCTCTTGATACGAAATTTTTGTTAGCCACCATAGAGAAAATTGAACCTCACCTTAGTTTGAGAGAAGAAGAGAGAAAGATAGAGAATTTTCAAGAGGGAGAGAAGAATTAATGGCAGAAGGGGTTGGGTTTAACAGAAGTGGGGAATGGGAGGGGAGAGAGAAGGGATGAGAGAGAGTGATGCTCAAAAATCCAAAAAAAAAAAAAGAGTGGTCACATGTATAGTCAAGGGTAGTTTTGAGATTTTATATTTTTTTTGAGTGAGTATGGGTTGGCATTGTACTTAGGGGGTTCTACAAACAAAAAGATTGATTTTGGGGGTGAAGAGATTGTGGACCAAGTCTTGGAAGGTAAGCAAATAAATTGTTTAATTTTGGGGGCTAGAAGCAATTTTCCCATTTATATATGATCATGAATAATTTACAAAATCATAAGAAAATTTTTCACCCTCATCTCTTCTCTCTCCTATCTTCCTTATCTTTCGTATCTTTCTTACCACAATGAATTGCCGACCACATTGTAACAGTTATAATGTAGGATATGCCAATTTCTTATTGACATGATTTGCATGAAAGATTTATTTACTTGTCATAAACGTTCAATGCAAGTAATATTAGAACCATTATGTTAGATCCATTAGATCCATTATAGTAGAGTTTAAAGAATATTTTCACTTATTGATCTTACATAATTACCCAGGTTAGAGGAATAAATAAGGGATTCAATTAAATTACAAAATCCCATAAAAGTACTCCACTCTCATTTAAAAGGCTAAACATTAGAAAACCAGACGTTAACTTTGGACAATTAATAGATAACATTGTTAAGAGGCTTTTGATAAAATCTTAAAGTTAAATGGGATTTTCTAATAAATCCTAACTTAAATAGGATTATTTGATATTTTGAAAGTTATGGGGTGTTATTTGATAATTGTCCAAAGTTAAGTGGGGTTTTATGATATTTAGGCTATTTTAAATATGTAGATCCACTAGAAGAAAAAGAGGCAACCTAGACGGATCAAACTAGACGGATTTTTTCCGTCTAGTGTGCTGCAAACTAGACGGAAAAAATTCATCTAGTTTGAGGCAATCTAGACGGAATATTCCATCTAGATTACCAAACTAGACGGTTTTTTTTATTTTTTTTAAAAAATGTGGGCCCCACTATCCGAGAAGGAAATTTCCGTCTAGGATACAACCTAGACGGAATTTTCCATCTAAGTTAGTGGGGCCCCCAAAAAAAATGTTACAAACCCTAACCAGCCGCCTCTCCCCCATATTCAAACTCGGCCAAGAAAAAAAAACCCTACCTGCGCTATTCTCGCCGCCGCCCCATGCGATTTTCTCGCCGCCGCCGCCCTCTACTTTGCTCCGTCGACCGCCACCACCCCCTGCGCTGCTCTCGCTGTCACCGCCCCCTAAAGTCCATGCTCCATCAGATGCCCCATGCATAGCCGCCACCGTCAGCCGCTTATTTTTCCCCACTCCGTCACCTTACGCCTAAACTCCATGTAAGGTGAGTAATAATTTCATTAAATATTTCAATATTTTTAATTTTTACAGTTTATTATTTAATTTTAGCAAATACCCTAAATTCTATCCCAAAATAAAAAAAATTGAATCTTGTAACCCTAGAAAAATTTTAGCTATTAACCCTAATTTCAAACCCTAATTTGACAATATTTTTCCTATTTGATCAACACTTATAATCAATTGTAAACCCTAAATTAACTACATTTTTGCCCTAATTAAAGGATACTTTTAATACTAAACTTAAAAAATAAAAACATGACTAGTTTTTTCACTCATGTGATGCACGGTGAGGGGCAGTATGAATCCTATCAGAACCATCACTATAAGAGTGAAGTAATCTACACCATAAATAGCGGACTTGTAATTTTTAAACTAACCCTTTAGCCACTCGTGAATGATATAGATCATCCTTTCCGACAGGGTGTTCAAATAGAATCCTTACTCAGTGTGAGATGCACAAAATTTAATAAGTACAATAAATTATCATAATATTATTAAAAAGTGTATCAAAATATTATAAATAATTATCATAAATATTATCAAAATGGTTATGAAAAATGGAGTTGAGAATTTGAAAGATGGTTTCAAAAGTGTGTTAAAGTCAAAATGCAATGAGATGATGGATTTTTCTGTTAATTCATATTGGAGGTGAAAGATTTTTTTTTAACTAATATTATCAGAGGTGAAAGCTACGTAAGTATTAATTGAATTACTCAAACAAATGAAGCCAACAAAAGTTTGAATTCAAGGAAGTGGAGAAAGTAAAATTTTAAAATATATTTGATAGTATTATTTTTGAAAAAGTTTTTCCTTAATTTTAAAATGAGTGAGATCATAAATAAGAGAGAAAGGTGAAAATCTACACGCGTGCATACCTGTATATTGTTTCCATAAAATAATAATAAAGCTTCTTGATCTTCTGGGTCGCGATATCTGTTAAATATTTTTGGGTTATAGAGTTCAATTTTAGAAAATATTTACCGATCATTTATGTAAGTAAATGAATCAAATTCGAATATGAGTTTAAATCTTCCAATGTGAACTGATTTCGAATATATGCATTATATATCATTCGATTAGATTCATTTTTGGGCCCACCAATAATACTACAGCAACAATATGGATACTGATATCTATAGGATAAACATGGAGTGAGAGGCATGATAACCCACCACCCGTGGGACTTTCTGTGGGCTAACAAGACATAACGGGGTTAACCCAGACAAAAAAAATTCCTGAGAGTTAATGAGTCTTTCACATAGTTAGAAATCAAATTAATTAACACAAAAGCTTAAATTATTAGTAGTTCATGCGAGCTTTCTATTTAAGTCCATCATTTTTTCTCTCAACTATCTTTTCAATATAGAATTGTACTCGCACATAAAATTCTTAACACTCCGGAAACACCTTTATTAATCTCTTGCAACAATGAAAAGCTATAAGATACAGCATGAAACATTTTTAGCACATACGACGCAAGGAAAACAAATGAAACAATCTCAACCCGCAAAGAATATATCATCATTCACTGTGAATTGAAGCACAAAACCTAGCTTATTTTTGTTCACTACCCTGCAGTTCAATCTTATATCTCCATTTTTTCCCGTCAATGGTGAAAGACTCCCCATTTTGACCATTGCTGCAACAAAATCATCTTCAAAAGCCTTAGAATTCTGACTGTACTTCTTCACTAACGAATCCTGAGATCCACCATTAAACAACTCCTGATCAGAATGAAGTAACCCTCGACGAGCCACAAGGTTCTTATAATAGCTATTATCGAAACTCTTCTCGCTCCCTTGATCAAGAGGAGCAAGACTATTGCCATTTTTACAAGTTCTCTTGCGAAGCGAAGCAAATGGAGGATCAATGTTGGATTCGTTGGTGATACGGCTCTGGAAGGTGGCACATTTGGCAAGGCCGATGGTGTGGGCCCCAGAGAGAGCCGTCATGTCGCGTGCGTTGAGGCCTTTGGACTTGAACATGGAGATGAGGGTCGATAGGGAGGCGGAGGGGGGTGGGAGGTTGGAGTTGGCTGCACTCTGGCTTGCTGTTCTTGAATCTCGTCGGCCTAGCTCCACTTTCCAGGAAGGGCCACCAAGCTGTACGTATATTAAATTCAAGTGAATAAAGGAGAAAAGCGACTTTCACAGAATCACGCTTGGCTAACATTCAGTCACATCATTGTGTATAAAAGGTTTCTCTAATTGGGCAAATGATACTTATTAATCTCTTTGATTAAAAGACTTTCTTAAGTATGATTAACCTCATGTGAACATTCAATATGCGAGCTGGATGTCCGGATCACATCGCTTTTAAGGGGATGTCATTATGTGATTTATAGTCTTTTTTCACGTTAATCACTAATTTAAAAGATAATGGTCGGATCTTTTTTTTTTTTTAACCATGAAAGATGTTTAGAGTATATGTGGTGAGAAAACTAATACAGAATATATGTAAAGAGGAGGAGAAACAAAGAAATAACAATGGGAGGAAGCAAGAGTAATTATTTGAAAAAGTAAAAAACTAAGAGATTTCTAAACCAAGGTGTCACAAAAGCCACTTGTTTCAAGAATATTTTTATAGAAAGAAATTTATGATTTTGATATATAGCCTACAAGTTTTCCTACTGCTAAGAGGTTGTTTATCCATAATCAGAATTACTATAACTGTAAGAAAGAGAAGAAGGAAAAATGTATAGCATTCATGTTTGTATCAAGTAAGCAAGAAAAGCAATAGCTTTAGCTTCTCCCTCCAAAAAATATGACATTAGCCAAATTAATTTTCTACGTGTTTGGTATCAAGACAACAACTTTCATAAAAGAAATAGAGAAATTACCAAGACAACTGCATCGCGTGCTGCAAGTGCAAGAATATCCGCACATGAGACAGTAGCTTTGCATTTGGCCTCGACCTTTGATTTTATGGCGTCGATAACTTCAAAGCCTCGGACGGAGTTCTGGTTGGGTCCAGCGTTCTTCTCGCCAGTGAACTTGGAAGTGTCGTCAAGAAGTATTGATGCATCACAACCCTAATTATTAAAAAACACAGATTAAATTTGTTAGAAACAAAATAGTGGTTGTGCAAAATATTCTCAAGTATATATGTGGAATATTTTGTTGTTGGGCTTGTGCAAAGTAATGCCGACCATCATCATGTTTTAATTTGCGAAGATCACATGCTCAAAGAGTTCATTAATGCACACGATTTAAGTCTTAAAGAATAATCGGAGGAATCCAATTAAAATAGGAATTTAAAAATGTTGATAGCAAATGTGACTTGTGATGACTTGTGACTAGTACATATTCGTCTATCTTTTTCCTACTAAGAATTTTTTGATGGGATCCCACATTTGTATTAGGAAGCATTGTCTGCAATTAGTTAGAGTAAGTATAAAATTGAATTATAGAAAAAATGAATAGTTAAATTTTATATCTTACATTCACAAAGCAGTCATGGAAGAAGAGTCGAAGAATGGATGCTCCCATCCTCTTCTCCTTTGCCACAGCTTGTGCCATCGTGGATCTAACCATTCCATGTAAACTCGGACAAGTTTTCTGATAGAACTTCTCGTTCGATAGTTTGCCATAAGCACCCAAAGCAAGAAGAGAAAAGAGAGAAAACACAACAAACCTAGAGGAAAAAGCCATTGTTATCTGAAATTAATCAAGCAAAACTAATTGATTAATTAAGTTGCTAATTGATATGGAAAGTGTTTTCTCTTGCATTGGTATATATAGTGTTGATCGTCACATCGTGGCATGCATCTCGGGGTCTCCTTGTTGGTTTCTAACTTCGTAATCTCTGTTAAGCTTTTTTAATTTTTATTAATAGTTGACAAAATAAGTTGGCGAATATTCTAAAGAGGCGACTTTCCTTTTGTTAATTATGAATGTATTTGTATCAATTATTTACAGGGTAGGCGATTGACTTCTCTAAGGTTAGAGGATATGAATGTGACCTATTAGCTATTCTATAGGCTTTTATATTGCAATGTGAATAGATTAATAAAGGTGTCAACCGAATTGGGTTGAACCAACCACTTTTATGTTCTAATCTAACGTGCAATTATGTATTTTGGGAATTTTTTTTAAGCGACGTGTAATTGAGAAATCATGAAACTCCATTCTAATTGGAATTCAAAATTTGCCAACCCGAAACCGTGACAATATCGCCCAATGGATTAGCTATCAGACCAATTATATATATGTTAGTGGAAGCTTCAACCTAAGTGTTAAATATGTGTAACATATGTATATGCAGTTACAAGGAAAGTGTCAGGGCATGCAATTCCATTTTTTGGTGGAATTTTAAAGTTCTACAGTTCACAGCTACATTTTTTTCGGTTAATGAAAAATTTTATTCATCCACCAGTATGTAAAGTTGTATGTACATCAAGATACTCAGCTAATTGAGATTGCTAAAGCAAAAAAGAAAACACTTTGGGAAATTACCCTACATACAGTCTCAAAAAAATTACAAAGAGTAGAGCCACTCTTTGCGTTCCATCGAAAGAGGACTGTTGAGCATAATGGTTAAGACATCAACTTTAATGGCTTTGACAATCTGGTCTGAGCTTCTAGCTTTTCCCTAGAATATTCTTGTATTGCGCTCACACCATATACTGTAAACCGTAGAAGATAATGCCATTCTCTTAGCTTTTTTCTTGAACCCTTTCCCCCTTTGCCTGGTACAACACTAGTTTAAAAGAAGATTCTAGTCACATGATTTCCAATTGAACTAAAGCCAATCCATTATACAATTCCAAACCTTCATAAAAATTGCATTCAAAGAATAGGTGATTTCTGCTTTCCGAAACTAAGCCAGAGCATAAACACCAGCTGTTTTCTTGGATAACCCCCCTCCGAAACAGTTTGTCTTGTGTAAGGAGCCTATCTTGAACTGCCAGCCATAGGACAAAGGAGTATTTAGGGTAATTCATAATCTCTCAGACTGTGTCATGTCATATCACATTGCTTGATGCACGGGAGAAAGCAGTATACATGGCAGAGAGCTTTAATTTGGAGCTTTTATAACAAGAACTAATTAAGTGCTTCAGGTTATCAATCCCTCCACAAACAACAATAGCTCTATCTCTAACTTTGATCAACTGTTCACAGCTACAATTGAATTTGCAAATGTTTGTTGCCCAAAGGATTGCAACTGTATTCCTTTCAAGTATGTGTAAGTTGTTTCTATAGCTAGAGACTTTTCTTACAATTGTTGTTGCAACTACATTTTTATCGTAGTAAAAGAAACAACTATAACTTATTCAAAATGTCCTAGTCCTATATAACTATAGTTATAAACCGTTGCAGTTGTAGCAAACAAAAACAACTCCTAATTGAGCTATTCCCCTAAGGTTTGCTTTGGTGCTCCCAAAATAGAGTTTTATCCCCCCCCCCCCTCCTTAAGGTTTGCTTTGGTGCTCCCAAAATAGAGTTTTATTTATTTTTTATTTAAACAGTAAAATTGTAATTGTATTACTATCATCTTCCTCAATTGGTTGTATATACCAATGTTTTGCAACTCAGCCCACAAAACGCAAGCCACCCATAGTTCCGAACCATCGACGACAAGGACAGCCCACCATCTCCACTACCAAGATCGGATGAAGGAGATCTTGACAGAGTTGAACTTGTGAAATCGCCCGCCCCGACCACAAAAGGACCTCCCTCACCTCTGTCTCTCCAAAGATTTGGATCTACGCCTTCCTTCATGTCTCCGATGGCTTCACTCACTCCAACATCGGAATCTGCTACCACATCCGCTCTACAGAGGCCATTGGCTAGAAACAGTGAGAAGAAGTATAAATTTGTGTCTCATACAAGAACTAATCGGAGGTGTACTTATCTGAATGTTGTCGCCCATAGCTTTTCATAGTGCTTTCCGTTGGCCTTTTAATTTGTGCATGTGATCATTGCATTTTATTATACATTTATACCTTCATTATCTATTTTATTTTGAATAAAATATTTGGTAATAAGTATTTTTATTTTAATTTACAGGTTAATGAAGATTTAATGAATAAGAGCCCAAAAGAACTCAATTCCCTCAATTTTCTACCTTTATTGAAGCTTTTATTGAAGTCCAAGATTAAGTCAAGTAGCCCATAGAAGCCCAAAGAGTCCAAGAATTTTCACCAAATTCAAAATCAAAGAAGTATCGATATGCGTATCATCGATACTAGTATCGATATCAATATCGATACCTATATCGATATAGGTATCGATACCCAGTAAACAGTTACATATTAAAGGCTAAAATTATTTTACTTGGGGTTTAAGTTTGATCTAAGGGCTAATATTAATTGATGTACTCTATAAATAGGGGGTAGAGAGTGAGGGTTTGAGGGTGTGAAAAAATTTTGTAAACTCTTTTTAGAGAATGACCTTTAATTGGTCTTCCAATTTGTAAACTTTTAAGTTTACATAAATAAATAAATAAATTCATATTTTAAATTTTAATTTCTTCTTCTTTGTTGATGAAGATGAAGATAAATATTTGCCTTCAAGTGGCTAACCCTTGCAATGTAAGTTTTATTTTAATGTAAGTTTTATTTTTCTCTTTTATTTTCTTATTTTAGAAATTCATATTTTAGGATTTTATTTTTATATTGGTAGATTAGATTTATTTCATGTCTTGCAGTGTAGATTTACTTACATGCTCTTTTATTATTTTGTTGCTTTGTAGAATTTACTTTCTTCTTTTTTTTCTTTCTTGGTAGTGTAGATTTCTTTTTATGCTCTTACTATTTTGTTAGTTAGATTTCCTTTATGCTCATAACTTAGATCTTTATTTTCTTATTCTTGTTCTTATTTTTGTAGTTAGCTCTTATTTCTCTTGTAATTTAGATCTCTTTCTTTTATGCTTTCTAGTCTAGATTTTATTTTTTTATTTTTATTTTTCAAAATGTGCAACTAAATTTTGTAGGAATTCTAGAATTATGTGAAACTAGTTTGATTTTTTATAATTTATAGATTGCTCTCTTTGTGCTCAAAATTATCATGCTTAGGATAATCAACTAGAGAACTAATTGGTATAAGAAGAATTTGATAATCTATGCTTATCTTGAGTAGTTTGATAGGTTATACTTATGAATTCTAGAATTACTATCTAGTTGTTTGTTCTTTTCATGAATGATGATTTTGTTTGGATGATAATTTGATAGGTTATGCTTTTCTTAAATGGTTTGATAGTCTATACTTAGTAAATCTAAAGTAAAATATGATAAAAGAGAGTAGTTAAGTAAATCCTAAATGAAAGTAACTAGTGGATTCAATTCTAGCTTTCTATCTTCTTTACTTGATTTCCTCATCTTTTACTTGTTATGATATTTCCTCTTTTTGATTATTTTTCTCTTCTTGATTTTATTCTTTTCTATTTTCTTTATTTCTCCTCCTTATTTAGTCTTTGTTTTTTTCTGTTTACTCTCTTTCCCCTCTTGTTCTAGTTTTCTTTTATTTATAAATAACTACACACTCTCTATATCTCTACACTTTCACTCCTCTTTGTCCACACACACATTTAGGACCATTCTTAGGATTTTTCTACACACACCTTCCTCGTGGGATCAACATTGTATTATACTATAGCTTGGTTGTACACTTGCAACTTGACACTATTTTCACAACATATCAGTGCATGGAGGAAATTATAGTTTGATGAAAAAGACAAACACAAATATAAAAGAAGCTTTTATCTACCTAATTATCATGTTTTATTGCATTTTCATACCCTATTTTGAATAAGTTTCATACAAATAAATTATTAATATTATGTTTTATCTTATTTTATAGGAAAAATAAAGAAAATAAATAAGAGCTTAAATGAATATATCTTAAACTCAATTGAAGCTCAATGAAGTCCAAGAAAAGTCTAAGAAAAATTGGAGCAAAAATGACCACAGTAGCTCAACAATGGAGGTGTTGTAACGTGTTTCAGGTGAAAGTGCACGAGATAATTTTATTTGTTCCAAAAAAATTATATAGGATTGTCTGTCTTTCAGTTATGAATCTAAAGAGTTAAGTTTGAGTCAAATCGTGGTTGTAGAACTCAAGATATGACCATTTTAGTGAATTACTGGTAGAACCATAAATATCCTAAAATTTGATGCAGAATTTTCTAGTCTTGCATCCTATGGCCGAAAATTGAATTTTGGGGCCAAGTTTGATCCACGGGCATATATTGGTTTATATAATATATAAATAGGGATAGAGAGTGAGGGTGATAGAGATGAAAAGTTTTGTAAATCGTCTTTGAGATGATAGAAGGGCTACTCTTTTGAAAAGGCTTTCCAAGTATTATAAAACTTTAGTTTTGCAATCAAAATAAAACAATTCTCTTTTTAAATTTTTTTCTCATAGAGATTTGAAGAAATTTGGCTTTACACAAGGCCAACCTCTTACAATATGAGTGTTTAGCTTTCAAATTTTCTTATTTAATTAGAATTACATGTTTAGAAAATATGTTAGATTTAATTCCTTAAATTCATGCTTTTCTTTATCTTATTTAATTTTTATACTTAGTTTTTCTTACTTAATTTAGGAGTAGATTTAATTTCATGCTTGGATAGTTGGTTTATTTTCTTGCTTTTTTAATTAGTTTCTTTTCTTGTCTCTTTATTCATGCTTTATTTATTTGCTCATAATTTAGAATTTAATAAAATGTGTGGGTAAAATTCTTAGGATAGCTAGGATGAGAGGAATCTAGTATAACTTACTTATTAGAATTAGATTTGCTTTCTTTTATGCCTTAATTATTTATGTATAGATTAACCAATCAAAATAAAAGTTGACAGAATATTCTAATTTGATAGGTTATACATTCCTTAATTGGTTTAATAATCTATGCTTATTAGTATTCTAGTATTATTATTTTCAATTGATTGTCTATGCATGAATTTTAATTTTATTTTTAGAATCTATCTTGATAATTTATTCTCTCTTTAATTAGATTGATAGGTTATGCTTTTCAACTCTAAAATAAATAAATAAGAGGGTAATTTCTAGATCTAATAAATAGTTATCTAGTGGAATCTGTCCTAATTTCTAGCTTAATTCTCTTGCTCTCTCTCTTTTATTTCCTAGTTTTATTAAGTTGCCATCTTTTCTTTTATTTTCTATTTCTTTTTATTTTCTATTTCTTTTAATTTTTGCATTTTCTTTCTAGTTTTCTTATCTCCATTTTCTTTCTCCTTTTTCTCTTTTTTTCTTTTATTTCTTTTGTTTTAGTTTTTTTATTGTCTCTTTTCTTGTTTGCATTTCTATTTTCTCTCTCTCCTCTTTCTAGTTTTCATTTTTTTTCCTTAACAAAAATCCATAAACCAACTTTCAACTATTTTTATAAAAAAACCTCTTTTCAAATAACTTTCAAAAGAAATTTTAAATTTAAAATTTCAAAAACCCTCCTTGTGGTTTGATTTTCTATACTATAACTTGGTTGTGCATTTGCAACACACGCATTTCTTACACAATAAGTTTTGGCACCACTCCCGGGAAGAAGTTTCTTTATTTATTTATTTTGGAAATTTTCCTTTTGAGATTCTTTAATTTATTTGTTGATTTATGTAGGATTCTTAACTTAGATTGAAGGAGATTTGAAAGAGGAGGATAAGCTTGCTTTTCATCAAAGAGATACGTTTTCTTCACTTTCATTTTGCTTTCTTAGTTAGTTTTCCACAAATTATCAATTTAGATTAATTTAAAACCACAAAAATTTTACTTGCTTGTTGAACCTAATAAAATCTGCCATTAACTTATAACAATATTAAATAAGATAAAAATTCAAAGAAAAATTCACATTTATTTTTTTACCCTAAATAAAAAAGGTTTAGAAACAATTTGCTTAAGGCATTCACTTGTAGATTGCTTTTATTTTCTTAGGATTGAATTTGCATATAGTTAGTAGGAATCACTAAAGTGATATTGAGCATTTTAATTTGTGCACACACTTTAAGGCGAAAAAAAACCCAAATCAAGATAATGTGAGGGATTTCATTATCCCTTCCTTAGCCCAAAAATTACTTAATTGCTCACTATAAAAACCCAAGTCTTTAAAATTCATTAGACAGTGGCTCCTAAAGATTCGAGCTCAATAGAAAGCAAAGATTTTGAGGAGTTGAACTTATTCTAGTCTCATTTGATTTTATTAGTGTCTAAAGAAAGTGATTAGAGTGGCGAAAGCACTTCCAAGAAAAGATGTTACTTAATTGGCACTTGAGTCACGCTTAGGAAGAGCTCCATCTGGACTTACTCTTACTGGCCAACTGAATAAGTGAATTGGGATTTGGTGTGCTCTGAAGGAGTCTTTGGTTAGGAGCTATCTAGTGGAGTTTAGGCTTATCCCTAGAAATTAGGAGTGATTGATTGAGTGATTTGTCTTTTTCTTTGTTTAGTTAGAATTTCCTTCTCTTTTCTTTTCTCAAAAATTTTTAGATCATTTCTTACATTTTCAAAAAGATTTTTTATCTTTTAGATTTTTCTTTAGGTTTTCTTGTAAAATAATAATAATAATAATAATTTGTGATACAAGATATCATTTTCTTGTACGAATTTAAGTTTTGAGGGTTTAGACATGATGAACTTTAGTTTTGAGTAAATTTTCAATGATGAGCTTCAATTATTAGAGGAGTTAGGACAACCATTCGATCATGTAGAACCAGAGTCCAAATCTAAGACCGACTTTTTGGTTGAAAAGCATAAAACAATAAAAAAAAGTTTGAATCCATTCCAACTCAAGATAAAGAGCAGAATAAGTTTGATTTGACAATAACCCCCCGTCGACCGAATTTTATGGGTATATTCACTGTTGCAGAAATTACTGAAAAACCTCGAAGAGTACAAAATTTAAGTACATCATAGAGTTTATCATTTTAAACTTCTTTAAAATTCAAGGTAGAATTTTTAGTAGCAATGTGAGAACTAATGTAGAATGTTAGTTTTTCAGTTCCTATCTTTTGTTCTGCATATTTATTCTAGTTTGCATGGGGATTAGTTATCTTTTATTTTCTCTTTAAAAATTTTAGAAAAAATCTTTGTTTTTCTTCCTTTTGTTGTTTTTCTCAAAAAACATTTGTCACTTGCCAATGTGATTAAGCTGATTAATAATTGATTTACTTGATTAATTTTTTAAATTTTCTAGTTCTTAGTTAGTTTTATACTTAAGTTAGCCTTTTATGATAACTCTAAATAAAATTTTGAGAAATGATTTTCAAATTATTATACTCTACTATAGCTCTAACTTAAAACTTTATTTGAAATAATAAAAATATTTATGCTTCACTCAGAGTGGATGTTAATTTCTTAAGTCCTTTTGATCTAAATATTTCCCAATTTATATACAAATATATACTAACTGGAGAAGAAATAAATGAAGAGTGCAAAAAATGGGCACCAATAAAAATCTTGAACTCCAAGTTGATTCTATCTTACTAATCCTAAGTTAACCGAGCAATTACACCTAAGGAATACTTCTATACTTTATGACCTAAGTTCAATTGGGTTTGAATCCTCGGCAAAGCTCGTTCACGTGGTCACTTAGAAAAATCCGATAAAGTAGAAAAAATCACACACACACACACACACACATTATATATATATATATATATATATATATATATATATATATATGAAAATAAAATTGATTAAGAGACTTGGAAATTGATTGAAGAAAAGAGTTAGCATGTCCTTTTCAAAATTTTAAATGAAAGTTTCTAAGTTATACTTGGTTTCAGATAACTACAATTCAAATATTTTCTAAAAGATTTACTTTGAAGTTATACATAAAAATATTTTTGGAGTAGAAACTAGCTTAAATTAGATTGTTTAAAAATAAGTAAATTATTTCTATATTAATTTTTTAAATTGGCAAGTGATCGAATTTTATGAGTATATTCACTTTAAACCCTCAGATACTACAACTCATTTTCTAAGTAATCTAAGGGTTTAAAGTGTTGTTTTATGCTTAAATACAACCGCAATTCTGACAAAAGTGAGTTAGAATTTTTCTTTCTTTTTTTCTTTCTTTGCTAGAGGGCTAACAAAGTTTAGGTGTAGGGTATATGATTATCATGTTTTATAGAATTTTCATACCCCTATTTCAAAAACTTTCATACTGAATAAATGATTAATATTATATTTTTATCCTATTTTGTAGGAAAAATAAAGAAAAATAAATAAGAGCTCAAATGAAGATATCTCAAGCCTAATTGAAAGCTCAATGAAGCCTAAGAAAAGCACAAGAAAAATCGAAGCAAAAATGACCATGATTGCTCATCATTAGAGGTGTTGTAATGTGTAAGTCGAAGTGTGCAAGATAATTTTACTTGATCCAGCTAAGAATCATATAGGATTATCTGTCTTTTAATTATGAATCTAATTGAATCATGTCTGAGTCAAATCAGAGTTGCAAAATTCAGGATATGTGCATTTTAGTGAACTAGAGGCAGAACCGTAAATATTCAAAATTCCGATGCAAAATTTTCTAGCCTTGCATCTTATGGCCAAAATTAATTCTTGATCCAAGGGCTCATATTGGTTTATGTCATCTATAAATAGGGGTAGAGAATGAGGGTGAGAGGTGAAAAATTTTGTAAATCTTCATTGAGAGGATATGAGGGCTACTTTTTTTAAAAGGCCTTCCAAATTATAAAACTTTAGTTTTGCAATAAAAATAAAAAAATTCTCTTTTTAAATTTTTTTTTCTCATGGAGATTTGATGAAATTTTGATCTACACAAGGAGCCAACCCGTTGCAATGTGAGTTTTTAGTTTTTAAATTTTCTTATTTAATTAGAATTGCATGTTTAGAAAATAGGTTAGCTCAATTCTTTTAATTCATGTTTGGTGCTTTGCTTTGTTTAATTTTCATGCTTAGTTAGTTTTTCTTGCTTAATTTAGGAGTAGATTTAATTTCATGCTTGAATAGTGAGTTTATTTTCTTGGTTTTCTTAGTTAATTTCTTTTCTTTCCTTTTGTTCATGTTTTCTTTATTTGCTCATAATTTAGGTTTTAATAAAATGTGTGGCTAAAATTTTTAGGATAATTAGAGGAGAAGAAACTAGTATACCTTAATTATTTTTAGAATTATATTTGCTCTCTTTTATACTTTAATTATTTATGTATAGATTGATCAATCAAAATAATAGTTGATAGAATATTCTAATTTGAAAGGTTATACTTTTCTTAAGTTAGTTTGATAATTTATGTTTATTAGTATTCTAGGATTATTATTTTCAATTGATTGTCTATGCATGAATTTTAATTTTAATTTTAGAATCTATCTTGATAATCTATGCTTTCTTTAATTAGACAGATAGGTTATGCTTGTTAATTGTAAAATAAATTAAAAGAGTAATTTCTAGATCTAATAAATGGTAATCTAGTTGAATCTATCCTACTTTCCTAATTTAATTCTCTTGCTCTCTCTCTCTTTTATTTCCTAGTTTTCTTAGTTGTCATCTTTTCTTTTATTTTCTATTTCTTTTTATTTTGCATTTTCTTTCTAGTTCTTTTATCTCTTCATTTTCTTTCTCCTTTTTCTCTTATTTTTCTTTTTGTTTCTTTTGTTTTATTTTTCCCATTGTCTCTTTTCTTGTTCGCATATCTATTCTCTCCTCTCTCCCTCTTTCTAGTTTTATTTTATTTTCCTAAAGAAATATCCATAAACCAACTTTCAACCCTTTTCATAAAATTACCTTTTAAATAACTTTTAAAAGAAAATTTTCAATTTAAAATTTTAAAAACCCCTCACTATGGTTCGACATTTTCTATACTATAACTTAGTTGTGCACTAGCAACACACACATTTCTTAAACAACACTACCACTAAAAGATAAAAAATTATAAATTTGAGGGTGGTACATCAAATAACTACCTAAACCTATTTAAGAGGGACATTGAGAGCTATAATTATGGAAATTATTTATTAATAGTGTCATCGGTGCTCAAAATGTACATTTTGGAGTAGCGAGCTATTGCCTTTTATTTTAAGGTTATGTGATGGGCAAAACGAGTGTTTACCTTTTATAGTCGCAAGTGCACAACCATTGTCAAGTTATAGTATTTAAGATTGTCGATCCCACGAGGAACGGAAATAGGAAGTGTTTGATTCAAGTTCGGTTCTCAAATTATGTGACAATTAGGGTTTTATTCAAGATAGTATGAAAGCATGATGAAGTGATGAGAGAGTGGATTTGGATTGTGTGTGAAAGGAATCACAATTAAAAGATGAGAATTCAATAAGAGATGAAGGAATCTAGAATTGAATCCACTAGCTAACTCAAATTATAATCTCTGAAAAATTCTCTTTTACCACATCTCATATTAGATTTATTAAGCATAAGATATCAAACCACTTAAGGAAAGCATAACTTATCAAATTATCACCTAATTGAAATTTAAACTCATGAAGAGAGTAATAACAAGATAATAATCCTAGAATTCATAAGCATAGCCTATCAAACCACTTAAGGAAAGCATAAACTATCAAATTCTTCTTCTATCGATTAGTTCTCTAGTTGATTAACCTAAACATGATCTTTTAAGCATAAGAGATGATTCATAAACACAAAAGAGATTAGACTAGTTTCATGCAACCTAGATCCCCACAAGAGTTTAGTTCAACATCTTGGGAAATTCAAACAAATAGAAAAAGAAAGAAAATAAAAAGAAAAGAAAAATTCTAAACTAATCTAACTACAAAGCAATTAAATCTAAACTACAAAAGCTATTAAATCTAAACTACAAAGCAAATAAATCTAAACTACAAAAGCTATTAAATCTAAACTACAAAGCAAATAAATAACAAGAAAGAAAAAGAAATAATAAAGAGAAATAAAGAAAAACACGCAACTCATCATCATCAACTCATCCTCCTTTCGGTCCTTGAACAAGAAGAAGAAGATGGGATTGAAGGGAGAAAATATTTATTTATTGAGGAAAAATTATTACAATGAAAGGTACTCTAAAACAAGAGCAACCCTTTCTCTCCAAAAGGAGTTTTACAAAATATTTCACACCTCTAAACCCTCAGATACAACCCATATTTATACCCTAACGCAATCAATGTGAACCGTTGGATCAAACCAAGCCAAAATAGGAGAAGAATCCTGCCAGAATTCGGAACAGCCCCGAAACCAACCGGTTAGCCAACCGGTTAGCCAACCGGTTGGCCAACCGATCGGTTCGCACCGACTTTGGTCGTTTTTGCCTTTTTTTGCATGATTTCCTTCTTGGATCTTCTTGATATCTTGGGCCTTCGTTTGTCTTCATATGTGGACTATAAAAATAGGTAGAAAATCAGAGAATTAGAGTCATTTGGGCTTTTATTCATTAATACTTCATTATCCTGCAATATAAGATAAAAACAATTATTAGCAAGATATTTATTCATATTCAATAGGAAATAGGGATATAAAATTGTAATAAAATTGTGATTATCAAATACCCCCACACCTAAACTTTTGCTAGTCCTCTAGCAAAGAAAACTAAAAAGAAAATCCTAACTCACTTTCGCAGGAATCGCGGTTGTATTTAGCGCATACAACAAGCCTTTAAACCCCCGGGTTACCCCAGTGGACGAGTTGTAGTCTCGTGAGGGTTTGCAGTGAATATACCCACAAAATTCAGTCAACTTGCCAATTTTAAAGAGTTAATGAAATAATCAATTCATCTGTTATATTCAGGCATTCTAATTAAAGTTGGTTAATACTCAAGAAAATATTTTTATCATAACTCCAATGTAATTTTCTCAAGAAAATCCTTCCATAGTGATACAAAACAAAGTTTAACTCAAAAATTTAATTTAAAAAGTTTTGAAAGGAACATGCTAACTCTTTGTTTTAAACAACCTTCAAGTCTTATAGTCCAGTTTAATTATTCAAGAACATATACACATCTATACAAAACTTGGTTAGTTTTTTATTTTATTTTATTTTATTTTATTATTTTTATATATATATATATATATATATATATATTTTTTTTTTTTGGTGTTCCTTGGTGGTTTTATCGGACTTTCTAAGTGACCATTTAGCGAGTTTGGGCCAATGAATCCCAACCCAATTGGGCTTAGGTCATTAAGCATAGAAATACTCCTCGGGCTTAATTACTCAGTCAACTTAGGCTTAATAAAATGAAACCCCAAAGATTTTAGATTTTTTTTTTTTTTATGTGTGGTGCCCATTTTAGCACTCTTCTTTTTGTAAAGTTAGTATAATATATATGTATATATGTTCGAACAATATTTGGACTAAGACAACTTGAAGAATTATCTTCCACTCTAAGTGAGCATGCAAAATATCATCACTCTTAATTAAACATTTAAGTTAAAACTTAAGTGAAGTATACTACTTTGAAAATCATTCCTTGAGAAATTTAATTGGAGTTATCATAAAAGGTAGACTTGAGTATAGAACTAACTAAGGATTAGAAGACTTAAATTCTAACCAATAGATCAATTATTAATCAACTCTATTAAGTTGGCAAGAGACTAATTTTTTTTTATATTTTATTTTTTATAAAAAGAAAAGAAAAATGATAAGAGAAAAATTGAATTACCTAAATTCCACCCCACACCTAAATTTTGCATTGTCCTCAATGCAAACTCGATAAGCACAAAGTAAAAGCAGATAGTAATTGAAGCACTTACATTTGTTGTAGAATTGCGAACAATGATAAAAATTCTGCAAATACCTTTAAGATGAGGGAGTGAAGAAATTTTTTTTTTTTATTTTATTTTATTTTATTTTATTTTATTTTATTTTTGTTTTTGTTTTTATACAAGAAACTCTCACATGAGAGAAGAATAAATTCTTTTATTATTAGTGTGGGACAACAAATACAAATGTAGAATAGCGGATAAAACATGAAAAGCTCATATTCTACATTAAACCCTACTTTATTGTGAAAATTCTACCCGTAATTTAAAGAATTCCAAAATGATATAATCAATGATGTTCTCAAATTCTAAAAATTCCAAGGTTTGCGATGATTTTTGTAGCAAATAAAGATAGGTATTGTTGGTGTTATGCATTTTGAACTTAGCTTCTTTGTTAACAAAAGTTTGTGCAATCGACTTATCTTTGAAATTTTTCTCAAACATGACTTCTATATTTGAGGGTTTGAATTCGATTGGTTATTTTCGAAAAACTAAGCTCATCGAAAAGAGTTCCTCGAATGTTGCATTCAAAAGACATGTATTCAACACAGTTTCCTCAATTTGAAAAATCAAATCTGAATTTTTAAGATTTCCGACTCCTCATGAAATATTTCCTCAAAACTAAGGTCGATTTATTCTCTTCTTCTCCTATCTCTGAATAAAATTTATTTCAAAAGGTTGATTGGAAGGTGATTCTCTACATTGAAAATATTGATATCGTGATCATATTCCCAAAAGACGACTTCATGTGACCGGTTCTACAGTTGATAAGAGCATTAGGCGTGGCTAAGAACGGTCTTCCTAATATGACAGTATCGTCCTTTTGGATTGAAGCAGTCGTGTTTCGGGCGATGAAATCCACAGGAAAATGAATTCTCCAACCTTAATCAAAACATCTGTTATCTCACCCATGGGGACTTTGGTGATCTATCGCCTAACCGAATGGTGCATTTGGTTGGTTTGAGTTCTCCTACACCTAGTTGTTGATAGACCGAGTATGGAAGCAAATTAATCACGGCCCCTAAGTCTAAAAGCTTTATCAATGTGATCATACCAATGATACAGAGATGGTAGGACAACACGGATCCTTATGTTTGAGGCATGGACTTTGAGATTATATCGTGATATTGGCGACAAAGACTTTCTTGAACATTTATTCGTCTCTTTTAGTACACAAATCTTTTAAAAATTTGGCATAAGTCGGGATCGTTTGATGATATCTAAGAGAGGAATGTTAACCTTAACTCGCTTGAAGGTTTCTAGGATCTTCTCTTCTTGAGGGGAGTGATTTCTAGGCCCGAGTCTATCCGAAATGGGGCAACCTGGTTTGAACTTGTCAATATTAGGCTCAGTTCGGTTCGTGCTCTTGGTTATCGAGTGGGTGATTCATTAGAAGGAGAAATGACTTGATCGGGTTCATGGGTTTGGCTTGGAGGCATTCTAACGATTATCGACTTCTCTACGATCGGAGTGAATGGATTGCATTCACCAGCCTCATATCTTGAACTTCGTGCGTGTCCTTTGGGTTGGTCACGGGTTGACTCGAAAAGTTCCTTTCTCTCTCGCTTATGGCATTAGCTAGTTGACCAAGTTGGGTTTCTAACCTAGCTATGGCTTGAGTGTTGGAAGTGAAGATTTGCCCGCTTGATTGCATGAAGGAATTCAATGTGTTTGATGTTTGAGTCAACAAGTTCGTGGATCGTGTAGAGGTTTTAATCAAAGTTTCAAGACCCTTTTCCAAAACATTGAGGCGTTTATCATGATCGGCAATTTGAGGGCGTGATTTGCAGATTGGTGATGAGGAGACCGATTTTGAAATGACAGATTCGGTTGTTGGAAATTGAGAGGAATTGTGTTTCTAGGAAATTGTTGGGTTGAAGCCGGATTGAAATTTTGGTTCGTGGAGTAGTTTCCACGGTTCCATGCAAAATTCGGATGATTTCTCCAACACGGGTTATAAGTTGAAGAAACGGATCATTCATCGGACTGGAATGCGGCGTTGACTGACCTAGTGGTGACGGATCCTAAAGAGGACATTCCTCCGAAACATGAGATGGAGACAGACAGTTATGACACCCGAGGTGAAACTTGATTGATTTGGCGGGAACTTCGTTCTTTGACTTCTAACGCTTCTAACCTACGCATGATTGTCGCCATCTTTGCTTCATGGCTATATTCGATTCTAAGGAAAGACCACCGGTTTTGGTTGGGAAGCGAGGAGACTTCGATCATCGCAATGTTCCCATTGCATGGTTTTTCGGATAAACTCTCTAAAAATCCCAAGCTTCATTAGCGTTTTCTTCATGAAATCCCTTGACACATAGATTCTAAGGATGTTTTTGAAGAATAATCCAATCCTTCATAGATAATTTGGCATAGGCGCCATTTCTCTAGACCGTGATGAGGACATTGGATGAGAAGATCCTTAAATCTATCGAAGTACTTCCAAAAGGGTTCCCCTGGGACAATTCTAAAGTTTTGAATGCTGTTTCTAAGCTTGACCGTTTTGTGAATAGGAAAGAATTTTTTTAGAAACACTTTTACAAACTCAACCCAAGTTGAGATGGAATCTGTTGGTAAGCTATACAGCCATTTTTTTGCTTTGTCCTTAAGTGCGAAAGGGATAAATCGAAGCTTGATCGCGTCCTCGGTTAAGTCTTTCATTTTAATCATTAGGCAAACTTCTTCAAATTCGGAGATAAAAATATATACGTCTTCTGTTTCGACTCCTAAGAATTTCGGAAGCATGTTTATGAAATGCGGTCTAAGTTCGAAATTGGTTCCAGTGACTTCGGGGAGTTTAATGCATGAAGGGATTGCATTCCTAGTTGGGTAGCATATATCTTGAAGAACGGGAGGGTTGGCCATTTCGTTGGGTTCAGGTGATGAATCAAGACGAATTAAGCGATTGGTATTGTCCCTAACCCAAGTTTGCATACACCAAAATCAAGTTTTTTTTTTGAAAAGGAAAAGAGAAAAAGTTAGTTTTTCCTTTTTTTTTTTTTAGATGAGAAAAGAAAAAGTTAAGAAGATGATGAGAAAAGAAAAAGAAAAACTAACTAAAACAAATCAAAACAATCACTTTTCAATCACCCTAACTCTAGGGTTAAGCCTAAACTTGACTTAGACCAGCTCTAACCAAAACTTCCTAAGTGAAAAGATCAAAGTTTACTTGGGTAATTAGCCGTAAGGATAGTACTAGAGGAGATCAAAGATCAATTAAGTACCTCGTTCCTTGCAGTATACGCAACCCCTAAACCTTGCCTTAGACACCATTAATCCAAATAAACTTTAGACCGGTTCACTTAAGATTTCTTGTTCCTTATTGAGCTCGAATCCTTAGGGGCCAACGCCTAATCAGTTTTAAGAGGCTTGGGTTGTGTAGTAAGGAATTAGCGATTTTAGGCTAAGGAAAGGGTGATGAAATCCCTCACCTTATCTTGATTAGTGGGTTTTGCCCTTAATGATTTTTGGTGAGTGCCAAATCAAGATGCTCAAATCACTTTGGTGAATTCCTACTATTATATGATATGCAACCCTAGAAATTAAAAGCAACTAAAAAGGATGCAAAAACAAATTTTTTTTTTTTTTTTTTTTAAATTATGGTCAGCAAGAAAGAATGTCAATTTTTTTATTTAATTACCCTAATTGTCTCTAATGTGATGAACTACCTATAGGGTGGAATTAAAAATACTAGAGAGAAGAGTTACCTGCGCAAAAGCAATGCAAAGCCTCGTTGGAGGCAACCTTCAATCTCGAATCTTCAACTCCTTGCCTTCAAGCTCCTTTTGTCATTCACAATAGACAAACACACAAGTTGAAGAACTAAGAAAAAAAAATTCCTACTTAACACCGTTCCCCGGCAACGGCGCCAAAAACTTGATGGGCAAAAACGAGTGTTTACCTTTTATAGTCGCAAGTGCACAACCATTGTCAAGTTATAGTATTTAAGATTGTCGATCCCACGAGGAACGGAAATAGGAAGTGTTTGATTCAAGTTAGGTTCTCAAATTATGTGACAATTAGGGTTTTATTCAAGATAGTATGAAAGCATGATGAAGTGATGAGAGAGTGGATTTGGATTGTGTGTGAAAGGAATCACAATTAAAAGATGAGAATTCAATAAGAGAGATGAAGGAATCTAGAATTGAATCCACTAGCTAACTCAAATTATAATCTACTGAAAAATTCTCTTTTACCACATCTCATATTAGATTTATTAAGCATAAGATATCAAACCACTTAAGGAAAGCATAACTTATCAAATTATCACCTAATTGAAATTTAAACTCATGAAGAGAGTAATAACAAGATAATAATCCTAGAATTCATAAGCATAGCCTATCAAACCACTTAAGGAAAGCATAAACTATCAAATTCTTCTTCTATCGATTAGTTCTCTAGTTGATTAACCTAAACATGATCTTTTAAGCATAAGAGAGATGATTCATAAACACAAAAGAGATTAGACTAGTTTCATGCAACCTAGATCCCCACAAGAGTTTAGTTCAACATCTTGGGAAATTCAAACAAATAGAAAAAGAAAGAAAATAAAAAGAAAAGAAAAATTCTAAACTAATCTAACTACAAAGCAATTAAATCTAAACTACAAAAGCTATTAAATCTAAACTACAAAGCAAATAAATCTAAACTACAAAAGCTATTAAATCTAAACTACAAAGCAAATAAATAACAAGAAAGAAAAAGAAATAATAAAGAGAAATAAAGAAAACCTCGCAACTCATCATCATCAACTCATCCTCCTTTCGGTCCTTGAACAAGAAGAAGAAGATGGGATTGAAGGGGAGAAAATATTTATTTATTGAGGAAAAATTATTACAATGAAAGGTACTCTAAAACAAGAGCAACCCTTTCTCTCCAAAAGGAGTTTTACAAAATATTTCACACCTCTAAACCCTCGATACAACCCATATTTATACCCTAACGCAATCAATGTGAACCGTTGGATCAAACCAAGCCAAAATAGGAGAAGAATCCCGCTGCATTCGAATGACCGAAACCAACGGTTAGCCAACCGGTTAGCCAACCGGTTAGCCAACCGGTTGGCCAACCGATCGGTTCAGACCGACTTTGGTCGTTTTGCCTTTTGCATGATTTCCTTCTTGGATCTTCTTGATATCTTGGGCCTTCGTTTGTCTTCATATGTGGACTATAAAAATAGGTAGAAAATCAGAGAATTAGAGTCATTTGGGCTTTTATTCATTAATACTTCATTATCCTGCAATATAAGATAAAAACAATTATTAGCAAGATATTTATTCATATTCAATAGGAAATAGGGATATAAAATTGTAATAAAATTGTGATTATCATTATGGATCCATATTTTTTTCATTAACTATGAAGCATTTTCAGTGTGTGTGCGTGTGTGTGTGTGTATATGGAGTAGCAGCAGCAGCAGCCATTCTCAAAGGAGTCATACTCCAGGAAATTCATGGCGTACTATTACCAAAAAAGGCAATCAAAGCAGCCCTTCGCAAGCCTTTTATAAAGGCATAAATGATATGATTAGTCAAGAAAATAACCCTGAGCCATTCACTAATATAGTGAAGAAAGATATTGAATGGACTACGAAGAAAAAGGCTGATATAGTCTTATATCTTGAAAAAGAAGATATACCTTCAATGAATGAACCTGAAAGGCTGAGACAGAAATATTTAGATTCTGTCTACTATCCTACCCTCTCTTTAAAATCGAGGGCCTGGCTGAAAATAATAGTAATACAAAAGGGAATGGAAATAACCCATTTCTGGAGCAATGATAATCATTCAGTTCCTCCTAATTTTAGCAAATGCATCATACAAGAGGTTATACTTCCTCGAAATTGGGCAATCACTCCAAATCAGGAATTACCATTGGTTAAAGTCAGCACCAGTAAAGAAATATATTATTTCAATTATTGGGATTATAAAGAAGCCTTTTATAAAATGTTTTTATATCAAAATCCCAAGAACAAACATACGTGGCTTATAAAGCTATGTCCAGAAGCCGTTTATAAAGGTTTGCCCACTTGGTTCTTCGAATGGTGGGCTTCTTATGGGGCGGATTTGGTCATTTTATCCAAAGCAATCCAAGAGTTATATTCTCCATGGTTAGAAAATCATCCAGTTATTTCAAAACTCCATGAAGAAGAGATCGTAGAAGGTCTATGCCTGATTTACTTTTTTGCAGAAACTGAGATCCCATGGATCTGGACCTGGTCTCTAGAAACAGACTAGACAGAGGGTCATTTACCCTATCTGAAAAGACAGTACCATTATAGATGGTAGTCCGGGATAATTATAAAATATAAAGTTAAACAAATCAATGAAATAATCAAGAGAAGTACTAACACTCTTGAATCGGCAATTGTTCATGAGGTTCAAAAAGAAAATCCTATGTTAAAAATTACCAAAATGATGAGAAGGAAATATCCTCAAGATGCAGAAGCTGCCATTCAGCAGCGTTGTCTCGAATACATGAAGCGTCAATTTTTCGAGATATTTGATTCCGGCGACTCAAAGTCTACCAAAAGTATTGAATCCAATGAAGATACTATTCCCCCAGACGCTCAAGATCCTGTCGATGATATCGATACCATGTGGGAAGCAGCCATGGGGATACTAGGAAATCTGGATAATATCCCTATCCACTCAAAAGGTAAGGAAAAAGCAGAGCCGTAAACATCTCTATCACCTTTGCATCATGGCAGACCGAAGGCATCTCTTCGACAAGAACACCCCTTTTACGCTGGCACTAAAGTAGCTCCACGGGTCGTTGTCATGAACAACAGTAATCTCAATTATAATTGAGTATACTGTACTAGTGTCACTTTCAAAGCACAGTAAGATGCTTTTGTATTATTATAACGTGTAAAGTTTGAGTCTTTATCAAAGCATAGTGACGATGCTTTTGTAAGTCTATATATATGGCAGAGTCTGTAAAGGCAAGGCATCGTTGTACAAAGCTTGAGAAATAAAAAAAAGCTAAGAGTGGAAGAAAAGCCAGTACTAAGTCTGGGAAAACTCACACTGTAAGATATTTATCTTTATAAAGTTTATAATAGCTGGTTTGGTTTTGTGTTTTGGATCCAGCAAATTGGTATCAGAGCCATGAGTGGCTAAGTTAATTTCTTGCTGTCTATTATGTTTGCATATTAGAAGTAGAACATAAAGGTTAGATAGATTCATTCCTTTACTTTGATTAAGATGTTATGTGGTTAGCTATGGAACGTCACCCAAGTCGCGCTGTGTAAAGCCTGTGTTGGCCGGGATGGCCGTAAGGGTTGTGTAAGTCGTTGATGAGGCGATGCGAGATATTTACCTAATTTGTTAGTTAAAGTAAAAGAATGAAAAATCTAAGCTTTATCTCCTACTTATTAATATGGTAAGCAAATGACGATTGAGAAAATATGACGAAGCGGCTGACTTAACAAATCTTACCGTTATCACGGGAAAAAGGGTTAAAAATGCCCAATTAATAGAATTTCCTACGGAAATTGAATCATTGAATAAACGGTCTATACCCAAGATCCCTAATAGGGATATCTATCAAATTGGGTTTTGGGATTATAAATCCATTATCATCATAAAAACTCTAGAACGCACCGCTATCGTTGATAATACGTAACGACCATAAAACTATTAAGTCTAAAAGACATTGAACCATATATGAAAAAATATAAATACATCCATATAGGCCTAATACAGGTCGTCTTTAAACCCTTGACATTACAAGGGCTAATTACTTCTATGTTGACATGTCTGCGAGACGGACGCTGTTTAAATTGGACCCAATCCCTAATAGGGATAATGGAAACTAGCTTATGTAATGGTCCAGTATACTTTAATGTATACCCAAATTTAAGTCTGCCATTAACAGACCCAAATATTTTAGAATCAATAAATTTGAATATAAGAACTCATGGATATGATTTTTTACCTGAGTCAGAAACTATTGCTATAATATATCGCATTCATTATAAAGCCTTGGCTACTTTGGCTCCTAAAGCTAAGAATCATACTAAGCCAGGCAAAACAGTTTTAATAGAAACGAACTTATTATCTTCCAATATTGCTACTAATAGACAATTAAATTGGAATGAGGCAAATTTTCCGAAAGTCGGGTAATACCCCAAGCAATTTTACCAAATCCTATAATAAATAATGAGGTAGATCAAATTATAGAAACAAATGATGGAGAGGTTGAAATATTATTCAACCCATTAAGGACAATTAAATTATCCCAATCGAAAGCTCTTCTTCAAGAAGATCAAGATCAAGATCGGATTCTTATAGAATGCCCGAGGTTAGAGGAATAAATATATCCTCTAATAACATTCCCCATGCACAATATAAAGAGAAAACAAATCTTCCCTACAAGATCTGAAGTAAGTTTTAGACTTTAATGGATCTCGTCCAAAGGAAGTAATTTAAGAAAATTTTTAAATGAAGAATTCCAAAGAAGCATAACTCCAAATTTAGAAAATGATTTTTCAAAACCTTTTCGAAAAAGACCATCATCTTGGAGAGATGAATATTATAAAGACCGAGAGAGAAAACAAGATTTAGAATATTTTGTTCCATGGTTTTAAAGAATTACATTCCTCAAAGAGAATTACAAATTGGAGTACTAGAAGAATATTTTAAATAATGAAAAACTAGTACTAATGCGATTGTAAGGTCGGTTTATCCACCTACGATCCCTTAAAGTTATCCGAGTTTCTACTCATAATTTAGAAACTAACACTTTTATAAAGCCCAATAATTCTAATAATGAAACTCTCAAAGAGATAAATGATATTATCAAACAAAATAATTATACTAATGTTCATCTTCAAATTGTTGGACAACAACTTATTCGTATCGAAGATGCAATTGGAAAATTAACAGCAAAATTGAGTGAAGATATCCCTTCACTAGAAAAGCAAAAATACCACTCAATTATATTGAGCAGGCTACAATTAAACCTCCAATAAAGGTTTCGGGTTTAAAAGAGACCCTGAAATTACTACAGAAATAGTTGAGGTTATAATAAAAAAGATGAAAGAAGCTAAGCTTCTTACTCTACAATCATCTTCAACCTCTAAAATTGAAAGTACTTCTAATACGTAAGAAGAAGAAGAAGCAAACTTTTCGAAGGAGATATAGCTCCTAACCGACTTTTAGCCTTAGAAGATCAATTTATTAATAAAATAAAGAATCCGGCTAAAAGACTAGAAAGATACTATTATAAAAGACCTACTCCAAATTTAATTATTATTTGAAGAAAATGATACGTATTTACAAGCTGATTATAATGGTAGAAATATCTACGAATGAAATATAGATGGGTTATCAGATACCCAAATAAATTCTACTATACATCGTATGCTTATGTACTGCGATCAGATGTAGACGTAATGGTAATACCGACAAAATGATAGCAAGCTATATTACTTGTGGATTCTACTGGCATCCTTAAAGGATGGTGGGATAATTATTTATCCCCAGAAGCTAGAGGAGAAATTCTCAATGCCACCAAAACTGAAAATAATATACAAAGAGAAGATGCAGTCTATACTCTCATGTTAACCATAGTGCATCATTTTACTGGTGCATATCTCGATGAAGGAGAAAGAATAAGGACCTTATTACAAAATTTTAGATGTCCTTCCTTAACCCATTTTAGATGGTATAAAGACACTTATTTAAATAGAGTAATGTCTCTTACTGATGCTAATAGCAATCACTGGAAAGCTAAGTTCATAGATGGCTTACTTAATCTATTTGAGCAGTGGGAATAAAATTGAAGTGAATATGGAGGATATATCCCGTGATGATACCTTTGGACATGGCTATTTAATAAATGCACAGTATCAAAGAGGGTTTAGCTCTCTGTAATGACCTAAAATTAAAAATCAATTGAAGTCTCAAAGACTTACTAAAAGAAAAGAATTAGGAGAATTTTGTGAACACCTTTATGATCGACTTATAAAGGCAGACAAAGAAAAGAAAAAAGATGTTAAAAAGATTTTTAAAAGCCTTTTAAAAGAAGAAATTCTTCAAGAAAAAAAGATGAGAAAAAGGAGAAAAAGGAAAAAGGTGAAAAACATCTTGATGAAATTAAATGTTTCAAATGTGGACGAATAGGCCACTATGCAAACAAATGTTATACAAAAAAGAAATTAAATGAAATAACTGATGAAGGCCTTAAAAGAACTTTATATAAAGTTTTGATCAATAGTGATACTGAATCAGAAGAAATATTTTCTGAATCCTCTTACGAGTCTTCTAAGTCTTGAATCAAGAAGAAACAAAAAATTGTGCTTGTCCAATTCAAGATTCAGAGTATTGGAAAGCTATAGTCCAAATGAATGGATTATCAATAAATGTAATAACAGAAAAATAAGAATTTATTGATAAAATGTTAACGGAAGACATAGCTCCCGATTTGAAGAGTAAAATAATTGAAGCTTTACTTTTATAAAAGAAAGTAAAGAAAAACAAAATATTGATCATGTTTATAAAATGTTAGAGGTTATGAATAGGAGACAATATAATGCTTCTACCTCTCAACCGTTATCTTTATCCTTTTAAACAAAGAAATTAAAGGTCTAAAAGAAGAAGTAAAACTTCTAAAGAAAGAAAATAAGTACATTTTTTCTAAAATAAATTCAAGAAGATGAAAGATCTCTATATTCTCAAGAAGCGAAAGTAATAACTTTCTTGACTTGTCTGACAAGTGACTTAAAAATGGTATATTAAAATAACCTTAGCCATTCTTTGAATAAATATTTATACCGGATGTTATAGCTCGGTAGACAAGAAAGCAGATCTAAACTGTATTAATGAAGGAATTGTTCCTTCTAAATATTTTAAAAACACCACACAGACCCTTAGTGGAGCTAGTGGTCATAAATTAGAAGTAAAATATAAGTTACCTCACGCACATATATGTGTTAATGGGATTTGTATTCCTATTCCTTGTATTCGGTCAAAACCTTATCACAACAAGTTATACTTGAAACCCCATTTTTACATTCTGTTATGCCAATCTTAAAGATTGACACAAGAGGCTTTCAAGCCACTTATAAAAATAAGGAAATTAGCTTTGAGTTTATAACTGATCCCCAAATAAGGAGATTAAACGAAATAAAGAAAATTTTGCTCAAAGAACAGCAAATTAATTTCCTTAAAGAAGAAGTATCCTTTGTTCAAATAAAAGAACAAATACAAAATAATCAAGAGTTGATAACTCAAGTTGAGAATAAATTTAAAGTCACTGTATGCAGTGATTTACCTACAGCTTTTTGGGATATAAAGAAACATATTGTTTCTCTTCCATATATAGATGGATTTGATGAAAAAACTATTCCGACTAAGGCTAGACCTTGTCGGATGAATAAAGAATATTTAGATTATTGCAAGAAAGAAATAAATTCTCTTATAGAGAAAAAGCTTATAGTCAACTCATATTCTCCTTGGAGTTGTACAGCTTTCTATGTTAATAATCATGCTGAACAAGAAAGAGGACTACCTCGATTAGTCATAAACTACAAACCTTTAAACAATGTGCTTAAATGGATAAGACATCCAATTCCAAATAAAAGAGACTTATTGAATCGCATTAATAATGCGAAAATATTCTCTAAATTTGATTTAAAATCCGGCTATTATCGGATCGGATAAAAGCGAAGATAGATATAAGACTGCTTTTATAGTACCTTTTGGTCATTATGAATGGAATGTCATGCCTTTTGGCCTAAAAATGCTCCTTCAATTTCGAATATTATGAATAATATTCTAATCCCTTATCTTGATTTCACATTATCTTATATAGATGATGTTTTGATATTTTCAAATACCTTTGAACAACATGTTAAACATCTAGAGATTTTCGAAATCTTATCATCAAAAATGGGCTAGCTATATCGCTCCTAAAATGAAATTATTTCAAACCCAAATTAGATTCTTGGGGCATAATATTGATCAAGGAACTATAATTTCTATTGATGTAAGTATAGAATTTGCATCCAAATTCCCATCTAAATTATCGATTATAAGCGATTCTGAGAGATTTTAGGATCTCTTAATTATGTAGCAAATTATTATAAAAATCTAGCTCAAGACACCGCTATTTTATACAATAGATTGAAAAGAATCTAAACCATGGACTTGACATACTCAGTGCTTAAGCGTATCAAGGAACCAAGAAAATGTCTCCCTTGTACTAATTTAGCTAATAGCACTTGGTTCAAAACCATGGAAACGGATGCCTCTAATATTGGTTATGGAGGAATCCTTAAACAAGTGGATCCCGCTACTAATAAAGAGCGGTGATTCGTTATACTTTAGGGAAATGGAATAATTCTCAACTAAATTATTCCACCATTAAAAAAGAGATGATTGCTATTATTAAATGTTTAGCCAAATTCAGAGATGATATTCTCAATCAAGAATTCTTGCGTAGAGTTAATTGTAGCTCTGCTAAAAGTGTTATTGAAAAAGATGTATCAATTTCATATTACACATATTAAGGGAACTTCTAATTCCCTGCGACTTTCTCACTGTGAATTCCTACAGGTTCCCATGAGGTCCATAAACCTCCTTTTGGAGGAGAGGAGTAGCATATATATATATATATATATATATATATATATATATATATATATATATATATATATATATATATATATATATATATATATATAAACACCTTGAAACAGAGAGATTTTATAAGGGCTATGGTGTAGGATATACCAAGATCTTATATTTGACATGATTTGCATGAAAATTTATTTATTGGTCATAAACATTGAATGCAAGTCATATTAGAAACCATTGTGTTAGAACCGTGATATCAAAGTTTACAAAAGTATATTAGAAAAGAACACATTCCACTTTTTGATTTTCCATAATAACCTATGTTTTAGCCATAAATAAGGGTTCCAAATTATGTCAAATCATTAAGATGGCTGACAATGAAAGAAATAGGAAATGGTGCAAGGCTATGTGTATTCATCTAGTCTTTTGGGGGTAACTGAGCAGGATATGGTGTTCAAAGGAGGCCTCTATTGTAGCCTCATTATTATTATTTTTTTTAGGGACAAATATTTCTTTGGTTGCAAACGGAGTGCATTTTTATTATTATTATTATTTTTTTCTCCATTTGGATGTATAGCTTTATGCATCAGGAAAGGGTGTGTTATAGATCAATTATATAGTGTTCTGGTATCGAGTTTTTTAGGATGTTTTTAGATAGGCTCATGTACCTATTCGGAGTTTTTGAGTCAAATTGGAGTCTGTAATTATTCTGCTACTTTGATAACGAAATACATCTAACCTTCATGCCAAAAAAAAAAAAAGGGGTCCCAAATTAATTAAGGAATCCCATAAATTGGTCCGCCTCATTTAAAATATGTAGTCATATCTTTCATTCGTCGGCCAAGTTTTGAGCATACCGTGTGTAAACAATGTACACTGAAGAGCCACCTCATCACAGTGCTGCCATTTTTCCAGCAAACTTAAAGGATTAATTACAAATCAATATCCTGGGATATGATGATATCCTAGAGTTTGTACATCTACACTTGTAATCCTGATATTACTAATAATAACTACAGTCGTGACCCTAAAGCCTAGAAAAAAAAAATATTTCTCAGGATTACACATGTAATTTCAAAGAGATTACTCAGGGTTACCCATGTAGATACAATACCCCAGGATCATCAGCGGTTACTTCATACCTCAGAATACTGCGTTATAATAAATCCAAACTTAAACAGATTAACTTGCTTTTTTCCCAGGTTTTTTTTATTAATGTTTGCCCCGTTATAAATTGGGCTTATACAGTGAACGGATTCCTATGGGCCTTGGATCCATTATAGCGTGCCATTGCACCGGATCAAGCCCAAGCGTGCTCCTCATATATGCTCCTTGCTTGGAAAATTTTTACATATCTACTTAAACTTTCGGGTGATTTGCACAAAGCGACCATGAACTTAAAGGAATTACAGTTGAAATGCGGGACAAATTTCGTTCTAGAACTGTAGAGAGAAAAGAGGTAAACGAGAAAAAATATATATAGAAAGGCAGTTTTGCTTACGGTTTTGCAGAGATCAATGGTTATTATTATTATTATTTTAAAGGTATCAAGTGTGTGAAACTTTTCAGTTTTATAAAATGCCACATAGCTTTAGGGGTTTTCTTCTAATTTTTTAAGGTCATGATCACACCCAAAATTCAAGGGTGTTTTCTGAAATTTACCCAGGCTCACTTGGTATTTGTTTGAAGGGGTTTCTAGATATTAGATCATTAATATTTTTGATATTAGTCCCATGACATGTTCATAATTTGGTATTTAGTCCCCCCAAATTACCTTAATATGTTGATATTAGTCTTTCTGTTAGGTTTACCGTTTAAAATTCTCAATCATGGTTAGGTTAACACTAACATGGATGAGGAATTAACAAAACCACCCTCATTTATTGGATTTGGAGGGAAGAAGAAAGGTGAAATGTGTTTAGACTTTCATTGAATGGATATGTGTTTGGGAAGCTCTTAACGCGTCAGGGTTTAATTGGTTGTGGGTTTAAGTTTGGTAACTGAGGGACATAACTGACTATTAAAGAAAATGATTAAAAAAATGAAATAACCATAGTTTTAACAACAATACAGGGAATAATATCAACATATTAATGTAATTTTGGGGCTTAATGTCAAATTATGGAGATTTGGGGGACCAATACGAAATACTAATAATTTAAGGGTCTACTATCTGGGGGTTTAAAAAAAACTCTTTCTCAAATGTTTTGAAACTTTCATATTCTTCCGTCTTCTACAATCTCAAACTATGCAGACAAATCAGCTCATAATTTTAAAGGAAAAAGATTTCAAAATCAAAAAAATTTCCTCTTCATGACATTATCAAATTCATAAATCTCCCATGTCTTCAAAGATCAGCGCAAACTATCTCCAACTTCTTGAATCCTTAATCACCCACAAAAAGCCTCCCAGTCTCACCCCAAAACTCCACTCCAAAATCATCACCTCAGGCCTCCACAATGACTCTCTCCTCTCCACAAAGCTCATCACTCTCTACTCCCAACTCCAAAACATCCCTTCAGCTCAAAAGTCTTCACCCACTTCCAACCCCCCAACATCTTCATCCTCAATTCAATGCTCCGAGCCCTTTCCTCAAATGGGTTCAATCAAGAATCCATCAGCTTGTTCTGCATTGAACGAAAACGAGGCCTCGAACCCGATAGCTATACATTCTCATGTGTCATCAAGGCCTGTGCTTGTATTTCAGACCTCTGGCAAGGGAAATGCCTTCATCAGATGGCAACTGGATGCGGGTTTGGATCGGATGTGTTTGTTTGTAACTCTTTGATTTCGATGTATGCGAAATGTGGGAGTTTGGAGAGTAGTGTTCAGGTGTTTGATAAAATGCCTCACAGAGATGTTGTGTCTTGGAATTCGATTCTTTCAGGGTTTTCTTGTAATGGGTTTGATTTGGAGGCAATGAAGAAAGTTCGTGAGATGGTCAGAAATGGGTTTATGCCTGATGAGGCTACCATTGTTAGTTTGCTTACGATCAGTTCTATCGATGAGGATATTGTTGGAGAAGTGCATTGCTATCTCTTGAGACAAGGGCATGAGTCTATTAAAATAATCAAGAATGCGCTCATTAGCGCTTATGGAAAGTGTGATCGGGTTAATGAGGCTCGTAGAATATTTGATAGTTTGACTGAAAAAGATAGAGTTTCTTGGAATGCGATGGTATCTTGCTATGCTCAGAATGGATTGTTCGATGTAAGTGTTGATCTTCTTAGAGACATGCAGGTCTCTGGATTGAATGTGGATGTTGTTACTTATAGCGGGATCATTTCTTCATTGTCTCAGAATAATCTTTCGAATGAAGCGATGAAAGTGTTCAAGGAATTGTTGAGTGAAGGCCTGAAGCCAGATGTTATAGCCATTGCTAGCGTTCTCCCTTCGATTTCTGGTGTTTTGTGCTTAGACTTCTGCAAACAAATCCATGCCTATTCGTACAGGCACGGGCTTGAATGTGACAGAAGAGTTCGAAATGCTCTCGTTTCAGTCTATTGCGATTGTGGTCTTGTTCAAAATGCTGAGAGAGTTTTCAAGGCGATTATGAACAGAGATGTGATATCTTGTAGTTCAATGGTAGCAGGATACACACACAACCATTATTTTGTAGATGCCATCAACACTTATCGGGAAATGATTAGAGCTGAGATTGAACCAAACCCTATTACGATAACGAGTGTGCTTTCAGCTTGTGCAGGAGTTTCTGGACTCCGTTTAGGCAAAGAACTTCACTCATGGGCGATGAAGAAGTCGTTGGATAACCATTCCTATGCTGGCAGTGCCCTCATCGACATGTATGCAAAATGTGGAAGAATTGCTTACTCAAGAAGTGTTTTCGATTTGATGAAAGACCGGAGTGTTGTAACTTGGAATTCAATGATAGGAGGTTATGCTATCCATGGACTCGGTGAAAATGCTCTTGAGCTATTCTACATGTTACAAGAGCCCGATGATGTGAGCTTCATTGCAGCATTATCAGCTTGTAGCCATGGTGGACTCATTGAAGATGGTATCAAGATCTTCAATAGCATGAAAAATTTCGAAATTGCTCCGAGACAAGCACATTACACTTGTATTGTAGACTTGTTAGCTCGATCAGGGAGAATACAACAAGCGGTAGAATTGGTGAAGACAATGCCGATAAAGGCAAGTGATGAGATTTGGGGAGTGATTCTTGGAGCGAGCAAAATGCATTCAGATACAGAGGTTGGATTTTATTCAGGTGCAAGGATACTTGAGACTGGAACTGATAATTCGGGATATTATGTGTTGTTATCGAATATGTTTGCGGGTTGTGGGAAGTGGGAGGAGGTGGAAGGAATGAGGGAGATGATGAAGGAGAAGGGAGTGAAGAAAGGTGCAGGGAGTAGCTGGATTGAGGTGGATAACGGGTTCCATTGTTTTGTTGCAAAGGAGAGAGCGCAGCACCCTGAGTGGGAGAGAATGTTCAGGGTGTTGACTTTCTTGAATGAACAAATGAGGTGAGCTGCCTACAGGAATCCATTACACACTAATTTATAGAAACATTTTCAAAAAATCAAGGAGCTCATTGGTTTCTGAAGCCCTTCAGGTTTTATAAAATTCATGGAGGATTCAGCAGATGACTGGAATTATACAGAGACGCTATCCCTTTCGCATTGCACTACCACAGCCTGAACAGAAGAAACAAACAAAAGCTAATTGTAGTTCTGATATGGATTATAGAACTATGAGCCACAGGGTGCAACCGATATATCCTGAAGTTTTGAGACGCACCTTTTGTTATTTTCAAGGTGATTAATTTGTAAGAGAAGCTGATGCAGTTTGTAATACAAGTGACACGCAATTTAGGAATAAGTCAAAGAAATCTGCTATCCATTTCAAACATTTCGAGGACTTTGCATTTTGTTTCTTTTTTCATACATCTAAACTCAGTTGTAATGTTGTATATGTATGATGTATATCCCATGAAACTGGAACAAGTACAAACGCGCCAAGAACAAATATAAGCAAAGACTTTATTTCAGTGCCTCGATTTGCAGTTGATTCAGCTGTAGGAAGACTTATGACTGATTACTTATTCATCAGAGCAATGATTTCCCTGACTCCAAAAAACCTCATGCTAAGTTAAAATGCCTCAGGCTTGTCAAAGCTGAAGTGACTTATTCCCAATACGCTCTCTTTGAACCTATATCTTTAAAAAAATACTTCAATCCTCATGTCGATTTTGTAACCTCATGGATGGCATTTGCCAAGTAGCCAACATTTCCTGTTGTGATACCCGCCATGCTGTAGAATCAACAATTACATTAATTACAATGTAGTTTGTAAAAAGGATGTACTAAAATATGATGTCATCAAGAAATCTATAAGATGCTAGTACCTGATACGACCATTACGAGTCATATAAATATGAAACTCATTAGTCAAGCGATCAACTTGCTCAGGGGTCATTCCACTGTAGCAAAACATCCCAATCTGCTTAAAGATCACAAATTTGCAAATAATCTGCTTGTTAGAAGAAGAGAGGAATGATGCAGAAATTAATAAGAATGCACAATTACTGTTATATGCTCACATACTCAGTAATGCACGATGAGTCAATGACACATGAACTAATTTAATGCCCATTGAGTTACAAGCTACAGTAACAATCTGACCTGATTAGTTATATGCTCCCAGGATAGAGGTGAACCCAACTTCTCAAGGTTCTCGCGGAGAGCATTTCGCATTCCGATGATGCGATCAGCCATTCCCTGAAATATGGCAAGCTTTTCATTACTCTATAGATATATAATCAGAAAGAATCTCCAGAAGCACCAGTCCCAAGGGGAAATTATGTCCACCGATTTTTAGAATAAGGGGCTGTTTGGTTGGCCAAAAAAACCCAGAAAAGGGTTTCCTAGGTCTGGCATATTGATAGTAGGAAATAAAGGTCCAAAAAGTCTTCTCTTCTCGCATTTGGTTCAACCCAACAAAAAAAAAAAAAAAAAAGAGGTGCTGAAAACTCGTTCTACCTCAGCGAAGGAGAAAAGCCCATTTCCGAGCTGTAAGGTCAGAAATGGATAAGAAATGTAATAAACCGCAATTATCTAATGTTAGCTGTCTTGCGGGATGATTTGGGGATGGGTTAGGGTTATTCTTACCGCTCTCTCCCTCTACATCCCTCTTTTATCTGGCACCTCCACCCCTCTCTTCATTAAATAATAATAATAATAATAACCTAGCTCTAATTGAGGAAAATTTGGTGGAGATTTCACTAAGCGCTATCTCGTTCCCACATAATTATTCCCTCATTTACTCTCAAGCCTCCGTTGCTGTTGTAGAAAAAACCCTAGAGTTCATCCGGTGGTTGATCTACTTCAGCTTTAGTAAATCTTGATAAATCTGATTGTAGGAGTTCATGGGCATTTTACTTGGGTTATTTTGGAGGTTGGTCTTCTGCTTTGCTTCCTTGATTGCTGAATCACCCTAGATCCAACTGATTGGGGATCAATCTATCTGATAGGGTTCGATCTATCTGAAAGTTACCACTGAGCTGCTTTAGAGCACTGCTGAAGCATGTTGAAGGTAATATTTTTTATTCCATTCCTTTGTTGATCTATGTGATTAAGTTCACATGTTCATTAAATTTCTTGTTCATTTGTTTTGCTGCGTTCATGATGATGGTTTTATGCCTTTGTTTGATGGAAGCGTAAGGAATCCCATGAATGAGGGAACGATTTGAATTATCGGTAGCTAATTAATCTATGCATTTTGAAGACGTTTGTGCACAGTAAAGTGGATGTTTATGTATTGTGTAAGCATTGTTATTTTGTCATATAGATTCTGTTCAATATTTAGTTCCTCTTTTGGTGTCTGTTTTCTTTTTCTTTTTTTCTTTTTTTATCTTTTTTTAGTAACATTTGCTTTTATGTTTTGACATGTGTGGGTTGGTAGTTATGAAAATTTGATGTAAGTATACTGTTTGTAATAAGAGATCTTTCGAAGCTGTTTGAATCTATCTATTATTGTGAATATGGTTTCCTATTGACACAACTTATATGGTGCCATTTTCTGTCTCATTGTTTCTTTGTTGGGAATAATACTTTGATTGATGGGGGCATTTTTATAGCAGCACTAAAGAGCTATCGGAATTATTTGGTGGGATTCAATTTTCTCATTGTTGGGTTCTTCCATCCAGACGAAAGAAAAGGAGTTACTCATGTTCTCCGTTTTTTTTTGGTTGAAAAAAACACTGGATTGGTTAGGAAACCCATTTCCTTCCTTATTTTTAGGCAAACCAAACAAGTTACTCATTATTCCAAGAAATCGCAAAAAAAAACCTATGGAAAGGGATTTTTATGCTGGAGACATGTTTCCTATGATTATAGCAAACCAACCAAACAGGCCCTAAGTGAACAAATGACCAAAAATGTGGAATGGGTACCTTCACTTCCTTCAACCATAAACCCTTTAGCTCCGGATCACTAAGGATTATTGAGACAATGAGAGCACCATGAACAGGTGGATTACTATACATTGGCCTAGCAATCTGTTGCAGCTGACTCTTCACTGCTACTGCTTGCTTCTCATCTTCACAAAGAACACTGCAAAAAGATTTAGATCTCAGCATACAATGTTGTTTAAGATTGATGAACTCATGCATCCAGTGAATATGATGGCATGCATTTGCCTCCAGTAAGAAAAGAAGACCTAACGTTTGAACATCAGAGATACAACTGAGCATCTACTAGAATAGAAGATCTTGAAGAAAACCACAGGTAGGAATTACTTGAACAGTATATTTTCTGAAAGAAGTTTCCATAATGGGAGAAATAAGTACCTGAGGCATCCAACTCTTTGTCCGTAGAGCCCCATATTTTTGGCATATGATTGTGCGCATCCTATCATGTGTCCATCTTCGAGAAAAATACGAATAGCTTTTGCATCTTTTTCAGGATCACCACTAGCGAAACCTTGGTATGCCATGTCAAAGAATGGGAAATGATTCTTAACCTAATTAGCCACAAATAACATAAATTAACGCAAAGCTTAGGTGACTAGATAAAGAAAACTTACTTCAAAAATCAAGTGTAACTCCATTTACTTTACCTTGAACTGGTATGATATCTCCCTCCATTGTTCTTCAGAAGGATCAACTCCAGTAGGATTATGGGCGCATGCATGAAGCAAAAAGAACGAACCATTGGGTGCATTCTACAAACAAACCAAAACTTATCTAGAGAGGAAACTACACAAAATACAAACTATCCACCCACTGAGGATGGATCAACAAGGAATCAATTGATAACTATGACGTGAAACAAAATCCAATGAACTTATTAGGCCCAACAAGGGAAGTTTGATCACAGGAAGTCTTGAGTAGGTGCTAAGAAATTCTTTGACCATATATTTTATAAGTAGTGAGTGGTCTTTCACAATATATGTTCTCGAACATACAGAAGATTGATTAGAGATGGATAATTTAATTATTATTAGCAGTGGTCGATATTGTATTATGATTCAAGATTGACTACAAATTTACTTTAGGTGAGCATACCTTAACATCATCAATCAGTGCTGCAAAGTCTAGTCCCTTTGTTTCAGGATGGTAGTAGTGGAAGGTCCTCTGTGGAACATGTGCATCTCTCCAGATGTTATGATGACTATCAAAAATACATAGTTAATTAATGCTTCTTATTTTGGGAAAGACCATGAAGAAGTTATACATATGAATCTGGCGACTAAATTAAGGGAAATACAGAGTGATAGAGGTCAGAGATCGTAAAAGAATATGTAGAGGCACAATAATGGAACTTAAGAATTAAAAACATAACTTACTTGGCCCAGGTCGGTACAGGTATATAAATTTGAGAGTCCGGCAAAAACCGTTTCTGAAAGTCAGCAAAAAGCCGGCATGCACCAGTTCCTGATAGGGCTTGCACTGCTGCAATACGTTTATCTTTTATGAACTCAGAATTCTCCCCATATGCTAGCTTCAGAGATTCCTCAACCATGTGCATGCTACCACCCATTGGCAAATATTCCCTGGATGATGGCAAATTTCAAAGAATTTACATTTAACACAAACATACACAGGTTCTGTTCCTTAGATCTATACCAAGATTGCACCTTCAAGTTTCAACTTTTGATCTCAGGTGAGGACATTCTCATGGCACATAAGTCAGAAAAAAATACTCAACCTACATATATCACCCCACAATAACATCGACATATCATATGCATAATTTGTTATGGTTTGCTAGGTTACAGCTTTTACCAGAATTAACTGCCTTCTAATGATTTATCTCTATGAGCAACTTAATCGCGTAACTATATCTTAGCCTTCCGTCTGAGTATAATTTTTATAATAAATTACTAGAACTGGTCTTCCACATAAAGTTGATTAGTATGACGGTTAGAAGCAATATGTATAATTATTTTTTTTTCATGATTATCAGGCTAATAACGAATGGACTTGTAGCAATGCATATAATGAATGGGCTTGAAGCCAATGGATAGGCCGAATATATATATATATATTTTTTTAATTTAAAAGATCAAAGCCAGGATCAATTAAACAGTAGTTCTCCACGGTGTGCATCATGGAAACTAATAAGATACTTCTATTGTAATTCATATACAAGTTTTAGTCAGAAAAGGTAACACATAAATGCCTATGTGCACATGTCAGAAGATAGAAAGAATAAATTCCACAATGGTCATACATGTCAAGTAGCAAAAATGCAATGCTCAAAAAGTGGATTCTACGGGACCAAAAGCATGGACATATTGACACTAGCAAGAATTGACAGGATTGTGATGCTAGCTAAAGCAAAATCACCCATATATGATATTAATCGGATAATAATAACCAGCAAAAAAAATTACTAAATCAAGCACCTTTATCAGAAATACACTCAACTACCACAAGATAATATGATAAATAACACAAGGAAAAAGTACAAGATAACCAAGGCACAAAGTTTAGCTATTAGTTTACATGTTGAGATTTCCAGCAACTCTCCTTTCAGCTTCCCTAACACAATCAAGAACCACCGGCTTCCCATTATCATCACGATAAGCTCCCTAACAAAAAATAAAATAAATAAATATATAAATAAATAAAAGTAAAATTTTAACATAATTAAAAGAATGAAGATCCAACAGTGTGGCAAATAGAAATAGCATTAAAGGGTTGTTTGGTTAACAGGAAATAGAGCTGCAACGAATGCCTACAGTCAAATTTCTATTTCCAACCCTTGGTCAGCAACAAGAAAGTCGGGAATGGTAATTGAGTTTACAATTTATTTAAAAAAATGCAATACTTTGATGTATTCCTATTATTAACTTGAAAGACTATACTTGTTGCAGTTAATTCGGCTGCAACAAAAGCTGTAAGTCCTCTTATTAATTGAAAAAATTGAAAAATAATGTCACATCAGCAAGTTAGTCCATTTCATTTCAAATCAAAAGATAAAGATCATTTTACAAATATAGAGAAACAAACACTTGATTTGCAACAAAAATCCATTTTTTTCCTGCAACAAAATTACCAATGTTTGCCAACTAATCAATCAAACATTGAACATGGGTTTAAAAATAATTTAGTGCAATAAAAAGACAAGCATCCAGACGACCCATTTGAGGTTAGTTTCTTGCATCAAATACTAACATCTAAGATAAGAAAACTCTGCAGAAATGGTAGGTGAACTTACAACTCCAACATTAACTTTATCAGGGCTAGGATCTGCAAGAAAAGCCTCGGTAACTCCGAGGATCGGATCCTTCGGAGCTGCCTCCACCTTGGACCACCAAGATGTCGCCATGGATCGAGCTCCATAAGCAACAAGATCCCTCCTTTTCATAACCCCTCTCAAAATCGCAGCTCTCGCAGCCATGGATCAAGCTCTCCAAAAGCAAATTTGGGAGTGAAAGGGACCAGAGAGCTAGAGAAATGGGCAAGCGAGAGAGGGGTAATTATGGTATCATGAGCTGCTTTTATTGCTGTAGATGTAGATGGTGTCAGCTTTTGGTTTGTCCGTTGAGTTTTATGATGGATTGACGAAATTACCCCTAGTCTCGAGATAAGCACCATATGCACATGACACAGTGTTGAGCCGTGTGCCAGTACGAGAGTTCGCTGGGAGAATAAACGGGCTGGGCTTGGTTTCATTTTTATACAAATTGGGCCTGAGCCTAAGCTATCATCGAGGGTAAACTTTCAGGATTATCTTGAAACCGGTTGCCTTGAAACCTTCTTCAACTTTAAACTTTTTCAATAAAACTCCTGTCATGGCGTTAAGCGAAATTTTCGCATGAGTAGGAAAATTACGCAGGAAATTTTCACCAGTGAAAACTATGGTTGGCCCTTGAGGAGAATTTTATGAAAAATGTTGAAATTTGAAGCTTTTTTGGTAAACCCTAACCTTACTTAAGGAGAATTTTTTGAATTTCCTTTAAAATCGAATCACAACATCTCTTCTCAAAATTGCTATCTTAAAATCTTAGGATTTTAAATCACCGTAAATATTATTTTTGAATTTCCTATAAAATCAAATCACATTGAATAATACCTATTTATAGTAACAAATTACCAATGTTTGCCAACTAATCAATCAGTTTCTTGCATCAAATACAATCTCCAGCTCAGACCCATACTCTGGTTGACGAACCCGCTGTGAATAGGGACATCTCTCCCACGCTGACTACCTCGTCGAGTTCGGAAGGAGGATCGGAACTCACTGATTATAACCCATACGAGGATCCTGCGGCTGACTTGCCTGATGTTTACGAGGTGTGCATTCTAGGTGACCGTGGTAGCGGCCTTCAAAATTTCTTCCGAGAATTTACGAGACGGGGCGGTAGGAATGAGGACGGATACGTTACGGTTGCCTATCAAGTAAGATTGATCTATTTCAGCCTTTTATTGATATTCAGATTTTGTTGTTCTGATTTTATTTTATCGATCTGATTTCATTTTGTTTTTCTGATTTCATTTTGAAACTATGTTGAATATAGGACATTTCCTTTCGGGTCATTGAGCTTGGCGAGGGTGAGGTTGACATACCCTAAGAGTCCAGAGTACATATCTCAAATTCATCTGTATTTTTTTATTTTTCTTTTTGTTGTTCTATTGTGCTCTTAACATTTTCAGATATTGTTTGCCACAGGTACAATCTTGCTTAGTCTGCGTGAACCTCACTAACTCGCCAAAAATAAGGAGGTTGAAAGATTTCTTGTCTGAGATCGTCGCTAGAACAAACTTCGACGCCAACATTGTACTTGTAGGGACCCGGAAGGATGCTGTGGGAGATGACAGCCAGGTTGAATGGGCACTGCTAAAATTGTTTAGTACATACACGCTGAGGACGGTGCACTTTACTGACAAAGAATATGGTGATCACATCTATCAAATGGACTTTCTTTCATGTGACACTGTCACAGCACGAAACACAATCTCAAAAGGTGGGCATGAGCGTAACAAAGAAGCTTGGGGGGAGAACTAAACTGTAGAGTTAACCACTGCAAGTCTCCCAACAACAAGAAATAAAGTTGTAAGCTCCACCATTGGAGTTTCAAGTAAGAAAAAAAAGCTACTTTACAAGTATTAGAAGGTTCCCAGCTATGGCATTTTTCCCCCATAAACTATAGAGTTAACCACTGCAAGTCTCCCAACAACAAGATATAAAATTGTAAGATCCACCATTGGAGTTTCAAGTAAGAAAAAAAAGCAACTTTACAAGTATTAGAAGGTTCCCAGCTATGGCTTTTTACCACCATACATGTAACTATAGATGGCATCACCCTGTTCTGCATCAGAAAAGTACCCCACAAGGTTCCTAGCAACGGATTTTGGTCGTGTAATTAGAGAAGGCATCACCTAGCTATGGATTTTGGTACAGGTAGTCATAGATGGGATCACCATGTTCTTCGTCAGTAAAGTACACCGTCCTCAGCGTGTATGTACTAAACAATTTCAGCAGTGCCCATTCAACCTGGCTGTCATCTCCCACAGCGTCCTTCTAGGCCCTACAAGTACAATGTTGGCGTCGAAGTTTGTTCTAGCGACGATCTCAGACAAGAAATCTTTCAACCTCCTTATTTTTGGCTGGTTAGTGAGGTTCACGTAGACTAAACAAGATTGTACCTGTGGCAAACAATATCTAAAAGTGTTAAGAGCACAATAGAACAACAAAAAGAAAAATAAAAAAATACAGATGAATTTGAGATGTGTACTCTGGACTCTTGGGGTATGTCAACCTCACCCTCGCCAAGCTCAATGACCCAAAAGGAAATGTCATATGTTCAACATAGTTTCAAAATGAAATCAGAAAAACAAAATGAAATCAGATCGATAAAATAAAATCAGAACAACAAAATCTGAATATCAATAAAAGGCTGAAATAGATCAATCTTACTTGATAGGCAACCATAACGTATCCGTCTTCATTCCTACCGCCCCGTCTCGTAAATTCTCGAAAGAAATTTTGAAGGCCGCTACCACGGTCACCTAGGACGCACACCTCGTAAACATCAGGCAAGTCAGCCGCAGGATCCTCGTATGGGTTATAATCAGTGAGTTCCGATCCTCCTTCCGAACTCGACGAGGTAGTCAGCGTGGGAGAGATGTCCCTGTTCACGGCAGGTTCGTCAACCAGAGTATGGGTCTGAGCTGGGATTTGCAATAAAAATCCATTTTTTTCTTGCAACAAATTACTAATGTTTGCCAACTAATCAATCAGTTTCTTGCATCAAATACTAATATCTAAGATAATAATAGAACTTTGCAGAAATGGTAAGTGTACTTACAACTCCAACATTAACTTTATCAGGGCTAGGTTCTGCAAGAAAAGCCTCAGTAACTCCAAGGATCGGATCCTTCGGAGGTACCTCCACCTTGGACCACCAAGATGTCGTCATGGATCGAGCTCCAGAACCAACAAGATCCCTCCTTTTCATAACCCCTCTCAAAATCGCAGCTCTCGAAACCATGGATCAAGCTCTCCAAAAGCAAATTTGGGAGTGAAAGAGCCCAGAGAGGTAGAGAAATGGGCAAGTGAGAGAGGGGTAATAATGGTATAATGAGCTGCTTTTATTGCCGTAGATGTAGATGGTGTCTGCTTTTGGTTTGTCCGTTGAGTTTTTGTGCTGATATTGACGGAATTACCCCTGTCTCTAGATAAGCACCATAAGAACATGAGAGAGTGTTTGTGTCCTGTGTGCCAGTACGAGAGACTCGAGAGTTCGCTGGGAGAATAAATGGGCTGGGTTTGGTTTCATTTTTATACAAATTGGGCCTGAGCTTAAGCTATCTTCGAGGGTAAACTTTCAGGGTTATCTTGAAACCGGTTGTCTTGAAACCTTCTTCCACTTTAAACTTTTTCAATAAAACCCCTCTAATGGGCGTTAAGCGAAATTTTCGCAGGGTAGGAAAATTACGCAGGGGGCTTTTTCACCAGTGAAAACTATGGTTTGGCCCTTTAGGAGACTTTTATGAAAAATGTTGAAATTTGAAGCTTTTTTGGTAACCCCTAACCTTACTTAAGGACGGTTTTCTGATATTTTGAAAATTATAGGAAGTTATCTGATTATTGTCTGAAGTTAAGGGGGCTTTTTTGAATTTAGCATTTCTTACTCTTGGGAACCTATTTATCAAAGTAAAATAATCAAAACCTTTCACGCAACAAAAAAAGTAGGGGAAGAGAAAGCTTAAATAGCGAGACTACAGGTGTCTATCTGCAATTAATAAACTCTTATTTGTAGTCATAAAATTAAAGAACGAGAAAAACGCATCCTTTCCTTTACTCCAAATGATACCTACCCTTAAAATGTTAGCAAAAAACTTACATTGACTAAAAGCCAAAATATTTCCAAGAAGAATTAATTGACAGAGAGCGAAAAGATTTTCAAGAAGAAGCAAGATGAGAGCAATATGCATAGTCTTCATGTTGCTTATTTTCTTCCCTTGTATACTTTTTTCTTGGTGAAATAACATTCGATGTCAACTGCAAAGGTTGAAGACTTCTTATAAGCTTTAATTCTGGAACCATCTTAATTTTATAATGATATGCTAAATCTCTGTTACCAGAGGAGGAAGTAAAATGATCCTCCATGATTCAGGCATGCTATTCTATAAATGTTGACTGCCTGTTACTATATGTCTACTCTAAAGACTAAATCAAAACATTTTGGATTTAACCTTCCCACAGCTTTGTCACATCAGCTCTTCTCTTCTCAAAATTTTTGCCACCTATACCTAATCTAAACCATCCATAGAAATCTTATCTTAATCTTAATTAACTAATATCTTACATAATCTTTAATTACGAGAAATCTTAATTATGAAAAATCTTAATTTTAGAATATGTTACAGAATATATCTTAATTATTATCTTATCAAATAATATTTATCAAAATTCAAAATCAGGAATATTTATAAAATATTTAATTACGGAAAAATAATTACCGAATATAACTTATTCTAAATTAATATCTTATCAATTACTATATCTTATCAAAATTGTCTTATTCTAAATTAATATGCTATCAATTAATATATCTTATCAAAATTCAAAAAGTTTTTCATTATATTGTTCATTTAAAACTAAATTGGACAGATCATATCTCTATTAATGAATAATTTTTAATAAATTATGGGATTTTATCTTATCGTATGTGATTCTTATGCATACCTGTGCCTGTCTAATTTTTAGTTACCAAATTTCATAGTTTATTTATGATCTGAATTCATTAATGATTTTGATTTTGATTTTTCTGAATTTATTAATGATTTTGATTTTGATTATTGAATCTATCTGTATCCTACATCAAGAAAATACCGACTAAGAACATAGACATTGAAACGAGATGAGAATGTGAAAAATAGTTCTGTATAATTAATATCAATTTATACCCCTTTTTTTTTTGCCTAATAGAATACAACTGAAAAATTACACTAATACTTACATGATGCAATATGCTTGAAGAATTATATATCTCTCTCAAGCAAGAGTACATTAATCTCTAATACCATCTAAACATATCAAACGAGAAGAATGCTAGCCAAGCTTGATTTCTTGGCCTCTCAACCTCACCCTTAGCCATCATTTCCCCTTCAACAAGAGGCGGAATGCTTTGTTCATTTCTTAAAAAATCACTAAAATCAACTCTTCCCTTAACTCTCGCCAACCTCTCAAAATTCTCCTTAAAATACTTCACACCCCAAACCTTAGCATTTGAGTAGCTACTCACATTACCCTCATCAACATTAGTCCCCAGATCAAGATCCCTATAGCTAACATACGAGGCTCTGGGGTGTTTAGAAACATAAGGATCCATCTCATTATAAACCCTTGTAATCCAATCTATGTGTTTTTTTGATGCATCCTCTCCATTATCAGTCCAATCCACAAAATACTGTAGATTATATAAATTCCCTTCTCTATGTGGATATGGGGTGTCTGACTCTGATATGCTACTCATCTTCCCACCATGAGGCTCCATGATCAAAATCCCTGCACTTTCCTCTGAAAAATATTTCCAAACATTTTCCCAACAATTTTCAGGAATTGGGTCAGTCACATAATCTGATTTAGCCTTGAAAAACTTAGGCTCTGAGCTTTTGTCCAATAAAGCCTCTAATGGCTCTCCATTGTTCAATCCAGCGAAATGCATGACAGACCCGATCCAGTTCATTTCTCTGCATTGATCTCTCTCAAACCCCAGCTCTGCAAATCTCTCCTCCATCAACTTCGCCAATTCGTCGCAGCTCCCGAGGAACAATGAACTGAAGTGAGCTTCAGCTTCATTTCCTTGATGACCCTTTTGCACCACAGCTCTGATGAATACTTCTTCAGGTAGTTGGTGAGCTTTATATTGCCACATGTAAATTAATCCAATTGCGTTTTGATCCAAAATTTTCTGAATATTGAACAAAGAGACAGTTGATGGAACAGGCACAAGATTGATTTTCCATGAAATTACAACACCAAAGCTCCCTCCTCCTCCTCCTCCTCTAATAGCCCAGAACAAATCCTCACCCATGGATTCTCTATCCAAAATCTCACCATCAACATTCACTAACTTAGCATCAACAACATTATCGGCAGCAAGTCCAAATTTTCTCAACAAAGTCCCAAACCCCCCACCACCAAAATGTCCACCAACACCGACACTCGGACAAATTCCTGCAGGAAATCCAAACACATTACTATTTTTCGCAATCTTATAGTATAATTCGCCTAAAGTCGCGCCGGAATCAACTCAAGCAGTGTTTTCGCGCAAACTAATAGATTTTAAATTGATTAGATCAAGAATGGCGAAGGCGCGATTGCTGACGGAGGGGTAGGACAGTCCCTCGTAGTCGTGGCCCCCGCTGCGAATGCGGAGCTGGAGGCTGTGGTTCTTGCAGCAGAGGACTGAGGACTGGATGTGGGATTCTTGTGTTGGGGTGATGATGACAACGGGTTGTCGGGTTTGTTGGTTTGCGAAGCGGAGGTTTCGGGTTGTGGAGTGGAGGAGGGAGGAGAAAGAGGAGGAGGTTGGTTGAGAGATGAGGTGAGTGGGAGTTTGTCTTGAGAGGCAATTGATAAAACTTTGAATATCTGCAGCTAAAAGGCTAACATTGATAGTTAGTGCTAGAATGAAAAAGAGCGTAATGGTTGATGCCATTTTTAGAGAAGAATGGGGATTTGGAGAGCTCTGAATTTGCTTATGCTGAAGAATTGATGACTTTGTTCTTGATCGGTGGATGAAATCAGATATGTACAAATATCAAGAGCATGTATTTGTTCAAAAGCTAGGTGGCACGTTTACGCGTGTGTTGTTCTGCATGTTTCCTTTTGCAATTTGTCACTCAATGGAGACCTCGGTCTAAAACAATTATTCAAGAACCGACTTGTTTTGACGCATAGATTGCTTTGAGATGCCAGGTTTGGATCAATTTAGTATGTAGTTGTACACTTTATACTAGTCTTGTAGTCCATGCTAACCACACGGTCATATCTCATCGTTTCGTCGTGCTAAACACGGTCATATCTCATTGATTCAATAACTCTCTCCCAAAAGGGATGATGTCAAATATTGGTGATATGTTAATTATTATATTTAAATAAATGAACTTATAAAATCATATTTTTGGTAAAGCATTAAATTCCAACAAATTAGACTTAAACATTTATTATTTTAAAATTTAAATAATATGACCATCTCTATCATACACAATATTTATATAATTAGTCATAATAGCATGGTCCAATGTAATTCATTGGTAGATAAAATAATTCTGAATGTTAAGAAAGTAACTTTATATTCCGAAAAAGCTAACTTTAAGTGCGACAGAGACATTGCCTCATGTATATTGGATACTGTGCAACTGGTAATGGGTTACTCACAGCATAAACAATAAATTGGTTACTTACAACATAAACAACAAAAAATTTCTCCTGCAGATATATTTGTTGCTTACAAAATTTCTCTATATTTAGTTCAGAATTCCAACTAATTAGTAATAATTTGGTCTACCCTCCTGAATGATGTACTGAGGTTATTGCATGGAGTACGTACTCATTATATGATCCAAAGAAGCATTTATGAGAAAAGAAAATAGGGTGAAGGCAAAAAAAAAAGTAAAGAGGTGCGAGCAAAATTCCTGAAAGAGGAGAGGCACCGCCCAGATTAATTAGAACTAAGTTTTAGGAAGGTCTCATGCCAGAAGAGGGATTGGCCTTGGCCTGGTCCAACCTATTTCTAAGAAAATTACCGAGCCCAAGTCAGAGAGCTAAGCATATTAGAAATAATTCACCTATATATGTTATTAATCACTTAACTTAAATTACTAAATAGATATTACCCAAATAATAGCTAAGCACTTATGTTATCTTAGTTAGTAAGCTTAATGATGTAAAAAGAACTTGAAACAATCGATGAATAAACTTGTCTTACAATTGATGAATCAGCTTGTCTTTTATTGATATTAAAAGACAATTGATGAATAAACTTGTCTTTTAGTTGCATGCATAGAGTTTTTTTCCTGTACATAAACATATGCATTCGAGCTCAAGGATATCATGAATCATTTCGGACTTGCTTAGGAAGGAAGAAAGAGAGAACTCTATAAATAGGTAAATGAAATACTCAATAACAACAACTCTTTTATTCAAATCATCACTTTTTTAAAGCTCCAACCATGTGAATTTGATTTACCTATAGTATTCCATGTTATGACTAAAATATGGTTATAATTGAATAATATGAGGCGCCTTAACATCATAGTGAAATAATAATATTTGAAGATATATGCAATCATGCTAACTAACTAATGGAAGACAATCAAGGTCGGTACTATAAAGAGTTATACTTACAGGTTTCAAGAATATAACAATTTAAATTTAAAGTTCTAACAAATTAAGTTGTTACGGAGGATTATGTGGATCACGCAAATGAATTTTGTTTAGGGCCAAAAAAATTAAAACACCTTTTATATTCAAAATTTAAAAAATAAACCCAAAGATTAATTCATTGCATAAAGTTTTGGGAGAAAAATATGAAACATGACATAAAAGTATATCAATCAAACTTATTTTTTGAATACAAACCTTAGACATGGCAGACTGAATTAGCTTTTTAGGTGACATTATCATGTGTCACTCTCCAGGTTCTTCGTCTACATCATCCTTTTGACCTGCAGATAAGAAGTTTGAACAAATACATCATAATCTGCTTCTGGATTGATCATATTTTGAGTTGATTTTTTAGCTTCTAGAAATCTTCAAGTATATGAGTTTCCTAATAATTCAGATTGCTTAACATCATTTGTTTTTCTTCAGATAACTTTAAAAATAGTAATTGAATAAAACCTAATTTCTTTAAAAATATCAATAATAATTTCCAAGATCTCAAAAAACATAAAACTCAGTATAAAAACATTGATAACTAAGATGCCCAATTAAAAAAGCATATGCAAAGAATCCGATAACATGGGTTTAAGTTCTAACCAAGGACTCTTCAAGGGCCTTTGAATTGAGCACAATCTTGTAATCTTGGAGTATATATGGGCATGCTCTATGAATCTTTATTTGTGACCACCTCGTAATAGTATACTTCTTCCACTCTAGCAAATTAGCAACATAAAGATAAGCCCTAAACTTGCTTTGGAAGCTTTATGCTCTGTAAATTCTCTGCTGAGATATGGAATATTTTCAAGACTCACTTTGTTCACTCTGGATGGCCTAATAACTTGTATGAACTCATTCACTCAAAAGGTCAGTTCATCACTAATCAGGACCAGAGAATCCTTTGGCAAGCTATATACCCCATTGTTTGTTGGCGTATATGGCATGCACGCAACAACAAGATCTTCAACAATGAGTCTCCATCAATTGAAAAAATTATCAACACCTCTGCTCACTATGTTATTGAATGGACAGGGTCAGCTTCAGGAAAAAGTGCACAAAGCCTTAAACTTGCTTTGGAAGCTCTCAACCCACCTACAATGCCAGCCAGGAACAATCAACAAGCAGAGAATGATCCAGTCACTGAGCAGGTTGAGGAAGAAGAAAACAGGAGGAGGGAGGAGATAGAATAAGAGGACACAACAAGCCAAGCATAGTACAACACATACAGCATGATGGTGCCCTTAGATTGTAATTAGCATCAACACAGTTTTTTCTTCCTTTTTGCTTTTCCCTTTCCTTCCTTTTGGTTGTGATTGACTTATATATACTTGTTACAGTAGCCATAGAGCTCTGCTAGATAGAAACTCTCTTTTCTCCTCCCTACTTAGTCGTATGGCTGGCTTTGAGCCATTACTTTATCGACGTTGCGGTGAATGACGGCTAGATTCCTCTCGTCACCCTCGTCGATGAAGTCATGGAGAAGGTCTTACGCACTAAATATGGAGAAAGGATACGTTTCTATACATACTTTTGTAGGACACCACCTCGTGTCCAATTTTTTGGCCATATTAATGAAATGAACAGGAAATTTCCCTTGTTTTTTGCTCCAAAAAAAAATAATAAGCCCTAAGACAAACTATCTACTGTCAATAGTATAATTTTGACAAAATAAGAAAAGTAAAACCTAAAAAGAAAAAAAAATAAAAAAACAAATAAAAAATCTAAAATACTTACCTGCGACTGCATGAACTTCATAATGAGCTCAAGAAATAGTTAATATGTTATATGAGAGAAAAAAATATTTTTATCAGTTACAAAGAATGGTGAAATAAATTTCCTCAGAAAAAAATACTTTAGAAACATGGTTCGGCACATTAGTCGGCCCACGGATTATTCTACCCCAAAGGGATTAAGCGACCCTTGAATGAGCAAGAAGGTTAGGACATAAATTAATTGTTAATCCTCCCATTTGCAGGCCTCTTGACCATTTAGTATCTTTCTTAACCCCATATTTAACAGCTAATGCTTATCCGAATGGATCCTATTGCATTAGGATATATAGAGTTTAATTGTTTAAGCATAACATTTTGTAGATCGTCTTTATTTGTTTATAAATAGAACATACAAAGTGAATATAATTCAAAGAAGTTGTAGTCATAGTCATCTCGGAATTATAATTGTCCTGGAGGTGGACAATTAGGATATCAAAATTTTAATTATGAGTGCAGAAAAATCACTATTATGCTGCTATTGAGAAGAAAAAAAAGGTATATATATGTACAAACATTGAAAATCCCTGCAAACTAGTTTTTCCATATAACTCGTTGAATTTTGTAAAAGATATATAAATGCTTCATTATGATTTTCCACTTTTGTCTCCTATTTTGTCAAAATATTACAATTATTATCTGTAAGTTTTAATACTTGAGAGAAATATACCTTTTTAAAGTGATGATAAGTCCGCTATTTTATTTTATTTTTGGGTGAGGAATTAATTTTTAATATTAATTTATACCGTCAGACAACAAGGATTAATTATAATGGACAAATATCATAATCAACCTTCTATTAAACAAACTAGATCACAGGCACGTGCATCGTGCGTGCAAAAGACCAATTTATCGAAATTAAGTCAATATTGATAATGACATTCTTTTGTGTGTAGCTTAAAGAAATTATTGCTTAAATTTTTATATGTTTGTTCGTCGAAATTAATTCAATCAAAGGAGTAAAGTTTTATTTAATAGATGTGATAGAAAATAATTTTTTAAGATGAATAGCTGAGATCTAAGTTCGTGACTATTTATAATATACCTCGAATCATTTACCATTTGAGTCATATTTTAGAGCCACAATCCTTCTTAAATTTTAGGTTTGATCGATTTGTTATTTTTATTTGTACCTTGATTTGATTAATTAAACATTATATAATTATATAGACTTTGGTTTATTAAAACAAATTATAGACTTTATCTATATTTATGGAAAAATATTGATTAAAATGTTCCGAAATAACAAAGAGAAAAAATAAATATTCAATCTTATAGACTTTATCTATGTTTATGCTAAAATATGGATAGAATATTTTAGAAGCAATAAAGAGACAAAATCTCTTTTATTAAATTACTTCTTTACCCTTTTAACCATAGAAGAAAAGAACGCATGTCCCCTACTCAATTCATTTTTTTTTTTGGATTACCCATAGTTAGATCATTATTATATAGTAGTATAAATAGATAGATATTTAAAATCCAAGCGCTTATCCACGATCCCGCCAATGTTACGCAATCAATGAGCTCATAACCAGTCCGACGTAATTCTCTTCACAAAGTTGGGCATTTGTGTTTTTATGCAGCACCATCTCTATCAAAACAGTAAAATTTTCAGTCAAAATCATGACACCCAAAAAAAATTAGTTTGGTTTGTAAACCCAAAGTTTTACTTTTGCCCCAAGTTACGTTTATACCCACCAACTTCTAAAATCATTCATATACCTAAAATCATTTGCGGAGCCAAGATTTTGTCTTTCTAGCATCCTCATATTCATATGACTTATAAGTTAATTGAAGTAGACAATCTTCATGATTATAATCTTTAATAGAGTCCTATTCTAATTTTAGTGGTGTCCTAAGTAATAAATACATGTAAAATTATGTAAAAATATTTATAAAGTAGACAATCCAATGGTGTATGACACCACTAAACACTATGTAACTTCGTCATAGCCTAGCTAGCATACGATACTATTAAACTATTAATAAACCTAGTTTTTGTATTTCATCAATTTTGTACGTGATATTTAAAATGGGCTTTTGTTACGTTAGACTCGAACCTTTGTTAATTTCACATCAGAGCCCAAAATCTTAATATTCTAAAATCGGTTTAGTTGTTATAAGGCCCCAAATCCATTAAATTGTTTTAGATAAGACCCTAAAATCTATTAATTTGTTTTAATAAGACCTCCATTTTGAACAAATATGAAGATTTGTGGGTCTAATTAAAACATATTAAGATTTGAGGGTAAATTAACAAAATTTTCGGGTCTAATTTAATAAAACCCATTAAAGAATAAAAACTTGCTTAAAACTTTATATCAACTTAACATAACTGTAGCAGATTAGATTTAGCAAACAAAAAAATAAAAATAAAAAGTAAAAATCAAAAATAAAAAATCACATTTAAAATAGTGGTGAAAACAGACTAAATAATTAACAAATAGTTAGTTAATTGTTCAAGTAACTATTCGGTTAAATTGATTCGATGGTTTATTTAACAATAAACAAATAATTTTAGTATTCAATTCATTAATGAACAAAATTTAACTATATGTATACTCGATTCATTTGCTTATCAAATATTCGCTTAAAATTTGATCTCCTCTAATATTTATTATACACACATAATGTTACATTTTCAACCCACTTATGTTCTATATACTAATTTTGAGAGACTTAAACAATCTTAAATTAGCTTTTAATGAAATATTCAAATTAAATATATGTATATCATAATTATAAAGAAATAATTCTCATTTATAAATTTAAAATACTATTTGAAAATTAAATTCTTTAACGGAATAAATATCTTGTGATATTCGATAAATATTCGTAACGTTCATGATTGTTTATCAAATATTGAGTATTCGAGTTTGATTTAAAAACTTTGTATATTGATATTCAAACCCGAGTTCAATTCAATAATTTTAAATAAATACAAATTCGAACACTTTAGTTTTCGAATCGGTTCGATTCGGTCGTTTACCACTCCTAATGAAAAATAACTTAATATGACATTTTGGGTTTAGAAATAATGTCAGAAGTGGGTGGGTTTACAAATAAATCACAGTAAAACTCTGGCTTATAGATAAAACCCAAAACAACCTCCTTTTATTTATTTATTTATTTAACAATTCCTAATTTCTACTGATATATCATATGTCCAGATTGCCCTCCTCTTAAAACTCTCTCTTTCATGGATCCTTTTCATACTTGCCCATCTTCCAATAGGTACGAGGTCAACCAACAATAAAAAAAAAGCCACCAACTTGATCAACAGAGGAGCAGACATCATCCCTATCTCTTTCTCCGCAACTTGCACCTCAGGTGTTTGTTGAGATTCCCCTTTGAGATGCCCATTGCTACTTTCATCGGCAACTATGGCCAACGACTCTCCTGTATCTGTGGTGATCCTGGCAGAGCTGAATAATAAGTCCAATAAAAGTAGAAGAGAGGAGGTTGCAATAGAAGTTGGCGAAGCAAAATTGTGTAGGATTTGTCATCTGAGTAGAGAGAAGGGTTCGGAGGAGGCGGTTCTTATCGGATGCGGGTGCAAGGGTGAGCTGGGGTATGTGCATCCGGATTGCGGCGAGGCTTGGTTTAGAGTCAGGGGAAACAGGTATTCTTTCTATGCATTCACTTTTTAGATAGTGAAATTCACATGAACTTAGAGGAGATCATGAAACCCAGGAAGTACATGTGATCATCATGCTGCAAATGAAATGCTACTTGAGAGGTTTGATAATTTAATGAAGTTTTTAGTGGTTGATCAATTATTAAAACTCTATGTCAATGACTTTTGACATATTTTTATTTTGGCATCTCAATGTTTCTGTATTTTGTGATGTTTGAAGAGTTTTTATGTGTGCATATGGTAGAAGAGATCTAGTGATTAAATTCCAAAAAAGAACTAGGAATCATTGTAGGATTAGTTCTGGATCTTGATCCTCTCCCATTCTATGGTAATTGGAGAGGGCAATTAGTGTAATCCTTACCCTCCATACCAATTTAATGATTGTGATCATGCCACGTGAGATTTCACTATCAAATAGTAGTTTTCACAATAGTGGTTTTAAAGACATTATTGGTTCTCAAGATAGCGTTGAAAATCCTACGTGGTATGGCATGATTTCATCCCTTGAAATTGAAATAAAAGGTAAGGATTAGGGTTATTAGACCCTCTCCAATTACCATCTAATTGGAGAGAATCCGAGTCCGTTTTATATTGACTAGATGTTAGTAGAAATTTGCGGAGAGGCCCTTATCCATTCTTAAGCTGTTGATGGAGCCTTAAAGGCAATTGTCAATTCTTTGTGGAATTGAAGTCAACACCTACAAGATGTCAATTTTGAAGATGAAGCATCAAGATACGAGCTAATATTACTAAAAATATCCGTTCTGAAACTTTTAGCTTAGATTTTGGTAAGTCGTCCAAAACTTGCAAACTCTTTCGACTCTTCCGGTGTGTTAAGGGTAATTGCAATGAGAAATAAGAATCCAAATAAAATCAGATGGCACATAGAATTATACTATTGCAATTTGCTTCCTCAAAGTTGTTTTCTAACCTGATTCCAAAAGGTTTGTTTTTATATTGGCAATTGATAGAATCTTTTGCTTGATGCTTCAATGGAGGTTGCAGAGCTTGGTGACACTCAATCTCAATAATTGAGTCAATTATAGACCGACTTTTGGATAATTGATTTCTTACATCCTCTTAAAATGATGAGGTAGGTGAACAGCTGAACAATGAAGACTAATGCGTACAAGAATCCCATCTGAACACTTTGTTGTCTCCTTTGGGATCAATGATAATCATGCACTATTGATATCATATTGGGTTGTTGAATTTCATATATTTTCTTTGACCAAATATAGTGAGTTTCCTAACAACTTGTACTTGAAACTATTCCGCAATCAAAACAATTTTCACCAAATAACCAAAACACCTTATCTACCAATAACGAAATCTCTCACTACAAATGACTTGCTTTGGGTGCATTAGATTGATGAAATAAGTTACCCTTATTTGTGTGTGTTGTTCCTATATACTCATCTCCTTTTGTATTCTTTCTTATTTGTTTCTGTATGTCTCTTGGGCATTTAGGACACATTGTTTATTGGGACTAACATTATTGCACGTGTTAATGCACATGCAACCGACATTAAAACTTAATTATTCTAACTTTTATATAAAAAGTGTCACTTTAATCCCTTAAAGAATATAGTCTAAAGAGCCCTTAAGTTTTACTCTTCTTTTCTAAGAAGCCCCTAACTTTCTATTTTTGACAAAGAAGCCCATAAGTTTTATTTATCTTTCTAAGAAGCCCCTAACTCTCTATTTTTGAGAAACATGCCCTTGAGTCTTACCCCACTCTTCTATGAAGCCCCCAGCTTTCTTTTCTTGACAATGAAATCTCTAACTTCACAAGAAGACTCGAGGGCTTCTTAGAAGAGAAAATTAAAACTTAAGAGCTTTTAGAAGAAAAGGGTAAAACTTAGGGACTTCATTGTCAAAAAAGAATGTTGAGCTTCTTAGAAAATAGGGTAAAACTTAGGGCTTCTTTATCAAAAATAAAAACATAGGGCTTCTTAGAAATATGGAGTAAAACTTCAGGGCTCTTTAGACTCTCTCCCCACTAAAGCATCATAGATATTTCAAAGATATTTTTATAATATTTGTTCATTTAATATGTGATATTATCTTGCCTTATTCAAAATTAGCTATGACATATATTTCAATTTGAGTAATCACGTAATTTTACTAGATATATGATTAAGAAGAGTATTTTTTTGCATATTTTATATTCAATTTATTTTATTTAATTATTTTAAAGCTAAGTATTTAGATATACACTTTCCATAATATTTATATTAGAGAATACTAAAATTCTAATTGTTGTTTTATTATATTTATTTACATGGAAAAAACTTTATCATTTCATATTTATATCTTCTTATAAAACTACAATGTAATAGATATTTAATTAATAAGCTCTATGATATGCTTTAGAAAGTTCTAAAATTAAAGAAAGTGAAAAGAAATAATTTGTATGAAATGATCAAATTGTCCCCAAATCTTTAATGAGATGAAGGACAATTTTCCATGTCCTTCAAACTTTTCCTACACTCACTAATTGTTGCATGTTGACTCCCTGAACTTTTTGACTCTTTACCCCGAGAGAGATGAAATTGTTTTTTTAACAAATTGACTTCCTGAGGATAAAAGAGTTGGGGGCAAAAAAAAAAAAAGTCACTCAGGGGTTCTATCCGCAACGATAGAACTATAGGGGGTCTCTTCGTAATTTGGTAATAGTGCATAGGGTCTGTCCGCAATTACCCCTGCTTTATTTGCTTAACAAGTACTTAAATTTTCTGTGTACAGACACAACTATGAAAACCTTAACAGCTAAATCATGCAAAGAAATTCACCATTTCAACATTTTGGTTTTTATACAGGTACTGTGAAATCTGTGGCATGTTGGCTGAGAATATCAATGGCAACGACAATAGAAACTTCATGGAGGTATGGAACGAAGGAAGGATAGTAGAAAGCCACGGCATCACTGGAGATTTATCTGAGAGGAGAATTAGTTGTTGGAGGAGACGACCACTCTGTAATATCTTGATGGGATCCTTAGTTCTAGCTTCTGTTCTCCTCTGGTTTTTCCGCGTAAAATTGTTCTGATGAGTAGAATTCGAAGCTCCATGGTTCTCAATATGGGAGCATTTGAGAGAGAAATGAGATATCGTATAGAGTGAGCGCTTAAGGATGAACTCTTACTGAACTAGCTTATTTGTACAGGTGTATTATTCATTATTTGTTGGCATGTTTACAACACAATACCGTAATCTTTATTCTTGCTTGAGAAGTATTCTTGTACAGTTCACTTCTCTTCGGCACTACGAAAGAAAGATGCATGATTACAGTTTACACTATATTGCCATGCTTACTTTCGACTGTGAGTCAGGAACAACGCCCCACACACACACACACACACGTCAAAGGCGGAGTAAAATTTCTGTTAAAATAGCCCGCACGCAAGGGGGTCGTTTCATAGAAAACCAAGTAGGAGGCCGTTCGGAAATTTACTAACTCCTTGAACGTATCAAAACAGACCCACACACATGCGCATACTCTGATAGGATTTGTGTTCATTCAAATCAAGAAGGAATACGGATGGGGTGCTAGAAATGGGTTACACTTTCTAGATGTTGATTTTGAGGGATGCAGAAGGAAATGGAGAGTTTGAAATATTGGCTTCTATGGAAATATGAAACTGATGAATCTATGTTTCTATTCACATTTTTCTCATATTTGATATACATGTATCACTGTTTTAAAAGAGGTTAAGGTTTCTAGCATGTGGTCACAATATTCAAAAGCCAAAAATGTCCTTGCAACTTATTGAGAGAAATTCGAAAATTTTCAATAGAAAAACCCTTCCACTACCTCAGCAACTCTGCACGTTTGCGTGTCATGTATGCATAGCGTGTATCTAAAGACTAGTTTTCTATTATATTTTCAAAAATAAATAAATAAATAAGAAGAAGAAGAAGAAGAAAGGGCTGATACGTAGAGAAGACAAATTCATTACTTCAACTAAATCAACGCAGATCTTAAAAATTCATAGTAGTGTATTCAGATTAATTTGTGAAATTCGTGTGCAAATGCAGGACTCATTTTATTTAACAAAGAAATTTGCCCCAAAAGAATTAACTAGCAGATTTAACAGATATTAGATGTGCAAGGGATGCAATTGAATCATTGTAACTTTTTGGGAAAATTGTGTCAATGCCCCAAAGTCCAAAACTTCACGTGACGAGGCCCCTTATATTTTTTCCCACGTGCTTTAGCCCCAAAAAGTATCCCAAAATACACTGCACCCCTTTTTTGATCATGATTACATGCCAACTAAGCATGGAGAGAGAAAGAAATAAAAAATCCCAAAATACCCTTATCTCTTTCATTCATTTTTTTCTAGATTTAATAGCCATGGCTCCTTCTTCCTCCTCTCTCCTAACTCATCTCCTTCCTCCTCTCCCCATCTTTCTTCTTTTTCTCTAAGACACCGACATCCTCCCTCCGCCACCGCCGATCTTGAGTGCACACTACGGCCATATTTTTTGACACTAAAGACGAAGAGATGACAAAGAACACGGCGGATGAGGCGGAGAGCCCAGTTCGACGTTCGTTGGCAATGACGGACCTCTTTTCCCTGGAACTCAAGCAAATTCCGGGCTATTGGACCCTCCGGTGCCAAGATTTGGTAACTTGACGCCATTGATGGAGGGTCCGGATCCGGGTAAGGTCGGCGACGGCGGGAATCCGAGAAGGGAACGGAGTTGGTTTGTGGCTGGAACGGAGTTAGACTATTTTTTATGTTAAGTCTAACTTAGTTCATGTTGAGTCTATTTTTTATTCATGTTAGGTCCAACTTGGTTCATGTTAAGTCCAACTTAGTTCATATTAAGTCTATTTTGGTTCATGTTAAGTGCAAACCGGTTCATGTTAAGTCTAACTTGGTTCATGTTAAGTCTATTTTGGTTCATGTTAAGTGCAACCCGGTTCATGTTAAGTCAAACTTGGTTTATGTTAAGTCTATTTTCATTCATGTTAAATCCAACTTGGTTCATATTAATTCAAACTTAGTTCATTTTAAGTCCATTTTGGTTCATCTTAAGTCTAACTTGGATCATGTTAAGTCCATCTTGGTTCATTTTAAATCAAAATAGACTTAACATGAACCAAGTATGACTTAACATGAACCAAAATAGACTTAACATGAACCAAGTTTGACTTAACATGAACCGGGTTAAACTTAACATGAACCAAAATAGATTTAATATGAACCAAAATAGACTTAACATGAACCGGGTTGCACTTAACATGAACCAAGATGGACTTAACATGATCCAAGTTAGACTTAAGATGAACCAAAATGGACTTAACATGAACCAAGTTTGAATTAACATGAACCAAGTTGGATTTAACATGAATGAAAATAGACTTAACACGAACTAAGTTTTACTTAACATGAACCGGGTTGCACTTAACATAAACCAAAATAGACTTAACATGAACCAAGTTAGACTTAACATGAACCAAGTTAGACTTAAAATGAACCGGTTTGCACTTAACATGAACCAAAATAGACTTAACATGAACAAAGTTAGACTTAACCCATTTATTCAACGGTTCTGTTGACATATTAAGTCTATCTTGATTCATTTTAAATCAAAATAGACTTAACATGAACCAAATTTGACTTAACATAAACCTAAATAGACTTAGCATGAACCAAGTTTGACTTAACATGAACCGGGTTGCACTTAACATGAACCAAAATAGAGTTAACATGAACCAAGTAAGACTTAACATGAACCGGGTTGCACTTAACATGAACCAAGTTAGACTTAACATGAACCAAAATAGACTTAACATGAACCAAATTAGACTTAACATAAACCAAAATAGACTTAACATGAACCGGATTGCTCTTAACATGAACCAAGATGGACTTAACATGATCCAAGTTAGACTTAAGATGAACCAAAATGGACTTAACATGAACCAAGTTTGAATTAACATGAACCAAGTTGGATTTAACATGAATGAAAATAGACTTAACACGAACTAAGTTTTACTTAACATGAACGGGTTGCACTTAACATAAACCAAAATAGACTTAACATGAACCAAGTTAGACTTAACATGAACCAAGTTAGACTTAAAATGAACCGGTTGCACTTAACATGAACCAAAATAGACTTAACATGAACAAAGTTAGACTTAACCCATTTATTCAAGCGGTTACATTGACATATTAAGTCTATCTTGATTCATTTTAAATCAAAATAGACTTAACATGAACCAAGTTTGACTTAACATGAATCAAAATAGACTTAACATGAACCAAGTTTGACTTAATATGAACCGGTTAGACTTAACATAAACCAAAATAGATTTAACATGAACCAAAATAGACTTAACATGAACCGGGTTGCACTTAACGTGAACCAAGATGGACTTAACATGATCCAAGTTAGACTTAAGATGAACAAAAATGGACTTAACATGAACCAAGTTTGAATTAACGTGAACCAAGTTGGATTTAACATGAATGAAAATAGACTTAACATGAACTAAGTTTTACTTAACATGAACCGGGTTGCACTTAACATAAACCAAAATAGACTTAACATGAACCAAGTTAGACTTAACATGAACCAAGTTAGACTTAAAATGAACCGGTTTGCATTTAACATAAACCAAAATAGACTTAACATGAACAAAGTTAGACTTAACCCATTTATTCAACGGTTCTGTTGACATATTAAGTCCATCTTGATCCATTTTAAATCAAAATAGACTTAACATGAACCAAATTTGACTTAACATAAACCAAAATAGACTTAACATGAACCAAGTTTGACTTAACATGAACTGGGTTGCACTTAACATGAACCAAAATAGAGTTAACATGAACCAAGTTAGACTTAACATGAACCGGGTTGCACTTAACATGAACCAAGTTAGACTTAACATGAACAAAAATAGATTTAACATGAACCAAAATAGACTTAATATGAACCGGGTTGCACTTAAAATGAACCAAGATGGACTTAACATGATCCAAGTTAGACTTAAGATGAACCAAAATAGACTTAACATGAACCAAGTTTGAGTTAACATGAACCAAAATAGACTTAACATGAACCAAGTTAGACTTAACATGAATCAAAATAGACTTAATATGAACCAAGTTAGACTTAACATGAACCAAAATAGATTTAACATGAACCAAAATAGACTTAACATAAATCGGGTTGTACTTAACATGATCCAAGTTAGACTTAAGATGAACCAAAATGGACTTAACATGAACCAAGTTTGAATTAACATGAACCAAAATAGACTTAACATGAACCAAGTTAGAGTTAACATGAACCAAAATAGATTTAACATGAACCAAAATAGACTTAACATGAACCGGGTTGCACTTAACATGAACCAAGATGGACTTAACATGATCCAAATTAGACTTAAGATGAACCAAAATGGACTTAACATGAACCAAGATTGAATTAACATGAACCAAGTTGGATTTAACATGAATGAAAATAGACTTAACATGAACCAAGTTTGACTTAACATGAACCGGATTGCACTCAACACGAACCAGATTAGACTTAACACGAACCCTATTAGACTTAACATAAACCAGGTTAAACTTAACACGAACCAGATTAGACTTAACATGAACCGGGTTAGACTTAACACGAACTGGGTTAGACTTAACACGAACCTGGTTCGTGTTAAGTCCAGTTTCATTCGTGTTAGGTCCACTTTGGTTCGTGTTAAGTCCACTTTCAACATTGAATTTCCTACAGAACGGCGGAAGAGGAAGATGAGTAGGGGAAGGAATCAGAGGGGGAGATGGAGTGCTTTTCGACGGTATAATAATATTCCATATGTACGTGAAGGAGTAGTGGTTGTTTACGTGGGAAGGCATGTGGTTGGAAGCGGTAGGTGGCCAGATTGATGAGAGGTGTCGCGTTCGTGAAGCAAAGTAGAAACTAAAACAGACAGCAAAGAAGCGAATGTGAGGTGATGGAGGGGATGTAGAGGCTTCAATGGAGTACTCATGTGATGGTGAAGGAGAAGGGATGAAATTCTGCGATACTGAGGGGGCGTGTGGAGAGGAGATGAGTTATGACTAGATGAAGAGAGAAGGAAGGAGATGAGTTATGACTAGATGAAGAGAGAAGGAAGGAGATGAGTTATGAGAGAAGGAGAAGGAGGAGAATAAGTGTATTTTAGGATTTTTATTTTCTCTCTCAGTTAGGCATCGATGATGGCTAAAAGAGGTGCAAAAAAATTGTTTGGGAATTATGGGATTGAATTTGGTCACATGAAGTTTTACTTTTGGGGCCTTGACACAATTTTCCTAACTTTTTCATAAAGATATATGAGAAGAGCACCTTTTATTCATCAAACTCCTAAAGAACAAAAATATTATTCATGAAGATATAAGATCAAAAGGTTCCTTTTACTCATTAAATATTACCAAATAAGATAAACATTGTGAACATTATAATCGTTTTTCATACCTTCTTGATGTAGAGTAAAGATTTATCTAACTAGACAAAATGGGAGACCTTGGAAAAAGGCTCAAACTTGGCCCAAAAATAAATAAAAAATAATAATAAAAGAAGAAGAAGAAGAAAGAAATTAAAAAAATTAACACACCCAATTAGAAAAGAGAAATCAATAGAACAGAAAAAGATAATAAAAAAACTAAGCATACTATGATTGTAAACCAAACATAAGACATTCAGTGTCCAAAATTTCCACAGGAAACAAATGAAACCATAACAAGTTTCCATAGATTCAAGTACAAAAGTATAACTCATCAATTAAAATCTAAGATAAAGTTATAGAGGGGAATATAATTTAACCGGTGATATTCTGGGACTTGTTGAGGATGACACCTTCATACTTAACTTGAAACCATTTCATGGCGTCGTCCTTGGTGACCCTGTGCTGAATTCCTACGCGGGACTTGCACCTGCGACGACGACCAACACGATATCCAGGGCGCTCGAGAACCACATAGAAGTCCATACCATAGATACCAGTAGAGGGATCGTACCTGAGAGACAGAATTTTTTTTTCAACAAATAACAGGAATTTGTCAAAGACTCAAACATTTACATTTCAGTAGTAAAGACAACCATTGAAGCCATGTATAATATCAGACAAGCAATTGTTATGCTTGTGGTGCATATGAAGATATAGATGATAAGAATGTCAGGTAGCATGTTTTAGAAGGATTGTGGATATTATATATTGAAATAATAATGCAAAGTCATTTGCATAAGCCCTGTTCTGACTCTCCTGCAATCTTATTGTTCTTCTGACATTTCAGAGTGTTGTGTTGAGGGCATTTTAAATTTTCACTCAATGAAAGCTGGCGATCCTCAAGTAAATGACCAAACTTCATTTGGCCTTTAATTTTGTCAAAAATATTTGATTTCAATCATACATATAATGAAATCTAAAACAAAAAAGGTCCCATTGGATCTTTCAAGTTAGAGGGTATTTGGGTGAGCTTTTTTCCATATCTACATGTTTGGTAACAACCTAATTAAGCTAGCTTTTAAGTCACAATTTTAAAAGCATTCCCCAAAAACTGGCTTATAAGCTCATTAAATAACCTAGATTTGACCAAAAAATTACTATTCTACAAATTCAACCTTTATTAAATTTTGATTATAAAAGCCAAAAGCCACCAAAAGCTAACATGGCTTAAGAGCTTATAAAAATAAGCCTCCCCAAACACCCTCTCAGAGGCGCTATTAGAGGAAACAAAAGCAAATCAAGAGCCTACTTCATTGTATTAGGGAATCTGCCAGCTACAGCAGTACAGCACCATACAATACACGTAATTAAACATTATCAATTTTTACTATTAACCAGTTTGCAAAAAACGTGAGAAAAATAATATGATGCTCTGAATAAGACAATTTTCAAATTCCAAGATACGGATGTTGGAAAGAAGCTAGGAGATAGTGAAAGAAATAAGAGCCCATTGCTTGCAAAGTTGCTTTGGCATAGACATTGATTTCTCAATGGTCAATTTTATACTCTGATCCTATCTTTCGTTCATCCACTCTGAAATTTCTACCAAATTCAGAAAAGGATTACAATTGCAGAGAAGGACAGTGGCATAAGTTGTCATATACAAAGGAGACAACAGATATATACCCACAAGAGTCCCCAGTTTTCAGTATTCCACTAATTCCATTGTTTGTGATTAATGCAAAGACGGTTGTACTTGTAGGAACCCTCTTGAATACTCATACAACAAATCGCGACTTTAACAAAACTAGAACATTGTGATCTTAATTGGGAGTTCAAAGTTCGGAAACAATTAAACAAGAAAACCATCATGAGAATTACCATCAGGGGAACCAAGTTTCACCAGTTACAAGTTTCAATTTCCTGACTCAAGAAAAGCAGATTGGCGGTGCAATGCAGCTGCAGGATTTTCTTACATTTTCTTCTGAATTTCTAATACTATGGAAAGTCAAGAATTCGATCAGATATCAACTAAGGGAAGGAAACTCAGAGTGGATGGCCATTATTCTGTCATGCCCAGATTTCAATCATATATAATGTATTTCTCTGCTAAACATCAAGTCAGCAACTGTCGTTTGCAAATGTATCTACTTCCCACTGCTCTAGCTGCTGCTTATGTAGTTTCAGACGAAAAAATGAAAAATAATTACAATATTTACAAATTAAGGCAAAAAAAAAAAAACCGAGAAAAATTGTTGACAGCCAGGAGATAAAATTAGATAACTACAACACATTCATCAAAAATCTATGCATTATCTTCTAATGGGATAAAATTGTTGTTGTACATGTCACTGTTTACATATCACTACTTAGTTACTAACCAAACCCTTCGCAGTGTGCTACATGCTTAAGGATTTTCTTAGTTTAAGGTCAATGTTAACAAATGCCCATAAGCTATCTTCCATTGAAGTATATGATAATAAATCCAGTGAACTGCATAATCAGTAGTAACTCCAAATGTAAACAAAGACAAACACAAGTAACTACATATCTTTGGTGGTTCAGAAACATGCGGCTCTCATCATAATCTATTATAGTGAGCACAATGCCATATAAGCAAAAGTAATCAACTAAATCAAACTTTCATTGGCAAAAAATTTAGGAGTGAATTAAAACTTACTTGATCCCAAGATCGATATGCTCCTGGATACCAAAGCCAAAACACCCAGTCTCACTAAAGTTCCTCCTCAACAACTCGTACTCCTTCACCTTCAACCCACTTTCCAACAGCTGCATTGCCTTGTCACCTCTAACAGTAACATAGCAAGCAATCTTCTCATTACGCCTAATACCAAAAGACCGAACAGTGTACCTTGCTGTTGAGCAACATTCAACAAAGTAAAATGATCAACAATCCAAAAAAAGGGTCGAGTTCACAAACCTCCCTGAACTTTGGGGTGATATCAACATCTTAAAAAATTAAAGAAAACCCCCATAAAAACTTTTGTGGAGTTTCACAAAACCCCTGGACTTTCTAAAAGTTGCAACTACCGGAACAACATTTATTAAGAAAATAACCTTCCTCTCCTAGTAAAACCATAAGACGAAGCTACATTCCTGCCTCTATTCTCTCCTTCCAGACAAACCCTAGAACGGATTTTGCCCCAAAGTTCAGGGTCCTTTTCGAAAGTTCAGGAAAGTTTCAAAGTTTAACAGTGTTCTTCAATATTAAGATCATGATTGTTTTGTGCAAATAACCTCAATGTTTAGGGTGCTTCTTCTGATATTTACCATAATAAAAATATCCATAATGTAAAAAGGGAAAATATGATTACCCTTTGAGAATACAGGTGATTGTCCACTCAGCTGCTCCAAAACCTACAAATTTGTTAAAAAGATGAGACTTTTATCATAAAAAAATAATCAAAATCAAAACTTGAAACAAATAATAGAAACCTTGGCGGCTCTGGTGAGACGATCACCACTCTCTCCAACTGAAATGTTGAGGACAAGCTTCTGGACCTTGATCTCCCTCATGGGGTTCGAAAGCTTCTTATCTGAAGCCTGTAATTAAACACACCAAAAAAAAAAAAAAAGGAAAATATAAGTAAAGAAATGAAATTTTCAGATGAATTAAGAAGTTAAAAGAGTTTTTGAGAAAAAAGAGAGATTGACCATTGGGATTTTGGGGGTGAATGCGAATGCGGAGATGGTGGACGAAACCCTAAAAAGGGGACGGCGGGTTTGCCAGGGTTTTATTTGATGGGGGAAAATGACGGGGAGGTCCAGTACTTATGAGAAATTATTTTTGTGGTGCAAAAAGTGTGTATTTTGGGGGTGTAAAAAGAATAGAATAAAAAGTGTGCATTTTGGGGTGTAAAAAGAATAAGTTTCCGTCGCCGGGACTTGAACCCGGGTCTCTCGGGTGAGAGCCGAGTATCCTAACCAACTAGACTACAACGGATGGGTGCTATTGTATAATTTAATAAGTAATTGTAGAACAATGTTCAATTTAAAAATAGAATAGCAATGTTACGGGTTTTGTTACGTGTTATGCTTGGGTTTTGAACTTTTTTTAGAGATTTAAATGAGTTTTTTACTTTCTAATGAGCTAATTCAAAATTTTCTACCAGTTGCTTTAGTGCTTTTAAAGGGGCTTAGGGGTGCAAGTTTTAAAATTTTAGCAGGGCAGATGTAAATATCACTAGGGTTCGCATGTTAATAATAAAATTTTTAGGGGTGCAACTGCACCCCTAGGACATATGTAAATCCAGCCCTAAAGTAGTTATACGGTGTTTTTCATCATAACGTTTGTATGTATCTTACTCTCCAACAATCTTTAGTAAGTTAGTCAAAAAAAAAAAAAAAAAGGTGGATTAAAATATGTCTGAGATCTAAACATGATTTACTAGTAAGCCAGACTGTACAATATTGTTTATATAGGATTGTCAGTACTTTCAGATAGATATAGAAACAGAAATGCTATTTGGCAAGCGCTTCATCTAGCGCTTCATCCGCCTTGCGTCGTCCACATCGACTCCACTCCCCTCATTTCTCTCCACTCTTTCCTTCCTACCTGATCCACCTCCTCCCCCCCCTCCTCTCCCGAATCCCTCCCATTCCTTCTCCTCCTTCCTTTCCTTTGTCCATTCCACCCTCCATTCCATCCCTCTCTCCACTCCTTTTCCTTTCATTCCCACCCTCCTTCCTTCCATTCTCTCCCCCTCCTCATCGACCTCCATCACCCTCTCCACCCTCCTCCCTTCCTGACCCTGCCCCAACCATGTCGCCGGCTGCCCCGATCTCCCCAAAGCGATTTTGAGACCATCAAGCGATCCACTCCTCCTCCTCCTTCGCGAGCGCTCCCTCTCAACCCCCACTTGAAAATGTACCTTTTCTCTCTTTTTAATCTGTCAAAACCCTCAATTTAGGTGCAAATTTCACTTATTTGAAGATTAGTTCGTAAATGTAATGTTTTTATTTGTTTTTCTGAAGGTATAAAACTGGGTTTACGCAGTTCTCGCTTGCATCTTTGTAACTTTTTCTTATTTTCATTAGGAGTATAGTTCTTAGGCTATTGGCTGTTGAAAATTGCATCGATGCACCTTGATCTGATGCTCATCGTGGACTTATATAGCTTTATTGCATATTTGAAAATTATATGGTGACCTTGATCTTGTTTATGTTCTTCTGATTACATGGCCTTTTCCCCCCTTCTCCTTGAGAAAATGAAATTAATATAATCCTGAATTGAACTGGCTCGTGAACAAATATTATTAGTTTGTGGATAATTTAAAAATATTATTATTAAAGTTGCCTTGTGAGGAATTGTCGTTCTTGGTGTACTAGTTTACGTATCATGTGAGTGGAGCATGGAGTCATCTTCAAGCACTCGTCATGGTGTTGTGCCATTGTGGAAGGAGAGCTATACTCTCCAATCGGAACTAAGAGCGAACCCCGGTCGTTTGTTTTGGGATGCTAATTGGAAAGTGAGTAATTGTGGATTCTTCAAATGGGTGTCGATGAAGAGGAGTTTGAAGGTTCAAAGCGAGCTTGTTCGGTGAAAGCGGTCGGTGATGCATGAAGTTTCAAGAGCCGTGTCAAGTGGAGAAGTCGGAAAAGAAGAAAGATTGAGATTGATATTATGGATTTGTTGAAGTTTGTTGTATTTGTTCTTTTATTTGGTATTTTTCTTGGATTTGTATTTGGTATTTTTATTGTTTGTGCTAAGTAGGGTCTAAGAATGTATTACTTTGCTAGTCGTACTGTAAGAATGTATCTTCAACAATGATACTACAATATTCTCTGTATATATGTTGCCCAGGTTCATGTACTGGTTGTTCATATACTGGTTGTTCATATATGAACAAAGTATATTCATATACTAGTTGTTCATATACTGGTTGCCCAGGTTCATATACTTGTTCTATCTTCAACAATGATATTTTGTTCATATACTTGTTGCCCAGGTTCATATACTTGTTGCCAAATCCCCCTCTTTCTTACTAATTCTCTCTTTTCTTCTAATCCCAATGAATGCAACAATAATGCTCTCCTCTGCAACTGATACAATCTCCCAAGGCCAATCCATCTCTGGAAACGAAACCATAGTCTCCAAAGGAGGCATATTTGAACTTGGCTTCTTCACCCCAGGCAAATCCGACAACTACTACATTGGCATTTGGTACAAAAGATCAACTGAAGTAATCATCTGGACAGCAAATAGAGCAGCCCCAGTACCCGACCCGGCAACTTCCAAGCTAAAGCTAACCAAAGATGGCAATCTGATCCTCTACAACTCCAAAATCACAGTTTGGTCATCCAACTCAAGTTCATATTTATCATCATCCACCAACATTAACATCGCAATACTTCTTGATACAGGTTCATATACAATGATACTACAGGTTCATATACTTGCCTAGGTTCATATACAATGATACATTTGCCAGGTTCATATACAACATTTGCCAGGTTCATATACAACAATAAGAGCAACAAGCAAAGCCGAGATTACTGATTCTTGAACTCACCAGACCCTGAAGATTGTTCCCTTGAAGATTCAATTGTGTCAACCATGATAATTGAATAATTCATCGCAAACTACCGAGCTGTTCTTGTGAAGCGACACATAAAACCAATTGGGAATTTGCCGAGAATTTCTTTGAGAATCTAAGGATTTGGACTGTGTTGATGAATTACAAATTGTAGCATTAATTTCACCCCAGAAACTATTGGAACTGATATCAAACTCAATGAGATTTCTTGAACCTGAAAGCTTGTTTACACTAAGATCAAGAACCTGTAGGATCGTTGATCTAACTCAATGAAACACACTAAACACTAGAAGGGGGTGAATAGTGTTTTATAAAAATTGCAAAGTAGATTATAAATTGCAAGGAAAGAATAGCAACAATCTCGAAAAAGCTGTCAAGTATTCAAATTTCAAACGGTCGGAAAAGCTGTCTTTGTAGTCGACTATAACTCATAGTAGTCGACTACTCGAGTCAAAACAGTTCGTTGTAGGCATAAAAATTGCTTATCGTGCAGAACAAGACTTCGTAAGCGGTGGATCGACAAACGATCCATCCGACCAGCGATGAAGCGCCGTCGGCGTGTCTGCCATAAAAGCGCTAAAAGCGGTCGGCGAACTCATGAAGTGAGTGGCGTCTGAACCAGCGAAAGCGGCGTCGTGGAGAAAACCGACGACAAAGCTCAACGAGGCGAGTTGGCTAAACTCAAACGTTGGCGAGGCGGAATCAACCGTATAGTCCGTCGAGCGCCAAGCGAACCGTTTGAGCTCGAAAGTTGATCGGACCACGGACTCAAACACAGCGACATCAGAGACAAAACTAAGCGGGCGAAAAGTCGGCGAAGAATGCGGAGGTCGATGAGAAAAAGCGGCAAGGCGGCGGACGCCGTGATAAAATTAGCCAAGGTGGCTCGACCACTTTGGCGAGCCACCTCGGCAACAACAGTGCCTCGATAAAGTGGCCGAGGAGGCTCGACCACTTTGGTAGAACCGCACCATTGACAGCACGAAGTGCTCGACAACTTAGCCGAGTGCCTCGACAACTTGGCCAGAGTGGCTCGGCTAAGTAAGCCGGCTCCTCTCAACGTACCCCCCTTTTTTGTATAAATGGGGGGTCTTGCGATGAGAGGTCGGATTTTGGGGATTTGGAGCGGGCTTCGATTGGATTTTGGGATCTTTCAAAGGCTCGGACCGAAGAGTTCTTGCGAGATCTGATAATCGGCGCGGTGATTCACGACAGCAGCACAAGTTGATCCAGCGTCGGATCTTCAATCAAAAGGTAGCCGAATTCGGTGAAACTGAATACCCTCTAGATTAAGCTTGTCTTAATCTGGGGATATGTGATTTCTCCTAGTAGATCTCACCCGCTCCGTGATCCTCTCTCGCCGTGAGTGTGATCCCCTCGGTAACCGTTTCCTTATGAAACAAGCCCTTACATCTGTAGTTCGAACCGGGTCTCACTGGATCGATTGCGGTGGTCCACGGACACAATAAGTCCGTACGAGGCAAAGAACCGCATAGCGAGGATCCGATATAGCAGAGATCCTCACGTTTGTTCAAAAGGATAAAAGTTGTAATCTTTTTGATTTTCATTGTAAGCCTTAAAATAAAAGGCTATATTTCTCTTGAATTTGTTTCAGCGAAAGTTTGTAAGCAAGTTCAAATCAATGACAATCATCCCAACTTTTCCGCCAAAGCCGGCGACCACACAGTGGAGCCACCGCCCGATCGGAGGTCGCCGTACAAACCGCGGATCCCTATCCGGTGGAAGAAGAGGTCGAAGTTCGAGTTCGACCGTGAGAAGTTCGAGGAGTACCTATCCTCACCCTCCTCCGTGATCCAGCTCCCCGCCGCCCAAGAAGGTCTCCACGAAGGAGAACCCGATGGGCCTCCGATGTAGAGCCCCGACGGCGAAGTCCAACCTCGCCGCCGCATAGCGAAATCCTGGCCGCCAAGTCCGGATGGTGCCGAGATGAACGCCGACGATGCCGCACTCTCCAAGCGAAGCTCGCCAAAGGCGACGACAAAGCATGGCTGCAAGCTTGCCAAGGCCATGCAATCCATGGATGGGGTCCGCTACGGCCGGATCTAAGATCCGCACTACGCAGGCTTCGTGATCGACGCTATCCAAGCCGCCAACCGACGAAAGTGGGTCCGGTCAAACGGAACCGCTTCCACACTTCGTGAGCGATCCGAAGACTCTCATGCGCAGCACGAAGCTGGTGCAACAGCTCGTGAGTTAAAGAAGGAAGTGGCAAAGAAGCCACCAACGCATCGCAGTTTGGAGGCCCAAGTCTAATGGTGCCCCAACCTCGCCGCCCACACTCCTCGCCTCTAAGCTAAGCCGAAGGATACAGCGCTGTAAATCCAACGCCAAAGCTCAAGACCACGACGCCAAAGACAAAGGCGTCAGATTCAATCGCGGTGAAGCCAACTCCGCCACCACCACCAAACCGACTATCAAGGATCGCCTCGGCCTCGAAGAGAATCACGGGTCACCGCGTGAGGTCGCACTGCTCCAACAAGGACAAGAAGATTCCTCGCACCTCTCCTATCGGATTGAAAATCGGTCCGAGAGTCCGCCGAGACTTCGCACCACATCGGCGAAAGTCTAGCGAAGTCACTTTCAGTTTCGATGGATTGACCCGCCCTCTAAGGAGACGCTTATCCGACGATGAGGACGTTATACCCGAAAGATCACGCCAACATACGGCAGTTGCTCCCAGACACACGCCGATGAGCCGTACTACCGCATAAGAGGTAATGAAAATCTCAAGGGATTCCCCAAATTGCGCAGCCATGCTTGTGCTCCAAGCTCATTAAGATGATCTCTCGAGTGCAATTGCCATCAAGAAGCCGTAAAGGGTGTCACCGAGAGACTCACCACGAGATGCCGAGACCTAGGACAAGGCGATTCGCAAAGGATGATCTCCGAGGGTGAGCTGCCGAGGTCACTAATAATATGACCAGAAAGAATCATCGCCGCTGGCTATTCCCAGCAGATCGAACGGCTAACTCGCTTATGGTCCGACTATCCGACGGTCCGTGACACGATAAGCTCGGGGTTACCCGCGAGGATGATGCGCCGATATTGGCTCCGCAATCGATCCATCATATCAGATCTAGCGAGGAGCCCCCAAGAAACACTTATGATCGCATGCATCAAGTGGCCAAAATGCTAGACAAGCGCTGAATAAACAACGGAAAACTTCAAGTTAGAAATGGAGTTGGCCATGCACGATGAGAGAAATGCACGACCAACGCATCCAAGCCCCGACAAAACATCAAGGTGAATCAAGTCACGGCCAACGCCGATGAAGATGATAGCGATTCGGATCGAGGAAGCACCGTAAGATGATAACCCCAACCACGCTGACGCTGCTGCTCATGAGAGCGAAGATCAAAGACTTGGAGAGCAAAATCAATTCATTGATTTCCGCCAAGAAGTAAAGAAGACAGTATTCCTTGCCCATACCCGAGGGAGTGGAAGCAATCCCTACCCGTCAAGTTTAACTTAATAAACTTCACACCATTTGATCGGAAGGGTTCCCCGACGCAGACTTGATTTATTTCAAGTCACACCTCGAAGTTATTTCGCAACGAACCCTTGATGGTTCTCATTCGCCGCACCCTTCGGGTCTGCCGAATGGTACCGCCTCAAGCCGGGAGCATTCATACCGACGACATGGAGTCTAGCTTCCTTACCAATTTCTTTGATGACGATACCGAGGTATCGACGACGCTGCTCGACGAGAAGTAAAGACGGAGAAACCGTGGACATCTTTGTTAAACGATTCTAACAAGGCAATGAACCGCCGATCCAATAACGGGAGTTCATCCTCCAAACCTGCCACAAAGAACTTATCAATAGATGTGCTTGAAGCAATGGGTACAGACCATCGATAACGGAAGGACTTGAAGGTTCGTGGAGAGCAAGCCGAGATTCCTCAAAAGGAAAAGGCGAGGGGTCACCGACAACGAAGCTCCGCCGCAACTTTGTCCCACGCGCAAAGGGAAAGAGCAAGCCAAGACGGCTGGCGAACCAAACGCTCCAACTCAACCCCCAGAAGAAGAAGCAAAGAAGAAGAATACGGGCCGCCAACAGTACGTACCAACGTGGCAACCCGCCACAAAACAGAGAGGCCTTAGAGCCGAGATTCCGAAGTCCTATTCCTTTAGGGACGGCGAGATTCCGGTCTCTTCAAATATCTTGTGGAAAATAACAAGATCAAGCTCCCTCCGATTCGAGAATCAAGAGGCTGATGAACACGAATGACCCAATCTGCATGCATACCATAGGGCGAGTTCATCACCCGCTAAATCTGTTTGACCTTAAGGACAAAATCGAGCTTTAATTGATGTAGGGGTCATTACTATGAAGCCGTCAAAGAAGAAAGTGGGGCGAATCACGGTATCCATAAGTTTGGTCGGTGCCATTGACATGGTTTGAACTGAACCGATGGTCAAAGTTGCTGAAAGCGGTGAATGATGACACCAGCGCCGAGAAAGGACTTGTATCAATATCTGCCCGAATGGCGAAGTCTTGTGGGTCCAGAACTCTTGGAAGATGAGCAATGGGTAGCCTCTTCTTGAAGAAAAGCCGCGAAGGGAAAGGCATGTCATGCTACTTCGCACGGAGGAGGCGATGAGCAGTGGTAACATTCCGTTTGTCGAGAGAACGAAGCCCGCCACGGGGTGGACCGCGGTACAAATACAAGTATCAGGAAGTCCCGACCCTAATGCCAAGGCGGCTCGGTAGGGGTACCAACAAATCCCCTCACTCGCCGAAGGCGCGGCAAGTGGCGCCAGAAGCTACTGACAGCGGCCGCATGAAGTTCAACTCGGCGGTCGATTGATTGCCCGGTTGGAAGAGATAAACCGGGAACCGAACTCTCCATACAGCCGGCGTCATGGCCCAATTAGCCAATATCCCGCGGATCACTCTCTATGAGTTCTTTGGCTTATCAAAGAGGCGAGAAGCTCTTCAAGAAGCCCTCGCCGATTCGAAGTCTTCCTCATCCAAATTAGGCGAGTCGGAAAAGTCGGCCCGGCAATCAACCTTGCGACTAAACACTTCCCGCATCACCTTTACAAAGGAGGATATGGGGCGAGGAATTCAAACGCGATGGCGCTATACTTCCCGGGTATATTGGCTCTAGTGAAGTTAACAGGATCCAAGTCGATCCAGGTTCGTATGAGCATCATGCCCTAGCCTCATGTATCATCAATTCCGCCCGGCAAGCTAGCATCAAGCGGCACAATGATCTACGGATTTAACACGGTGGGTCCGCCCACTTGGTAAAATCGGATTAAGTGCCAAATGGGGACTTAAAGTCGAAGTCACACTATGTGATTGTGCGAGACTTCCTATAACTTATTGTTGGAGTCGACTTGGATCCACATAGCGTTATAGTCGATCTACTCTTCATCGGTGTCTCAAATATGTAGAACACGAATAATGAGTCAAGGCGGTGGTCGCGGACAAACAACGTTTAAGGGGATGGAGAATTATTTCTTGATTCTCTCCTCTATAATGAGTCGGCGAATCATCGGCCCAAAGATGCGGACGGCGGTGAAGAAGGCGATACGAAGCCGGGCTTGGTTATAGTGGAGGTTTTGTTTTAAATGACATTGTACCCCTTGTAATCAATCTTGGCGATGAAGAATCGTCGGATGAACATTATGTAATTGGCAAATTAGATGAATCAATAAATGGCGATTTAGAGTATCCTTTATCTTTGAATGATGTGATAGCAGGATTATACAATGATCGAGTTGCACACCTTACTTCGATCATCTTACTTCACACAAGCGATTCAGGGACTCCTTTGGGACAACACTTGTCATCGAAGATCAAGTAGTGAAAGAGACTTGGTTTAGGAAAAGGAGATCACGGTTCAACGAATCATTTCTTTGAAGAAGGTGAAGATGACAATGGGCCTATCCTCCACACATTAGATATAGTCGAAACAGGTATCATGAAAAGATGGGGTATGACTTGACACGAGGGAAGGTCTATGTTTGGGGCGAGGCCCTCGAACCCCTCCTAAAGGCATATGTCCCAAGAGCTGGGATAATTACTATGCATTTAGAAGTTGGGATCTGAATCCTCCTCGGAAGATGAATGCTGCGTGGGCGATTGATAATAATCCCCGGTGAGAGCGGACATTCGTCGACTCTTGGCTTGGATTACGACACGACGGAGAAGCTTTCAAGGCTCGATGTCGAATATGGCCCGATCGATCCGCTACTATTGAGGGTGATGAAGATATGCCAACATGGGAAGACCCATGGATCCATCAACTCGAAGCGGTTTGGGGATAGGTTGAACAAAGAGAACCCCCACTAAGGATGAGGTAGTCGAGGTTAATATGGGTGATGAAGAGCATCCTAAACTCATAAACATCGCAATACTCTCCCTTGGAAGAAAAGGAAGAGTTGATTGCCCTAATCGGGGAGTATATCGATGTATTAGCACGGAGTTCACGAGGACATGCGGGACTCGACCCTAATGTGGCAACACATCGCCTCAACATCAAGCGGATGTCAAACTGTCAAGCAACGGCAAAGGCGGTTTAGATCCACAAATATTGGAGGCAATTGTTGTGAAGTGAAGAAACTCATAGAATCGGGTTAGATGGGAAATTCAACATCGGATTGGGTGGCGAATATAGTCGGTCATGAAGAAGAATGGTTCGATTAGGATGCGTGTGGACTCTGAGACCTAAGCGGCTGCTTAAGGATGATTTCCCTCTTCCAATCGATGTCATAGTTGACAACGCGTGTGGATTTGAAAGAATGTCCTTTATGGATGGCTTTTGGGTATAATCAAATCAAGATGTACCCGATGGCGCTAGCCGGCGTTGAGCAGCCCATGGCATATATTGCTACGGTCATGCCGTTCGGCCTCAAAATGCGGCATAACATACCGAGCAATGGCGGAGATTTTCGGGATCATCTTGGAGAAAGCGGTCGAATGCTACGTCGGCGATTTGGTGGTGAAAAGCGTGACAAAGGAGATCACATCAAAATCTTAGAGCGGTATTGAACTCATGCGAACTCATCGACTAAAGATGAATCTGCCAAGTCCTTCCTTGGGATGTCGGTGGCAAGTTCCTTGGCCGTCGTCACACAAAGGAATCCGCGTCGATCGACAAAGTGAAGGCAATTCAAGAGTTGCAACCTCAGAAATGCGAGAGAACTTCGAGGGGTTACAGGGCGATTGGTACATCCGGCGGTTCATATCGAACCTATCAGGGAGTGCCGGCCGTTCTCAAGTTGAACAAGAAGGCGTGTCATATATTTGGGGCGGCCTTTGCCGAGAAGGCATTGAAGAGATCAAGTCGTATCTCGCTAAACCTCTGTTCTTGTTGCACATGATCGGAAAACCATTTTGATCGTCAAGGCAGCGGATCACTCGTTAAAGCTTTACTCGCGCAAGGCGGCGGCGGCGGTCCTGAGAGGCGATGTATTACGAGCGAACATTAGTGGTCTTGAGTCTCGATATCAATGGTCGGCGGTGCCTTGCATTAGTGTTAGCGATTGAAAAATCGCGGCACTATTTAGTGGACGGGGCGATTTATGTTATCTCTAATGTAAATCCGGTCGAATATTTATGACCCGGCCGGCCTCGATGAGTTGGCGTTTGGCGAAATGGGCCTTGCTCTTGTCCCAATATGACTTACACTTCAAACAACGAAGTCGGTCAAGGGCGAGCAATTTGCGATCTCTTGGTGCCGGCCAACAACGGATCCGGATTGAGCTATATGATGATCTTCGGATGAAGTTCAAAAGTCAACACTACATCGCACCAACAAATATGGCGATTATATTTTGTGAACCTCTCGAGCTACCAATGTGCAAGTGCCCCGGATGTTCTAAGATTTCCAGAATTGGGGTTGTCTTAGTTTCCCGAAATCATGTCATGCCGTGCTTATTCACTCACGAACCTGTTCCAATAGCGTGGCGAATACAATGCCTTCGGACTTAGCTTCGCCAAAGAGGCTGGGGTCGAATATCTCGGCGTATGGCGATTCGCAATTGATAGTTAAGCGGTTTCGTGGTGACTCTGAAGTCGAGGAACCGATCAGTCCCCTATCATCGGTAGCGTGGAAATAGCGGACTCATTCGAAGAGTTTTTCATCGAATATATCCAGCGCCTCAAAAGCTTATGCGGATGCTGCGGCGTTAGGCGTGTCGTGCCAACCAAGGCCCGAGCAACTAGTTGCGGTCGGGACTCACAACTCTTTACCATTATGATGAGGCACAAAGATAAAGGGGTAGTTACCAAAAGTACATGCAACCCAAACCAAGTTGGAGCCAGATTGGGCTTTCCTATCATCGACTACGTCTTACATGGCATTCTCGGAAGGCGTGAGGGAGAAGAGTCAATCGAAGAACTCAAAGATTCTTTATGACACTCAAACCCGGGCGTTATATGCGTAGAAGTGCGATGGTCTTTGCTCGATGCCTCTCAAACAGGAAGAAAAGGTCGCCGGGAAGCACGAGGGTGAATGTGGTGCACACCGGCTGGTCCCAAACTCTGATCGAATCGGGAGAATGGGTTACTTTTGGCCCAATGATTAATGGCGGATCGAGTCATTCGGAAATGCCGCAGCGTGTCAAATTCCCGAATTATATGCATCGGCCTCTGGCGGTTGCATCGCCGGCCACATCGGCCATTGAGACATGGGGAATGGACATTGTAGGTCCCATTTTTCCTCCGTCGGTCAAAGCGTCGGTTTATTCTAGCAATTACCGACTACTTCTCCAAGTGGTAGGAAGCAATCCCGCTAAAGGAAGTAAAGAATGTTGTCGTCAAATTTATCAAACACCATGTCATCTATCGACATGGTGTCCCAAAACGGATCGTGCATGACAGCGGTCCCCAGTTCATCGGCAATTCCTTCATCGGGTTTTGCGAGAAATTCAAGATACAAGGCGTCTGCGTCGGCGACCTATAATCCAGTGCCAAATGGATTAGCGAGCATTCAACAAGGCGATTATCAAAATGCAGCCGAGCTTGTGAAAAGTAACAAAGCGAGGTGGGATGATAAACTTCGGGCTACTCAAGCGTCTACTGTGATGCATATAGCAGAACAACCGTACTCCACGGTCTCACGGGTGTGGCGGTTCTCCCATTGGAAATTCAGATCCGTCACTTATAGCCCTTTCCGCGAGAGATGGCGGCCGAAGAACAACATCAGCGTCTCGAAGAGCTTGAGATGTTAGATGGCGCACGGAGGCTCAACAATGCATTGAGTTCTACCAAGCTAGGATGTGAAGGCTTTCAACAAGAAAGTTCGACGGAGAACCTTTAGAAGGAGATTTGGTCCTCATTTGCTTTCGGCGACCGATAATCCTCACTTCAAAAAGAAAGGTAAATTCGAACCTAAATGGGAGGGCCGTTTGTAATAGCAGTTTTACTCAATGGTGCATATCGCCTAATTACCCAAAATGGCGGACAGGCAATTAATGCGATAAATGGGAAGTTCTGAAGAAATACTATCCATAGTATCTTGGGATAACCCGTTCGGCGGGAAGTTCCTCGTGGGATGTTTCACCCACTTTTAGGATAACCCTAGATTTATCCTCCATCACAATTTCCCCACCGATCAAATTCCTTGGCGGTGGGTCTACTAAATTACGGTACATCACCAAAATCTCTCTTGATTCCTTCTATGAACAAGAGGCCACTCAAAATCCCTTTCTGTGGGAGATAGAATATAAAATTCTTCCTCTCCAAGCGTAAGATCCTTCGTGGTTAGCGGAAGGGTTATCCATCCTTTTCGGTGGCATGCGAAGGTATCTTGGGTTTTGAGACCGGGTTGTCCGGTGAAGGTGCTGAGTCTCTTAGGTTCTCGGTGGAGATCCACTCTTAGTTCCATCTTCATCTTAGGTAGCGCCGGTGAAGGTATCTTGTGGGATTTTCGAACCGGGTTGTCCGTGAAGGTCACGAGTCTTCGGTTCTGGGTGGAGATCCACTCTTAGTTCCATCTTCATCTTAGGTAGCGCCGGTGAAGGTATCTTGTAGGGATTTTCAGACCAGGTTGTCCGTGAAGGTCACTGAGTCTTTTGGTTCTCGGTGGAGATCCCACTCTTAGTTCCATCTTCATCTCGAGTAGCCGTGAAGGTATCTTGTGGGATTTTGAGACGGGTTGTCCGTGAAGGTCACGAGTCTCTTCGGTTCTGGGTGGAGATCCACTCTTAGTTCCATCTTCATCTCGGGTAGCGCCGTGAAGGTATCGTAGGGATTTTGGACGGGTTGTCCGTGAAGGTCACACGAGTCTCTTCGGTTCTCGGTGGAGATCCCACTCTTAGTTCCATCTTCATCTCGGTGGCCCATGAAGGTATCTTGGGATTTTCAGACGAGTTGTCCGTGAAGGTCACGAGTCTTTCGGTTCTCGGTGGAATCCACTCTTATTCCCCTCTTATCTTAGGTAGCGGTTGAGATCTTGTAGGATTTTAGGATCGGGTAGTGAGTCGGTGAAGGTCACCGAGTCTTTTCGATTCCTCGGCAAAGGGATCTGTGGTAGCCTCATCCGGAAATAGAACACATTCTTCCTTTCCCACCTCAACGAATCTTCATCGGTTCGTCATTCTCCGGTCAAAGAGGCACCAAGATTCATCTTGGGGTATTTTATCGAAGCCTAAGAGGGATAAAGCCCGCCTCCTGCAGCGTTGCGGTTTAGTCTTTCTCGATTGAAGAAGACACGAGTTCAATTACAGGGCATTTTATCCGAAGCCTAAGAAGGGATAAAGCCAGCGCCTTATGCGTTGCGGTTTAGAATCTCTCGATTGAAGAAGACACGAGTTCGATTAGGGCATTTTATCCGAAGCCTAAGAAGGGATAAAGCCACCTACAGCGTTGCGGGTAGTCTATTCCGTGACAAAGCGAAGCCTAAGTATTCAACATCGTAGCATTAAGTCTAAAGAGTTTCATTCTTTTAGCACAACGTTGTGTGTAGAGCGGATTTAGACAATCTACCGCTAGCCAACTCAAGCGGTAGTTGGTAAAGGCTCATCAAACCCGTTGAGGGCTGGGGGTTGGCCTAACCCTAAAGTCAGCCTCTGCAGCGTTGGGTTTAGTCTTTCTCCATTGGAAGACACCCGAGTTGATTAAGGCATTTTATCCGAAGCCTAAGAAGGGATAAATAGCGCCTCCTACGCGTTGCGGTTTAGTCTTTCTCGATTGAAGACACGAGTTAGATTGGGGCATTTTATCCGAGCCTAAGAAGGGATGGCCGGCCTTCTTCTGCAGCGTTGCGGTTTGAGTCTTTCTCGATTGAAGAAGACACGAGTTGGATTACGGGGCATTTTATCCGAAGCCTAAGAAGGGATGAGTCTCTGCGTAACTGCAGCGTTGCGAGGCGGTCTCTTGCGGTAAAAGTCTGAAGCCTATGTATTCAACATCGTAGCATTAAGTCTAAAGAGTTTCATTCTTTTAGCACAGCGTCACGTCTTGAGCGGATCTAGATAATCCATGCTAGCCAAGCGGTGGTTGGTAAAGGCTAATCAAACCCGTTGATGGTGAGGATTTGCCAAAATCCTATAAGTATTATGGTTAATTATTTACGTGAAATAAAGAGAATCATAATAAATAATGAAACAATAAATCTTATTCATTTGAAGCAAATATAAAAGGAGCTACAATTGTCGAGACAATCAATTCAAGCAAAATTGTGATGATCACCTTGGCGGTGGCGAACGAAAGCAATCTCAAAACCAAAGCAACATCGAGACTTCATTGGCAATAATGCTGTGAAGAGGCGGCTTTACTTGGCGGCTAGTTTTTCCTTCGCCGCTTGAACTGAGCTTTGGCTTCCTTCGAGTTCCTCTTGAATTAGCGGCAATTGCGGCTACATGTTCCCGACGCATCACCTCGAGGACTTGTTTCTGCGTTGATGGCGATCACGGACTGGCGCACTCGCCTGGCGAAACTCGTCTTCTCCCCTTGAGCAGTCACGATTCTGCGTTCGACATAGGCGTGATGCGCATTTATCTTCGGCTGCGAAATTTGTCGCTCATATGAGTTCCCAGATGACCTCTTGCTCGATATTCTCCTCTCGCGGAGCGTTCCGGCTTGATCGAGCTTCATCGACGGTCATCACCTCATCGTCACGGTTCAAAAGGCTAAATCATCCACGCGGTATGCAAGAGTTAGCCGACTAGTGAGCTTTTGCTCACAGCGATTAACTAGGCGAGGGCCACCAACACTGAATTTCCTCCAAGATACTCAATATGAATGGGCGAGACCATAAAATTAAGCCCATCTAACCTCGATAATAGAGATCGCTGCTTCAAACCATTCTCCAACAGGTGAAGAGACCCATCCGCAGTCGGAGTCGAGGCGGCGATTTTGGCGGGGCAATCTCGGCAATAGGTTGAATCGTGGAAGTGGTCGTCAAGATTAACACAGGGCCTCCAGCGCCCTATACTCGAAGAATCGAAATCGGTTTCGGCCAAGGCGCAAGGGGGCGGTGGAAGCGGATGATGAAGCGATCCCTCAAACTTCGTCATCAGAAATTATGATAGTAGGCTCGGGCTTGCGGGTTTCTTCTGCGGGTGTTAAGCCTATTGCGGTTCGCTTCCTCGGTGGAAAGAGGTCTTCTCGGATGACCTTAGAATCGAGACTTGACATTTGGAGCCTTGAAATAGGCGAATAGTCGCCGGACATCCGCCTACCACAAGAGAACAAAGGGTTAACAGATCATTTAGGAGGAATATCTTGAAAAAGGAAACAAGATAAGGGAGAACTCTTCTCGAAACCCATGAGATCGAGACCTTATATCCGTATGACGATTTCATCCGTAGATAACACCGAGAACGATAAATATAGCCGCATAATCCAAGCGGCAATATATTCCGCTCTACAGGCGAGAGTACGGTGTAAAATCGCCCCTAAAAACATCGAGACGGGTGATCTTTGAAGCGCCAATCCCCACAAAGGAGGATTTCTTCCCAATCGCCACAAAGGAGAGCTGCGGGACATGACGTATATACGCCGAAGATAATAAGTCAAGCGCACCACCGAAGAAGGAGGCGCATCACGATACGCTGCGAAGTCGACCGCCTCTGAGCTGCGGATCTCCTCACATCTAAACCGCAAAAGAAGACAAATAAAGTCGATATGCGGTCAAAATTAACAAAAGGCATCAAAGATGATCAAGGTAACAACCGACGCCGAACACCGATCAGCATCCATCAGGCGCTTCAGCTCGCGTTCAGCGTAGCCGCCGCAAATACCAGCTCGCGCCTGCGGTACGCAGCTAGTAAATACCAGCCTGGGTCAAGTTTCCAGCAAGACCTTGAAGCCGGCTCAGTGCACGGCCAGTGGACGCCTGCCGCGTTTACCAGCGCCTGGAATTTCTGCCACCACCTCTACCGTCGGCGGCCCGATCGTCGCCACCATCAACGCCGTTCTCCCGCCCTCGATTGATTTTGCACCCGTACACACACAAGAAAAAGAAGGAAAAGAAAAAAGGACTTGTAAAGCTCTCGCATATACCTTGTTGATCGAGGAAGAAAAGACGGCGAGAAGCTTAGATGAAAACAAGAGAGAGAGAGAGATGGGGGCCGGCCTAGGTCGAAGAAAGAGGCTTGTGGGTATTTATAACAACCCCAGGACCCAACTCTTTGAATAAGGACTCCTATTTGGCAAGAAGTAGGAATTCTAATGGAGCCCAAATCAATCTAATTAGGACTCTAATCAGCCCCTAATTAGGAGTCCTAATTGAACCTTATCCGATATCAAAACAAGCGCCAAATCAGTCCGCTGATTGGCTCCTAATTCCTCTCGCTATATTTGGGAAAGATTCAAGGTTTATCTCAGATAACACTGATTCCCTCGACATCAACGTCGCCAATCCTACCCAACTAGGATTACGAGTATAAACCGTTTCCTAATTTGTCGAAGTTCTCGAAGAATATTTTCACAAAAATATTCTTAGGATAACTCGATCGGCAGATTGCATCGACGCCGATCAACGCGCCGCCTAATCCTACTCCAACTAGGATTACGAGTATAAATCGCTTTCCTAATTTATCGAGAAGTTCTGAAGAATATTTTCACAAAAATATTCTGGGATAACTCGACGGGATTGCATCGACCATCAACGCCGCCTAATCCTACCCAACTAGGATTACGAGTATAAACCGCTCCTAATTTATCGAGAAGTTCTAAGAATATTTTCACAAAAATATTCTTGGATAACTCGATCGCGGATTGCATCGACGCATCAACGCCGCCTAATCCTACCCAACTAGGATTACAGTATAAACCGCTTCCTAATTTGTCGAAGTGTTCTAAGAATATTTTCACAAAAATATTCTTGGATAACTCGATCGCGGGATTGCATCAACGCCATCAACGTCGCCTAATCCTACCCAACTAGGATTACGGTATAACCTGCTTCCTAATTTATCGAAAAGTTCTAAGAATATTTTCACAAAAATATTCTTAGGGATAACTCTCGATCGCGCGGATTGCATCGACATCAACGCCGCCTAATCCTACTCCAACTAGGATTACGTAGTATAACCGCTTCCTAATTTATCGAGTTCCCTCGAGAATATTTTCACAAAAATATTCTTAGGGATAACTCGATCATGCGGATCGCATCGACGCACCAACACGTGCCCAATCTTACCCAACTAGGAATACGGTATAAACCGCTTCCAAAATTTCAACGAGGAGTTCCCGGAGAATAAACCCATATTCTTAAGGATAACTTAACCCTTAATTTCCTCCCACCATAATCTCCAAGAGAGGAATAATCGACGAGGAGTGAAGGTCATGTTGACATCGGATAATCATATCCTCCTCCTTAGTTAAACCAACAACACACCATGATGGAGGAATTAGCCGAGTGAAGGTTATGAAGTTCCATGTATTCGACACGACCAATGTGTCGCCAACAAAGGAGTTCACCGACATATGGAGAAGTCCAAAGTCCGATGGTTAGTCAAACAACGACCAACCCACGAAGTTACAAACAAAACTCACCCACCAATCAAGATTTCAACAAAGGTCGCACAATAAATGCAGCACGCGGATCTTATCAGAATCCTACAAAGAACCGATGATCCGAAGAATCGAAGACTTGAAGCTATCTTTTGGGACCCTCACCATCAAGGCCGGAATCATCATGTCCAAAGCATCCTGCACTCATCAAGAATCGAGACCGACGCTTTGGAGGGGTATCCGTAGGCATAAAATTGCTTATCGCGATCTCGAACAAGACTCGTAAACGGTGGATCGACAACCGACGATCCATCCGGACGGCCGACTGCAACGCCCGACGGATTACGCCGCAAACGATAAAGCGAGTCGACGAACTCATGAAGTGAGTCGCGAGGCGCACGGTGCCGAAACGACGGCCGCGGGAGAAAACCCGACGACAAAGCTCAACGAGGCGAAGTTGGCTAAACTCAAACGCTGACGAGACGAATCAACCGCATTTAGTCCGGCCGACGCAAACGAACCGCTTGAGCTCAAAGTTGATCGGACACGGACTCAAACACAACGGCGCACATCACCGAGCAAAACTAAGCCCTAAGACCAAAGAATCGACGAAGAATCGACCGAGGAGTCGACGAAAAACGACGAAGACACTGAGCCACCAAAAATTGGGTAGGCCGCACACTTAGCCGAGCCACCTCCAACTCTGGCCGAGGTGCCGCCAAGTGGCTCAGGAGGCTCGGCCACGTCGAGCCACCCTACCAACTTGGCCGAGGTGCCTCTACCAGTAGCCGAGGTGGCTCGCCACATGGTCGGAGCCACCTCGCCAACCTGGCCGAGGTGTCGGCTAAGGCCGGAGCCACTCACTTGGCCAGACACCCCTTTTTGTATAAATAGGGGGTCTTGCTCATTCGAGGGTCGGATTTTGGGGATTTGGAGCGGGCTTCCGATTGATTTTGGGATCTTTCAAAGGCTCTGACCAAGAGTTCTTGCAGATCTACTAGTAACAAGCATCTGCCTCGGAAAGCAACGGCGAGCACAAGTTCATCAACGCCGATCTTCAATCAAAAGGTAACCGAATTGGTCGAACTATGAGATACCCTCTAGATTAAGCTTCGCCTTAATCTCGTGGATAGCTTGCGTGATTTCTCCTAGTAGATCTCACCCGCCCGCCATCCTCTCCTTCGCGGAGTGTGATCCCTCAGCTTCGCTTCCTTCGGAAAAGCCCCTTTACATCTCAGAAGTTCCGAACCCTGCTCCACTCGATCGAATTGCGCTGGTGGTCCACGACACAATAAGTCCCCGCACGCAAAGAACCCACGCAGCGAGGATCCGATATAACGTAGATCCGCGTTTGTTCAAAAAGGAAAAGTTGTAATCTTTTTGATTTTCATTGTAAGCCTTAAAATAAAGGCGATATTTCTCTTGAATTTGTTTCAGCGATCAAGTTTGTAAGCAAGTTCAAATCAATGACAATCAAAGCGACTTTTCCCCCGAACATCCGTGAAGTCGATAATTTCTTAGTAGTCGACTACTTTGGTCATTAGTCGACTACTATGACTATTAGTCTACTACTCGACTATTAGTCTACTACTCTGAAAAGACGTAAACTTATATTTTGACTGTGGTGCATGTAGTCTAACTATAAAACCTATTGGTCTAACTACTAAGGTCAATATGAGATATATGAACTATTTAAGACTTATTCTTTATCTATAAACTTTAATGGTTAACATAGGGATTTATATTGTTAAACTCTAATGTGTGTGAATGTGTTGTGAGTGATCAAGGCTTGTACAATAATTCTAAGCAAAGAAAATGTAAAATTACATTTTGACAATTACGTATATCTTCTTCTTTGCTTCATATTGCCTTGAACTCATCTTATGTCTTGAGTATCTCTTTGAATATTATTGTTGATTTAGCTCTAATATCGCAAAACAAATGTTAGCACATAATACACACAATATGTAATATTTGTTATCATCAAAACAATCATATCTTGGGGTCAAGATTCCTAACGAACCTCCAATCGAGGAAGATGAAGGAGCTCTAAAAGGTAGTGAGCTTGGAAGAGGAAAAATAGCAAACAAAGATGAGTCCATCCGGCCATGACCGAGCAGCGTCGGCGTGATTCTGCCGGCATAAAGCGAGTCGACGAACTCATGAAGTGAGTGGCGAAATCTGAAAACCAGCGAAACGCGGCGTCGTGGAAAAACCGACGACAAAGCTCAACGAGGCGAGTTGGCTAAACTCAAAGCGTTGGCGAGGCGGAATCAAATTACTTAGTCGCGTCGGCGCAAGCGAACCGTTTGAGCTCGAAAGTTGATCGGACACGGACTCAAACACAACGGCGACATCACCGAGCAAAACTAAGCGGAAGCCGAAGAATCGGCGAAGAATCGGCCCGAATCGTGGAAAAACGCATAAGGCGGCCGGCCTGGCCGTAAAATTGGCCAAAGTGGCTCGCACTTTAGGCCAGAGCCACCGACCAACAACCGAGTGCCTCGACAAAGTGGCGAGGAGGCCTCGGCCACTTTGGTAGAGCCACACCACAGCAATTTATCGACCAGAAGTGGGCGAAAGTGGCTCGACCCGGCGAAACCACCTGTAGCACCGGCGGGTGGCAAACTAAGTGGCGAAACCACTCACTTGGCGGCACACCCCTTTTTGTATAAATAGGGGGTCTTGCTCATTCGAGGGGTCGGATTTTTGGGGATTTGGGCCGGGCTTCGATTGGATTTTGGGATCTTTCAAAGGCTCGGACTTCAAGAGTTCTTGCGAGATCTCACAGTGTCGGCAGTTAAGCACAGCAGCACAAGTTGATCAGCGTCGATCTTCAATCAAAGGTAACCGAATTGGTCGAACTACAGATACCCTCTAGATTAAGCTTCGTCTTAATCTCGGGGATATATTGTGATTTCTCCTAGTAGATCTCACCGCTCCGCGATCCTCTCCTTCGTGAGTGTGATCCCCTCGGTAGCCGTTTCCTTCGTGAAACAAGCCCCTTTACATCTGTAGTTCGAACAGGGTCTCCACGGATCGAATTGCGGTGGTCCACGGACACAATAAGTCCCGAGCAGGAAACCCATAGCGAGATCAGATATATGAGAGATCCTGGTTTGTTCAAAAGGATAAAAGTTGTAATCTTTTTGATTTTCATTGTAAGCCTTAAAATAAAAGGCGATATTTCTCTTTGAATTTGTTTTGTTGAAGTTTGTAAGCAAGTTCAAATCAATGACAATCAAAGCGACTTTTCATGAACATCGTGAAGTCGATAATTTCTTAGTAGTCGACTACTTTGGTCATTAGTCGACTACTATGACTATTAGTCTACTACTCGACTATTAGTCTACTACTCGTAAAAAGCTGACTTATATTTTGACACGTGTGCATGTAGTCGACTATAAAACCTATTGGTTAGACTACTAAGGGGTCAATATGAGATATATGAACTATTTAAGACTTATTCTTTATCTATAAACTTTAATGGTTAACATAGGGATTTATATTGTTAAACTCTAATGTGTGTGAATGTGTTGTGAGTGATCAAGGCTTGTACAATAATTCTAAGCAAAGAAAATGTAAAATTACATTTTGACAATTACGTATATCTTCTTCTTTGCTTCATATTGCCTTGAACTCATCTTATGTCTTGAGTATCTCTTTGAATATTATTGTTGATTTAGCTCTAATACTGCAAAACAAATGTTAGCACATAATACACACAATATGTAATATTTGTTATCATCAAAACAATCATATCTTGGGGTCAAGATTCCTAACAGAACCTCCAATCGAGGAAGATGAAGGAGCTCTAAAAGGTAGCTGAGCTTGGAAGAGGAAAAATAGCAAACAGCATGAGTGCATCATTAGAGGTCCAAAGAGAACTCCTCTGCTTCCCATTTCAAATAGACAAATGCCTGCATAATACCTGTGTTCATATACAACGATACATTTGCTGTGTTCATATACAACATTTGCCGTGTTCATATACAACAATAAGAGCAACAAGCAAAGCAAGCATTAGAACCCTACATAATAGACAAATGCACGAGGCGATAATGGCTTCCCATTTGCTTGCTTCTTGCATTATTTTTGCACAGTACTCGCATAATAGACAATAAAAATATATAATATTAAATTAAGAAACTAAGAAACTAAGGAAATATATAATCTTTCAACAAAAAAAACCACTAAACTCACTGTTAAGGCATCACATCTTGTTTCTCTGATCACCATAGGTTTCATGCAATCCATACGCAGGTGTCAACCCCATCGCATGTAGATTTGCAGGCATTGGAAATTGAGGCTGTAACACATCATATAAATATAAGGGTGTAGCTATGGTGAATTATAACATAGAAAATAAACAAAAAATATATAATACATTGGACTATATCTTACCAACTGCATAGATTCATTTGTTAATTGTTGTGCCGGCCAATACATTCTCCATGGATGCACAGTATTTGGTTGTGGCATATAAGCATTTGAAACCATGCTATCTTGTGTATAGGAAAAAACACCCTCTCGAGATTGTGATGGATTGTTGACTGGCACATTAGCATTATGATCAATTTTCTTCTTTCTTCGCCTACTTGTTGGCTTAATTCTATTTTGCCTAGGCCGACCTTTCCGTGTCTGAGAGAGAGGATCCAATACGTTTTCATTTTCCTCATTTTCATATTCCTTTTCTTCTTCCACAAAATCATAATTCTTGATTGCCGTTTCCTTCTGTCTTGATTCAACAAGTTGTAGTTCTCTAAATTTGGTGTCTATCCATTTTTTAACACCTTCAAATTCATGGTTGTCTTGGGCAACAAGATCAGCAACCTCGCTAAATGCAAGACATAACTCGCGATAGCGTAATTGTTCAGGTGTAACAACCCAAGTATTAAATTTGACTTTCATCTTCGAGTGGGCTCGCCTCACATCCTTTCTCCACCTTCTTAGAATATACTTTTCCGGAAGAAAGGTGACTTCGTGTCGGATAAGAATGGTAAGGGCATGCCTACATACTATACCTTTAAACACAAACATCTGACAACTACATTGAACTTCACAATCCTTTTCACGAAAGGATACTGTGAAGAATTTAGGAATCCTTTTGCCTCCCTCCAAATAAAAAGCCTCCCGAATGATATACTCAAGCACCCCTGCTCTCTCCTGAAAATTTACAATTTCACAATATATCTTTCCAGTGAATTCAGCTTGAAACTCCTTAAACTTTGCTAAAGTGTAGAATCCCTGAATTTGACTCTCCATTTCATAAGCTGTTGCAGTAGCTATTACTTTTGAAAATGACTCTGCATCGGCCCGCATCTCCTTTTCCGCCTTGCTTCTTAATGCATTTTCATACTGCTCAACAAATTGTTTCAGACTTGTTTTTGAATTGACATATCCATCAAAAAAAGCATTCATGCTTTCACTTCGCTGAGTAGTTGACATTCCTGCCCAAAAACAATTTTTTACAAAACATGGGACCCATCGGTTTCTCTCCTCGTACAATTCACCTAACCAATCACACTCCTCCAATCCATACATGTCAACCATTTCATTCCACTGTTTTTCAAACTCTTGTGGACTTTGTGTGTCATACACCACTCTTTTCATGGTAGAACTGATGGCTTCATATTCAGTGTACCTTCCTAACTTTTCGGATAGTTTCTTAATTGGAAATCCGCCCTTTGCATAGTCTTTGTAGAACTCAAACAATTCATCAATGTCATTAAACTTCATCCCGACTTTAGGCTCATTCTCACACCACCGATCGCAGTCGAGACAACTCATATCTCTCATCAACCGAGCAATTATTCAAGTCACCATCATCTAAATCATCAAACTCCTCAATATCCGCCATAGTGCTCAAATTAATTGATCATCAAAAATCTATGCATTATCTTCTAATGGGATAAAATTGTTGTTGTACATGTCACTACTTAGTTACTAACCAAACCCTTCGCAGTGTGCTACATGCTTAAGGATTTTCTTAGTTTAAGGTCAATGTTAACAAATGCCCATAAGCTATCTTCCATTAAAGTATATGATAATAAATCCAGTGAACTGCATAATCAGTAGTAACTCCAAATGTAAACAAAGACAAACACAAGTAACTACATATCTTTGGTGGTTCAGAAACATTTGGCTCTCATCATAATCTATTATAGTGAGCACAATGCCATATAAGCAAAAGTAATCAACTAAATCAAACTTTCATTGGCAAAAAATTTAGGCGTGAATTAAAACTTACTTGATCCCAAGATCGATATGCTCCTGGATACCAAAGCCAAAACACCCAGTCTCACTAAAGTTCCTCCTCAACAACTCGTACTCCTTCACCTTCAACCCACTTTCCAACAGCTGCATTGCCTTGTCACCTCTAACAGTAACATAGCAAGCAATCTTCTCATTACCTAATACCAAAAGACCGAACAGTGTACCTTGCTGTTGAGCAACATTCAACAAAGTAAAATGATCAACAATCCAAAAAAAGGGTCGAGTTCACAAACCTCCCTGAACTTTGGGGTGATATCAACATCTTAAAAAATTAAAGAAAACCCCCATAAAAACTTTTGTGGAGTTTCACAAAACCCCTGGACTTTCTAAAAGTTGCAACTACCGGAACAACATTTATTAAGAAAATAGCCTTCCTCTCCTAGTAAAACCATAAGACGAAGCTACATTCCTGCCTCTATTCTCTCCTTCCAGACAAACCCTAGAACGGATTTTGCCCCAAAGTTCAGGGTCCTTTTCGAAAGTTCTTCGAAAGTTCAGGAAAGTTTCAAAGTTTAACAGTGTTCTTCAATATTAAGATCATAATTGTTTTGTGCAAATAACCTCAATGTTTAGGGTGCTTCTTCTGATATTTACCGTAATAATAATTGCCATAATGTAAAAAGGGAAAATATGATTACCCTTTGAGAATACAGGTGATTGTCCACTCAGCTGCTCCAAAACCTACAAATTTGTTAAAAAGATGAGACTTTTATCATAAAAAAAATAATCAAAATCAAAACTTGAAACAAATAATAGAAACCTTGGCGGCTCTGGTGAGACGATCACCACTCTCTCCAACTGAAATGTTGAGGACAAGCTTCTGGACCTTGATCTCCCTCATGGGGTTCGAAAGCTTCTTATCTGAAGCCTGTAATTAAACACACCAAAAAAAAAAAAGGAAAATATGATTACCCTTTGAGAATACAGGTGATTGTCCACTCAGCTGCTCCAAAACCTACAAATTTGTTAAAAAGATGAGACTTTTATCATAAAAAATAATCAAAATCAAAACTTGAAACAAATAATAGAAACCTTGGCGGCTCTGGTGAGACGATCACCACTCTCTCCAACTGAAATGTTGAGGACAAGCTTCTGGACCTTGATCTCCCTCATGGGGTTCGAAAGCTTCTTATCTGAAGCCTGTAATTAAACACACCAAAAAAAAAAAAAAGGAAAATATGATTACCCTTTGAGAATACAGGTGATTGTCCACTCAGCTGCTCCAAAACCTACAAATTTGTTAAAAAGATGAGACTTTTATCATAAAAAATAATCAAAATCAAAACTTGAAACAAATAATAGAAACCTTGGCGGCTCTGGTGAGACGATCACCACTCTCTCCAACTGAAATGTTGAGGACAAGCTTCTGGACCTTGATCTCCCTCATGGGGTTCGAAAGCTTCTTATCTGAAGCCTGTAATTAAACACACCAAAAAAAAAAAAAGGTGGATTAAAATATGTCTGAGATCTAAACATGATTTACTAGTAAGCCAGACTGTACAATATTGTTTATATAGGATTGTCAGTACTTTCAGATAGATATAGAAAGAAGTAAGGGGCAACTTGGATGAATTAACGAAATATGTTGGTGTTGTGAGAGTTGGAACGAGAAGTAATCTCCTGAGAAGTCAACCTAGCTTTTATAGGGCGTCTCAAAATCGGCAACTTACAGACGATAATGTTGCAACTGGAAAAAAAACTTGAAATTGTAGAATGAAGTCTGAGTTCTCAAGATGATCTCCGACTCGTGCCTCAATTTATTAAAACCCGTCGACGGCACGCGCCTCTCACGTGACATCGGCCCCTTCCCGATAGCTTTGTTGCTCTTCGACGGCCCGCTCTCAGGCTCTTCAATTCTCCCCAGCAATGGCGACGCTGCACGCTCTCTCTCCAATCTCGCCTCTTCCGAAGACTCCAATCTCCATAAACTCCCCATTCTCTTTCAAAACCCGATCGCCTTCTCAATGGAGCTCAAATTTTCAAAAAACCCTTCAAAACCGTGCAATCGCTTCGCTCCCCGCAGAGCCGAAACTCGACCCAAACAATCAAATCAGAGAGTTTTGCCAAATGGGTAACCTTAAAGAAGCTATAGAATCCATCACCCATCTCGATGCCATCGCCTCAGAATCTTACCTCTCAGTTCTCCAGCTCTGTGCTGATCTCAAATCCTTAGCCGACGGCAAGAAAGTACATTCTACTATATCTTCCAGCAGAGTTGACGTCGATACATCCTTGGGTTCAAAACTGGTCTTTATGTACATAAAATGCGGGGAATTGAGAGAAGGGAGAAGGGTTTTCGATGAATTGGTGTGCAAGGATCATACTTATACCTGGAATCTGTTGATGGGTGAGTATGCGAAAGCTGGAGATTTCAAAGAAAGCCTTTGTTTGTTTAAAAGGATGTGGCAATCGGGGATTAGGCCGGATTCGCGAACTTTCTCTTGCATTTTGAAGTGTTTTTGGGCTGTGGGGAGAGTTAAGGAAGGAGAAGTGGTTCATGGGTACGTGAGGAAATTGGGTTTTGGTGCTTGTACTGTTGTTAGCAATGCTCTCATTGCCTTCTACTCCAAATGCAGTCGTGTTGATTGTGCGGTTCAGGTGTTTGATGAAATGCTTGATAAGGATCTTATATCATGGAATTCAATTATAAGCGGCTGTGTATCGAATGGACTCTCGTTAAACGGGGTAGAGTTATTTGCAGAGATGTGTTCTTCAGGAATGAATTTGGATTTGGCAACACTAGTTAGTGTTCTACCAGCGTGTTCAGAAATGAGTTTTATCAAAATGGGTCAAACAATTCATGGGTATTCAGTGAAAGTTTATGGTAACAAGGAGATAACTCTAGTAAACGCTTTGATCGACATGTATTCAAAATGTGGGAATTTGGGTAGTGCAAAGATACTTTTTGAGAGGATGGAAGAGAGAAGTATTGTGTCTTGGACTTCGATGATTTCGGTTATACACGAAATGGATGGTTCAAGAAGCTATGGGATTATTTGAGATGATGGAGTTAGAAGGCATTAATCCAGATTTATATGCTATTACTAGTGTTCTTCATGCTTGTGCATGTAACGGATCCTTAGACCAAGGTAAGCGCGTGCATGATTTTGTTGCCAGAAATGGGTTAGAATCCAGTCTCTCTGTTGTGAACTCACTGATGCATATGTATGCAAAATGTGGTGATATGGAAGCTGCTAGAATGGTATTTGATTGTGCAAATAAGAAGGATATAATCTCATGGAATACAATGATAGGAGGGTTTTCAAAGAATTGCCTTCCAAATGAAGCACTTGAACTCTTCATCAAGATGCTATCCCATTCGAGACCTAATCGCGTTACAATGGCTTGTGTCCTTCCTGCTGTCGCTAGTCTTTCATCTCTAGATAAAGGGCGAGAGATGCATGCACAAATTTTAAGAGCCGAGGATTTATCAGATCTTCATGTGTCTAATGCTCTTGTTGACATGTATGCAAAATGTGGTGCTTTATCGCTATGCCAGAAAATATTTGATCGAATCATTGATAAGGATCTTATATCATGGAATTCAATTATAAGCGGCTGTGTATCGAATGGACTCTCGTTAAACGGGGTAGAGTTATTTGCAGAGATGTGTTCTTCAGGAATGAATTTGGATTTGGCAACACTAGTTAGTGTTCTACCAGCGTGTTCAGAAATGAGTTTTATCAAAATGGGTCAAACAATTCATGGGTATTCAGTGAAAGTTTATGGTAACAAGGAGATAACTCTAGTAAACGCTTTGATCGACATGTATTCAAAATGTGGGAATTTGGGTAGTGCAAAGATACTTTTTGAGAGGATGGAAGAGAGAAGTATTGTGTCTTGGACTTCGATGATTTCGGGTTATACACGAAATGGATGGTTCGAAGAAGCTATGGGATTATTTGAGATGATGGAGTTAGAAGGCATTAATCCAGATTTATATGCTATTACTAGTGTTCTTCATGCTTGTGCATGTAACGGATCCTTAGACCAAGGTAAGCGCGTGCATGATTTTGTTGCCAGAAATGGGTTAGAATCCAGTCTCTCTGTTGTGAACTCACTGATGCATATGTATGCAAAATGTGGTGATATGGAAGCTGCTAGAATGGTATTTGATTGTGCAAATAAGAAGGATATAATCTCATGGAATACAATGATAGGAGGGTTTTCAAAGAATTGCCTTCCAAATGAAGCACTTGAACTCTTCATCAAGATGCTATCCCATTCGAGACCTAATCGCGTTACAATGGCTTGTGTCCTTCCTGCTGTCGCTAGTCTTTCATCTCTAGATAAAGGGCGAGAGATGCATGCACAAATTTTAAGAGCCGAGGATTTATCAGATCTTCATGTGTCTAATGCTCTTGTTGACATGTATGCAAAATGTGGTGCTTTATCGCTTGCGCGTAAAATATTTGATCGAATCATTGATAAGGATCTAATCTCATGGACCGTTATGATTGCTGGATATGGAATGCACGGGCATGGAAGGGAGGCAATTAATGCTTTCAAGGAAATGAGAAGTCAAGGAATAGAACCCGATGGTGCTTGTTTCATCTCTATACTGTATTCATGTAGCCATTCAGGGTTAATTGATGAAGGATGGAGATTTTTCAATATTATGAAGCATGAATACAAAATAGAACCTACTGTACAACACTATGCTTGTATGGTTGATTTACTTAGTCGAGCTGGGAGATTAACCAAAGCATATAACTTCATAACATCGATGCCGATAAAGCCAGATTCAGCTATTTGGGGATCATTGCTCCGTGCTTGTAGAATCCACAGGGATGTAAAGCTTGCTGAGAGAGTGGCTGAGCATGTTTTTGAACTAGAACCTGAGAATACCAGCTACTATGTTCTTCTTGCTAATTTATATGCAGAAGTGGAAAAATGGGAGGCTGTCAAAAAAATCAGGGAGAAGATCAGTAGGCATGGGAAACAAAAACACCGAGGTTGCAGTTGGATAGAACTCAAGAACAAAGTTCATGTTTTCACTTCTGGCAGCAAATTACACCCTCAATCAGAAAAGATAGAATCATTTCTTGAAAATGTAAGAAAAAGAATGAAAGAAGAGGGTTATTCTGGGCAAAATAAATTTATTTTGAAGGACAGGAATGATTCTTTGAAGGAGGATGTTCTCTGTGGACATAGTGAGATGCAAGCAATTGCTTTTGGGATATTGAACTCATCTAAGGGGAAGCCTGTTCGAGTAACTAAGAATTTGAGAGTGTGTGGTGATTGTCATGAGGTTATAAAGTTTATGTCGAAGATGGTTAGTAGAGAGATTACATTGAGGGACTCTGAACGTTTTCACCAGTTTGGGGAGGGGCGGTGTTCCTGTAGAGGCTCTTGGGGACCTGAACTAAAGAAGAATCAGGGACCATATCAGGGTCAAGAACCAGACTCTTTTGGGATTTCACTGTAGGGTATAGTGCTATCATACAGTTAATTTGTACATGTCATAGATTTTTCAATGTCAAGTCTTATTAATCTCGGCAACAATCCTCACCACCGTCCAACATAATGCAGAGGCACACAGGGAAACATGGCAAGGAGCAAGTGAAGTTGAAGAAGAGGGGATACAAAGGACATGACATTCTTTTCCTCTATTTTATGTATCTCAAACTTATCATGAAACCTCATCACAATTCACAAGTATCTACCAACTTACTTCCTTATGTCAAACTGACCTTGTTCATAGAAAAAGGGTCATAATATAGAGACAGAAAATGGAAAGAATAGCAACGTGTTCTGTTTATAGAATCTGTGACAGTGAAACCAATTATGACCTACATACTTGTCTTGTACTCTATTGGGGTAATTTACCAAGTTCGGGAGAAAACTTAACTGATATTTTTTGTTACAGTCATCTCTATTGTTTTCTTATGTATTCTGATACTTATGGTTAATTTATAAGCATAATTCCACTGTTGGACCCAACACACTTCAAATGTAACAAGAACAAAGATACAAATGCAAACTATTGAAGAACATAGCTGAGCTTTTGAATTTTGAAATGAACTTGGCCTATTGCCCCTAACTAGGACAAAGGCTAAGTGTGGACTTGGTGAGTGCACACTGAGGCAAGAGTAGTCAAGGATCAAATTATTCATAGCATTAACGTTAGTTAAAACATGCATCCTGTTTACAAAGGTTTCCTATTTGGAGTAGTCAATTGCCTCAAAGAATTACCTCGAGTACTTCATCACAAAAAGCTCTAGCTGTTAAAAATCAACAGAAGCCAGAAGCAATGTGGAGTCGAGAGACAAGACTTGAGATAGGAGTATACTGCATCTTCTCAATTAAACTTCTCATTTGCAAACCATGCAACCAGCAAGGAATTGTTCCATAACAACTGCACAGCGTGATAAGAATATTTACTGAACTCATGCATTCAGGAACATGTCTATAGACTCAAAGTTAACGTTTAGATGATGACTTACAAATATTCATGGTGCTATTTCTTTACTTGAAAATTTTCATGTAACTGTGAATAATTTAACATCTTGAATCGTCATAGAAGCAGAATACAACTATTCCATTTTACATGAGATTAAAGACAAACGATGACCCTTTGAAGCAAAACCAGTAAATGTCACTTTTGAGAGTAGAAGTTCCTGATGAGAAGTTATCTGCACTGAGGCTGAATAAACATGTTGATCCATTTTGCCTTTGTGAAATTATATGCAGATCTTTCCTACTATCAGTAGCTTTGTTTGGACCCTTGAAGCTCATAACGTTTTTCCTCTTCATCTTAGACATTAATTCAGTTGGCCCATCTATCATTCTATGGCACCGTATAAACTTTCAATACTTTTGATGTGTCACATAAAATGAGATTTTCAGAATCAGATGGAGTGGTGCACAGCCAATTGACCTAGGAAAACCAAGTAGAAGCGATTTAGAAAGAAAAATATTTCTCGGCAATCAGAACAACATAGGATAATCCTTCAAATTTGGATTATAGATCAGAAAATGGGATGGAAAGGAATACTTTTCATCATGTAAAATCTTTTTTTCAGAATCAAATATTTAACCAAAATTTGATAATTTAATCACAGAATAAATAAAAGATAGAATCAAAGTCGTGCCTCGATCTATATAGTTTATTGACAAAGGTCACATACAAAAGACACAGCAATATGTTCTAAAAGTAATAATACAACGCGGGGTCTAATCTCCAATTATTTGAAGTCCCATGTGCAGCCATTAGCAAATGTAGTTTCGCATAGCAGAAATCAAGATTCCACAAAGGAGCACTAAAAAATAACTAAAAAAAGGGAACAGACATTGGTGAAATTATTAACAACAAAGATTTGCCATATGTTCAAATTATCTATGACTTTAGAGTGGTTTGTTCATTTTTCATGTTATTGTATCATTCTTTGGTATAAATTTATACCTCATAATGTGGTTGTCTAGAAGTTTATTAATTTGTCTAGCTTTTAAAATTTTATAGTTTCTTATTTTTTTTAAGATTTATACTTTGTACGTGTACATATCGCATCAATTTTGACAGCCATCATTGATCTAGAATTTTATGGGATTTAGTCAAACCATCAATTTAGTGTTTGATCACAATTTACATCAAGCATGAATGGTTTAAATGACCTTACAAGTGTTGCTAAAACAATGAAAATCCACCATAAACAATAAACTGACCTTTTTGTTCACATTAATATTCGAAACTGTTTCATCATTGGAACTGGCTTCTCCACTTTTGAAATGTTTCGACCAGTCCCATAGCTTCACTGAGGCGTCATTTCCACCTGAAATGAGAAACCTTCCTTTCTCACCAAACAGTGAAAAGGAGCTGTTCAAATAAAAGAACTATCAGGCAAAAGCTAGCTAACTTCTTGACAATCGTGAACTCTAATTACTTACACACAGGATACAGCAGCCGTGTGTCCTGCAAGAGCATAATCAAGTTGTACTCTTTGCCCTAGACTTTGATCCATCTCATTATCATCTTTAACCTTTTTCTTACCATCTTTAGAATGCAACTGAGACTTATTACGATGAACAGAAGTTTTTGAAGAAGAGACAGGCTCAGATTCTAGTTGAATCACATCGACAACACCATCACCCCTTGCAACTGCGCACACCTTGTTCAATGCAGCCTGTACATCAATTTCGGGAACTGCTATTGAGTGAACAAAAGCAGGGTTGAAACATTGTCCTATGTTACTGGAAGAACCTTGATCGTCGACTTTAGGCATTCCTGCATTTCAGAAAATGAGATCAACAGAAAGATACTACTTTTTCTAGACAAAGTAAGACCTCTAAGAAGTTCTCAGCAGATATACATGCTTATTCACTAATTATGATATGATTATGAATCAAACAAAGAGATGCTATGCTCTTTTCCATGAACAATCAAACCAATTGTTACCCCGTTGTCGAGAATTACAATTTTAACACCAAAAAATACTCAAGAAAAAACAGTAAATATTTATCACGATCAACATCATATTTAAGTCTTAGCCGTGGAGCATAAGGAGCTATGAAACGTTTGAGGAAAAAAAATGGATTTCACTCTCTAACTTGGTGTCAAATGACTGGACAACAGATGTATGAAGGAAAGGGGCTTGTAGTAAAATCCTACAAGACAATTTGGAAGGTACAATACATCGTTTGGTCATGCAGTTTAAGCTTCTGCAACCTAGGGAAAATGGTCCGAACTTATTAAAAAGACTACGATAAAGTCTAGACGATATTAAATAGTATACTGAGTAAATATGACATAAACTTAGATACAAGAGTTTATATGATCCTTCTGAGGGCACAGCCAAATTAGAAATAGCGAAATAAGACCAGTATTGTGAATTAACATGTAATCATACAAATACTTAAATATATAGCATATATTACCATAATCCACAACCTTGTACACCCTCCCTCTCGAGAAGTCCCACATGGCAAGCTTGGAGTCAAGACCGCCAGTAATAGCTGAAAATCACACAGCGAAGATAATTTAAATGGAAATGGAAAATCTTCCATACAACTACATCATTTTCAATAAACACTGATCACTAATACTTTCCTCTATCAGATTTTTCCCCGGAATTTAAAATAAGAAAAACTACAGAAAATCCGGCACATATTTATGTAGAAAGGCGCTCAAAACTATTTTTGGCATTGAATAACACAGAAGATGGCTTGTCTGCTAATAGATGTATCAAACTGACAACAGAGGATATTTTCACCAATAAAGAGTAAGGAGGACATACTCAATTCTATAACTAATTAATAGATTCATATGAAACGGATGAAAGCAAAGTACATAAAGATCCCCAGTCAGATTCATCTAAACCTGCATGAGATCGTTCCTTGAGGTTAGGTTATAAGCCTAGTGGTACAAATTGCTTTTGGCTATGGCTTTTACTTGGTTACTTGTCTCGTGTGATTCAGCCTTTATCAGAATCAACTTAAGAGGACACGAAACTAATTACGCAAGATTCAGTAGTATTAACATCTGATATTTCTATCCAAAACACAAGTGTGTGTATGCAGAAATAAATGACATGAGGTTTGCAATTAACATGTAATCATACAAATACTTAAATATATAGCATATATTACCATAATCCACAACCTTGTACACCCTCCCTCTCGAGAAGTCCCACATGGCAAGCTTGGAGTCAAGACCGCCAGTAATAGCTGAAAATCACACAGCGAAGATAATTTAAATGGAAATGGAAAATCTTCCATACAACTACATCATTTTCAATAAACACTGATCACTAATACTTTCCTCTATCAGATTTTTCCCCGGAATTTAAAATAAGAAAAACTACAGAAAATCCGGCACATATTTATGTAGAAAGGCGCTCAAAACTATTTTTGGCATTGAATAACACAGAAGATGGCTTGTCTGCTAATAGATGTATCAAACTGACAACAGAGGATATTTTCACCAATAAAGAGTAAGGAGGACATACTCAATTCTATAACTAATTAATAGATTCATATGAAACGGATGAAAGCAAAGTACATAAAGATCCCCAGTCAGATTCATCTAAACCTGCATGAGATCGTTCCTTGAGGTTAGGTTATAAGCCTAGTGGTACAAATTGCTTTTGGCTATGGCTTTTACTTGGTTACTTGTCTCGTGTGATTCAGCCTTTATCAGAATCAACTTAAGAGGACACGAAACTAATTACGCAAGATTCAGTAGTATTAACATCTGATATTTCTATCCAAAACACAAGTGTGTGTATGCAGAAATAAATGACATGAGGTTTGCAATTATCAAGGAAAGGTACCTGACCATGATTTCCAAGAAAGAAACTGCACACTGCTGCAAATCTGGAGTCTTGTGATTAAGGGTTATACTGAATTAATTGGCACAAGAATATGATAGGAGATGAAAGAACACATGAAATAAGTTATTAGAAGAACAAGCTAACCATCAACAAATATGAAGATTGTGGACAATACATAGATTAAATAATAGAATTTGGTATACTTTTATTCATATCCACTTAAAAATAAAGACAAAATAAATGAAGCTGTGTTATTTGAATATAGTTTTTTATATAAATCGAAAAAGTTTGTTATTTGAATGTAGTAGGAACAAATTATCATATAGAAAAGACATTCTAATCAGCAAGCTTAAAGACAAACAAATATTAAAATTATTGCCTTGATAGAATATGTTGGACATCCAACAGATCCATGCCCACCACCAAATAAGGATACACTTGAATGAACTCCTCTTAATGTTTTGTACAAACATTGCTGGCGTGTATCAATAATCTGCCATAGAGAGCAAATATCATTGAAGACTTGATATCAGTACAGAGGGAATCGTATATAATTAGACCACAAATCGAGGGGCATGTTGTGAAGTAGGTAACACTGGTTTAATTATTGGTACAAGCGATGCTAAATTCAATGAACTACAATTGATCTTGTTTGACTGGATGTAATCAAAACCTGAGCTGTTTTACAATCTATGACCTTCATAAAATATTTTGTGATTGACAATCACAAAATTTCCAGTACAAAAGAATGATTTGCAAATGACACAGGTACCAATTACAACAAATTAAGTAGTTGTATCAGTCCAATATTTGTAGTTAGATGGATTTGGCGATGCACATGGATATCCACTTATATGAGCATCAAAACTTATACTCTTTCCTAGATGTACAGCTTCACTTTCATATTTAAGCAGTATATAGAGATCCTGCTGTTCCAAAAGAGAAAAGGTGAAGAACACCTTACTTTATCATACAACACTAATGCTAATGCAAAGATCAACACCAGATCAGAAGTTCAGCGGGGACGAAAAGAAACCACCAGTGAAGGGCTAAATCCCATCACAATGTAAGAACTTTTCTCGGTGCTTTACAGAAACAATATCACTTTAAAACTGCATAAATCATAAGCACATACCTTAACATCACCACTATCATCAGCAGCAGCAAGAAAGTATGAGTTTGGACTGAAAGCAATCTGCAATAACAGAAAAGTTATATGAACTTCAACATTAACTGGAAATCAAACATATTAGGTTTTCTTAATTCTAACATCTCGAGGAAAAATCCAGGACACCATTTTGATTCATCGAGTTAAATAATTGTGACCACGCATTGTCTCTTTTAGGCATTAAATTCATTTCTCATCCACTCTTTCTGTGCGCTACCCCTCATCCATTGCCAACATCTTCTAGGTTTCACCTTAAACATAAATGTAAGTTACACCCTGTTATTTCTCAGCTTGGTAATTTCATTAGCTTCTCTCCATAGTTCAAATTTGGAAACTATTAATTGTCAACAAAATTTTAAAAAAAAACACAGTATAACTACATTAAGGTCCAATACAATATATGCCTAGTAAAATTCATTCGCACTAAGGATCCAACTCCCTCAAACTGTTCTCGTAAAAATTACTACTTGATTCTATGCACCCAAGTATCTAGCAAGTAAAATAAAAGTTGTGTAAAATGCAAGCGATGAGATTCTTGCACATAAAATCATTTTCTAGCATAAAAACGAAAGACAAGAGAAAATTTTCATTCACAATGAAAGAAAAGAATATGCTTACCTGGTTAATGTCCTCTTTGTTATAACTGTAGGTTTCCAATGGTTTCCAGGTAGATGATGCCTACAAAAATATCACTTAGTAAAATGGTGCATAATCTCATAAAAATTTGCCCTAGATTTTCGTACCATATGAACATCAAAACAAGAAATTTGCGTCCCTGACGATGCATACACAACATCTTCATTCCCTAACACCACAAAAAGAACAAACCCAACAATCAATTTCATCATACTCAAGACTCCCCAAAATAAAAATAAAAAAGTTAACCTGCTTTGAAACAGAGAGAGGAGACTGGTTCTTTGGCGACGTCGATGGTAAAGATGACATCTTTGCATCGGAGATCGAACCAGCAGATGCCGCCGTCCTCGGCGGCGGAGGCCACGACGCCGGGGCGAGAGCGGGCGGCGATGCAGCAGGTGGCCGCCGCGTTGTGCCCTTTCAGTCGCCGAGGTTTCATTCTCTTCTTCCCTCTTTTTGCTCACTGGTGAATTTATGGCGCTTTCTGATTTCAGAAGGTGTTTTGTGTATAACAAGGATAAAACTCCTCCTTTGATGAGTGAGAATAGGTGGGTCCATTAACACTTTTATTTATTCTCAGTCAACCTGAGCTTTTTTTCAAAAGCTAGAATGTTACATTCTTATTTTTTATCTATTGGAATTCGAATGAGTATAATAAGATGGTAATGAATGGGGATTTTCAATGACATGCTAGAGTATGGGCATCAAAATTAAAATAATTTCTAAATATGCATGATTGCTTATTAATTATCCAATACCAAAAATAAAAATAATATAATTCTAACTTCATTCTCTAATTTCATCCAAATATTAACTCCATTCCATTTATTAATTTCATTTCATTCTCACTAGACTCGATTCCCGCATATCAAACGAGGCGTAATGGGTTAATTGGATGATCTAATAAAACAATTCCTAAGGATAGCGTAACCATTATGTATATAATACCAAAATAGTATGTGCAATAATAAAATCTTCAGTAATATTTGATAATATTATATAAATTGTATTTGATGTGTATGGGCATACTACACTACTCTAGCGGAATCTTGCCAACCCAAAGTCAGAGATCTTCGCATTGAAGGCCTTGTCGAGAAGTATGTTGTGTGGTTTCATGTCCAAATGTGTGCGATCCTATGAAAGCATTCTTCGTGTAGATATGCTAATCCTCTTGCTACTTCGATTATAATCCTTCTTCGTACCTCTCAATTTAGATGTTGCCTTTTATCATCAGAGAAAATCCATTTATTGAGAGAATTATTGCTCAAGTACTCATAAACTAACAGTTTATTCGATTGATTAGTGCAAAAATCGATGAGCTTAATGAGATTGACATGGTGAATGGTGCCCATGGCCTTCATATTTGCAAAAAAACTCACCCATGCCTCTCTCTACGCGTTCGAGCCTTTTGACTATATAGCTGGAGTCCCATTCTTGAGCTCGCCTTTGAAAACTGACCAAAACCCTCCTCTCTGAGCCTGATTGAGAATTTTTTTTGGTAGCCATACTGAGTTCTTTGTATGAAAATCTCATTGGAGCTCTGAGGACTTGGTCGTAAGAATCAGCTAATAGGCTCCTTTGTTTAATCTTCCACCAGATTCCCTGAGATAATTGCACACATGCCGCCAGATATGGAAATAGCTATAGCCTTCATGGTTCTTGATTTCAATGAGAATTTCGAGGGCATCTCTCGATGAGATCGTGGAGTAAAAATCTCAGGTGGAGAGTTTGTCTCTGAGAGAATAGGCACCTTGAGGAATGAAACTGAGATATTCATAGACCCTTGAATTGGATCACCTCTGATACTAAAAACTTTAGGAAGCAGGAAACAAAACCCATTAGGTGCATTTCTTGAATACATAGAGAACGCAGCTCTGCAAGTAGAATTTCCTTCACAAGCCTGCTTGCAAGTCTTTAACACTGTCAAGCCCAAAATTGCAGCTTTCTTGTCAAAACAACCAAAATATGACAGGTTACCAAATTCCACGAGATGATATGTATAAGCTGTTGTATTCAGAGTAGGCACACTTGCATATTGACACAGGCAAGATGGGGATGTTGGAAACAACGGTCTGAAGTACTCCACGCCATCAGAACCTACCGGGCACGTGCACCCTGCATGCGTGCACACTCCAAACTTGCTGTAGGCTGATGGATACTAGCAGCCATCATTGCCTTTTCTCCAAACTTCCATCTTCCTCCAGCCTGAGATCAAATCCCAAACATGTAATCTCAGCTCGCCATCTGAATTGAATCTCAATATCTGTATAATCGATATATGTGTAATATTCATACACCAGTAGAAATACCTATTATCCAATTTATACATGAATTTAATAGTACTGATATCAAATTCTACATGCCTGAGATCTGCATTATCATCCATTTGCTGTGATGATTTCTGGCTCATGTATGCAACAGGCTTGAGCGGTTTCTTACAGTGCATGAATGCTGTCAACAACGACGAATATATCGGTATATAGAATCTACCAGCCCTGTTGTTGGTACTAGAGACCCCTGTTTTGATATTTTGTTTTGCTGTCAGTTTTTGCCCAAGAACTAGAGTATCAACAGGATGATCGAAAAAGCTCCAACAAATTGAGCCATTGTTGGTAAAAAGTACTAAATTTCCATCTGATTTCAGAGTCATGCTAGTCATTGACTCGCCAGACTCGTTTGTAGGCCAAACATTGGTATCGTTAGAATCTGTCAGGGTAAACCTTTGCCAGGGTCAGTGCGAAGGGTCGCATTTTCTTGCACAGGCATGTTACAGTTGGCAACTCAGACTCCTTAAGCTAAACCGTCAAGGCGAATGACGTTGTTAGTTAATTCTACTAGTAGTATCGAGAGAAGACATTTGTTAGTTTGTGCTGATTGCAGTAGAAGGCAAGGCGAAGGAGCTTCGGTAGATTTCTGAAGTTGCAGTGGAGAGGAGTCGGATTAAGAGGGATTGAGGGAGTTCATAGGATTGAATGTTGGAAGAATTGGCATTGGTCCAGTAGAGGGTGGAGTTTGAAGGGAAAATAATGGTAGAACTCTGACCAGAAGAAAGGTGGCATGTGTAGGCAGTCAAAAAGTACAAACCAATCATCAAGATCAATTAAACCTAACTGGGCCCTATCAAGGGCATTTTGGCGACATTTGAAGGGACTCCACAAAGTCAAAAGTGTTCACAAATATTGGGTTAGGTTAGGCAATCCCAAAATCCTAAGTCAAACAGGCTGAAATGAACTCAAACTAAGTGTGAGCCTAACTAATCATGACCTCAAATACGCGTAACCTCAACCAGGCGTGACCTCAAACTTTGTGTGAGTCTAAACTGAGCACGAGCCTAACTGAGCATGACCTCAACCAAGCATGACCTCAACTGAGCGTGGGCCAAAACTGAGCGACCTCAACCAAGCGTGACCTCAAACTCTTCGTGGACCTAAACTAAGTGTGAGTTTAACTGAGCAAGATCTGAATTGGGCATGACCTCAAACTCTGTGTGGCCTTAACTGAGCATGAGCCTAATTGAGCGTGAACGGACGTTAGATCACCAAATCTCGGCATTAAATATTCAAAAATTGAAAGTACAGTGACGCGCAGATGTAACTCAGTATGGCTCATAATAGTCCAAACTATTTCATTTTTGTAATTTAGTGTGTCCACAAGTATGATAAGACACTCTACAACATTAAATGCCTGATTGATAGTTTTCACATCGTAGGAAATTGAGCGTGGGCCTATGTAATATCTCTATTTCTTTTCACCTTGATAATCGGATACCGCTATTGGTACCAACCCTTGGATCTATATGCGTAATACCAGGTCATGATTTTAGGAACCTATAATGTGAGGATATTAGTTTACCTATGCTCTGACTAGGGCAATAGTTGTAGCTACAAAGTCCTTAATCATCAATAATGATTAACCCATGACTTAACCTTACTTAAAACTAATCCCCTCATGTCAAAAACTTAACCCAAAACCACTCATACACCCTTATATTTGAATTTTGGATAGCCATGAGTGCAAAAGAAATTTTACAACCAAAACCCTCTAATTTACATATTTTGCTTATCCTAAGTCACATGCCAACCTCACCTTTTGACTCCCTCATTTCATTCAAGAGAGAAAATCCCCCATATCAAGTCCTCTCTCTCCTCCCCTTTGGCCGGCTACACTCCACCCCCAAAACCCCTATTTTTGCTATTACCCCCTCTCTCTCTCTCAATTGGTAGAAGTAGAAGCTTGGAGGACCTTTGGTTTCAAGAAATCTAGGAAGAGAAGGTATAAGAACAATCCTTAGGTATATTTCTCAAATCACATTCATATTCTCATGTTCTTTTGAATTTAAAATCTGATCTTGATATGGGTTAGAACTTGTTTGATCATGCATGCACAATGGTTCAATTTATGCTTGCATGTAGGGTTAGATGTTTCTTTTATACATGCATGTCCCTTTAGACTACAGTCAGGGAAACAAGTCGATAATCAAGTTAGAATGCCTCCGGATCAAACTCCATTCTTCTCCTATTCAAAAGGCTGAACCTGAACAAACTCTCTCTCTCCTTCTGATAATTTTGTTCAACAATCACCCCTTTCTAATGACCAAGAAACCTAAATCAAACCCGAGCTTCATCTTGATAGGTTTAAACTCATTGCTTCCTTTCCAGATAGACCCAGATCTAGGAAAAACTCTCCCAGGTAGAGAAAATTCTAGAAACTTTTAAGCAGGTCAAGGTCAACATTTCTCTCTTAGATGTCATCTAACAGATCCTGTCATATGTAAAATTTTTAAAGGATTTGTACACTAAAAAAAGAAGCACTAATATTCCTAAGAAAGTCTTTTTAGCTGCCAATATCAGTGACATGCTCTCAAAGCCCATGCCTTTGAAACATAAGGTTCCTGATTGTCCTGATATCTCGTGTGTTATCGGAACTGCCTTCATTGATAAGACACTTCTTGATTTAGGAGCTAGTGTGAATCTTCTTCCATATTCAGTCTATCAACAGCTAAGGATAGGTGAATTGAAACTAATTAGATGTACCATCCAGTTAGCTGGTAGATCCGTAAAAATACCCAAGAGAAAAATAGATGATGTTCTAATCAAGGTTGGGGAGTTTATTTTTCCTTTTGATTTTATAGTTCTAAAACGCACTCATTTTCAATCCCAAAGGTTAGATATCTGTCATTCTAGAAAAATCGTTCTTAGCAACTTTCAATGCTCTGATCAACTGAAAAATTGATCAAATGAAGCTATATTTTGGGAATATGACTGTTGATCTTAACCATTTTAATCTAGGGAACTAGCTGACTGATCCATTAGATCAATCCCTAGAAGTGAACTACATCTAGAAAATATTGAGTTAACAGTTAGAAGGGAGTGTGAGTTAAATTTTACTAACCGTAATTTTGAGGAGATCACTAATGAAGAAATCAAGCTTTTGATGAAGAAATTAAATTTTTAGGAAAGATGGATCAATCACTCATCAAATCTCAATCATGAACCGTAGTCTAGAGAAGATTATCGTGTTGAGATTGAGTTCTTTAAGGCTAGAATAATATCCCGATCTTTAGTCCAATTTTGAACCCAACAATCTATCGGTGGAAATGCGTCAACGACATATTCATTGATTTTGGTTTGATTGATTATTCCTTACCAACCTACCATAACATGCTGCAAAAATTATTGAAAACCTAGAGAAAACAAAATTCAAGCATATAATAGAGTTTATCATTTTATATTTCTTTAAAATCCGAGGTAGAATTTTCAAGAACAATGTAGGATTTGATGTAGGACTTGAGCTTCTCATTTTATGACTTTTATTCTACATCTTTACTCTTTGTCTTATAATAATAAGAATAATAAAAGAATTTATTCTCCTCTCGTTTGAGAGTTTCTTGTTCTTTTGAAGAAAAAACAGAGAAAAAAGAGAAAAAGAGAAAGAAAAAAAGAAAAAATGAAAAATGAAAAAAGAGAAAATATTTTTTTATATAAGTTATATTTATAAATATGATCTTAAAAATAAATTGATCAAGAGTCTTGAAAATTGTTTGAAACAAAGAGTTAACATGTTCTTTTCAAAACTTTTAATTGAATTTCAAGTTAGACTTGGTGTTGTATAACTATAATGAAAAGAAATTCTAAGGAATTTACTTTAGAGTTGTGCATAAAAATATTATCTTAAGAATAAACTAACTCTAATTAGATTGTTTAAAGCTATTAACTGAATTAATTATATATTGACTTCTTCAAATTAATAAGTTGATCAAATTTTGTGGGTATATTTCATTGTAAACCCTCACGAGACTACAACTCGCCCTCTAGGATAACCTAGGCGTTTAAAGGCTTGTTGTATGTGCTAAATACAACACCGATTCCTGTAAAAATGAGTTAGAATTTTCTTTCTTTCGTTACATTTTCTTTCTTTGGTAGAGGACTAGCAAAAATTTAGGTGTGAGGGTATTTGATCATCATATTTTATTACATTTTTATACACTCGTTATCTATTTTATTTGAAAAAATATATAGACTAATAATGAGTTTTCATCTTAATATGCGGTAATGGAGAATTAATAAATAAGAGCCCAAAAGAACTAAATTTCTTCAATTTTAACCTTTATTGAAGCCCAAGATCGAGCCAAGAATCCTAAAAGGCCGTGAATGCGAGTCAATAAAATTTTGTTACAAACTAATCGATGAACTCATTGATGAGCCCATCGACAGCCCATCGATTAGATTGTAAATGTAATTCAATTAATGGTTGATTTTAATTTTCTTGTAGCTCAAGAATGAATTTAGGTCTCTTGTTGATTGCAATAGGCCATAAATAGGGTAGAGAGTAGGACATTTGGGTGTGTAAAATTTTAGAAATTTTATTTGGAGAGGAGGGTTACTCTTAATTGAGAAGACCTTCCAAAATTTTAATCTTTTCTTTTGAAATTAAAAAATTGCTCCTTTTAAATTTTCTTTTATCCTTCTTTGATGATGAAGATGAAGATTTGTCTTCAATGGGCCAACCCCTCGTATTGTAAGTTTTATTTTCTTATTTTATTTTCTTATTTTAGAATTGCAAGTTTTAAAATTTTATTTTCTTGTTTTTATTTGATATTTGGTAGATTATATTTATTTCATTTCTTCATGCTTTATAGTATTTTCTTGCTCCTTATTACTTTAATTTTCTATTTTTCTTTTATTGCTTGTAGTTTAGATTTACCTCTTATTCTCTTATGCTTTCTAGTATAGATTTTATTTTCTTATTTTATTTTGAAAAATGAATAACTAATTCTTGTAGGAAATCTAGGATTGTATGAAATTAGTTTAATTTCTTTTATGGTTTACGGATTGCTCTCTTTATGTTTAAAATAATCATGTTTAGGATAATCAACGAGAAAACTAATTGAGAGAAAAAGAGTTTGATAATCTATGCTTCTCTTGAGTGGTTTGATATGTTATGCTTATTTATTTCTAGGATTATTATCTAGTTGCTTATTCTTTTCATGAATGAAAATTTTTACTTGGATGATAATTTGATAGATTATACTTTCTTTAAGTAGTTTAATAATCTATGCTTAGTAAATTTAAAATAAAAATAATAAAAGAGAGTAGTTCATAAATCCTAATTGAAATTAACTATTGGATTCAATTCTAGATTCATAACTTCTCTACTTATTTTTCTCAATCTTTCTTGATTTGATTTTTTCTCTCACTCTTGATTTCAGTTGTTCTTCAACTTGAAGGTGTCTTGTGCCCTTTAACAAACCATTATCCGCATTATATTCACAAGTTTGAAAAAAGCTTTTGGCCTCATTCTAATATAAGATCTACAACTATCACTATAGCCTTCAAGACACGCTTGAAGTGGGCATTTCAGATAATATTTTCTTCATCTTATCCTCTCTTGTATGATTGGAAATTTATTTGTGACTAGCGACATTCTCAATAAATAAGCTATTATTGTAACCACGGAAGAAATAGTCGTATTAGCACACACCCTCTTTATTTTTCTTCATCTACATCATCCATCTACATTCATTACAAATAAAAATATTTTAAGAATTTATTGTATACCAATGTATGTTGAGAATGATCAAGAATCAACCATACTACTTAATTAACAAAGATTATGCAATAATGAAGAATGACACAATGATCCCAACCAAATTTAACCTACTTGCATAATTATCATGTAAGAATGGAATTAATAATGATCCAATTGATCCAATTTAACCTACTTGCATAATGACCCAATTTAACATACTTAAGAAATATTGAGCGATATTCAGAATCTACCAGCCCTGTTGTTGGTACTAGAGACCCCTGTTTTGATATTTTGTTTTGCTGTCAGTTTTTGCCCAAGAACTAGAGTATCAACAGGATGATCGAAAAAGCTCCAACAAATTGAGCCATTGTTGGTAAAAAGTACTAAATTTCCATCTGATTTCAGAGTCATGCTAGTCATTGACTCGCCAGACTCGTTTGTAGGCCAAACATTGGTATCGTTAGAATCTGTCAGGGTAAACCTTTGCCAGGGTCAGTGCGAAGGGTCGCATTTTCTTGCACAGGCATGTTACAGTTGGCAACTCAGACTCCTTAAGCTAAACCGTCAAGGCGAATGACGTTGTTAGTTAATTCTACTAGTAGTATCGAGAGAAGACATTTGTTAGTTTGTGCTGATTGCAGTAGAAGGCAAGGCGAAGGAGCTTCGGTAGATTTCTGAAGTTGCAGTGGAGAGGAGTCGGATTAAGAGGGATTGAGGGAGTTCATAGGATTGAATGTTGGAAGAATTGGCATTGGTCCAGTAGAGGGTGGAGTTTGAAGGGAAAATAATGGTAGAACTCTGACCAGAAGAAAGGTGGCATGTGTAGGCAGTCAAAAAGTACAAACCAATCATCAAGATCAATTAAACCTAACTGGGCCCTATCAAGGGCATTTTGGCGACATTTGAAGGGACTCCACAAAGTCAAAAGTGTTCACAAATATTGGGTTAGGTTAGGCAATCCCAAATTCCTAAGTCAAACAGGCTGAAATGAACTCAAACTAAGTGTGAGCCTAACTAATCATGACCTCAAATACGCGTAACCTCAACCAGGCGTGACCTCAAACTTTGTGTGAGTCTAAACTGAGCACGAGCCTAACTGAGCATGACCTCAACCAAGCATGACCTCAACTGAGCGTGGGCCAAAACTGAGCGCGACCTCAACCAAGCGTGACCTCAAACTCTTCGTGGACCTAAACTAAGTGTGAGTTTAACTGAGCAAGATCTGAATTGGGCATGACCTCAAACTCTGTGTGGCCTTAACTGAGCATGAGCCTAATTGAGCGTGAACGGACGTTAGATCACCAAATCTCGGCATTAAATATTCAAAAATTGAAAGTACAGTGACGCGCAGATGTAACTCAGTATGGCTCATAATAGTCCAAACTATTTCATTTTTGTAATTTAGTGTGTCCACAAGTATGATAAGACACTCTACAACATTAAATGCCTGATTGATAGTTTTCACATCGTAGGAAATTGAGCGTGGGCCTATGTAATATCTCTATTTCTTTTCACCTTGATAATCGGATACCGCTATTGGTACCAACCCTTGGATCTATATGCGTAATACCAGGTCATGATTTTAGGAACCTATAATGTGAGGATATTAGTTTACCTATGCTCTGACTAGGGCAATAGTTGTAGCTACAAAGTCCTTAATCATCAATAATGATTAACCCATGACTTAACCTTACTTAAAACTAATCCCCTCATGTCAAAAACTTAACCCAAAACCACTCATACACCCTTATATTTGAATTTTGGATAGCCATGAGTGCAAAAGAAATTTTACAACCAAAACCCTCTAATTTACATATTTTGCTTATCCTAAGTCACATGCCAACCTCACCTTTTGACTCCCTCATTTCATTCAAGAGAGAAAATCCCCATATCAAGTCCTCTCTCCTCCCCTTTGGCCGGCTACACTCCACCCCAAAACCCCTATTTTTGCTATTACCCCCTCTCTCTCTCAATTGGTAGAAGTAGAAGCTTGGAGGACCTTTGGTTTCAAGAAATCTAGGAAGAGAAGGTATAAGAACAATCCTTAGGTATATTTCTCAAATCACATTCATATTCTCATGTTCTTTTGAATTTAAAATCTGATCTTGATATGGGTTAGAACTTGTTTGATCATGCATGCACAATGGTTCAATTTATGCTTGCATGTAGGGTTAGATGTTTCTTTTATACATGCATGTCCCTTTAGACTACAGTCAGGGAAACAAGTCGATAATCAAGTTAGAATGCCTCCGGATCAAACTCCATTCTTCTCCTATTCAAAAGGCTGAACCTGAACAAACTCTCTCTCCTTCTGATAATTTTGTTCAACAATCACCCCTTTCTAATGACCAAGAAACCTAAATCAAACCCGAAGCTTCATCTTGATAGGTTTAAACTCATTGCTTCCTTTCCAGATAGACCCAGATCTAGGAAAAACTCTCCTAGGTAGAGAAAATTCTAGAAACTTTTAAGCAGGTCAAGGTCAACATTTCTCTCTTAGATGTCATCTAACAGATCCTGTCATATGTAAAATTTTTAAAGGATTTGTACACTAAAAAAAGAAGCACTAATATTCCTAAGAAAGTCTTTTTAGCTGCCAATATCAGTGACATGCTCTCAAAGCCCATGCCTTTGAAACATAAGGTTCCTGATTGTCCTGATATCTCGTGTGTTATCGGAACTGCCTTCATTGATAAGACACTTCTTGATTTAGGAGCTAGTGTGAATCTTCTTCCATATTGATCTATCAACGACTAAGGATAGGTGAATTGAAACTAATTAGATGTACCATCCAGTTAGCTGGTAGATCCGTAAAAATACCCAAGAGAAAAATAGATGATGTTCTAATCAAGGTTGGGGAGTTTATTTTTCCTTTTGATTTTATAGTTCTAAAAACGCAGCTCATTTTCAATCCCAAAGGTTAGATATCTGTCATTCTAGAAAAATCGTTCTTAGCAACTTTCAATGCTCTGATCAACTGTAAAATTGATCAAATGAAGCTATATTTTGGGAATATGACTGTTGATCTTAACCATTTTAATCTAGGGAACTAGCTGACTGATCCATTAGATCAATCCCTAGAAGTGAACTACATCTAGAAAATATTGAGTTAACAGTTAGAAGGGGAGTGTGAGTTAAATTTTACTAACCAGAATTTTGAGGAGATCACTAATGAAGAAATCAAGCTTTTTGATGAAGAAATTAAATTTTTAGGAAAGATGGATCAATCAGCTCATCAAATCTCAATCATGAACCGTAGTCTAGAGAAGATTATCAGTGTTGAGATTGAGTTCTTTAAGGCGTTAGAATAATATCCTGATCTTTAGTCCAATTTTGAACCCAACAATCTATCGGTGGAAATGCGCGTCAACGACATATTCATTGATTTTGGTTTGATTGATTATTCCTTACCAACCTACCATAACATGCTGCAAAAATTATTGAAAAACCTAGAGAAAACAAAATTCAAGCATATAATAGAGTTTATCATTTTATATTTCTTTAAAATCCGAGGTAGAATTTTCAAGAACAATGTAGGATTTGATGTAGGACTTGAGCTTCTCATTTTATGACTTTTATTCTACATCTTTACTCTTTGTCTTATAATAATAAGAATAATAAAAGAATTTATTCTCCTCTCGTTTGAGAGTTTCTTGTTCTTTGAAGAAAAAGCAGAGAAAAAGAGAAAGAAAAAGAAAAAATGAAAAATGAAAAAAAAAGAAAATATTTTTTTATATAAGTTATATTTATAAATATGATCTTAAAAATAAATTGATCAAGAGTCTTGAAAATTGTTTGAAACAAAGAGTTAACATGTTCTTTTCAAAACTTTTAATTGAATTTCAAGTTAGACTTGGTGTTGTATAACTATAATGAAAAGAAATTCTAAGGAATTTACTTTAGAGTTGTGCATAAAAATATTATCTTAAGAATAAACTAACTCTAATTAGATTGTTTAAAGCTATTAACTGAATTAATTATATATTGACTTCTTCAAATTAATAAGTTGATCAAATTTTGTGGGTATATTTCATTGTAAACCCTCACGAGACTACAACTCGTCCTCTAGGATAACCTAGGCGTTTAAAGGCTTGTTGTATGTGCTAAATACAACACCGATTCCTGTAAAAATGAGTTAGAATTTTCTTTCTTTCTGTTACATTTTCTTTCTTTGGTAGAGGACTAGCAAAAATTTAGGTGTGAGGGTATTTGATCATCATATTTTATTACATTTTTATACACTCGTTATCTATTTTATTTTGAAAAAATATATAGACTAATAATGAGTTTTCATCTTAATATGCAGGTAATGGAGAATTAATAAATAAGAGCCCAAAAGAACTAAATTTCTTCAATTTTAACCTTTTATTGAAGCCCAAGATCGAGCCAAGAATCCTAAAAGGCCGTGAATGCGGAGTCAATAAAATTTTGTTACAAACTAATCGATGAACTCATTGATGAGCCCATCGATTAGCCCATCGATTAGATTGTAACAGAATTCAATCAATGGTTGATTTTAATTTTCTTGTAGCTCAAGAATGAATTTAGGTCTCTTGTTGATTGCAATAGGCCATAAATAGGGGTAGAGAGTAGGACATTTGGGTGTGTAAAATTTTAGAAATTTTATTTGGAGAGGAGGGTTACTCTTAATTGAGAAGACCTTCCAAAATTTTAATCTTTTCTTTTGAAATTAAAAAAATTGCTCCTTTTAAATTTTCTTTTATCCTTCTTTGATGATGAAGATGAAGATTTGTCTTCAATGGGCCAACCCTCGTATTGTAAGTTTTATTTTCTTATTTTTATTTTCTTATTTTAGAATTGCAAGTTTTAAAATTTTATTTTCTTGTTTTTATTTGATATTTGGTAGATTATATTTATTTCATTTCTTCATGCTTTATAGTATTTTCTTGCTCCTTATTACTTTAATTTTCTATTTTTCTTTTATTGCTTGTAGTTTAGATTTACCTCTTATTCTCTTATGCTTTCTAGTATAGATTTTATTTTCTTATTTTTATTTTGAAAAATGAATAACTAATTCTTGTAGGAAATCTAGGATTGTATGAAATTAGTTTAATTTCTTTTATGGTTTACGGATTGCTCTCTTTATGTTTAAAATAATCATGTTTCGGATAATCAACGAGAAAACTAATTGAGAGAAAAAGAGTTTGATAATCTATGCTTCTCTTGAGTGGTTTGATATGTTATGCTTATTTATTTCTAGGATTATTATCTAGTTGCTTATTCTTTTCATGAATGAAAATTTTTACTTGGATGATAATTTGATAGATTATACTTTCTTTAAGTAGTTTAATAATCTATGCTTAGTAAATTTAAAATAAAAATAATAAAAGAGAGTAGTTCATAAATCCTAATTGAAATTAACTATTGGATTCAATTCTAGATTCATAACTTCTCTACTTATTTTTCTCAATCTTTCTTGATTTGATTTTTTCTCTCACTCTTGATTTCAGTTGTTCTTCAACTTGAAGGTGTCTTGTGCCCTTTAACAAACCATTATCCCGCATTATATTCACAAGTTTGAAAAAAAGCTTTTGGCCTCATTCTAATATAAGATCTACAACTATCACTATAGCCTTCAAGACACGCTTGAAGTGGGCATTTCAGATAATATTTTCTTCATCTTATCCTCTCTTGTATGATTGGAAATTTTATTTGTGACTAGCAGACATTCTCAATAAATAAGCTATTATTGTAACCACGGAAGAAATAGTCAGATTAGCACACACCCTCTTTATTTTTCTTCATCTACATCATCCATCTACATTCATTACAAATAAAAATATTTTAAGAATTTATTGTATACCAATGTATGTTGAGAATGATCAGAAGAATCAACCATACTACTAATTAACAGCATTATGCAATAATGAAGAATGACACAATGATCCCAACCAAATTTAACCTACTTGCATAATTATCATGTAAGAATGGAATTAATAATGATCCAATTGATCCAATTTAACCTACTTGCATAATGACCCAATTTAACATACTTAAGAAATATTGAGCGATATTCAGGAAACTTATCCTAAATTAACTATCCATCTACAAACTTATCCTAAATTAACTATCCATCTACAAGAAACTTATCCAAAATTAAGAAATTTTTAGTAATGACCCAATTTAACCTACTTGCATAATTATCGTGTAAGAATAAAATAATGATCACGATCAATTTTAGCAATGGCCCAATTTAAGAATGATCGTAAGACACTAATTTAATTTATTGCGAAGATCATGCAAATACTTCATACTAAACATCAATTACAAAACTACAACTTAATGCTTAATTATCATTGTCATTCACAAGTAGCTTATTCAAAAATTACAAACTTATCCTAAATTAACTATCCATCTACAAGAAACTTATCCAAAATTAAGAAATTTTATAGTAATGACCCAATTTAACCTACTTGCATAATTATCGTAAGAATAAAATAATGATCACGATCAATTTTAGCAATGACCCAATTTAAGAATGATCGTAAGACACTAATTTAATTTATTGCGAAGATCATGCAAATACTTCATACTAAAAATCAATTACAAAACTACAACTTAATGCTTAATTATCATTGTCATTCACAAGTAGCGTTATTCAGAAAAATTATAAACTAAAAAAAGAAGATATTATGCGATGAATCAAGGTGAAAATACGAGATATTCAGCAAGAAGAAAATAAAAAAAATATAAGTCAATCATGATTATACCTTATTAGTATGTGAAATCAAAGAACCAAAGAAGAACCGATGAGGATCTCCCAAATTTGTAATCAAGATACCCCATGAATCCGCACAAGATCAGATCCGAGCCACTAGCAACAACTTAAATGGCCCCCACCCAAAAAGCTGAAAGCTTTCCTAAAAATTTTAACATCAAAATCAGATCCATCAACGGATTATGCTGGAGGTTAAGGAGGCAAAAATAGAAGCCGTCGAAATGAATTAGGAGGAAAAGGAAGGGGGTCGAGCGTTGAAAGGCGCGAAATTGAGGTGGGAAACTGAAATTAGAGGCGGGAGCGAGAGCGGGAGGGTGAAAATAGAAACCCTAGGTTTTTTGCTCTCTATCGCCCATGAGAAAAGACATGGGGAAGGGGAAATGGGTTGCGGGTGTGTTTTATTAGTTTTTAATTGGTTTTGTCAGAATTCTTGGCAATTTTAAATGTTCAGTGTCAGATTCTTTATAGGTGTTGAAGATTTTCATTGAAAAGGATCCTAGGGTTTGTGAGCTTAGATAAGCTTTGTATTTTAGCTTGCTTCGGATAAATTTTTTGCCTCTGCCACTACAAGTCTGTTGGGTGCCGACTCAAACTCCAAATTGGATCCGGATTTAAAGAGTAGACCTATTCCTAGTAGTTTTTTTGGAGGCCAAGTTGACTTGGTGGGCAAGTTATGAGTGTCTTTAAATAAGTCATCTTATTCTAGGGTTTTGTAGTAGAAGAGAGGGAGAGATACAATATTCTTATTATCAGGGTTTAACAGAGGGTAACCGGTTCAACAGTATTATGAGAGAGAGGATTTCGCAGTCTTTGTCCGTGCAAAAAATTATAATTTCGTGGTGATAGTGGATTATTTTTTATCCCGTGGTTTTTCCCTATTGAGGGTTTTCCACGTTAGACCTTGTATATTATTTTATTTGCTGCTATTTGGTGATATTTAGGGTTTTTGCGAGATCTAAAAATCCCAACAACTAGTATCAGAGAGGGATTCGACAGTTCATGGAGGTTCAAGCGGTGTGCGATTGGTGAAGGCGTCGACGATTGAGGTGCGGTGATCGACATCTAGTGAACAAGAGAACTTTAAGGAGGATTTTTCCTGCAGGTGGCAGTCAGTAGTGTTAGAAGTGCGGCGATTTTGTTGGTGAGTTCGTGTTCGATTGGGTTCACGTGAGGAGGAGAATCCTAAGTTGAAAAGGACTTGGAAGGCTTACTTCCAATAGGAATAGGTTAGAGGACTTGTGAATAATTTTTCTTTTATTAAAAGGAAAAGGGGGCAGCGTGATTCCCCGAACACGTGAAGTTGGGAGGAAAACAAAGCACAGGATTTGGTGTGGATGTTTTTGGTGTTTGGTGTTCTATCTAATCGACAGATAGAATTGATTTGTCAGCCAATCGGGGAATTAGAAGTGGAATTTGACGATCCAGGAGTTGTTCCTAGGGATTTTTAATGTGCTGAGTTTATTTTTAATGTTGGTTCTACCAATTCAACTTTCACAGTGGCTGATTTGAATTTGGTTGTGGTTGGAAGATGATGACATCTGCGGGTCTGAAGTTTGATATTTCGCTATTCAATGGCAAGACAAATTTTGCAATGTGGTAGTATACGGTTCAAGATCATTTTGTGCAGCGGGGTATTGATCAAGCTTTGGAGGAGAAGAAGTCTGAAGGGATGAAGGATAGTGAATGGAGTTCTGTGCTAAAGAAGGCGATCAGCACAATTCATTTGGCACTCGCCCCTGAGATCAAGTACAACGTTATATAGGAGACTATGCCAAGGAGCTCGTGGGAAAAGCTCGAGGAGATTTATGCGTTGAAGTTGATGACCAAACAATTGTGTTTGAGGATGGAGCTTTATTCATTGAAGATGGAAGAAGGTACTACAATTCAAGACCACATCAATGCCTTTAATCAGCTAGTTTGCCAACTTATGAATATCGACGAGGAGATCAAAGAAGAGCAAGCGCTACTCCTACTGTCTTCCCTACCAAACTAATATAAGCCATTGGTTCAGAAGATAATTGTGGGAAAACAGACTTTAAATTTTGATGATGTGACAACACTCCTATGCGAGAATGAAAGAATGAAGGAAAAGGAAAGCGCATCTAATGTTGGTGAGAGTGCACTAGTTTTTTAAGGCTCTAATTGAGGGAGGAGTAAGGAGAGATGTGATAATTATCGAGGAAGATCAAAATCTTGGGCCCAAGATGACAACGAAAGGGAGTGCTACTATTGCAGAGAGAAGACCACATTCAGTTTAGATATTCCCAGATGTGAGATGATTTGAAGAGCATTAGGTAGATGAAGCTTCAAGAAAATGGGAAGAAAGAGGACTCCTTGGCAGTTGTGTGTGATGAAGATGTGGTGTTGATGATGGAGAGTACTGGTAGTGATGTAATTAATACTTGGGTGTTAGATTCTGCAGCCTCTATGCATGTTTCCAATAACAAAGAGTGTTTTGACACATTAAAGATGGATAAAGAATTTGGTGACGTGATGGTTAGATAACAACGAGAATATGAAGGTTGAAGTTATTGGGAGTGTTCGCCGCAAGCTTCACACCCGGAAGGTCAGAATTCTTTATCATGTGAGATATGTGCCGCCATGTGGTGCTAATTTAATTTCATTGGGTGAGATGGCATCGCATGGGTACAAATATGTGGGTGAAGGAGAGTAGTGCAAAGTGTATAGAGATGGAAATTTGATTCTACGAGGATGGAAGAATAACAACCATATTTGCTATTTAGACGGACACTCTGTTAATGGTGTAGGTGACTTGTCTCAAATTCTTGTCCACAAGGAAGAGGTCAAAAATAAGAAGAAGAGAGTGACTTTTTCTAAAGCCATTGTGATACTTAGAGATTTTTCTTCGAGGGAGGATATGTTGGGTGCCGACTCAAACTCCAAGTTGGATCTAGATTTGAAGACTAGGCCCGGTCCTAGTAATTTTTTTGGGGGCCAAGTTGACTTAGTGGGCAAGTCAGGGGTGTCTTTAAATAAGGCATCCTATTCTAGGGTTTTGTAGTAGAAGAGAGGAGAGATACAATATTCTTATTATCGGGGTTTAACAGAGGGTAACCGGTTCAACAAGATATGAGAGAGAGGGTTTCATAGTCTTTGTCCGTGCAAAAATTATAATTTGGTGGTGATAGTGGATTATTTTTTATCCCGTGGTTTTTTCCCTGTTGAGGGTTTTCCACATTAGATCTTGTTTGTGATTTTATTTGTTGCATTTGTTGGTTTTCAAGGTTTTTGTGAGATCTAAAAATCCCAAAAAAGTCAGATCAGATTAATGGAGCATGTTGGAGTTTTGAGTGTATTTTAAAATTGAGTATTATCTTTGTCCCACATAGGAAAACGAGAAAGAGTTTGGAGTGTTTAAATGTGATGTCTCTTTTTTAGCGTGTTGAATGCGCCTAGGAGCAAAAGGGCCCTCACGCGCACACTAACCCAATAGAGCCTAGAACTAGAAATTGGGCAACCAGATCTAGAAAATCTTAATGCACATGTGTGCCTGCATCGCGCCCACACGGGGAGGTGTGCAAACCTAGGATTCGGAGCTCAGTTTGCACTATTTATTTTTAGATCTTTGACCAAATCTCTCTCTAGGAGAATATTTTCTCACAGCTCAAAACTGTGATTATTACTTCTCTGTGCCATATGTCCTATGAACTGAGCCTTTCTCTACCCAAAAATATAGCCGTTTGGCTAGAAAAAGATTCCCTCCAGTTCTCCTTTTTCTCTATAAAAATCGATGCTTTTCTCCTCTCACTTGTTAAGAAGAAAGAAATTAGAGCTATTCCAGGGTCTATAGCATTGCGAGCGAATGCTTCCTCGGCCAACGATCGTTGACTCCTGGAGGCTGGACCGACAACAACCTGCTGCACCGAGAGATACTCTTAGAAGGGCGAGTTCTACTCTTAAGGACAGTGCATTCGCACGCCTCGATCACACTGAGAGAAGTCCCCTTTTATCTTGAAAGCCTTTTTTCAGTTTCATAGTAGTAATCCTAGTTAATTTTCCAACAAAGCACGCATATAGCATATGAGAGCCTCATAGGAAAATTCTCACCGTCGACAACAAAATGTGCCTTATTGTCATTGGGGTACAAGTTAAAATATCACATTGATGCTAGAGCAGAAATAAATACTATACTGGAAAACAATGCCATGTTAAAATACCAATATGAAAATTTAGCCTATGAGAGGAAAGACGCTGAGAAAAGAAAACTAAAACATATCCACTCTACCCAAAATAAGATTGGACCCCAAAATTAAGCATCCATTCAAATTAACACGAGATAGCCCACAACATCTCATGGCTCATGGTACCCACGTTTACCCTCACATTATTGAGCTCACGTTCCGACATACACCAATCCTCACTTCATTTTCCTGTACCCAACCGAGAAAGTGAAAACCCACCACATTCTCTCTCTCTCTCTCTCTCTCTCTCTCTCTCTCTCTCTCTCTCTCTCTTCTCTCCTCCACACCTCTCTCTCTCATAACCTTCAACACAAACTTCTACCATCATCAAAACAAATGGATGATGAACCCTCTTCTCTTGTTAGGATTCAACTTGTGTCTAAGCCAGTCTCTGATGGCCTCCTTGTTAAGTTTCCAGACATGTCGAATTCGACTTCAAGTAAAGGCTCTCTTCACTGCGTCTGCGTGCCCCATGCAAACTTTTCAAGATCGCCGGAGGTGAAGTTATCAGGCGATGGGAGTTCTTTAAAGAAGGCATCAAGGACGAGGCATATGGTTTGTTTGCACGTATGCAATTCTACGAAGTTTCTCCTTGTGACATATATATTTGGTTGCGTTGAGATTTTGATGTATGTTTAGTTTTTATTTGTTTTGCAGGTTATTTGTTTCTCATGACATGAAGATAACCTGATATATAGATGCGAGGCTGTGATTTGGTTTGTTTTTTTTAAAACCCTTTTTATTCATTTTTCTAATATGGTTCAAAATATGTATTGTTTATGCAATATTTTTTTCACATTTGATGTTGTATTTAGTGGGGTATACTTATATAAGCCATAGTGTGTCATGTGCAGATCTTAAAACAACTGACAGTAATCATGTGTGTGCTATATTATCCTTATTAATGGAAAGCCTACTGTCCTTATCTTGATACATATTTCTTTTTCGTATTTCTTCATGTGCCTGTGGAATCTCTTATTATTATAGGACTTTATACCCTATATAATCAGGATCTCTAAATCTCTGAATCATAGTTCTCCAGCTTTTCATGTACCAAAATTAGTAAAATAGATATGGCTTGTTTATTCAAGGTTGTGTGGATTGTGGAGCCTCACAATTATACTGTAATTATCTGTATAACTTCTATTGAATTAAATCGTTGATATATTACAAATTTAATTAGTAGACTTTTGTGTGTGCGTCTGCAGCGTCTGGGGGTGTTGCCTTTTTCTTTTTTTTGTTGTTTGGTGGTGGTGGTGTTTGGTTTTTCTTTTCTTTTTTTTTGGGAAGAGGTGGGGGTGTTAAATGTCTTTTTATGCCCAGAAATATGGAAGATTATACATATCAAAGACGAAAAATGACAATGACGAATGACGAACATACCAAATACGCCAGAAACGTTTACTTGATTTCTTAATTTTTTAACCTTTAGCAAACATGTAAACATATTCTTAGGCAAGAACAGCTGAGGATAAATATCAAATACTTGGCAGCTAATACAAGAACAAACACTTTCAATCTTCAAAGTGAGGGCAATTTCATGAACCAATCGATTCGATGTTGTAAATAAATTAATACTCCCATGAAAATGAAGTAAAAGTTGCTGCTATACAATAATACAATACACTGGACCGAAGTGAAAGTCTGATAATTGATTGATACCTACAAAGCCAGAATGCACTGCTGCGTGACTCATTGACTAAAATTAGGGAAAGCGAATTCTGTAGCTTTGAGCAAACTGGCTACTCATATGGCTCTCTTGGCAGAAGATCATGCTCATCTTAAGTATTGCTTCACAAGTTGCACATATTGGTTGTATTATATACAGAGCCTTGTGGGAAGAATGCGAATCTTTACATCACATGAAGACTGCTTGAATTGCCTCGATGACATAATTAATAACCAACATAATTGAAGCTACTATAAATTCAAACTGGTACTGGGTTCCCTTCCAAGGCTTCTTTTCCTGTTATTCCTTCTTTTAGGGTCTTGAAGTAAACATCATAATCCTTTTCGGGAGGAGGGTTCGAAGGGTCCACTGTGAAGGGTTCACTAAATGGAATGGTACTTTTAACCTGATGAATTCACCGAACAAGAGAATTAGGTCATAGAGTGAAACATCGTTTACATGATAATTTTATTGATCCTTTGTTGATCCAACAGAGAATATAAAACCCGTATTCAAGGATACTTGCAGGATTGAGTCATAATCAGTTTTTAAATAGTGTATACATGTCTACCATTCATTTTGGTTGTGTATTAAATAGTTTTTATTATAATCCAAAAAGGCAGAGAATTTTAACCTCAAAGGTTTTATTGCATGCATATGGGCTTCCCAGGGCTGCAATACATATTCGCGCAACCTCTTCCCTTGATATTTTCCCCTGTAATCAATTAGAATTTCAGTATGCTCCTCTGTCCTTTCTCAAATAAGTAGTCAAAATATATGCTCACGGGTTAACATATTCTTACAATTTGGTTAAACAATTCACATAGTTGATGACCCTTACTGAATGACCATAACCAATGTAACAGCAAGAATATGTAAAATGTAAAGGTGGTCTAAATACCGTTATATTGTCTCCCTGATCAAATATGAGATCAGCTCCCGCTGGCTCTTCAGTCAGCGCACAAGGTCTGACTATGGTGTAAGGAATACCACTTTCCCTTATCAAATCCTCCCCCTGTAAACACATTGCAACAAACGTTACCAATTTTCCGCATATCTGTTATTTTAAAAACTACATGGCTAAAGTACTCCACCATGGTCAAAGTAACTATATACTTTGCCAGGAAATACCAAAAGAATAGATTGAAGTAATAGAAGACCTTCAGTTTGTATGTGAGGATAAAGCCTAACTCCTTGTTCAAGCGCACTGCAGGAGGTTGTTTGCTCAAATCTAGGCCAGGCCTATCAGGTCGAAAGTAACTCCAGCGAACTCACATGTACAAACCTGACAATAACAAACCAAAGAGAGAAGTGAGATAATTTAATAACATGAAAAACATGCCACTTCAGCCTAGTAACTAATCTTTATCAATATGTCAACATTTCCCAGCTTACTAAGTGTGAAGGTGGCCCTATTGGTATAATAGTTGCTTGAGCATATGATGCTTTCGTGGACCAAGGAGTACTTTTTACGTGGTATGGGAGGGAGGGGTGCTTCTTTGTTTCTCCCTCGTGCATTTTTTCTTCACTATTTCTTGCATTGTTATGACATTGGTTTTATGATATTATGCTATGATGATTGGTCGATTCGATTTTGAGCACCTACAATGGATTTCATTATTTAGAGGAGGCGCTCAATAATGAAAATGCGCCTAGATTGCATTTACAATTTTTAAGTCCATTATTATTTGAATGCAATCAACAATGATATTTCATTATATAGGTGTTGAAAAAATTAACCATTGAGCCTCAGATATCATTTATTTTACAATTTTTTCATTATCGTGAGTTAGTTTTGAAGATTGGAATTGCGATAATAATATTTTCATTTCAACTTCAATACATTTTACAAGAACAAGACATAAAATAATTGGGTTATGTGAAATTGATTTGGGGGTTTATGTGAAATTTATTTGGGTTTCAATGGTTCGAATTGGCTTTCTGTTAAATTGATATGGGGGTTTATGTGAAATTTATTTGGGTTTCAATGGTTCGAATTGGCTTTCTGTTAAATTGATATGGGGGTTTATGTGAAATTTATTTGGGTGAAAATTTGTGGAGGTATTTGGTTAGCTCATACCTCGGATATTAATGAAATTGATTTGGTGGTTTATGTGAAATTTATTTGGGTGAAACAATCATCACAATTTGTTCGGTTAATAAGGTATAATTTGTGAAATTGATTTGGGGGTTTATGTGAAATTTATTTGGGTTTCAATGGTTCGAATTGGGTTTTGGGGCGATTTTTTGGGTATCGGATGGTTCAAATTGATTTCGTTGTTTTTTTGGGTTTCGAATGGCATATGACACTTAATTTCTTGCTTATTAATATTAGACCAGATGCATGACTTTCCTTGCATATATAAACTCTGTTATTTTCCTCTTATTGTTGATTTCGTTGTTCTCTGACTATCGTAAGTATGACATGAATTATATTTTGACATATTGCTTGGTTTTGTGGGTTTGTTTGTGGGTGTGCTGGTCTGAGTTGCTTGCAGTCTTGGTTACTAAAAGAACATTGGAGTTTAACTTTGGGTTAGCTTGTCATGAATATTGGATTGATTCTTTAGAGGACATCAAACTATTTCTTGGTTTGTTGCAACTTCAGTTATTTGAGCTGCTTGCTTGTGGGTTTGCTTGTGAGTTTACTTGCAGCCTTGGTCATTTGTTGGTTTGTGGCAGCCTTGGTCATTTGTTGGTTTGTTGCAGCCTTGGTTTGCTTGCTTGCTTCTTGGTTGCTTGCAACCTTGGCTTGTTGTTAGTTTTTGTTTCCCTCTTGGATGTTTTCAGTCTTGGATGGTTTCAGGCTTGTTGTTGGTTGTGATTATTTGTTTTTAGTTGGTTGAAATGGTTGTTATGACATTGGTTTTATGATATTGTGCTATGATGATTGGTCGCATTCTGATAATGTCACCTACAATGGATTTCATTATTTAGAGGAGGCGCTCAATAATGAAAATGCGCCTATATTGCAATTGCAATTTTAGGCAGGCATCCATTATTATTTGAATGCAATCAACAATGATATTTCATTATATAGGTGTTGAAAAATTGACGGTTTCGAGCCTCGTATTATTATTTATTTTACAATTTTTTCATTATCGTGAGTTAGTTTTGAAGATTGGAATTGCGATAATAATATTTTCATTTCAACTTCAATACATTTTGCAAGAACAAGACATTAAATAATGAAATACGTAAAAAAATTGAGAAAAGTACACACATTTTCCAAATTAGAATTTGACGCTCGCACTTTAAGTTCGACTTCAATTTCTTGATTTTGAGCTTTTTCCTATCTTCAACCAATACCTCCTTGTTGTCGATACTCTTCATGTATTTGCCATCATCATCACCCATTGAAAAAATTACATTCTTTCTTTGGATACCTAGCGAACCCCAATAGTAACGGCCTTGATTTTGCCATTTTGCATTGCTTCAAGGGTGTCTGGATTTTACAAGAGCACATTTTTGCATCTCCATCTTGATGTGTGGAGGCTTCATGTGAAATTGAGCTATTTTATATTGTAAAATGGACGTTTTATACGTTGGGGTTTAATTTTGAATGGGTATGGTTACCCCCAATTAATAAAATTGTGTTTGTCATTTTGTGGGAGGTAGCTCACCAACGGGTATTCACATTCTTTGTGAATCCATAACTTTGTTGCTACAACTCAAGATTTCAAAATCTAAAAATTGAAATGCTAGAATTTGAGTTTGAAACAAACAAAACATTACAAATTTTAGTATTTGGGATCCCAAAATATTGATGAAACAAACAAAGTTATGGAATCACAAAACATCATAAAAAATTTATGGATTTGAAATCCCATGGTGAAATCCATATCCATAATTTTTGGGATTTGAAACAAACACCCCCTAAAACATATCCACTCTACCCAAAATAAGATTGGACCCCAAAATTAAGCATCCATTCAAATTAACACGAGATAGCCCACAACATCTCATGGCTCATGGTACCCACGTTTACCCTCACATTATTGAGCTCACGTTCCGACATACACCAATCCTCACTTCATTTTCCTGTACCCAACCGAGAAAGTGAAAACCCACCACATTCTCTCTCTCTCTCTCTCTCTCTCTCTCTCTCCACACCTCTCTCTCTCATAACCTTCAACACAAACTTCTACCATCATCAAAACAAATGGATGATGAACCCTCTTCTCTTGTTAGGATTCAACTTGTGTCTAAGCCAGTCTCTGATGGCCTCCTTGTTAAGTTTCCAGACATGTCCGAATTCGACTTCAAGTACGAAAAGAGCGCTCTCTGGTCACCGCCCGTGCCCGTGCCCCATGCAAACTTTTCAAGATCGCCGGAGGTGAAGTTATCAGGCGATGGGAGTTCTTTAAAGAAGGCATCAAGGACGAGGCATATGGTTTGTTTGCACGTATGCAATTCTACGAAGTTTCTCCTTGTGACATATATATTTGGTTGCGTTGAGATTTTGATGTATGTTTAGTTTTTTTATTTGTTTTGCAGGTTATTTGTTTCTCATGACATGAAGATAACCTGATATATAGATGCGAGGCTGTGATTTGGTTTGTTTTTTAAAACCCTTTTATTCATTTTTCTAATATGGTTCAAAATATGTATTGTTTATGCAATATTTTTTCACATTTGATGTTGTATTTAGTGGGGTATACTTATATAAGCCATAGTGTGTCATGTGCAGATCTTAAAACAACTGACAGTAATCATGTGTGTGCTATATTATCCTTATTAATGGAAAGCCTACTGTCCTTATCTTGATACATATTTCTTTTTCGTATTTCTTCATGTGCCTGTGGAATCTCTTATTATTATAGGACTTTATACCCTATATAATCAGGATCTCTAAATCTCTGAATCATAGTTCTCCAGCTTTTCATGTACCAAAATTAGTAAAATAGATATGGCTTGTTTATTCAAGGTTGTGTGGATTGTGGAGCCTCACAATTATACTGTAATTATCTGTATAACTTCTATTGAATTAAATCGTTGATATATTACAAATTTAATTAGTAGACTTTTGTGTGTGCGTCTGCAGCGTCTGGGGTGTTGCCTTTTCTTTTTTGTTGTTTGGTGGTGGTGGTGTTTGGTTTTTCTTTTCTTTTTTGGGAAGAGGTGGGGTGTTAAATGTCTTTTATGCCCAGAAATATGGAAGATTATACATATCAAAGACGAAAAATGACAATGACGAATGACGAACATACCAAATACGCCAGAAACGTTTACTTGATTTCTTAATTTTTTAACCTTTAGCAAACATGTAAACATATTCTTAGGCAAGAACAGCTGAGGATAAATATCAAATACTTGGCAGCTAATACAAGAACAAACACTTTCAATCTTCAAAGTGAGGGCAATTTCATGAACCAATCGATTCGATGTTGTAAATAAATTAATACTCCCATGAAAATGAAGTAAAAGTTGCTGCTATACAATAATACAATACACTGGACCGAAGTGAAAGTCTGATAATTGATTGATACCTACAAAGCCAGAATGCACTGCTGCGTGACTCATTGACTAAAATTAGGGAAAGCGAATTCTGTAGCTTTGAGCAAACTGGCTACTCATATGGCTCTCTTGGCAGAAGATCATGCTCATCTTAAGTATTGCTTCACAAGTTGCACATATTGGTTGTATTATATACAGAGCCTTGTGGGAAGAATGCGAATCTTTACATCACATGAAGACTGCTTGAATTGCCTCGATGACATAATTAATAACCAACATAATTGAAGCTACTATAAATTCAAACTGGTACTGGGTTCCCTTCCAAGGCTTCTTTTCCTGTTATTCCTTCTTTTAGGGTCTTGAAGTAAACATCATAATCCTTTTCGGGAGGAGGGTTCGAAGGGTCCACTGTGAAGGGTTCACTAAATGGAATGGTACTTTTAACCTGATGAATTCACCGAACAAGAGAATTAGGTCATAGAGTGAAACATCGTTTACATGATAATTTTATTGATCCTTTGTTGATCCAACAGAGAATATAAAACCCGTATTCAAGGATACTTGCAGGATTGAGTCATAATCAGTTTTTAAATAGTGTATACATGTCTACCATTCATTTTGGTTGTGTATTAAATAGTTTTTATTATAATCCAAAAAGGCAGAAAATTTTAACCTCAAAGGTTTTATTGCATGCATATGGGCTTCCCAGGGCTGCAATACATATTCGTGCAACCTCTTCCCTTGATATTTTCCCCTGTAATCAATTAGAATTTCAGTATGCTCGTCTGTCCTTTCTCAAATAAGTAGTCAAAATATATGCTCACGGGTTAACATATTCTTACAATTTGGTTAAACAATTCACATAGTTGATGACCCTTACTGAATGACCATAACCAATGTAACAGCAAGAATATGTAAAATGTAAAGGTGGTCTAAATACCGTTATATTGTCTCCCTGATCAAATATGAGATCAGCTCCCGCTGGCTCTTCAGTCAGCGCACAAGGTCTGACTATGGTGTAAGGAATACCACTTTCCCTTATCAAATCCTCCCCCTGTAAACACATTGCAACAAACGTTACCAATTTTCTGCATATCTGTTATTTTAAAAACTACATGGCTAAAGTACTCCACCATGGTCAAAGTAACTATATACTTTGCCAGGAAATACCAAAAGAATAGATTGAAGTAATAGAAGACCTTCAGTTTGTATGTGAGGATAAAGCCTAACTCCTTGTTCAAGCGCACTGCAGGAGGTTGTTTGCTCAAATTTAGGCCAGGCCTATCAGGTCGAGTAACTCCAGCGGAACTCACATGTACAAACCTGACAATAACAAACCAAAGAGAGAAGTGAGATAATTTAATAACATGAAAAACATGCCACTTCAGCCTAGTAACTAATCTTTATCAATATGTCAACATTTCCCAGCTTACTAAGTGTGAAGGTGGCCCTATTGGTATAATAGTTGCTTAGCTGCATGCTCCTAGCGTCCGGGTTGTAAGTAGGATTTACACATAACTACTTTATAATAGTTGGCACTTTACTTATTTTCCCAACAAAAATTATAATTGCATGTGCACCCATCAAAGGCATTACCATTTATCTATAAGGCAACATACTTGGTAATTGCAACCCTATAACATACTCCATTAGTGATCTAGGTCAAAAGCATTTAATATTTGGAAATATGTTAATTTACCTATCAATTCTTTAAAGCTATAATAACATATACAGTAGCATAGTGAAATTTATATAAGGAGACACATCATAGTTGTAACGGTCAAATATATGTTGATTACTGGTGGAGGCTACTTATAATATATAACTTTCAAAAACCGATTTACATGTGGTAAGCCGTAAGATTAAGCAAAAAGAGTAAGATTGTTGCTGAAATGGTAGCTAGCGCATTGTCATGCTCCTACTCTACCAAATATCGAACTTCTAAAGAATTTTTAGCATATTTAATTAACAATCAACTATAGTTCGCCTATATTTAACTGACAGACGTATACAACTTTCAGCAACCTTGATTTTGTTAAGGGTGTACACATAATTACTCAATTAGTACTTCAGAAGGTAGCAAAGCAAAGTGCTGATTTTCAGAGGGTATGCATGTAAAAAAAAATCTTGCAAGTATTATGGTTGAGAATATCAAATACTAATGAAGAACTTAGACCTGGGTGTGAGGGGCTCATTCATGTATGCTCTTATACTTGAGAATGGAAGCTGAAATGCACCTTCGACAAAAGTTGGATTGAGTTTCCCATCATATTCAAACTTGCTGTACATTAGCTGCAACGTATGAAGTACAATAAAATGAAATCAAAGTAAGCAACTAATAAAGAGGAAATTGGATAGAAAAAGAATTGAAAAAGCTTACCTGCAGCGAAAAAATATGGCTTGGATCAAAGGGCGGAGCATCATCCTTGGTCCGAGCACGAAATACAGGTCTTAATGAAGAAAAAGGTATTTTAATCTGAAGCAGAGTACAAAAGACTGAGACTTCACGATAATATAAATTAAACAATTAATGTTATTCAACTGGAAGCATAACATACCGTCTGCCATTGCCCATCCTTAGTGTCAAAGCTTGCAGTATATCCAACAGTATCCCAGTCACTACTAGTACGCACAATGAGCTTATAGCGATGACCATCACCTTTGACCCTCATTTCAATACCATCATAGGCTGAAAGGTCCTCAGGTATAGAAAAGTTCTGAGAAGATTGATAATGGTATTTGGTTAATTAGTGTTTACAAGTAATGTACTATATATACATGTGCTCTGTAAGAAAAGAATGAAAACTCCTTGGCAAGAAGTTAGGGGCTGTTTGTTTCGGCCAAAAAATTGGAAAACACCCAAAAAAACATTTTCTGCGAAGAAAATGTGTCAGTTTTCCAAATTTTTGGGCCGCTTCTAATGTTTGTTCCACGCCTATTTTTTGAGAAGTGGCTTCCCAAAACGTCAGCCCACATCACATTTTTTGCCAAAACAATTTCCGCGTTTTTTTCGCGGAAATCGCCCGAACTTGAATAAAAACAAATATTTTATGAGAGATTGGTGATGTGGCTTCTCACGGGTGACTTATTTATATGTTTTTCTATATCTTAGACACCCAACCAAACAATGACAATTGTGGTTTTCCAGGAATTGAGGTTGTTTTTGCTCCAACCAAACAAAAAAAATTCAATTCCGAGAAGTGGCTGGAACACAAAAAAATGGTTTTTTTTCCCCGAAATTTGGTTTTCCCATAATGGGGTCTTCGAACCAAACAGGCCCTAAAAGAAGAAAAGTTAGTAGTCTATGATTCCAGAAGTATCGTTCAATACAAAATTCTCCATAATATTTTGGTCAAAGGTGTTTGGCTACCACAAATTCACTACTAAGTTGAGACATTTTTGAGTCATCAAGCCAAGTAGTTAGTTACCAGTGAAATAGTGGCAAACTGGCCAGGGTTCTAAAGAAGTAAAGACCGAGTCCATTGACCAGGGGCATGGTTAAATGTGGATAGTGACAAATGAGCAAGATATAACATATAAATAGAAAAACTAAAGCACCAACGATCCTGCAAGAAGGGAAAATGGCGAGGTAAAACTCCAAATTAATCAACTCTGAAGTAATGCTGTTTAAGGATTAAATTTCTATTTTCAATACATGACAACAACAATGATGGCAAAGCCTTTATACCAAAGTTTCAGGACTGTACATGAATCCTTTTATCCCATTAAGTTCTATTAAAGATTAATCTCCTCCATTAAGTTAACATTTGCACCTCTAGTATTCCTTGCTCCATTAATTGTGTTCCTATGACTTCCCCTAACTAGCGCATTTAGTAGGATCCATTGCATACAACTGACTTGTCTTAATTGATTCTCCCTCATTTTTATCTTCGACGAGAGTAACGTCTAACTTCTTATGGATGCATTCTTAGAGTATTTGTATTTGGTTATTATAGAGTCTCATTTCTAGTACATTCATCTTTAGATATGTTTGTTGCTCAAAAAATAAAACATTATAATCCACAAGAATATTAGGATAGAAAGTATTGAAATAGAAAATGATCAAAATTTCAATTATACACCTCTCCTCAACTAAGAAGGAAAACTATATTAGGATAGAAAATATATTAGTCACCTTTGTCCTGATACTAGTAAAGCCACCATTGTTTGCAGTTGATACAGTACCTGAAGGAGAAGAAATAATTTCAGTTAGAGGGATTAATTTCTATAACATATACCAGTCACTTAATGCTTCTCATTCGTGTATTCTTTGCACTTTGCTGCAAGCATGAGTAGAGTGGACTGTCATACCTTTAAATAGCCCAGTTGGTCCACCATCTTCACTTCCAGATGGATCAATTTGAAAAGTACTTTCACTTACTCCTCCCATGACAACATCATCCAGAGCACCCCAAAAAAGTTTTCCAGATAAATTACCTAAAAAAACATACATGTATACATATATAAAGTACACAAGTACTCATCCTGGGATCACCAGACTAATAAATTATTATTGTTGTTTAAGTATTTAAGTTTGCTTGATATATAGTGCATAACCCATATACTTAGCCATTTAAGTAAATTGTCTGTCTAATACTTATCATAATAATATGATAGTTCTGTTTATTACTAGAAGTACTACTCCGCATACTTCTGCTTCTACTCCAACTATGGGGAACAAGTACCTTTGAGTCCAAACAGAAGTTTTCCATCACAAAGTCCAGTTCTACTCTTTACAGCATTGATCAAATTTCGCATTCCAATATACTCTACTTTTTCTGGTGAATCTCCTTTTATCTAATAAAAAAATACAATGGACAATGACATGAATGAGCCATTCAAAGACTAAATTGTGCTGCTTATACATAGCAGGGGAAATTGATTACCCACCTCGGGTTCAAAGAATTTGATCCCCTGCAACAAAAAAGACATGCATTATTGGCTTGAAGAATCCATTGCTAATTAAGTTCAGAATCAAGTATGCATGAAAAGAGGCAATTTTTTACTTTTGATGGAGTAGACCTACTTGGCTATACTTCGCCCTGTCAGGAGTATCTCCTTCCTTTGGACCAACAATCACAGATACTGCATTGATCACTTTCTTTACTCCTTTGAAATATTCAGGAGCTAGCGTTTCCTCCTTAGTAATATCTCCAACAACCTAAGAGATTGAAAGTTTGATGGTTGAATCACTTGAAGATTAGACAGAAAAAACAGCATCTACTAGCTATTTGGGCTGAATAGGATCAACAACCGAAAAATTCCAAAGGCATTCATAAAAAATCCCTTAGGACTTTTGATAAAAAAAATGTAACGCCCACGGTTGGCTTGTACATAAATTGGCCCAAAGTGTCAGATGAAGAGTTGATCATAGAACTTAGCGGGTTCCCTCTTTGGAACATTCTTGAATTCAAGTCATGTCCATGGTCAGTCTCATTTTGATGAGAAATTTTTTCAAACGATGATGACGATTATGCTGAAAATAACAGAAAGCAGCAATGCAAAAGAAATAACTAGGAAATGAATCTCATGTGTGAGTCACCATCACAATATAGACTGGCCCATGCTTGATGCCAAAATATGTGGCCAAATAAACAACTCAAGATTCATCATTAAGATATCAGTAACCTTTTATGATTCTGATTCTAAACTCGTAGTATGTTTGTCTCAATGTATGACTCCCATGTTTTCTAATATGTCTGGAATGAAACACTAAAAACTTAATGTACAAAGCTCACCAAGTCTACATCTGGCCCTAACATGGTTCTTGCCTTCTCTTTGTTTCTAACCTGCAAGACATGATCATAGACTTTTAATTGTTGAAAGAAAACACTGCATAATATTGAGTAGGCCTTAGAACTATTTATTTTACAAACATATAGAAACATCAGTATAGCGTGATACCAAGACACGAACAGGCAACCCTTGCTTGCGTAATATGTCAACAACTCTTCGGCCGACACCACCAGTGGCCCCTGCCACCAGGACTATATCAGAAGTTTCCATTTTCTTTACTGATTCGATAGATGTCGAACTTGACACTTTTTCAAGCAAAGATGCAATGATCTTGACAAATAAAAGGATACAATTAGGTAGGATATAATAGCAATTCACACTTTTGAGAATCAACTAATAAAGAAATACTTCCATATGCTATATACCAACCTTGGCAGGATTTGGTGGCCCGTTAAAGAAGTACAATGTCCGAAGAAATCTACCGAAATCCCAAGCTTTTTGTCCACTCTCAGCATATACAGCCCACCTATGTGTTTTTGATGATACAAAAGGCCAGACTCCATTGTATAGACACTGCCTACGTGTGAGCTGAATGAATTGTTGAGACCGAAGTGATAAAGTCTTATGCTGAAATGCATTCGAATAAATTCTGCAAGTATATGATGGAGAAACCCCCTGAAAAAATCGCTAAGCAAGTTAAACTTAACAATATATAACAAAATCCATAAAGTTGTATTAATAAATAATAAATCATTGTGATAACTAAAAGAATAAAATTGCCATAGTTGCAAAATTATCTTGCAACTGCCACTTGTCTAAACATCTTAATATTTCCTTTGATTTCGTACTACCGTTCAAATGACCTCCTCCCTCCCAGTTCCCCTTATTCCATCTTTTCTTCTGCTTCATCTTTGATTACCGTCATCATTCTCTTTGATTGTATGCAAGGTTTTAAATATTGGATATCGGGAAATATCGGACGACCAAACTCCATATCAGATTGCCGATATTGGGGAAATGTCAGCGATATGTAGTAAATATGAGTGCTACATCAGATGATGTGCATATATAATATAATGTCCTAAAATGTTATCTAAATATACCTAATGAATCTAAGGATACAAAAATTTAAATAATATATATTTAGGATCATTTACCAATCTTTTAAAAGCAATAGAAGTCCGAAGAGGCATTGTAATATTTCAGTCAATTTTTTAGGCTGAATGTAACTTGATATATTAGGGAAATTATGATATATTGCCCAAAAATTGTCAAAAGCAATATATTGTTCTGCAACAAGACAAATGAAAGGAGTCGGCCAACATATCAGCTGGTATATCGGCCATATAGGGAATATATCGCCCAAATTTCCAAAAAGTGTTAAAGGATATTGAGACCATATCGTTTTGCGGGAAGCCTTATAAAAGGATGTAAGAGCCCGATATATTGGCTATGCCGGAGGATATTTAAAACAAGTATTATATATTAGGTATAAATATCATGTTAACCTAAGGGTCAATTAGAGAAAAACCCCCCGAATTTTGAGGGAGTTGCACTAAATCCCCCTCAACTTTTTTATCGCAGTAACCCCTGCCACTTTAGGAGTTAGAGCACATCACCCCCTTAACTTTTTTATTCCATTAAATCTCGCCTGAAAGTTTCTCATTTTATCCTCATATTAGCGCCATCAATTATAACATGTCACTGGGTAAGCACATGCCAAAAAAAGACGAAAATTCCTTCTTAGTTTCAAAATATACCCTTTCATTAAAAAGGAAAAATACCTAATTTTTTGGGACTAATTGATTATTTTTATCTTGCCACACGAGATGTTAGAATCGATGGTGCTAATTTGGAGAATAAATGAGAAATTTTCATGTGAAATTTAGTGGAATGAAAGGGTTTAGGGGGGTTATGCACCATAATTCCTAAAGTTTTTTTGCCGGTGGGGTTAGTGGACTAGGTTTAGTGCAACTCCCCCAAAGATAGGGGTGTTTTCTGTACTTAACCCTTAAACCATAAGTACACTAAATGGTAATTTGCGTCCACTGATAATAAGTCAAAGAACTAAATTTTTCAGAATTTTAGATAATCTAGGTAAACAATTTTTAACCTTTATAAGGTTTTAAAGGTCTTTTAAAAAAAATTACTATCCTATCTTGTTTTTGAGATTTCTATACAAATACAGTGTGAAATAGATTGCAAACCATCTACACAACAAACGCATGAACAAAAATAGTGAAAAAATAAAGAAAAAGAAAGGAATTTTACCTTCGCACTGTGAAGAGCAGAGAACTTCACAGGACAGCAGCAGCTCTCCATCCCCCAACAAAACAGAAAAGTAAAAGATATTATGCTAAATTTCTTCAGAAATTATAGACCACCCAAGCTCATAGATACCTTCTCGCTGTCCAATATCCTTGCACCAAGCCTTAATAAAACGACAACCCAAAAAAGAAAGGTAAGAGACAGTAAACTGACCACTCATCATTTAGGTGTAGTCACCGTTTAAGAAAACTGTTCCGCAGTAACACCAGACGCCAACCCTCATTGTGGAACCAACTGACCCCTTCCCGCGCTCCGTCGCCTCATCGATGGCGAAAGCAGCAGCCAAAACCCTAATGTCACCATTTCGACTCACCTCCCTTCTCCGAGTCGAGAAAAACCCTAATCTCGCCCTCGAACTCTTCAAAAACCCTAACCCTAACTGTAACCCTAACCCTAAGCCCTACCGCTACAGCGCGAGATCCTACGATCTCATCATCTGCAAGCTCGGCCGAGCCAAGAAATTCGAAGAAATGGAGCAAATCCTCTCCCAGATGAGCCAAGAGACGAGGTTCTCCCCTAAAGAAGCCCTCTTCTGCCACGTCATCTCCTTCTACGGCCGGGCCCACATGGCCGGCGCCGCCGTCAAAGCCTTCTATCAGATTCCTTCTTTCCGATGCCGGCGATCGATCCGATCCTTCAACTCTCTGCTCAACGCTCTTCTCGAGAGCGGAGATCGGAAGAAGATGGCTGAGCTCGGTCGAGATCTCAATGAACTCAATCTGAAGCCAGAT